>JALPQD010000374.1:296760-896760 GCA_023101885.1 Typhlomys cinereus | reverse complement strand
AGCAGAACTTTGAATCTTAGGAATGCTGGAGAATTAGAACTCACATCCACAAAAAAAAATCCTCTTGGTTGATGGGAGTTGGTTTATAAAGGAAGGGATGGGATATGTCTGTTTGCTGTACTTCCTGTATTTGTTTTTCAAAGTGGCCCCGTGCGATGAGCTGCTCATTCAAGCTGGGGAATGGCTTCTTAACACATCCCTCTGTGAAGAAACACAAGCAGGAGCTTTTCCTGGGCCTGCTGGAGGTAGCCCATGCTGGCCCAGGGCTCCACCCAACTCACCCCCACCCGCTCCGCTCACCAGCATCCCTCAAGGCAAAAGTTCTTGGTGGGTGAGAGGCCAGAAATGACGGACGCTGCCGCCTTCACAGTGTCCTGATTCCTGGCATCTCGTCCCAGAGAAACACAATGAAACATCTGCAGGAACGTCAGAGGGAAGGAACAGGGACATGGTGCCAGGCACAGGAATGGGCGAATTTATTTGTCTGTTTCACAAATAATTCATGAGCCACTTCTACAGATGTGGCTCTGGGCACTGGAGACCTTATCGAAGAAAATCTCTGCCTCTAGAAGCTTACACTGGAGATGAAGGAACCAGAAGAGCAAAGACTGCCAGGTAGTGATTGAAGGGGAGGGGAGGGGAGGGAAAAGGAGGAGAGGGGAGGGGAGGGGAGGAGAGAAAAGGACAGGAGAGGAGAGGGGAGCGGAGGGGAGGGGAGGGGAGAAGAGAGGGAGGAGAGGGGAGGAGAGGAGAGAGGGGAGGGGAGGGGAAGAGAGGAGAGGGGAGGGGAAGGGAAGAGAAGAGAGGAGAGGGGAGGGGAGGGGAGGAGAGGAGAGGGGAGGGGAGGGGAGGAGAGGAGGGGAGAGGGGAGGGGAGGGGAGGGAAGGGGCAGGGGAGGGGAGGGGAGGAGAGGGGAAGGGAAGAGAGGAGAGCAGAGCGGAGGGGAGGGGAGGGGAGGGGAGGGGAGGAAAAAAAGAACAAGGTGGGTTAAGGGAGGCAAAGTCAAGAAGACAGGGACTAAGAGATAATGCCTTATTATAAATGCTCATAGATGATCTGAGGAGGTGACATCAAAATGGAAACAAAAAGATGGAAGAAAAGCATTATGGGAAGGGAGACTGGAAGTGGAGTTCTGGAGGGGAGGAGGCGAGGGTGGATGGAGAGGTCCCTTCCATGCTGCTGGGGATTTGGGAGCTGAGAAGCAGCCCTAGAGTACCAAGGTCCAGGGTACTGACACGAAACCCAGCATGTTTTAGAGGCGCAATCAGTTAGCACATGGTATTTACACAGCAGATACAAAAAGCCTTTGGAGAGTTTCAAACCAGAGACCGACACACTTGGGCCGAGGATTTTGAAGAGTCATGTGGAGCTGATGTAGGGGACGGAGACTCCTGAGGGGATGACACAGCGAGGAAGCGATCAAAATCATCAGGACCATCACCCACGGTGGCCAAAGTCTCTTTAGAAGGGAGTTTCCATGCAAACCTGTCTCATGAGACATCCAGGAGCTAAAGGCAGGAGACCAATCTAGCCTGAACCAGATTCGCTTATGTGTGACAAGGCAAACTGTGTCCTGTAAGAAAAAGTCCCCATACGCCATCTTACGACTAGCATAACTAGGTATGCATATGATTAAAACAAAATGCATCATGGGAAAGGCCATGTGTGGCACAGAAAGACTTGCATAGCCCAAGCCTGTCAATCAAAACAGAGGACCACATACATTTTGTCCTTTAGAAAAAAAGTTCTGCTGCTGCTGCTTCTCCTCCTTCTCCTGCTTCTCCCCTCCTCCTGCTCCTGTTTTTCCTCCTTCTCCTCCTCTTCCCCATCTACTTAGACCCTTAAAGGCATACCACCAAAGTAACCAGGCCTCGTCAGCACTTTGGCTCAAGTAGCTCCTGCTTCCTTGCAGTGTAGCCTGTACTGTCGCTTTAAATAAAATTCCCTGCTGCTGTGCTACCTGTGGGTGCTTTTTCAGTTCTTGGAATAAGACCCCAAGAACCTGGAAACGCCCCATTCATACAGGGACTACCAGCAACAATGGCGGACAAGATCAAAATGAGAAGAATAAAGAGCTCTGCCTTTGCAGTCCATATCGCCCAGCCAGAACAACCCTTCACACACTCATTTCCTAGCTTTGCTCAGGAACCCAGTGAGCTCAGAATGTGTGTGAGGGT
Source organism: Typhlomys cinereus (assembly GCA_023101885.1). Classification (NCBI taxonomy): domain Eukaryota; kingdom Metazoa; phylum Chordata; class Mammalia; order Rodentia; family Platacanthomyidae; genus Typhlomys; species Typhlomys cinereus. The sequence continues at coordinate 894,583 of JALPQD010000374.1, read as the reverse complement.
AACTGAAGAAAGACCCACATACAATGCATCAAAAGACATCCCATGTGTGCAGAACACCCATGCGCACAGAGGTATCTCATGCACATGGAGACCTCCTGTGCACACGGAAACATCGCATGCACACAGAGACATCCATTGAACATGGAAACATGGCATGCACACAGAGACATCCCATGAACACAGAGGCATGTGAAAAAAGGGTGGGCAAAAGATGACAGACAGATGATGTTGATAGACAAATGGGTGGGTAGTGGATAGATAAGTAGAAAGATACATAGATACACAGATGATAGGTAGATAGATGATAGATGTGATAAATGAATAGAGAATAGGTAGGTAGATAAACAGACAAACAGACAGATTGATGAGAGATAGATAATAGATGATAGACAGACAGATAGATGACAGACAGACAAGTGATAGATGATATATACACATGTAGGTAGAATTGCAGTAGACACTGATACTTAACTTGCCATAAAGGAGACAATCAAGTTGCACCTTTCTTTCAGCTGTCTGTCTCTCACCTTCCTTATTTAACTTAAGACTTTCGAACACTCTTTTTACGTCCATGCTTTGCTCTTCTCAAATCTAAATTCCATTTCCTGAACTCATGCTTACCAGCCCAAACAGACTTGGGGAGAACAGTATTTTTATAAGCTAACTTGAGACTCTGTTATCATTTTTAAAAGATGACACTTGATTTCTCACCTGATGTGCTCAGGAATGGCAGAAAGGAGGCCTCCAGGGAGGGACAGCGATTTTCATAACTTACGCTCTAAAAATAACAGCCCCTGACACCGAATCTCATTACCAGGCGGCAAATGCTGACGCCTCTCTCTTCGTTGGTGGTGTTCACGAGACACCCTCCGCAGCCACACGCTGTTGCACCCACGCCTACACATACACACACACACACACACACACACACACACACACACACGCACCACCAGCTCTGCTGTTACCTCTGGTAAACTCCAAAGCTAAGTGTCAGAGCTAGAACCTTCTTTTGTCATGTTATTGCAATTTACCACCTGGGAAATGAGTTCATGAGCACAGAACATTTTGCAGCTCATGTGGCAGATTTGGGCAGAGCTGGTGAGAATAATGGATGCAGCCGCACGGCTGGCATGAGAGGAGGCAGAGATTCAGACTCGGGACAAATGAGAGGAAGAGAAAACCCAAGTGAGAAGCATGACCCAACTCACTCAAGCTCCCTCCATCGCTGCTTACACCCGTGGTCACCCATAAAACAGACAATGACAACATTTCCACACGTATTTGCAAGCTCTTGTAAACAGCAGACAAAGAAACGGACTCAGAATCAGCATATTCTCCATCCCTGGTCTGACCCCCGGGCTCAGGCAGACATGTGCAAGATGTTGATGAAAAGCAATGAAGCAGAAGGGGTCTACTGGACCCCCACAGGCAGGCTCCTTCTGCTTTGCTGTTGGGGGCCTTGAATCCTATTGGAAATCTCCTGAGGGGGGGAAATTTTACCTCTGGAATCTTGTCTTGGAATAGTCCATAGGAAAAAACAACACCATAGTATGTCACACTGAGACAGGCACTTCTACTTCCTGCCTCTGCCTGTCCTTCCCCCCTCTAAGGACTGATTGGAGAGGCTAAGTTCCTTACCTGCCCCAGCCAGCCAAATACAAGACTAGCAGACCCTAGAAGATGATAGATACATGATAGACAGATGATAGATGATAGGTAGATAGATGGGTAGATGATAGATAGACAGACAGATAGTAGATAGATAGATAGATAGATAGATAGATAGATAGATAGATAGATAGATAGATAGATAGATAGATAGATAGACAGACAGAAAGGTAGACAGGCAGACAGACGGGCAGACAGACGGGCAGATAATAGATGACAGGCAGATAGATAGATAGATAGATAGACAGACAGACAGTCGGGCAGACAAGCAGGCAGACAGACGGGCAGATAATAGATGACAGGCAGATAGATAGATAGATAGATAGATAGATAGATAGATAGATAGATAGATAGATAGACAGACAGACAGGCAGACAGACAGATGGGCAGATAATAGATGACAGGCAGATAGATAGATAGATAGATAGATAGATAGATAGATAGATAGATAGACAGACAGACAAAGAGATGGGCAGACAGATGGGCAGATAATAGATGACAGGCAGATAGATAGATAGATAATAGATTGATGATTGATAGATAGATGGATACAGACAGACAGACAGATGATAGACAAAAATTGATAGATAGATAGATAGATGATAAATAGAAAGAGACAAATGGACAGATATATAGATGACAGGCAGATAGATAAATAGGTAGATAGAGAGATAGATGATAGATTGATAGATACTAGATAATAGATAATAAACACATAGATATATAGATATAGTTACAGAAAATAGATATATGATGATGATAATAAAGATGATAATAGGTGACAATAGATAGATAATAGATCAATATATGATAGATAGATAGATAGATAGATAGATAGATAGATAGATAGATAGACAGATAGATGGTGGGTAACTAGATGATAGGTGTTAGAGATAGAAGCAGATGACAGATATATGATAGTTCATATCATATGAATGAATGAACTCTATTAACACATCTTTGCAGGGTGAAAAAGTAAGGAGGGGGTCAGACAATTTATGAATTTGTCCTAAAGATTTGCTCATGTCTGGAACTGAGTTGTTGTACCTGCCAATGGAAGAATGGTCCAGACAGACTCAGGATGAGCAGCGCCAGGCACCGCGCCTAGAGAGTGTGCTGGGAAGTCGGCCCCCTTGCATCCTTTCCTGGCTCCCTGGCACCAGCTCCCCAGCCCACATCACCAACATTACCACCATCACCATCATCATCATCATTTTCAGGGTCGTTAGGATGATGGTGATTACACCAATCTGTTCCCCGGGCTGGCAAGTGCCAGATGCAGGACCGATTCCACAACGTCTGATCTCACCACAGCCTTAAGCACACTGTGAGCTGCTTTATTTGAGAGCATAAAAAAGACAAAGGAACCAGCGGTCCTTCAGAGTGGCGATGTTAAGTTCTGAATTCATCTCTGCCCTGCCCGGCATCCTGGCATCGTCCTGCTGAATGTTCAGGCCTCCTGTTCTAGGCACGGCTCCTCAGCACTTGGTACCTTCTCTTGCTCTCTGAGCCTGTTGGCCCAAACCACCTTTTTTTTTTTTTTTTTTTTATTATTATTTATTCAACTGTGTGTATGTGCGCGCGCACATGTGTGTCTGCGTGTGTGTGTGTATGTGTGTGTCTGTGCATGTGTAGAACCACGGACGAATTCGTGAACCACCATGGACGCCTCCACCTCCTTCTGCCCTGGGATTCACAGGCTCCGCCCTACCAGGACCAGAAGCGCAGGCCGCCCCCGCTTCCGTCTGGCGTCTATACGTGGGATCTGGGATCCGAACTCCGGACCTTCCGCCTGCAAGGCGGAGGCTTAACCCCTGAGCCACCTCTCCAGCCCCCCCAAACCACCTTTTAAGGAGACTTACAACTAGCGTCTGGACTCTGGTCCTGCTTTTCTGTTGAATTTTTCTGTGCGTGTGTGTGTATGTGTGTGTGTACGCACACATGCGTGTGCATGCATACATGTGTGCCTGTGTACAGAAGAAGGCACCCAGGTGTGTGCGCCTGTGGAGGCCCAAGGGTGACATCGGGAATCATCCTGGATTGCTCTACCTCTTCATTGCTTTGCTCTGGGGTTTCCCAGGCTCCACCTTCGAGGACCCAAAATGAAGGCTGCTGCCTTTTCCACACAGCACTTTTATGTGCGATCTGGGATCTGAACTCAGATCCTTTTGTCTGGGAGGCAATACCTTTAACCCCAGCGGCATCTCCCCAGCCCTGGTTCTGTTTCTATAGAACTCTTTCAGGGTATTGCCAGATGGACCAACTGCAAGTGCAGAATGCCCAGCTATATTTAAATTCCAGAAACAATCATTTCAGCATAAATTTGTCTCAAATATTGCATGCTATGTTGACTTACATGAGACGTAAAAGTTATTTTTTGTTCATTTGAACTTTAAGTTTCAGTGAGTTTTGTTATCTTAGGAATTCTAGAGACTTCCCAACCCTGGTAGTTTGAACTTTTTCTGAGCACCTGATGCCTATCAAAGCTGTTCTTCAAGGCATGCGTTGGAGTTCATCACATCAACTGGTCTTACTGGGACCCACCACCCCTTATATCTATATAGGGTTCCCTTCACCCACACACTTAAATCTGATCTAAAGTATAGCTTGTTTCAGCAAGAACCCCTAGTATCCTGGTTTGAATGTGAGATGCCCCCCACATTCTCATGTATTTGAATCTTCAGCAAATGTCAATGTTTGGGAAGGTCGTGGCGCCTTTAGGAGGTGGATCCTTGCTGGAGGAAGTTTGGTAGCCCGCCCACTTCCTCCTAGTTTGCTCTTGCTCTCTCGACTTGAACTCATCTCCTGCTTCTACATCCAGCTATGCACTTCCAGCCATTAATAGACTATATCCCATCTGGAAACGTAAGACCTGACCTAGCTTCTGTCTCTAGCCATGGTTTCTGCAAAATGCAATGTCCACCATAATAGGATATAACCCCACTGGAGCCGTAGGCTTCCATTCTTCCTTAAATCTGGGCTGGAGAGGTGGCTCAGAGGTTAAGCCTCTGCCTTGCAGGCGGAAGGTCCTGAGTTCGGATCCAGATCCCACGTATAGACGCCAGGCGGAAGCGGGGGCGGCCTGCGCTTCTGGTCCTGGTAGGGCGGAGCCTGTGAATCCCGGGGCAGAAGGAGGTGGAGGCGTCCATGGTGGTTGGCGAGTTCATCCGTGGTTCTACACACACACAGACACACACACACACAGACACACACACTGTGCGTGCACATACACACGCACATGCGCATAGTTGAATAAATAATAATAATAATAAAAAAATTTTAAAAAAAACAGGCTAAAATTGCAGCGCACTTCCGGCCCTGGTGGGTGGAGCTTGGAAATCCCAGAGCAAAGCAAAAAGGAGGTAGAAACGATTCTGGATGATTCCTGAGGTCACTCTTGGTCCTCCACAGGGACACACAGCACCCTCTGACACAACCAAACATACACACACACAAAATTTTAAAAAAGTGCCTGAGTGTATGTTGTCACACTACAAAAGAAAGGGCGAGTGATTCTATGTCTATTCTGAGCAAGAAACTTCAGAAGCCTGGGAATGACCTCTGCACTCTTGGGCTCTCTGAGCTCTCCCTGCCCATCCCCCGCCCTGCTGGAGAGACCATCTGGAGAGGTGCATGGAGAAGGAAGCGGGTCGGAAGCTGTGTGGGAAGGCGGCCACTACAAGGGAACACCCGCGACCCTGGCCAAGCCATTGCAGCCTGAGCCCTCTCACCAGAACCAACCCGGGCCGGCATCTGCAATGAAGGAGGCGCCAGCATCCTCCAGCCCCAGACAGCGAGCAAAAGCAAGGTAGTTGCCCTTGCTACATAGGACTGTCAAGGAAATCGACGGTTCAAGCTCTGGGCACACTTGTAGAGAATTAGTAGCCAAGCCCCCAGCGAACCTGCAGGAGAAGGTCTAGTTGATGGGGAAGACCCACCGTCTCCGCCTTGCTGCTGTTCATTGCTGACGTGCGAGCCCAGCCTCTTGGGCCCTCCAGCACGATTGAGGTTTGAGACTTTCCCAGGATCCTTTGGTCTCCTGAGATACTCAGCTCAAGAACTGAGTAGCTATAAGCAGCTACTGTCTGACTACTTTGATTTCATTTTGTGAGTTAATCTAATAAATTCCTTTATATATACGTCCATTCTATCAATCCTGTTCCTAAAGAACTCTGATTAAATACAGTAGTCTAACTTGTTGCATTCTGTCTGTCCAGGAATCAGGAGACACGAATACTCTCTTCTGTTAAGTCTTGGGGGAATTTGCTATGCACAACTTGAATCCAAACACTCTCCTAATGTTTAGTGTTAATGTCGCAAGCAACCAGCTCAGTTATTGCCAGGGCTGCGGCTCTAAACATCCCTTCTCATGCGGCTCTGACTTTAAACTCTGCAGGAGTCCTAGAATCAGTCCCCCATGATTCCGACTCCAACTGGGCACTGGGAGGGCACAGCAGGCAGCTCTCTCGGACAGCTGCCAGGCAGAAACAGCATGGAGCCAGCCCAATACCCAGAACCAAGATGAGGGGCTACCGGTCAGGCAGTTGCCTGCTCTCAGCGTGGGCTCCTGTCAGTCCTGAATCTGTGGGACTCCATCATCCTATCCAAGCTCACTGTCAACAGAAACATACCAGGAGCTGCTGCCATAATATTATCTGACTGAGTTATGATCAGAGCTGGGATACCACAGGGGAGGGGCTGATAGTGGATCCGCGAGGACAATATACAAGCGATCTCGGCAGCACAAAAGTAGAATTATAGCATTGATTCATAACTTAAAAAACAATAAGTCTATATCAAGTGACCCTTCCAAAGTGGCTCGATCATATCCCATCAACTATTCTGTTTTGGAGTCTGATATAATGAGAGGATTACTTTTAGTGCATGCATGCATGCGTGTGTGTGTGTGTGTGTGTGTGTGTGTGTGTGTGTGTGTGTGTTAGGGTCTCATGTAGCTCAGGCTAGCCCACAGCTAGCTTCAAACATAGCTGAGGATGACCTTGAACTTCTGACCCTCCTACATTGACCTCCTGATTCTGGGATTACCGTTGTGGGCCAACACTCCTGGTTTAGGTGGGCTGTTGGGAATCAAACCCAGGGTCTTGTGCACGAGAGGCAAACACTCTACCAACTAAGCTGTATCTATAGCCTGGCCTGAGTTTAATTTTAGTTGGAAATTTTCTGCATAAGAAATGAAGGAGAGAGGGAAAAATGAGGGAGAGGCATTCATAATTCTCCAGAATTAGAGTCTGTGTCACTAGGCTCGTGAAATATGCATATCAGCTGAAAATACATCAGGGGTGAAGGACCTCTTGACGGAATTAGCTAATGGTGCCGGGAAGAATACCTCAGAGGAGAGACACAGCTTAGAGACACTGGCTTGCAGTCCTTGCTATGAGCCACAAAGGTTCAAGACTAAGAAATGGACATGATATGACAAGTCTTTTTAAGGACTCTGAAAAATCCCATCATTAGGACTTAGTTGATTTCTCCAGAGACCTCTCATGGAGGAAATTTCCCTGTGTCTGCTGCTCCTTCAGTTGAAGGTCTCTCTGTCTGAGCAACCTTAATGTGTCAAGCATCCACTGGAGAAAGGGGCGGTTTCCATTAAGTAGCACATGGTTCTGATCCTCAAGGTCGCCCAGGAAAGCAGACTATTAAAGCAGAACACGGAGAAAAGCAAAGGGAAAGGAAACAGCCAGTCAAAGCGTCACTGAGCTGGAAGCCTGGGAACACCCCCTCCCAGACTTGGTCTCTGAGGTTCCATCCGCTCAGATGATTTTCTGTGCAACCTCAAGACACAAACGCTAATTGATTTCCATGGAAGACAGATGATGTTGGGGTCCAACAGAACTAGACTTGGGTCGTAGAGCTGCGGCTAACATCGCTGTCTTTTTGAGCCTCGATCTGTAAAATGCGAACCCCAACATGCAAGTGAGGTCTGGAAAATCTAGGTCAGTTTTCCTAGGTGTAGAACTGTTGCCGAATCCCCCACCGGGCCAGCTAGGGAAAGAGGGGAAACGGTGGAGCCTCGTGGGCTCCAGGCGAATGGGCGAGCCAGCGACGGGGTCACCACCCAGACCCCAGGGTCAGGCGACAAGCAGTACAAAGACAACGAGTTGGCTGCAGACTCAGCTTTACTCAGGAAGTGTTTGGGCTTATATAGGGTCGGGGTCCAATCAGGTGCGGCCACCCCTCTGCTTGGGGGAGGGGGAGAGCAGCCACCAATCATTTGGCTGTTTACTAGGTGTCTAGGTTAGATGGCCGCTTTGCATTGGTTGTTCATCCCTCCTTCCCATTGGTTGTTCATTCCTCCGCCCATTGGTTGTCCATCCCTCTGCCTGTATGGTTTCTTTTTCAGGCTTGTCTGTAGCCAGACCTCCTGGATTCGGGAGCCCAGGCTAGGGCCTCCCTGAATCGATAGTGCCACATAGAACTAGACCAAGATTTATCGAATCACATGCAAAGGATGAGGAAATGTTCCTGAGGAGGCCAGAAAGACTTGCAGGACAGAAGAGGAAGCCAAGCACAGATGCAAAGTCAGGGACCGAGGACACCTCTACCCCCAACACCTCTACCCCCACCACCACACTGACCTCCTCCTGGAAGGGAGAAGCCTCCTGCTGGAGGGAGGCGGCTGACGTCATGCTGCCATCATATCCTTCACCAAAATCACTGACTGGGGCTCCATGCGGGGAGGGAAATCCACTCTCCAGCACTTAGCAAAGACGCTTCAATAACCAGGGCTGGGGGAGATGGCTGAGGGTGAAAGCCTTTGCCTTGAAAGCAAGAGGACCTGATTCAGACCTCAGATTCCAGGTAAAAATATCTGGCAGACATGATGTGCATTTCTGACTTTAGAAGGTGGAGGCTTGGAAACCCCAGAGCAAAGCACTAAGGAGGTAGATCGATCCAAGATGATTCCTGATGTCACCCTTGGGTCTCCATAGGCACACGCAGTCAAATACCCTTTAGTACATGTACGCACACACATGAAAAAAGAAGGAAAGAAAGAAAGGCAAGGCAAGGAAAAAAAAAAAAGAAAAACCAAACTCTGCTAACCAGAGCACAAGTCTCCAAAGAAAATCCCGAGTCCAGCTGCCTGGGATCAAAGGTTTCTTCAGGTCGTAACAGAAGGCCTGATGAGAGGGCTCAGCAGATCGGGGTTGGGTATCAAGAGCATCATCCTCTCTGGCCTGCAGAGCCAGGCACAGAGTGGCTAATGAACAGGTCTCCCCCCTTTTCCTTAGTCAGGTAACACACTGAGCCTTTCCCATCTTAAAGTTTAAGCAAGCCTTTCAGAGCCCTCACAGCTCAGAATCACATTCTGTAGTGGTACTAGGAGAAAGGCCCGGGGAATCAGTACCTGCAAGGGAAGCTGAGACCAGGTGCAAAGCGTAGGCTGCATGCCAGGCCCTGGCACTGCCTTCCCACAGGGAGGAGCCAGACCTGGGCTCGGTTTACTTCAGTGGTTTTGAGGTTTCTTTGTCTACTCAATTCCTAGATGGAGGGCTAAGTGACCAACTGGACCTTCCCTGGGGGCGTGGGGGACCCTCACCTGCACAAGTCGGCATCTCTTGAGTGCGTAAACAAAGGATATCATTTAGATCCACCTGGCCTAAGCTAACACATCGCCTAGCAGCCCTACACCTTCAACAACAAGACAAAAGAGGCTACGGATTTCCAAGGCCTTAACCAAGAAGCCCGAGGAAATCTCATGTCCACGGAGAACTGGATGAGGACCGGAGTCTCCATCTCAGATTTTAGCAACTTATTTTAGCAGCTAAGACCAACCAGCATCTTTCGAGGGTTTTATTTAAAGAAATACTTGGACAGCCTGCATGGAGGAGGGATGTTGAAAATCCCAAAAGCTCGATCCACAGAAAGACAAGGAAGCTAAGAGGTATCTCAGGCATCTCCTAAACAAAGTGCATTTTTCGAGGGTCGCTGTGGATACAGAAAAGAAGAATGGAGCTAAAAGAAGATCTGGGTGGAGCACTAAGATTCCAGACTAGTCTATAGACAAGAGCCTGCCTGTAAAACAACAGGAAGGAGAGCTCAGTAGGTAAACGCTTGCCTCACAAGCATGAAGACCTGAGTGCAAATCCCTATCACCCACCTAAGAAATCTGGCTGCGTTGATGTGGACTTGCAATCCTAGCAGTAAGGAGTCAGAGATAGACAGATCCCTAGATGAACTAGCAAGTTCTAGGTGAAAGTAAGAGATTCAGACAATGGAAATGGCTCCATAGTTAAAGTGCTTGCCACGCAACAGAAAGACCTGAGTTCAGATCCCACGTAAAATTCCAACCCTGGGAAGTGGAGCTTGGGAATGACCAAAGCAAGCTAGCTAGCCAGACTAGCCCTAATGGTGCAATCCGGGTTTAATGAGAGACTCAGGCTCAAAATAATAAGGCGGAAGAGTGATGGAGGTTGATTTCTAACATCATTCTCAGGTCTTCACACACACTCATGTGCTTGTGTACCCCTCCCCACACGTGCGTCCACCCACATGTAAACACACGTACAGACACCCCATATACAGAGCTACAGAAAAAGAGAAACAGAATGGCTAAATAAATAAGAGGCTTTGCTATGAAAGCAAGATGGAGAATAACTGAGTAACCAGTCAAAGTTGACCTCTGACCTCCATTTGCACTCGCACATACATGCACACACACACACACACACACACACACACAGGAGGTAAAACACAGTTGCGTGTCCCCATTTTCTAAGACTAACATTAACCCATTAACACCTTAATCTCCAGTCTCCTCTTCCGGAGGTGCTTCTCACCTCTGCTTCCACTTTTAACTATGGCCTTGCTTCCTGTTCTCTCCTACTTCTGCTCCTGCAGCTACCTTTCCAAGGCTCGGGCTCTGGGTTTCACTGTATCTGGCTATGAACCCCAGACTTCCCATCATGCAAAGCCCTAGGCAAGACCTCTGAGGAAGACAAGTCCGTCTCCTCCTTGACCCACTTGGACCTCTTATGGTTATAAAACATGATTTTAGAGGTTAAGACTCTGCCTCGCAAACAGAAGGTCCTGAGTTCAGATGCCAGGTCCCACATAAAAATGCTAGGTGGAAACAGCAGCCTGAACTTCTGGCCCTGGTGGGTGGAGCCTGGGAAATCACAGAGCAATGCAAAAAGGAGGTAGAAGCCATCCAGGATGATTCCCAGAGTCACCCTCGGTCCTCCGCAGGGACACACAGTGCCCTCTGATACACACACGCGCGCACACACACACACACACACACACACACACACACACACACACCCCACATAGAATAAATAAATAATGAATAAATAAGTAAATAAATAAGTAAAAATGATTTTAGCTGCATGTAAGGAAGCCTAAATATGGGACTAGAGAGATGAATCAGGGGTTAAAACTTTCGCCTTACAAGCAAAAGGACCTGAGTTCAGATCCCACATAAGAATGCATATGGTGGCAGGGTGGAATTCTAGCCCTAGAAGGTGGAGCCTGGGAAACCCCAGAGCAAAGCAATAAGGAGATAGAGCCATTCAGGATGATTCCCAATGTCACCTTTGGGTCTCTGCTGGGACAGGCATTCAAGTGTCAATTTCTATACATCTATACACGGCGGGGGGGGGGGCTGAATCAAATAAGGGGCCTTGCAGTCCCAAGGTTCTGCAGTATCATTGCCCTCCCAGGTACCAATTACTCATCTGTCACTCTTGACAGTCAGTGAGTGTCCAGAGATGCCCTGCCATGAGTGAGCAGGGTGAATTGTCTCCACGTTTAACATCATGCCTGGCGAAACACATGACACTTGTCTGTCTTGTCTCGCTTCCAGCAGCACCTTGAGAGGTGACCCGTGTCCCAGGTCTCCCTAAAGACGAGAGGTCTGTCTATCTTTCTTGTTGTATTTCTAGTCTTGATATTTTCATTACGCCTTGCTTTGAAAGGAGGCTTGGCCCCTTGAGCTCATGGACTTGGCAGGAGATTGCAGCCCGGTACACAGAATGTTAAAAAACAAAGCAGGCCCAAGGAAAGAAAGGAGCCAAGTAGAGATTCCAGCACCTGGTAGAGATAGACCCATGTGGTGAGCTAGTGTTTCAATACCATCTCCTTGTTTACTGGGGAAAAAAAAAATGTCCCATGTTTCTACTTCACTGTGTGTGTATTTGTGTGTGCATGTATGTATGTGTACATGTGTGAATGGGAACGTGCATGTGCCTATAGACACGTGCATGTGAAAATTAGAGAGCAATCTAGGATATCGTTCCTTTTACCCTTCTGTGCATGCATGTGCATATGTGTGTTTGTGTACATGTGTGAATGGGAAAATCCATGTGCATGGTTAGAGAGCAACCTAGGATGTCGTTCCTTTGACCCTTCCCTGAGGCAGGGTCTCTCTTTGACTGAAATGAAACTTCGCCAAGTCTGCTGGACTAGCTGCCCAGAGTGCCATTTGACTTGCCTCCACCGCCTATCTCTCTATAACCGGGAATGTAAGCACTTGACACCTTTCTTTTTTTTTTTAAGTTTGTATTGATTAGAGGACCATATTCTTCCTTTTTATTTTAGAATTCTTTTGTGTGCGTGTGTGTGTGCGTGCGTGTGTGTGTGTGTGTGTGTGTGTGTGTGTGTGTGTGTGTGTGTGTAGGGCCAAGAGTGACTCTTCGGGAATCATCCTGGATTGCTCCTTTTTGGTTTGCTCTGGGATTTCACAGGCTCCGTCTTCCAGAGTCTAAAGTGCAGCTGCCATTTTTGCCTGGCATTTTTGGGACCTGGGATCCGAATTCAGGCCCTTCTGCTTGTGAGGCAGGGTCTTCACACCTGAGCCATCTCTCCAGCCCCCACCATGCTTTTTATGTGGGCTCTGGGATCCAGACTCATGTCCTCACACTGACGAAGCAAGCACTTTACTGAGTGAACCGTCTCCCCGGACCCTCTTTCTGCCTTTTTTGAAAGAATGTTATTTGTAGGTCATCCAAGTCATCCCCTCCCACCCAAAGGCTCAGATTCCTAGGAATCTGAGAGGCTCTCTAGGAATCCTCCAGCCTTCAGCCATCACCCACTGGACTACTGGACTGAGCAGCTACTGGCAGCCGTCGTTGGACCACCTTAACCATATCTGTAAGCCAACTCAATACATTCCCTGTTTATATATTTGTTCTGTTGATTCTGTGACTCTAGAGAACTTTGACTAATACATTCATGTATGAATCTCTGAAAGAAGAGGGAAACAAGAATATCATTTGCATGAGTGTCTGTTTCTTATAAGCAGTGATTAAGACACTGCAGGAGGGGCTGGAGAGGTGGCTCAGGGGTTAAGCCTCTGCCTTGCAGGTAGAAGGTCCTGAGTTCGGATTCTAGACCCCATGGACCCCACATATAGACACTGGGCGGAAGCGGGGGGGGGGTGGCCTGCGTTTCTGGTCCTGGTAGGGCAGAGCCTGTGAATACCAGGGTGGAGTAAACAAGGAGGAGGTGGAGGCGTCCATGGTGGTTCCCAAATTCGCCTGTGGTTCTACACACACACACACACATGCACACACGCGCGTGCACACACACAAGCACAATTGAATAAATAAATAAATAAAAATTTTTTAAAAGTAAAATGAAGAAAGCTTGATTAAAAAAAAAAAAGACATTGCAGGAGAAGGCTGCTGTAAACCCGTTTGGGGGACACACAGACTTACTAAACATGTCCTCTGCTTCTGTCAAGCCTGGGGAAGTGTCTGAGCTTTGTATCAAGTGGACACTTGATAAGTAACTATTGAGAAGTTTTAGAAATGACCAGGCATCTCAAAGGATCTCTTGTGAATGCTTGAGAGGCCCCATGTACCTGCCTGATGGTCAGAGCCCCCGAAACTGCAGTCCCGTGTACCCTGGCACAAACTGGAATATCTGCTCAGCCTCGTTCCAGTCGTTGAACACCTGTTTTCTTTGGCAATGCTGCTGCCCTTCCAGTGGATATTAGAGCTATCCCCTGCTCCCATCTCAGATGAGCAATAGCTCTTGTGACAGGGGAAAATGCTCACTGTCCTCTCGCGTCCCATCGGTAGGCAGAATTATTAGGACAGGAACACAGCGTCAAGCTCAGACAGGCCAGCAGTGAAGATTTAGCTCCTGGTTAGCAGGACCAGACTTCACAAGTAGCTTTGGAAATGAGGTCAAACCCATTTGTTTCCAGATGGTCCCAGACAGTCCAAAAAAAAAAATTGCAAAGGGTAATGGGAGATTTTTCAAGCATCATATGGTCATTCATCACATCTTCCCAGCAACTTGATTCCTTGAAAGGGTGGATAAATCTGTCTTGGAAGGAAGCCATAGACCTGCCCAATACGTGTGAACTTTATTCTTCAAAGTAATAATGACTTTTTGCTCAACAGTTTATAAGCCATACCCCCTGTCCAAGTTACTTGTTCTTTCTGCACTGCAACCTTTTGTCTCTCTTAGCAATGTGTTTTGTCTTCTTGGTGGTGTTCATTTAACAGCTTTGGTCGAGCACTTACCGTTTGCCAAGCTCTTTCTGAACATAGCAGAAAGCAAAAGGATGTTCCTTGCCTTCATGGGACATGGGAGGAGACGGATCCTTCCAAACCAAAGAAGTTCATGCATAAGAGACATGGAACATGAACATAATGGTGATCAGGGAGAAGTTTCCAAAGGACAGTGGCTCAAGTAACACCTGGCCAAGCAGATATTCAACACAAAACTGTATTAGTCTTTTCTGTTGCTGTGAGAGAGCACCCAAAGTCAAGCAATTTAAGGGAGAAAGGGAGATTTATTCAGCATAAGGTTCCAGAGGGGAGATACAGTCTTTCATGGTAGAAGCAGCATGGCTGGTGGCAGAAGCTGGAGGAGCTGCTAGGTCACATCCATTCAGAAGGCTGAGAGCTAACAGAACAGACCTCTCCCGGAAGTAGAGTGAGATTAATGGCCCAACCCCTGTGACTGGCTTCTTCCAGCAAAGAATCAACCTCCTAAAGGTGCCATGACCTTCCCAACATATGTGTCTGTGGGGGGCACATTTCAAATAATGACAAACTCGTGACTGACTATAGTTATTCTTTCCTGCCCATGAATCCTAACTTGGGCACGGACCTGAAGGAAGCATGAAAATTAATCTTGTATGTATCTGGGGAAAAGAACTTCTGAACTGAAATGTAAGTATGACATCCCTGAAGCAAAAGATGCCCAGAATGTTCTAGAAGGAAAAAGAGTAAGGTCTCTAGAATGCAGATCAGAGAGGTGTGCGGAAGTGTTTTCTAAATTCTAAAATACTGGTGCCATGTTTTATTGGTCTTTACTCACTGCCTAGCTGTTAACACATGAGTATTTTGATGGCTGTCTGTTATGAATATAAATAAATGCATAGTTTGCTCATCATGCTTTATAATATCTCTGATAAATTCCTTTCATTGTTGTAAAGCAGCAAAATTAAAGCTTATTCTACTTATATTGGCTTCCTGAGTCACTAAAAGCTATTTTCTTAGACAATGGAACAACTGATGGATAGACAGATACATGGAGCAATCAAATTTTAGCAAATTGTATTGCCTGGCCATGGTCATACACTTGCACCCATGGCCAGGGTTCAGTGAGCCTCTCTAGTAGATAAGAAGTAAAACATTTCAACATGCAAAATAAGTGGATTTTCTAGAGCACTGTTGACCCAAATTTGGAAAATGCCATGATTTAGACACTTAAATGCAAGTCTGAGTATAAACAGTTTCAGTTCAGTGGAATGACCTGGAAAGGTCCCCTGTTGTAGCTCAGTGATTTTTCTCTTGGCCCCTGACTATATCTACTACCTTCCTGGATGATACGGCATTAGTTTCTATCTATTCTAGCACAACACAACCAGGTAGGGCTTGGCTTGAGTGGCTTAGAAATACATGAATCCAGGAGCATCCATATAAAAGTTTTCTAAATAGTTAAAATAAGCCAGTGGGTCTCTGGCATTCTTAGGCATGGCATCTTTCATATTTCATTTGCTGGGTGCTGCCTGTGCCAGAGACCGTCATTAAGTAATAGACTAAAATAACTGTTAGGCAAGCAGTGCATGACTGGAGGGCAGAGGGAGAGAGCCTCAGAGCCTCAAAAAGTGAAGTTCATTTGACCAGCTAGGACTCGAGGGGGTGGGGAGAACCCTGTCCAAAGCCCAAGTCTCCAACTTGGTGAAGTTTTGGGTTCTTTTTTAAAATGTTTAAACTTTATTTATTTTTTTATTTATTTTGTGTGTGTGTGTATGTGTGTGGGGGGGGCTTTATAGTCATTAGTTATGAGGTGGATGTCAGAGTGTTTCAGCAATATTGAGTAGTCACAGAGAATCATCAAAGTATGAAGATTATAGCCAGGGCCAGGAAGGAAAAAGTAAGTAAGCACAGAAACAAATGAGTGAAGCTGGCTAAGGGCTCCTCCTCTCAGTCCCTTTCACAGTGGTGCAGCAGAGAGTAAGCAGGCTTGGGGCCTCTTTAACATTTAACTCGACTTTCAAATCAAAGAGAAATTGCTATTTGCCTTTGAGAGGCAAGAGATCATAGGAGGAGGCTTTCAGAGTGCACAAATACCCCCTATAAAATGAGCACAACTCAGTCAGACCTTCAAAGAGAAAGCAGAGAGTATCCATTAAGTTAAAGTTACAGGATACGAAAATTGGTAATGATACCAGATGCCACTAGCAAATCGTCTGAAACAGAGTTTGAAACAACAAGCCTACCGACAAAAGTATGCGGGCAGGGCTGGAGAGACGGGTCAGCTGTTGAAGTGCAGGAGGGGACCGTGGGGCCCAGGTAAAGAATGCCACACGGGTGTGGTACCCATTTGTGATTGTAGAACTGGAAGCCAGACCCTGGGAATCTCCAGGACAAGCTAGCTAGCCAGACTCGCCCCATCAGTGGGCTCTGGGTTTGACTAGAGACCCTGCCTCGAAAGACTAAGGTGGAAGAGCAATTGAGGATGATTCCTAATGTCATGCTCTAGTCTCCACGCACACAAGCACTTGCAGCCACATGAAAACATGTACTTACACACACATGTATGGCATACAGAGAGAGGGGCAGGAGAGAGAGAAAATATGAAAAAATATCTAGAATAAATTCACCTGAAGAAATGAAAGATTCCCAACAGTGG
Organism: Typhlomys cinereus; assembly: GCA_023101885.1. Lineage (NCBI taxonomy): Eukaryota > Metazoa > Chordata > Mammalia > Rodentia > Platacanthomyidae > Typhlomys > Typhlomys cinereus. Next base: position 877,801 of record JALPQD010000374.1, on the reverse strand, counting down.
AAATCATGAAATGTCAATGAAATGAATTTCAGAGGACACACAAAATAGTGGAAAGGTATCAGGTGTTCATGAATTGGAGGAATCAGTACTGATTTAAGACATTCCACACCACCCGAAGTGATCTACAGATTCAATTTGGCCATTCCTGTAGAAGCAGAATGATGTTCTTCACGGAACTAGGAGAAGAAAACTGCATGGAATCACGTACAGTTCAAAATGTGAATGTGAATAAAACGAACAAAGTAAGAAACCTTAACATATCTGACTTCAAACTATGCTTGAAATTCATCCTAATCACAAAAGCATGCTGGGGACAAGAGAGCAATGATGTGGACCAGCGGAACAGAACAGAAGGCCTAGAAGTTAATCCACATATCTACGCCAACTGATTTTCACAAATGTGCTCAAAGCATGCACTGGAAAGAACAGCCTTTAAAATAAATGGTGCTGACAAAAGAGGGACATGTACACACAGAAGGATGAAACTCGGCCTCTTGTCTCTCAACTGCAATAAAAGTCAGCTCAAGATGGTTGAAGACTTGAATATAAGACTTCAAGTTACACTGTGCTGCACTTAGATGGGCAAAGGTTTTTTTAAACAAGTCTCTAAACACATAGACCACAAAGAAAAACTAGAAAGGTGGTATTATATCAAATATTCTGCACAGTGAAGGGCAAATTGCAGAATGGGAGAAACATAAACTGCATCCAACAAGGATCTGTAAGGCACACACACACAACTGAATAGGAGGGCTGCAGAGATAGGTGTTAATGTAGCGCTTTCAGCATAAGCACAGGAACCTGAGTTTGATCCCCAGGACCCGAGTTAAAAAGTTAAAACTTACAGCTCTGTTACAGAAAGAAACGACAAACTGGCGCTCAGAGATTCAGAACAACAAGATTTGACTACATGTTGGGGAGAATCCCTTTTCCCCCAAAACTGAGCACTGTTCTATGTTTCACTTGTCTTTTATGCAGTGTAACTTTCTGGCCTTGAACATTCTTGTCCAAGTAGCCCCAATCCCTCCCCCTCCCTCACAGGTGCCTGGAGCTTTCTGCCACCGCACCTGGGCAGGCTACCCTGTAAAGAAAACACTTTACATGAACGTTTCCACTCCAAAGAAAACATTTTACAGGAAGGTCACAATTTCAGCCCTCTCTCTGGAGAATCAGAGACAGACAACTTCCTAAGGCTCATTGGCCAATGTGGCCCTGTAATCAGTGAGTCCCATGTTCATGAGTGCCAGAGAGATCTTATCTCAAAAAGAGTCAAGATGGGAGACTCCTAAGGAGCAACACCCAAGGCTGTCTCTCTCTTTCTCTCTCTCTCTCTCTCTCTCTCTCTCGCTCTTTCTCTCTCTCTCTCTCTCCTCTCTCTCTTCTCTCTCTCTCTTCTCTCTCTCTCTCTCTCTCTCTCTCTCTCTCTCTCGCTCTCTCTCTCTCTCTCTCTCTCTCTCTCTCTCTCTCTCTCACACACACACACACACACACACACACCCCTAAGTAAACAGTATTTAAAATCCACCATCTCCTTTCCTCAAATGTCATACCTTGCCCTAAGTCAATTTCCACATTGGAGCAATTTCATTCATTAAAAAACAATCATTCTATGTGCTATTATAACAAGACTCCAGTTTAACAGTTTTTTGTCTCTGACCAGGGGGTGACATACAGTGCCCAGCAGGACGGAGTGCAGGGCATTGCAGGAGCAGCAAAACTGCAAAAGAAAATCAACAAACCACAATCCAGAACTTCAAAGACTCTATATCAATCACCTAGAACTAGGCCAGCCTAATCACCTCCCATCCTGAAGCTCAGGGACATTTGCGGAAGAGGGGGCGGTAAGATTGTAAGAGCAAAAGGATGGGAGGAGCAATGATCTGAAGATTCTCCACACTAGTTAGGGCTGAAGCAATCATAATAGGACTTTGCATGCCCTGCGCAATGTCCATCACACTATTGACTTCACAAAGTCTAGCATCGGCTAAAGGCACCAAGATCCTTGGAGGCAAGGGATTGGCAGCCACAGCAGTGTTCCTATGCTTAAGGGGAACATGAGAAAGGGTTAAGGGAAATGCCACTGGGTCCTTGTATGTCATCGGAGAGGAAGACCAAGAGGAGAGTTAGGCATACATAATAAAGGACTCTCTGGGAATTGGGGGGGAGGCACTGGGAGACGGGGAGGGAGGGAAGGGGAGCAAGGGGTTCAGGGGGAGGAGGAGGGGGGAGGGAACTGGTCTACCTATTAAGTTTGTATGAGCAGAAATAATAATAAAAAAATGTTAAAAAAAACAATCATTCTACACACAGAGTTCACTGAGACATCACAAGAGACATCCTGGATTGGAAAGATGGATCCGTGGTAAGGTGTGTGCTTGTAAATCTGGTGACCTGAGGTTGATTCCTGGAAGCTCACATTGTGAATTTCATCTTCTGACCTCTACCTGTGCACCATAGCATGCACATATGTTCTCTCTCTTCCTCTCTCTCTCTCTCTCTCTCTCTCTCCTTCCTCCCCTGTGCCTTGAGTTTCACTTCACGGCTCCATTGAACTCATTCATGCTACCAAAAGTAAAGGAGGGTCCCTCTTAATCCCTGGTACTTAAAGAGGAAAATCGAATCATGTAATCCCAGGATTAGGAACAGATGAATCTAGGGACACCAAAAATCTCTTTACAAGAAGTTGCCAGATATTTTTTAGCCAAAAAAAATTCTTCCCTTTATTTAAGCCTTTCTGAATTATAAAGGAAATGTAACCGAAATCATGAATTTATTCACTCAAATGAACACATTCTATTGTCTAAGAGAAAAAAAATGCCGCAAGTATCTATAACTGTTGTAGTCCTTGGAAGGACGAAGGACCTCCTCGGCCACTCAAACACTAGTAATCTGGAAACCGACTCTTGAGATCTAGGATGGAAAGGAAGCAACTGTCCCACAATTCAGTCTCCCATTCTCTGTCTGATTCTAATGCAGAACTCCAAGGGTAAATAAAGGTTCTCCTTGATCATCTGGCTTCCTGCCTAGATCTTCCAGTAAAGGAGTCAGAAGGAAGCCACAGGGCTAGAGGAAGGAGGAGAGAGGTGTCCTTGGTGTTTGCGCCTGTGCCTGCCAATGTGGCCTCAGCAGTAGCTCCTCCAACTAGCAGCAGGATCAACATTACAGGTTATTTTCCCCAAATCTTGTGTGTGTGTGTGTGTGTGTGTGTGTGTGTGTGTGTGTGTGTGTACAAGAAGTCAATCAAGTACACGATTCAAGCTCAAAGGGAGACTTTGAGAATCGTCCTGGATTGTTCTACCTCCTTTTCACATTGCTCTAAGGTTTCCCAGACTCAGCCTTCCAGGCCTGGCTCCTGGTTTCTGGGGATCTGAGTTCAAGTCCTCTTGCTTGTGAGGCAAAAGCTCTAACTCCTGAGTTATCTTCCCAGCCCTTCCCCAGATTTCTATACTGAGCCTCATTTAGAGACATCAGAGCAAGCCAGGTCCCCCCTATTTAGGATCTGGCTATGTAGGGTCCTTCACCCTTGTGACCCCTTCTTCCCTTTGTCCTCCCCCCCTGGAACTGTCAGATGTTTCCTACAGTTGCCGAAGCCATACATCACTTAACAGTAGGAATTGTTCTAAGATATTCAAGCTAAGAGAGTCCATCATATGTGAACAACATCAGAGTGTGCTTATGTGAACCCAGATGAAGACACACATGCACATCCACACACCCACACATACACACACACACACACACACACACACACGCACGCACGCACACACACACACCCTATTAATGCTTCCATTTCAAGAAGGATGCACCCCACTAATCAGAATAAGTAGCTAATGATCAAGTTGATATACATCCCCTGGTATGTTACTTTGTTGGGGACTGATTAGTTACTCTTCCCATGCACGCGGCCAAGCACCTGACTCGGTAACTTAGGAGAAGAAGGATTTATTCTGGCTCATAACTCAGGGAATGCAGTTCATCACATGGAGAAGCCATGCAGACCACAGCAGCTTGGCACATGATGGAAACCAGGAAGCAGGGGGAGAGGGCACTGACATTCTTCTAGCCTTCTCCTTTTCCCTTTCCATTCATCCAGGAAGCCTCCGCCATGATGCAGTACCATGCACATTCAGGGAACTTCTTCCCTCCTTGGAAACACCCTTACAAACACGTCCGGACCTGTGTACCCTAGCAGATTCTAAATCTAGTCAACAATGAAGATGAACCATCACAGGGCCTCTACTAAGCGGTCCACAAACAGAGAGGTCAAGGGGGAAGCAACTTTTAAGAAATGCCAGAGTGAAGTTGCCATAGCAATCACTCTGGCACGAGGGGACCATCCGCGTAATAGTGGCATGAACACCAAGGGGGCAACCAACAGCTCTCTGATTGGATTTAAGGTCCACTTTTCAGTGTCCCTGGCACTGTAAATTAGAATAAGAACCTATAAAAGGGGAGGACATTGGCTCTGGGGGAGCTATGAAGGTTTAGTTAGAAAGACACCACACGAAATTGCCTTTTAAACTATTGTTATTATAACAATAGTTTATTGGAGGGGAACTCGGCACTCAACCTAGAATCTTCCTTCTGCAATGGAGGGCGTTTATTATAGAAAAGCACAGTTAGCCAAAGTGCAGAAAATAAGTGACTATGGACTGCCCAGCCCTAAAGAGAACATCTAAGTCACCTCACCCCCACCTCAGGGTTCAGGGAACATCATAGGAAAGGAAATTATAGGACTGTAAGAGTTTTAAGTGGGGCAGGGGTGTCCAGACACTACCTTATGCACATGACAGAGCTGTTGTATTCATGAATTCACTGCAGCTATGTCTATTTCCACAAAGACCTGCATGGGAATTCCCCTATAAACATTTCACTGTGGATCTCAAGAGTCTCTACGTCTCCCTGAGAGACCAATGAGAGTTAATGCTGATGGGGAAGAAATGGAAGATGCTTTCCTCAAGATCATACTCCTGATCTTGGATCACAATACATGATTCATCTACCCCGTCATGCTCCAGCAAGCACTTGGGCACATGTCATTAAAGGCAAACCAGATAAATCCGATGGGCCACACATCCAAGACTTGAAGAAAGGAGGGAGTTTGACAGGGGAGAAGAAGGGTTATAATGGGAAGAGGAGGAGGGCATAGGATTGGTAAAAATATCACAAATTCACTACATTCAGGTTAGGGAGCCCTGCCTTATTTCTGCTAGCACACCACACTTGACGTCTGCTACTTGCTCCTCTGCCTCCATGATGATGGACATGATTTAAGCTGCTTCCAGCTTTTATTCCACCATAATGGACTGTGTCTCCCCTCTGGAACCATAAGCCAAATAAATTTCCCTTTCTCCCATGATTGCATTAGTATTGTCTCACAGTAGAAGAAAAGGACAGTGACATCCCCCAAATGCTGAGGTGGAGATGTACCACAGGGGCAAAGTGTGTGATTATCATGCATAAGGCTCAGAGGTCAATCTCAGCACAATAAATACATATATAAATATGTATACATTCATACATATATACACATATATATTTATACATACGTATCACTTCCAATCAAGCTGTTTCAATTCATTCTGACCTCTCCCTTCTTCCCTCCTTTCCCGCCCAATGTCTCCTGCTGAGCCTTACACCCATTGCCTCTGCCTGCCAGTCACCACACTTAACACCGTTTCCTTCAGTTGCAATGCCAGCCCTAAACCATCATCCACAATCCAGTGCCAACTCTTGTCTGCTCATTTGTACCTCACAGGCTGAGCATGTGTTATAGGGTTACATTTTAAATGCTCACATAAGTATTTACAAAACGGTCTTGATTTTGCATCTTGGCTTCAGAAACCTGAAATCTCTGGCTCTTTTGGAAAATGTTTGCTGACCCCTTGGCTCCATCCTCACGTTGGGGCAGTTAGTCTAAATTGCCTATATTTTCTGTGATTTCTCCTCAGAGAGAAATTATAATCATTCCTTAGCATTTAACCTAAATCTTGGGAAATCAAGGAAAATCCTTTCTCCAAGAGGGGAAGATGTCTTTCTTTAAGATTCGGAAGAAAGAATGCATTAATCCACTGACTCTACTGACATATCAAGCCCTGTTGAAAACATGCAGAGTTCCCGTGTGGGGAAGGAACCATGTAACAGTGTCTGTCAGAAGAGAAGGCTCAGAGAGGCAGGTAGGAGGTGAGTGTCCCTGACAGGAAGCATCTGCCAATTCCCTGGTGTAAATGTTTCCACTATGCTATTTTAAGTTCCCACATGATGTCACTGCACAAAAAGTTGAAAAGAGACACGAACGAAGTTGTGGCTTTTCTTTTTCCACTTTGGCATACCAGGAATCCAACAGGAGCCAAAGAAAAACCTAACGGCAATATTGTTTCTCTAAGTTTGGGGGCCCCGATCACACAAGATTAAGACCATGACACCTACAGTGGTTAGAATCAAGGCCAACGCCGATTCCTGCAGTTTAATGGAGGCTTCTGTAGGATTTTTTTTCTTGGAAGCTAGAGAAGTCTGCCTGTCTGTCAGGATATTGGATATAGGAGAAAATAAGAATATTCTGAGAGAAGGAAGCCAGAAGAAAGGGGCTTAGCCTGTGTAGAGAAGCTGCTAGCAGTGAAGGGGATTGCTATGGGGTATGGGTGGTTTTATGTTGGTTTTTGAGTTTTTTGTTTATTTGCTTGTTTTTGCAGTGCTGGGGATCAACCCTAAAATTTTGCACAAGCTAGGCAGTGTCTGTTTTTTGCATAGGCGAGAAGTTCAGTCTCATTAAAGGAACAAAATTTATCTTTTTGCTATTTTTGCTATTCCCTAAATATTTTGTTTTTTCAGTTTATGAGTGTAGGCTACAAACCCATGCTATGATGTTATCAATAATAAAAACCTACACAGATTTGTTAGATCAATTAAACTCTCATTATGCACTTTGCTACCTCAAAATAGTGTAACTAATAGGGTCCTTGGCTTGATTTCTACTTTTAACATTTATTCATTTGAGAAAGAGACAGATAGACAGACACAGAGACAGAGAGACAGAGCAAGAATATACCAAAACTTTTATGTGAAAGTCAGAGGACAATTTTCAGACATCAGTTCTCTCCTTCTACCATGTGGATTTCCAGGTATCAGACTCAAGTTTTGGGCACTGGCACTTCTATTCACTGAGTCATCTGCCAACTCTTGATGTCCATTTAATATGTGGACAAAAAACATATATTATGTTCTAATGCAATTTTTGCAAAAAACTTTTTGAAAACAATTACAATGTTTTCTCTGTAATGAGACACATTTGGTTTTCTGAGCTTAAAGCAATTAGGGTGGTTCAGAGCTCACCAGACTGACAGAATCACACAAGATCTCACTATATAGCCCAGGTGGTTAGGTTACAGATGATCAGCTTCATGCCTGACTCCAGAAACATTTTCAGTATGTTACTCCACCTCACTATGGAAAGGATGTTACAGTAGGATTTTCTTCTTCAACTTTCACTGATGAGAAAACCATTGAGTGGTGACCCACATAGTTATTCTATCAGTACAGGAGGCAGGGGAGCTGATGATTGATCCTCAAGTCATCAAAGATTCTGCTGTTTGCTTTCCTAGGAGCAATTGAGATGGGAGGTGCTCAGAGCACTCGTCCACGCACAACTCTGTGAAAGAGTCTCTTGGCTCTCAGCAAATCAAAAAACATTATGGAACAGACAAGAAAGCAGACTATCTGTGCTACCATAATTCCCCTTGGAGTGTCTCGCAGATGTGACAGCTGAGTGATGTGGCCCTCCAGATGTGTGCTACAGGGACACAGCTTGAATCCAGAGAGATCGGGAAGGCAGATGCATCTCCATCTCTGGCAGAGGGAAACGTCCTGTGGATTTGCCCGCAAGCCCTGGCTGGGTGTTGGGGAACAGGAACACTGAAGAACTCCCAGGAAAGCAGTGAGAGAGGAGAGAGCCGCCCTTGGGCCTGTGCGTCTGCCCAGCACAGCGCCCTTGCTGCCGTTCACCAACTGTCTACAGCGAGCTCCATGCGAGAGCTCGGGTGAGATGCACCTCTGTGTCTGGGACACAGGTGCCTCATCTGGGCCCAGCAGCCCAGGGGTAATTATACTCATTTAGAAATGCTAGAAGGAGCTGTGGGTGAAACCAAGCCCAGAAGACACAAAGAGAAAGAAGGGTCATGATCCAGGAGACCAGAATGACAGTGACCGAGGATTCACACTGGGTACTTGAGTGGTTAACAGGGTTTTTTTCTTGTTTTTGTTTTTGTTTTTGTTTTCTCTGGGGAGAAGGATCTAGAAAAAAAGGATGGGAGTATCCTTCAACAGGGTAGAGGATGAAGGGGTGAAGAAATTGCAAAAACAGAGACAAAAGTTCAGCTGATAGCTTGGGCTGTCAGTCAGCACACAGCGTGGTTACCAAACATGTACAAAGCCTTGGGACCCATCCCCAGTACTTAGTAAAACTGGTGTCGTGGTGCGCAACTATCACCTTGGCCTAAGTGAGAAAGACAGAGAGAGAGAGAAAGTGAGAAAAGAGAAAGAGGGAGAAGAAAGAGAAAGAGAAAGAAAGAAAGAAAAGAGAGAGAGAAAGAGAGAGAGAGAAAGAAAGAAAGAAAGAAAGAAAGAAAGAAAGAAAGAAAGAAAGAAAGAAAGAAAGAAAGAAAGAAAGAAAGAAAGAAAGAGAAAGAAAGAAAGAAAGTTAGTTTAAAAAGAAAGACAAGAAGGCTTTCAGCAGCTGTAGCACTTTTTCTTGGTGCTCCCTCAAGGGAAGAGTTGAGGCAGACACTGGGAACAGCTGGTTTATTTGAGCGGATGTGCAGGGAGGGAGGGGTGGACAAGAGGCTGAGAAGAGACTCCAGGGAGGCTTCCCCATCTGTAAGCTGTTTGCCATGAGGGCAATGGGAATGCCAGCCACGTGGAGCTCACCTGGAGGAGGGCGTGACTCCAGGGACTGCCCTGCATTTCCTTCCCAGGGACTCGAACCTCCTCACATTTCAGATTCTGCTTGCCTGCAGCTGAGCAGCTTCAGGTGGGTTAGGAGAAAGCAAAACCACCCCCTCTCTGCCCCCTGGTGTGTGGCATTAGCTGGCTCCGGGAGCTGTCCAACCCGGCGGTGCTGAATCAGGGCAAAAAGGACGCTGCACCTTCCAAGCGTACCTCTCCCCCCTCTCCTCCCCCCCCCCCAGGCTGCTTGTGGCTTGTCCTCTCTGGATGGAGCCAGAGGAGGGAGGAAGAGAAGGGGTGAGTCACGCAGAAGCCACTGAGGTGTGGGGACATTTACATAACACAGCCAGTTCTCTTCAGACCTCCGGAGAAGGAAGGCGCCTTGTGCCAAGAGTTCCAGAATTCGAACAGAGCAGACTTTACCAGTATTTTAAAAAGCCCCCTGACAAAATGGAGCCCCTGGAGACCCAATTTGCTTACTTTAATGTCTTCCAGAAATCCTGTCATTTAAATAGACATTTCCATATATTCTTTCTTAAATAACGAGCAAATTAACCACCATTTCATACTGTTTCAGGGAGTAACTGTGGAAACCTGGGATATTCTCTTAAGGAAAGGAGTAAATCTTGCCTTTAGCTGCAAATACATTCATCATAGTATTTTTTATTTTTGTTTTCAATGCCCATTTTAATTAGACATAGTTATATGAAATAAAACGTATATTGTAAATATACAATCAAATGGCTTTGGGGAAAACATCCAGTTGTGATTTCCTCATAAGGTGTAGAGAATCCCCGTGATCTCCAAGTGTCCCTGTGACACCTGGCTTCAACCATCAACTCAACACTCAGAGCTGAGCATTTGGGCACATCTATAAGAGATTTAGTTAAGCAGACTTCTGGGCAGGTCAGTAGAAGTGTGTCCTAATTGCATGATTGACATGGTAAGACCCAGCCCACAGTGCGTGGGATCATGCCCTGGGCAGGTGGGTAAAGACAAAGGAGAGTTGGTTAGCAGTTTGGCATGCTAGCAAGCAGTGTTGATCCTTGCCCTTCTTTTCTTGCTGTGGAGACACTGTGGCTAGTTCCCTCAATGTCTGCTGGTAACTCTATTGTAACCTGTCCGTATGAGCACCAATGGTTCCCCTAAATGGTTTGGTTCTGCATTCATCAGTGATAAAATATGAATCTAAAACAATATGGTGCCAGGGATGTGGGTGGGGTGTTGCCAGGAGACCAAAACAGATCCTGTGCCCCAAACACTTCCTCACTGGCAACGGGTAATACTGACATGCTTCTTCCAACTAGAGATTCATTCTGCCTTCTGCAGAAGATCCTATCAATGAACCCACACAATACACATTTTTCAATGAGAGTATGAAATCAGTCCATGCCAATGTATGTTTCACTAATTTGCCCTCTTCCTTCCTGAATACTATTCTACTGAACCTAAGTATTTACCCATTTGACCATTGATAGACATTAGGCTGTTTGATGGATTTCACTAATCAATCTGCTATGATATATGAGTTTTGGGGAACATGTATTTTACATCTCTGGAGTAAATAACCAAGGTAACACTGTTTGGTTTTAGCATATGAATATGTATCTATCTGCCTGTATGTGGAGCTACCACAGCTTTTCCGAAGTGCATGGACCAGGTTGGGAGCTGGCCATTCATGAACAGTAGTGCACTCCATCTTTAATGGCATGCATTTTTTATATTCTAATCATTGTAGTAGTATGAGATAGTATCTTCTTGTAGTTTTTATCCATGTGTCCGCTTGTAAACCAATTGTGTGTGTTGTGTGTGTGTGTGGTTTGAGAACACCCTCGGATGTTGTTCCTCAAGTGCTATCCACCCTCTTTCCAACACAGGGCTTGCATCTCTCTGCATGTACCCCGACACTGGGCTTTTATATCTTTAAATGAGTTCTTAGATATAACTGAAGTCTTCCTGTGTGCAAGAAGGGGAGAAAGGGCTTCACTGACTCTCAATTCCAAGCTGATGTCCATCGCTGCAGGAAAGTTAAAATGGCAGGAGCTTGAAGTAGCTGATTATGTCACAGCCAGAGCAAGAACAAAGGGTGAGGACCAACACACACGTGCTTGCTTGCTTGCTTGCTTATCTATGCTCAACTGGCTCTCTCTGTCGCTATACAGTGCTGAAATGACCTAGGAAATGGTCCCACCCACAATGGGCTGGGCCTTCCCACATCAATTATTCAATCAAGACAATCCCACATAGGCCTGTCCAGAAGACATCCTTAATCTAGAAAAAAATCTCTCAGATCTGCCCAGGGGCATCAGTATTAATTGGCATTAGTATTAATTGACAATTAACACTAACCATTACATTTGGCTGCCCATGTCTGGGATTTAGTAAAAGTCAGACATGTGACAAGGTTTATACACTGTCAGCCTTGATATAAACACAAAATACACTTCTCATAATTTGTGGCGAGTTCAATCAGGGAAAGGGAACCAGTGGAAGACCTTTATTATGAAATGTTTGCCCAGGGAATTTGCTTATGCAATCGAGTAGTGACTAGGTATGCCCACAGGCTCCAGAAAGAACAGGAGATGAAGCAGACCAAGATGGCATGACATCTCACAGGTTTATCATGAGGATCCAGCAAGATGCCGTGTGGTAAATAAACGATAACTATACACTAGAGAATTAGGAGATCAGTGTTCGGGGGTGGGAAGTTTAAGAACTTAACCCATGTAGAAATAAAAGCTGGGCTCTGAGCCTCTCTACCATCATTTCTCAATAGGTAAAAAAGAAAAAAAAATACTACCTAACTATCAGTGTCATTGATCCTGCATACAAATCCACAACCCATCTAAGAGTCTAGGGAGTGATTGAAAGTATAGTAAGTTAAATAACCACTGTTACTTAATTCTTATTTAAGCAATGTTTTCACAAATGTTCCAGGACTACCAGACATCCCTTTAAGCTAATATGTGCCTCTGTGTGTATGTGTGTGTGTGTGTGTGTGTGTGTGTGTGTGTGTGTGCATGTAGGTAGAAACCAGAGGCTATGTTCAGATGTCATTCCTCATATATTGTCCACTTCCTTAAGTGTCTGGAACCTGCCAAGTAGTCCAGGCTGGTTGGTCAGGGAATCCGGAGGATCTACCTGTCTCCCTGTCCTTGCGATCACAAGTATCCACCTCCACACCCTGATTTTATGTGTGTTGAGGATCACTCTTGTCCCAGCTCCCTGAGCTTCCACAGCACGTACTTAACCAAGGAGCTGTCCCCTCAGCTCATCCGTGGAGAGCAAACGAAACAGCCTTGAGAGAGTCTCGCAGTCTCCTGAGTCGGTTCAGCTTCCTAGGGATGATGTTTCTGTCAAACTCGCCTGAAAGAGACGTCTGAGCCATCCCCATCATAAAACATAAAAAAATCCACAGCAGCCTACCAGAACCTTCACTTGTACCAGGACATTCTAAAGATCCCAGTCACAGGTGAATAAGCTGCAAAACAAAGATTTCTTCTCCATGATGTCCTGGGATTTTTTTAAACCAAAGTTCTGTCTTAAAAGTCTGTTTTCTGAGCCAAGAAATAATTACACATTCATCCCAGCAGCTTGAGGAAAAGTCAGGGATTTAGTCAGAGAAAATACATTTGTGATGTGCAGAAGATGGTTCCATACCTGAGAATCAACCATTTATGAACAGGACCAAAACAACAGACAGGAGGGTCACATAGCCCCACATCCATTCTGGAAGATGCCTTTCTTCCCAGATGGAGCTTCACTCATCTAACCATGAGTGTGATCTGATCATGAGATCAGATCACCACAGACCTTTCCTAATCAGCCATCCTTGAAACGGAACCTCACAAAACTCCCCTATCCTCCTCACCCCTGTTCTATGATTGACATTTTTGCAACCGGCTGACACTACAATTTCAAATGTAAATATAAGACGTGTCAGAGTCTTAGACTATGAGAATTATGGGAGCCTCGTGCTTTAAGGAACTGTGGAAGGAGACATATTAAATCGTTGCAATGTGAGACATGGAAGAAAACTGGGGGTTATCAGGGCTGACATGTTACCCATGATAACTCAGTGCAAACCTGGCATCCTGAGTTCAATCCACAAAAACCTAACCCCTACTTGTGTAACATGTCATACATGTCTCTCTCTCTCTCTCTCTCTCGTACACACATCACTCACTTGCTTGCAAATAGAATGGATTAGATGAGGGATTTTTTTAACCCATAAAGCACTCTCACTTGCTACTAAGTAATTTTTAAAAAGAGATGCCAATCGGAGCTGGAGAGGTGGCTCAGGGGTTAAGCCTCTGCCTTGCAGGCAGAAGGTCCTGACTTCGGATCCTAGACCCCACGTATAGACGCCGGGCAGAAGCGGGGGCGGCCTGCGTTTCTGGTCCTGGTAGGGCAGAGCCTGTGAATCCCGGGACAGAGTAAACAAGGAGGAGGTGGAGGCGTCCACGGTGGTTCCCGAATTCTCCCGTGGTTCTACACACACACACACACGCACACGCACAATTGAATAAAAAATGAATAAAAATATTTTTTTAAAAAGAGATGCCGTTCCAGCCGGAGCCGCGCGCGCAGGGCCGAGGGACAAGGAGGACCTCCCCCTGTAACCGGGCCCCACCCCAGCTGCTCCACGCCGACGCCCCCATCCTCCCTTTCACCCCACCACGCTCCACCGGTCGGGACGCGCACACGCGCGGTCCAGCCGGGCCTCACCCCGCGACCTAGAACCCCAGGCCAAATAATTCAGTTTTGCGAAATTGAAAGATCTTAAGAGTTAAAACGAAAATGCCAAAGTCAAAGTGCAAATCCATGAGAAGCAACACTCAAGTAAACAAATTTCCCACTGAAGAAATTAATCCCATAATGTTAGACTCCAATCAGAACAAACCCGCAGAAAAAGGCCAAGAAAGCCTGACCCAGGATAACGACTTTCAAAATATGATCATTACCATGTTCAATACTATGAAAAAGGAAATCCGGGAGGAATTACATAAACGAATCAATCGCTTTGAAGAGGAACACAACAGACATTTGGAGGAGTTGAGAAAAACAGTGCAAGAAACAAAAACTGGCATAGAGCAGTTAAAACAGACTCAAGCAGAGTTTAAAACTGAGCTACAAGACAAGTTATCTTCAACCCAGAACGCCACAGAGAGTCTTATCAACAGAACTAATGAAGCAGAAAACAGAATTTCAGACCTTGAAGATAAAGTGGGAGTACTAACCAGCTCAATGGAAGAGGTTGTTAAAGCCAAAAAGATACTTGAAAGAAATATCCAAGAGATATGGGACACCCTAAAGAAGAATAACATGCGTATTCATGGAATACCAGAGCAAGAATCTCAAAATACCACCCCTGAGGAAATTTTTCAAACGATCACCAAGGAAAACTTTCCTCATCTAAAAAAAGAGAGGCCCATCCATATACAAGAGGCATTCCGCACCCCAAACAGATACGACCAAAACAGAAGCACGCCACGGCAAATAATAGTTAAAACACTCCACATTCAAGATAAAGAAATGGTGCTGAGAGCTTCAAGGGAGAAAACACAAGTCACTTTTAAAGGCAAACCTATTAAAATAACAAATGACTTCTCAGTCGAACACTAAAAGCAAGAAGAGCTTGGAGAGACATACTTCAAGTATTGAATGAGCAAAAATGTCAACCCAGGCTGATTTACCCTGCAAAACTATCAGTCATGATCGAGGGAGAAAGAAAAATCTTCCAGCACAAAGACAACTTGAAGGGATACATGTCCACCAAACCAGGCCTTCAAAAATGCTAGAAATGATACTCAAGCATGAAGAAAACAACAGCCATATCCAGGAGAACAGAAGGCAAATATAACACCATTAAAAGCGAAGCAATATACTTATAAAAACTACTAAACATAATAAATGTCTGGAATTAAAAATAGTTTCTCCGTTATAACACTAAATGTTAATGGAATTAATTCACCGATCTAGAGACACAGATTACAAACTTGGATTAAAAATCACAATCCATCAATCTGCTGCCTGCAGGAAACCCATCTCACCACAAAAGATAGGCACGCTCTAAAAATAAAAGGCTGGTAACAATTCTACAAGCAAATGGAAGCAGAAAACAGGCAGGGGTAGCCATTATGCTATCAGACAAAGTGGACTTCAAACCAAAGAAAATTATAAGAGACACGGATGGATACTACATTTTAGTCACAGGTACAATTCACCAGGAAGACTTCACAATATTGAACATATATACACCCAATACGGGTCCCTCCACATTCATTAAGAAAACCCTACAGCATCTAAAGCAAGAAATCAACCCCCAAACGATAATTCTTGGGGACTTCAACACCGCCCCCTCAACATGGGATAGGTCAACAGGTCAAAAGCTTAACAGAGACACTTTGGAACTTAATCAAACCCTTAAAGAAATGGACCTTACACATCTCTATCGAACTTTTCACCCACGCACCAAAGAATACACATTTTTCTCAGCAGCACATGGAACTTTCTCCAAAATAGATCACATATTGGGCCACAAAACGAATCTACACATATACAAGAAAGTTGAAATTCTAACCTGTGCCCTATCAGACCACCACGGCCTAAAGCTGAACATCCACAACACATCAAACAAGAGAAAATACACTAACTCCTGGAAACTTAACAATATGATGCTGAATGAGAACTGGATTCAGGAAGAAATTAAAAAGGAAATTCAAGATTTCCTGAAAGTGAATGATAACAAAAATACAACTTACCAAAATCTCTGGGACACAATGAAAGCTATTCTAAGAGGTAAGTTCATAGCTCTTAATGCCTTCATCAAAAAAATGGAAACATCAGAAATAAACAACTTAACAATGCAGCTTAAAGCTTTAGAGAAACTAGAGCAATCTGATCTCAAAAGTAGTAGGAGAGAGGAGATTAGCAAAATAAGGGGAGAAATATCTGAAATCGAGATTAAGGAAACGATAGAAAAAATCAACCAGTCAAAAAGCTGGTTCTTTGAAAAAATCAATAAGATTGATACACCCCTAGCTAAATTAACCAAAAGCAGGACAGAGAAAACCCAAATTAACAAAATCAGAAATGAACATGGAGTTATCACTACTGATACCCAAGAAATCCAGAGAATTATAAGATCATATTTCAAAAACTTATACTCTGTGAAGTTTGACAACACAAAAGAGATGGATGAATTTCTAAATAAACACAACTTACCTAAATTGAATCAGGAAGTTGTGAATTATTTAAATAGTCCTATAACATATAAGGAAATTGAAGAAGTAATCTCAAATCTTCCCACCAAAAAATGTCCTGGACCAGATGGATTCAGCACAGAGTTCTACCAGAAATTTAAGGAGTTAATAATACCAATACTCCCTAAACTGTTCCATCAAATAGCAAAGGAAGGCACACTACCAAATTCCTTCTATGAAGCTAATATCGTTTTAATCCCAAAACCTAATAAAGATTCACTTAAAAAAGAAAACTATAGGCCGATCTCTCTGATGAACACAGACGCAAAGATTCTCAACAAAGTCTTAGCAAATCGGATTCAAAAACATATTAAAAAGATCATTCACGGGGACCAAGTAGGCTTCATCCCCGGCACACAAGGTTGGTTCAACATACGCAAATCAATAAATGTAATTCATCATGTATACCAGTCCAAAGTCCAAGACCACATGATACTCTCGATAGATGCAGAAAAAGCTTTTGACAAGATCCTACAGCCTTTTATGATCAAAACGCTAGAGACAGTAGGAATGGAAGGAACCTTTATCAATATAATAAAAGCTGTATACAACAAGCCCACAGCAAGGATTATGCTCAATGGGGAACAATTGGAAGCATTCCCACTTCGATCAGGAACTAGACAAGGCTGTCCACTCTCACCACTTCTATTCTATATTGTACTTGAAGTCTTAGCTGAAGCCATAAGACAAGAAAGGGACATAAGAGGGATTCAAATTGGCAAGGAAGAAGTCAAACTATCCCTATTTGCAGATGACATGATCTTATACCTGAGTGATCCCAAAAACTCCACCAGGAAGCTCCTGGAACTAATTGAGAAGTTCAGCAGGGTGGCAGGATACAAAATAAATGTGCAAAAATCAGAGGCCTTCCTATATACCCAGAATGAAAGAAGTGAAAAAGCCTTGAGAGAAACAATCCCATTTACTATAGCCCCTAAAAAAATGAAATACCTTGGTATAAACCTAACCAATTAGGTAAAAGACCTTTACAATGAAAACTTTAAAACCCTAAAGAAAGAAATAGCAGAAGACACCAGAAGGTGGAAAGACCTCCCTTGTTCCTGGATTGGCAGAATCAACATCATAAAAATGACCATCCTACCAAAGGCAATATACAGATTCAATGCTATACCAATCAAAATCCCAAAGCAATTCTTCAAAGAAGTTGACCAAACAATCTCAAAATTCATATGGAGGCACAAAAGACCCAGGATAGCAAAGACAATCCTGAGTAACAAAAACACTGCTGGAGGTATTACCTATACCAAACCTAAGTCTATACTACAAATCCATAGTTATAAAGACAGTCTGGTACTGGCTCCAAAACAGACACACAGATCAATGGATAAGGATTGAAGACCCAGATATAAGCCCACAAAGTTACAGCCATTTGGTCTTTGACAAAGGGGCCCAAAGAATCCAATGGAAAAAGAACAGCATCTTCAACAAATGGTGCTGGCAAAACTGGATCTCCACATGCAGAAGATTAAAGCTGGACCTGTACTTGTCACCATATACAAGACTTAATTCCAAATGGATCAAGGACCTTGATATCAGGCCAGAGACTATAAAAACCATAGTTGAAAGGATAGGGAACTCCCTCGAGCTGATTGGGCTAGGCCAACATTTCCTAAACAGACATCCAATGGCACAGTCACTGCTACCAACTCTCAACAGTTGGGATCTTGTGAAATTAAAGAGCTTCTGTTCAGATAAAGAGATTGTAATGCGAGCTCAAAGGCAACCCACAGAATGGGAGAAAATCTTCACTAACCACACATCTGATAGAACTCTGCTGTCCAGAGTGCACAAAGAACTTAGAAAACTAAACACCAAGGAAACCAATGGCCCAATTAAGAAATGGGCCCTGGAACTTACAAGAAACTTTACCAGGGATGAAATTAAAATGTCTAACAAATATCTGAAAAAATGCTCCACTTCCTTCGCCATCAGGGAAATGCAAATCAAAACTTCCCTGAGATATCATCTAACCCCGGTCAGGATGGCAAAACTCCACAATACAAACAACAACAAATGTTGGAGAGGATGTGGAGAGAGGGGAACTCTCCTACATTGCTGGTGGGAATGCAGGCTCATACAGCCACTCTGGCGAGCCGTCTGGAGATTCTTAAAGAAATTAAAGATTGAAATGCCATATGACCCTGATATTCCACTTTTGGGAATAACCCCCCATGCAGCAGAGGTTCACCTCGATAGCACAAGCACGACCATGTTCATAGCAGCACTGTTTACAATAGCAAAGTCATGAAATCAGCCCAAATGTCCAACAGTTGACGAGTGGATAAGGAAACAGTGGTACATCTATACAATGGAGTACTACTCAGCCATCAAAAATGATGAATTACTGGAATTTGCCGGGAAATGGATGTCATTAGAAACAATTATATTAAGTGAAGTATCCCAGACCCAGAAAATTAAGCTCCGTATGTACTCCCTAATAGGTGGCTCCTAGTACCAAACCCACCCAGCCCACCTAGAGACAGTAATTGCAAAGATTATGAACAGGAGGGATGAGGTAGGAGGGCCACACCAGAAAGAAGGAGAGAAGGGACCATGTTAGAGCAGAGAAAATAGGCCTCCATCAAGGACCCAAATAAGTAATGAGATATCTGATTAAGTTCACAGACTTTTGTTCCTGATCATTTACTACTGAGGAGGTATGATCTCACCAGAAGAGGAGGCCATATAGTCTGGCAGATAAAAAGTAACCATTTTGCAAATAGGGTGATAGACCCCTCCCTCACTGTGGTTTCCCACTTTTATTACATCTACCTTTGAATGTGCTTTTATCACAAGACTCTAGTTTAACAGCTTTTTGTCTCTGGCCAGGGGGTAACATACAATGCCCACCAGGATGGAGTGAAGGGCATTGCAGGAGCAGCAAAACTGCAAAAGAAAATCAACAAACCACAATCCAGAACTTCAGAGACTCTATATCAACCACATGGAACTAGGCCAGCTTAATCTCTCCCCATCTTGAAGCTCAGGGAAATTTGCGGAAGAGGGGGCGGTAAGAGTGTAAGAGTCAAAAGGATGGGAGGAGCAATGATATGTAAGAGTACTCCATACTAGTTAGGGTTGAAGCAATCATAATTGGACTTTGCATGCCCTGCGCATTGTCCAACACACTGTTGACCTCACAAAGTCTAGCATCTGCTAAAGGCACCAAGATCCTTGGAGGCAAAGGATTGGCAGCCACAGCAGTGTTCCTATACCTAAGGGGACCACAGGAAGGTCAGAAGGCCACTGGGTCCTTGTACGTCATCAGAGAGGAGGGCCCAGAGGAAAATCAGGCATGCACAAGAAAGGACTCTCTGGAAATTGGGGCGGGAGGCACTGGGGGATGGGGAAGGAGGGGGGTGGGGAGGGGGAGCAGGGAGTACGGGGGGAAGAGGAGGGAGGGAGGGAACTGGTGTACCTATTAAGTTTGTATGAGCTGAAATAATAATAAAAAATGTATTAATAAAAAAAAAGAGATGCCAATGATCTGGGATTCTGGGAGAGGAAAGAGCTGTGGGGGGAGGGGGGAGTGGAGAGCCTCAATTTCTCCTTTAAGGCAAGAAGGGCACCTTCCAGACACACCTAATGTTCAACATTTGTTCACTATATGCCTTCAACAAGGCTGACTACTTTGTGGATGTGATCAAGAGGAAACATCATTATCCTCAATGATCCACAGTATCTGTGTCTTCTGCTTCCTCTAAGCTCTGAGTCCAGAGATGGAATATAACAGCTTTCAATACTCCCCCCCCCACATCTCAGTTCATGACTATACTAGTTGCTTTTATCTGTTGCTTGACCCAAAGTCAAGCAATTTAAGGAAGAAAGAGAGATTTATTCAGCTGATGGCTCCAGAGGGGAGATTCAGTCCTTCATGGTAGGAAAGGCATGGTGGGCTGGCAGAAGCTGGACACAGGACTAAGTCACTGCAGACATCATGGAGACTGAGAGCTGTAAGACCATCCACTGCCAAAGCAGACTTCTCCTGGAAGTAGGGTGGGACTAATACACCTCAAGGCCCACCCTCTGTTGTTGCCTTCCTCCAGCCAGCCTCCACCTCTCAAAGACTCTATGACCTTTCCAAATACATGAGACTGTGGGAGACATATTTTAAACCATGACAATGATAAACATAAATGTTATGAAAGCATATTTGACACATTACTTCATCTTGAACCTTTGTGAAGGTCAGCGGCCACTGTGAAATCACATCTGGTTGTAACAAGGTCTACAGACGAAATCTCTTCCCCCAAAGTTTAAGGCTCTGGCTTAGTTTGCTCAGACTGCCATAACAAAACTCCACGGACTCAGGAGTTGAAATAATGCAAATTGATCTTCTCTTAGTTCAAGGGACTGGAGTTCAAGGTCAAGCTTCGTTTCTCCTGCAAATTTGTCTCCAATTGCAGAAGATCATCATCTCAGTGTGTGTCCATGTGGGTCTTTTAAATCCAGTTGTGTGTGTGTGTGTGTGTGTGTGTGTGTGTGTGTGTATGTGTGTGTGTGATGAATGTGCATACCCATGTACGTAAGTCTGTCACTTTCTGCCTTATTCCCCAGCAACAGTCTCCCACTGAACCTGGAAACCTCAACGATCCTCCTGTCTCCATGCTCTGTGGTGCTAGAATTACAAACACGAGTGACCATGTCTAGATTTTTATGTGAGCGCTGGGGATTTAGACTCAGATTCCGAGATTACATGACAAGCTCTTACCTACGGCTCCCTTGCCCTCTTCCACTTCTTAAAAGGAAACTAGTCCTAACGGATTAGGGAACTCATCCTTATACCATTATTTACCCTTAATTGTCTCTGCAAAGATTCATCTCTGAATATAATCAGTGTTGAATTCTGGCAGGAAAGGGGGTTATACACAATTTAGTTCATAACAGATACATTTGTGAAAGGAAGAGAGAAGCAGCCTTTTTTTTTTTAGCCTAATTTGAGCATGTTGCTAGAAATAACTTGCTTATGTCTTCATCTTGCCTGGAGAGGTTGTGTGCATTCCATGTGGCATGGCTTGAATGTGAGTCATCCTCCACGGGCTCATGTGTTTGCATCCTTAGCTGATGTTAACGCCTAGGAAGGCTGCACCTTTAGGAGGTGGAGCTTGGCTGGAGGAAGGCGTGCCGCAGTGCTTCTGCTTGTCGTCTGCTCTTTCAGCTTGTTGCTTGCTCTCTCTACCCCTGTGATGATGGGCATGACCTGAGCAGCCTCTAGCTCCTGCCACCCACCATGCTTTCTCCACCTGAAAGGGTTATGTCTCACACTGGAATGGTAAGGAAATCAAATAAAGCTTCCTCTTTCCCCATAAGCTGGTAGAGAAAGTAACAGATACAGTGTATCTGTTTGTTTGCCTGATATTGTCTGTGTGAAAAGAGTTACATGCTGTGAAAGAAGTTGCTGAAGTCTTTCCATTTTTTCCAGTACCTCTCCCTTAGGACAGATGAACTGTTTACAAGTGGGTCAGCACACACCTAAGGTGTGATACAACGTAACGTCTTCAAACATCACAGCCTGGGGTGAGTAGCTTTTGATTGTCCACAATCTCTAGCAATAGACACACATGCTAAATAATCATATGCTCTAAGTAAAAGCTACGTGCTACAAACAATAGTCTCAGAACACGTTCCCTCTTGCCTCCTTTCAATTAGAATAGTATATTCAAAGCCCAACTCAGAAAGACCTCAAAGCACCATTATTTCTAGTCAACTGTCATTCAAACTATTCTCGGAGCCTTCTGTTTAAGATGAAGGACTAGTTGTATGGCGTTTTCTCTCCTAACACTCCATATAAATTCACCACTAACATTCCAATGGTGGCTATAAGGAAGTTAAAAGACGACCAAGGCTGATGCTGGGGAGATGAATCAGTTCACAAGCAGTGCACGGCCTGAGGATCTGAGTTTGATCCCCAGAACATCTGTAAAAAAAATGTTAGGCATGACGGCATGAGTTTATAGCCCCAGCCCTGAGGAGGGGTGAACAGGCGGACCCCAGGACTCTCTGGCCAGTAACCAAGCATGACTGGCACGCTCCAGGCCAGCGAGAGACCGCGTCTCTAGAAACAAGGCCGGAAGCTCCTGAGGAGTGACAGCCGAGGTTGCTGGGAGAGCTGTGCGTAAGTATGTCTCGTACACACTCAACCACACAAGCATGCACACACATGCACCCACATGAACATGCATATGCGTACACCCCACGCGAACATGCACACGCATGCACCCCACATGAACATGCACACACATACACCCCACACGAACATGCACACACATGCACCCACACAAACATGCACACACATGCACCCACACAAACATGCACACCCATACACCCCACACGAACATGCACACACATGCACCCACACAAACATGCACACGCATACACCCCACAAGAACATGCACACGCATGCACCCCACACGAACATGCACACACATGCACCCCACACGAACATGCACACACATGCACCCCACACGAACATGCACACATATACCCCACACGAACATGCACACACATACACCCCACACGAACATGCACACACATACACCCCACACGAACATGCACACACATACAGCCCACACTAACATGCAGACACATACGCCCCACATGAACATGCACACACATACGCCCCACACGAACATGCACACACATACACCCCACACGAACATGCACACACATACACCCCACACGAACACGCACACACATACACCCCACACGAACATGCACACACATACACCCACACAAACATGCACACACATACACCCCACAGGAACATGCACACACATACACACACACACACACACACACACACACACACATACATATATACATGAAAAAATGGGCAAATCCATACTGACACTGAAAACACGGTGAGACAAACATCTGCCAATAAGAAATATTAAGAAAGTGCCATGCTAGAGAAACAGAGAAAACCTAGGGACTCATTAGGGCACTTTACAGATGAGAAGTCTGCATGTTCGCCACGCAGTGTCTTTGAGAGAAGCTTGCTAAATTGCCAGAACCCACAGAATTCACAGGCAGCGAAAATTCCTCCAGGTGAAAGTTCACCTTGGTGGGTGTGAGGGCACACGGATGCACTCCCATGGGGCAGGTGCAAGTTCAAGGTTTGTCTAGTCTCGCCCTGAACCCCCACAAGAGTAGACAAGCCAGAGGCAACCCTGGGATCCACAGAAGCAGAGAGACAGGAGGGTGGATTGATGGAGGGATGGGAGGGAGAGACAATGGAGGGAAGCAGGGATAAGTATTCAATATGCTTGTAAAAGTATAAATTTAAAAAAAAGAGTAGACAAACCAGAGTGAACCCTGGAGTCCACAGAAGCAGACAGGCAGGAGGAAGGAGGGAGAGGGGATGGTTTGAGGAAGGTAAGGGGAGGGGAATGGTGGGAGGGGAGATGGAGGGAAGCGGGGATAAGTACTCATAAGCTTGTAAAACTAGAAAAATATTTTTTTTAAAAAAAGATCCAAAAAAGTCTCAAGCTCTTAGGATAAGAGTCCTACCAAACTGACACAGAATTCATACTCCAGCAAGTGCTCAGGCGCACGCCACCAAAGGCAACCCAGGTGAGACTCAGTGAGCCACGCGTGCAACGAGTCATGAGAATAAGAGGGAGACTGGCTAGGAAAAGGGTTTTAATGGGAAAAGGTTGGGATCGGGAGTGAAGGGGTGAAAATATTATACACTTGCCATATTCATGTATAAAACACTAAAAGAATAAAAATAAATCAATCAATGTTAAAAAAAAAATGTCCCACCAAATGCAGAGCAAATGAGCAAGGCCCATCCTCAGGGGTGGCGAACACAAGAAACAAGCAGGGCCACACCTCAGGACGCGCCACCGCCGTCCACACCTCAGGACGCGCCCACCGCCGTCCACACCTCAGGACGTGCCCACCGCCGTCCACACCTCAGGACGCGCCCACCGCCGTCCACACCTCAGGACGCGCCCACCGCCGTCCTCACTTCCAGGATGCGCACACCGCCATCCACACAGCAGCACCCAGTAAAGACACCACAGAAGTTAACCCACTCCACTCAGGACTACACCCACCCACACAGAAGAGCACTGTGGACCCCACATAACTGAACCATAAGCACAAGCTAATGTAGAGGCTAAAGAAATACGCCCAGTTTAGAGAGAGAAAGAACGGAGCAGGTTGAATAACATCAGGTCACCTCTGTGCTGGACACGCAGACGCATCACCCTGACCCCTCTGTCTTGCAGCCAGAGGCTCGGGGGATGGGGGGCTTAGCTCAATGGGTAAAAGCGCATTCTGAGCAAACACAACGGCTTGAAGTCGAATACCCAGTACCCACATGTAAAAGTGTGGGCGTGGCCATATGTACCTGACCTTCTAACATTAATGAGGCAGAGACTGTCCTGGGAGCTCACAGGTCCGCCGGCCTAGCCAAAGCCACGAGTTTCAGATTCGGTGAGAGACCGTATCTCAGAGAACAGAGAAGGAAGCCCCACATCTTCCTCTGGCCTCCACTGAGCACGCGCGGGCTCACACAGCTGCACTTGCATGCATGCACCATACATACAACACACACAGTCACGCAAAAAAAAGAAAAAAACATGGATGCGACATGAAAGAGCCTGCAGTGGTCAGTTGCTCCAAGGCAACTACAGACAGGACCTCTGCAAAGGTCAGGCCCTCCCAAGAGTGGCCTGCTCCTTGCTGACACATAAATGGTAATTGTACTATGAACATTTCCGAACATGAAATGTTGTGGCTGCGCTCTTGTGGTTGAATACAGCATGCGTGGATAACACTCCATGCAGGGCTGGGGAGCGTGTGGGGTATCCGTATCCCATCTGCTCAGTGCACTCAGCTTGGCCACATCTCCCTCCTTTCACAAGGCTGATGTTCAGTGAGGTCTCGTTACTCCAGATTTGCGTCCAGAGACCTCAGTCTGCAGTCAATGATCTCAAATCCCTGGAGAAAGGCCATCTTGAACCTCTAGCTTTACACCAAGATGTGATCTAAATACTAGACTTGAACGCGTAAGATTCCTCATTCCCTCCATATGCCCCAATTTTAGCAGCAGAGAGAATTACTTCAGGATTTACTCCAGGCAATCAAAGGAGATATCTCAATAAACCACGAAAACAAGAAGCCAAAAGCCACTGAAATCTCACTGAAAACGAAAACCAGAAAGCGAAGCGAGGAAATGTCTATGGAAAAGAACACATTACCTCAACAGAAACTTTATTATAGAGTTTCAAGACAAAGAAAACTTAATAAGGGATATTCTAATTTCTGCATAAAATGGGAAAGGCATTGTGTTC
Source organism: Typhlomys cinereus (assembly GCA_023101885.1). Classification (NCBI taxonomy): domain Eukaryota; kingdom Metazoa; phylum Chordata; class Mammalia; order Rodentia; family Platacanthomyidae; genus Typhlomys; species Typhlomys cinereus. Next base: position 852,273 of record JALPQD010000374.1, on the reverse strand, counting down.
CTTTGCAATAAGAAAAATGAGAAAAAAATGAAATATTTAGACAAGACAAAAAAAATCTGTAAAAGAAATTGAAAATGTGAAGCAAGTTAAATTTAGTTCAGGGACAGAGAAGGCAAAGTCTTCAAACACAGGTTTTGTATTGTTTCCTCCAAAGCTCAGAAAGTTCAGGGCCTAGTTCTGCTCGGTCACAGGATGGATAATATGTAGCCGTAATATTACTGCATTGGTATTTGATTTTTTTTCAATGCAAACTACAGGCAAATCAGGGAAACTTTTTTAGTGCACAAGCATGTGTGTGTGTGTGTGTGTGTGTGTGTGCGTGTGTGTACGTGTACAAGAGGACACTTGAGTGGGTAAAGCCTATGAAGGCCTTAGGGTAACACCGGATCATTCTGGATTGCTCAACCTCCTTGTTGCTTTGCTCTGGGGGTTCCCACGCTCTGCTTTCCAAGGTCAGAATTTCCAACTACTGCCATTTCTGGCATTTTCACATAGGATCCAAACTCAAGTCCTTCTGCTTGCTTGCAAGTCAAAGGCTTTGATGCCCATCTCCCCAGCCCAAAGCAGGGGACCTTTACATGTGTCCGTAAAGCGCAATGCTAAGGTGATGGCACCTTGTTGATTGGACCAGTGGCTCCTCTGTGACTGTCATAAAATCCTCTGGCCCAAGCAACTCAAGGGAGAAACAGTTTATTACTTTGACTTATGATCCGAGACCGGGTAGACTCCAATGTGGTGGAAGGTGCCTGGTGGTGGGCAGAGAAGCCAGGGCACTGAAGCACCAGGCCGCTTGCTACCTTGCGGCCGCACTCAGGAAGCAGAGAACAGGAAGTAAAGCCGGGTTCTGAAATCGAGGATGGGCCACTTGGAGTCCCATCCACAAAGGGGGGGGGGGCAAAACATGCTCTTTAGATTTCTCAAGGAAAGGTCCGTCCACAGAACCTAACCTAGCTGGGCTTTCAAGCTCAGCAGGGCAGACCATGTGACTCCTCACCCCCAGCGTTGCCAAATTTCTTGGTAAGAACCAGGTCCCTTCTGCCAGGCCTCACACTGGTCCTTCATGACCTCGATGGCTTTCTTACCTGCATCTTTATACACTATGTCTCAGGCACTCCCTTCCCCCACCCCTCTCCCCCACAGAATGCAAATGCCCCCTCTGCTCTATGTCATACATGGGTACAGTCACAAGGCCACCATACAAGAAAGTGAAGCCCCAGATAACCATTAAGTTATTAATTTATTATATTTATATATTTATTATTATCATTATGCAAGCCACGCATGTAATAGGGAGGAAATAAAATCATTCTGAGAAACCCACAAGTGAAATGATTGATACATCAGTCATCGGCAAGGAAGAACCAAGCCAATAAGAACCAAGACAAGGAGTTGGGCATGTTACTGAGAAGTGGTTTGGCCCAGAGAGCTTACTTTCCCCTCAAATGAGGACCAATTCTCATTCTAATTATCCCATTGCAGATTTTGGAAAAATGTCTTAAATATACTCTCTCTGTCTGTCATGGTGTCAAAACAATTATTTGCCCGCTTGGGCAGGCACAAGGCACAGTGAGGTGCCGGTGACCTGGCAAAACGGAAAGTGGGAAACTCTGAAATTGGACCTGTAATCTGAGGACCTAATTATAGGGTCTGCAGGAACCAAAGTCAGGAGGCAAAGAGGAAGGAGCACTGCTGATTGGTCCTTTTTCTCTATTGTCCCCCAAGGCGCAGAATGAGGAGCTCGCACGAGGAAGGTAGACTGTGCCACACGCACGCCAGGAAGGGACTCTAAATGATGCTGGACACCCCCTCACTACCTCCTACAGGCACACCTTCCCCCTCACTCACTACCCTCCACATACTTAACCCTTCACTCAGTACCTCTCTACACACACATACCTACCTACTTCCTCACTCAGTACCCCCTACGTACCCCCCACTCACTAACCCACCCCCCCAAATTGCCTCTGCACCAGCATTAGTCCTTGAAACAAGCACAGGCTGAGGGGTTTGCCTCTACCTGGACCTTCCATGACCGTCCTGGAAATGTGGTCAGGTAGCAGGTAGCATCCCATGCGAGAAAAGCCCAAGGTTCCTGGAAAGTAGATTCCAAGCCTGGACTGTCTCTCTCCTCCACGGTCCCCTGTCGCAGTCACCTGCCTGCCTTCCTGGCCCATCGGTGAAGCCCCCGGGGGGGGGGGGGTCACTGGTGATGACCTGTGAGGTGGGGTGGGAGGCAAAGTCAGGGGTTGTCGCCACAGTCTTTCCATACCTCCTGTCTGCTTGCAAACCATGGACACGCCCCGAGCTCATATCCGCTGTCAAGCTGATTGGCTGCGGTACCGACACCAGGATGAGCTAGCTCCTAGATGCAATGTGGTTGTTAGCCGCACAGGGATGAGGTGCCTTGTATGGGGGGAGGGGGGCGTAACACAGGAGATCAGGAAAGATTTGTCCCCTTAAGGAGATATAGATATGCTTTTATTTCCTGTAACTAACATCGGACTTCATGAAGGCACAGAATCTTCAAAGGGAAAGGTCATCCCAGCCCGGGACCAGAAGAATCCTGTTTTGGTTGCTCTTCCTTTTCTGAGATGCGACGACACTCCGATACAAGCAACTCAAGGGAAGAAAGGGGGAGTTATTTCACTTACAGTTCCAGAGGGGATCGAGTCCAGCATGGTGGGCATCTCACAGCAGAAGGGGTGGCCGGAGGCAGAAGCAGGTCAGTACAGCCATCGGGGAGGCAGAGAGAGCAAGAGCAAACTGAGAGGCAGCAGGGCGGAGCTGCAACTCTCAAGACCCGCCCCCTGTGACGTGCCTTCCTCCAGCCAGGCTCCACCTCCTGAGGGTGCCCCGACCTTCCCACGCATGAACACCAGCTAAGGATTCAAGCAGATGAGCCTATGGGGGTGCGGGGAACACGTGTTCACACCCAAGGATGGAAACTCCAGGTTCCATGGTCCAAACTCCAAGTTCACAGAACGGGTGTCGGCAGCACTGGAAAATGAAGACCGGAGCTGAAACCTACCCCACTTCTGACTTCTTTCTGGAATCAATCCTGAAGGTTGAAGCAGGTGTAAGAACACAAAGGGCCCAGTGTATACAGTAGGTGCCAACGCAGCACATATATTCTCTCTTTTCATGAAGGCCCATGTGCGTGATCATGAACTCCGTCTGCCAGGCAGATATGGCAAAGGATTGTAATTCTAGCCTTGGACGGCAGAGTTGGGGAAACCCCAGAGCAAAGCAATAAGGAGGTAGAGCAATCCAGGAAGATTCCTGATGTTATCTTGGGCCTTCACACACTCATGTGCCCTCTTGTACACACACTTGCTCATTTGAACTAAAAAAAAAAAAAAAAATATATATATATATATATATATATATATATATATAAAACTGCTGCCCTAAGAATTCATGTCCTACCCATGCAAATGACTCACAGAAAATCGCTGATAAGGTCTGTCAGTCCTTGGCCTCCAGATGAGGCCCCTCCATGCTGTGGGTCAGGCTCCAAAGTGCCTCCACTGATTCGGGTCGCTCCTGGATCGCCTGAGACTACAGCCTTGCTCCCCTCTCCCTTCTTTCTCCCACCCCTCCACTCGCTGCAGCTTCCAGCAGCCCCTCCATAAATCCCATTCCCTGAGTCTCTCCCACACTGTGCTCCTCAGATCTTAGCAGTTACTTGCTCCTTGTAGCACCCCAGTTCTCAGCCGCGAAGCCTGGCTTACATGATGCGCAGGTGCGAGGACCTAAATGACAGGTGAGACTGGAACCAGCTTCTCTGCTCCTCTGTGATTTCCGGGCTCAGTAAGAAGGGCGGCCTGGGGCGATGGCCCCACTCGAGAGCCCACTATGCCTGATGACCCGGTCAGAGCCCAGGTCCCTTTGCAACAGCAGACACGGACACTAAGCATCCTCAATCCCACCGGGCCCGTGGGAAGTGGGGGGTGGAGACCCTAGAACTTTCAGAAATAGAGGGTCAGCCAGCCCGGCTCACACAGCAGCTGACAAGAGATGGGGTTGCAAGAAAGATAGAAAGGTGAGGGACTGACTTCTACCTCCACCTGCACACTGATACAAGTACACATCACATCACGCATACACGCACACACACACATGCATGCACACTGCTACAGGTACACACGTCACATCACACACACGCACACACACACGCACACATGTATGCACACTGTTACAGGTACACATGCACACACACGCATGCATGCACATACACACACACACATGCATGCACACTATTACATGTACACATGTCACATCACACACACACATGCATGTATACGTTACAGATACACACATCACATAACACACACACACATGCATGCACATGCACATACACTCGTGTACAGACAATGCATGCACACACAAGTGTGCATGTGTATGTACATACATACACTCACACATCACACACATGCACACATCCACGCATGCAAATACATACATGCACATGTACACATGCATTCACACTAATACACATACACATGCGTGCACATAATACATTCACAATCACATGTACACACACACACGCACACGTACACACATACATACACTCAAACATCACAAGCGCACATACACACAAAAATAGAATAAAAATGGTAAGCATCTTCCCCTTTTTATCTTCATATTAGGGGGCTTTCTGGCCTCTGGGACTTAGAACAAAATGATTCCAGGTAGCAGCACCAAATGACAACAGGCTGTTCAGCCAGAAGTTTGCAGACTCAGGAAGAACCCTCCGGCCACACATCTACTGAAGTGCCAGGGGACCTGTGCCAGCCAAGTGCATTTTGTAGCCAGTTTACCACACTGGTGGGGAGAGGGGTGGGCTGGAGCTAGTGGGAGGGAGACAGGTGGCAAGGAGACAGGTGGCAAGGATGAGGGGGGCCACTGAGAAGGGGGGAGTTCACTCGGTGCACTTGTAGGTTAGCTGCATCGTTCACCTTTTAAGCAGAAGGGCAAACAGATCTCACCCACCGGATAAAGCCGCCATCTCTGAAATATTGCTTCCTGACTCCCCTGCCTCATCCGGCTGGCTCGGGCTCCCTCCACCCTGTGCGGGCGTCTTTCCCACAATCACAGCAGGGTGAGCCCCGGCTGATGGGGCACCTGGCTCTGGCAGCGACTCTTCAAAGTCGGAGGTCAGGTGTGTTGCTCGGATTTAATTAGCCTGGAAATGAAATCCAGCCCTGGAGTGGCCGTCGTCTTTGTTACCACATTTCTCACTGCCTGTCAGGCTGCGATGGCTTCCAGGTCTTGAAAGGGAAGGCGCCACATGGTTCCCGGGCAGGGCTCGGGTTAGCTTCGCACATGGCATTTCAAGTTCCTTCCTCCATGTTAGAAAGGAGGAAATAAAAAGACAGGCTGCTCGGCTTCCTTTTCCGGGGTGGGGGGAGAAACTCTCCCTCCAAAGGAGTGGAAGAAAAAGATATTTTAAAATAACATGTCAATTCCAGTATATTTTCTTGTTATAATATATGCCAGCTAGAAAGAACCTGAAGAATTAAAACTCGTTAGTTCATCTCAGTGGCTAGAGATAACCGTGGTTAATAATTATATTCTGTCTCCTGCCAGATGCAGGTGTGTGTCGAGCAGTTTTGGAAATGTGGGCTGGAAAAAGGAGAGGAAGAGATCTGAATTATAGGTTCTGATCCATGGTATAAAGCAACTAGATTTTTTTCTTCCACGTATATGTGTATAAGGGTATAAAAGAGCGTGTGTTCGCATGTGGGTGCATGTATGTACACGAGTGCACTTAAGTGTGTACCTATAGGTGAGTGGAGGTCCAAGGGTAATATCAGGAATCATCCTCCATAACTCTTCCATCTTACGGCTGTGAGCTTGGGTCTCTAATTAAACCCCACAGCAAGTTGGGTAATGGCTTGCTCTGGGTTTGGCTCTAGGTAATGGCTCAGAACAAGACATTAGGGGTAGTCTGGCTACCCAACTTGCTCTGGAGTTTCCTAGGTTCTACCTTCCAGGCCCAGAATTACACACTGCCCCAATCCCTAACTGGAATTTTTATGTGGGCTCAGGGATCTGAACTCAGGTCCTTTTGCTTGGGACTTTAACCCTTGAGTCTTCTCTCCACTTTCCGACATAACTTCATAACAGAGGTCAGTGGGGTTCTATTCTCCCTTTCGTGCATTACGGAATAAGGAAAAAGAATCCGGGATATGAAAGAATTCCCGTGCTCATTAACACTGCTGGCTCCCTTGTGCCTGTCATGTTCTCTGCACCTCATAACATATTCTACAGTCTCTCAGATTAATCAAATGAGATAAGGGAACTCATATAGGACTGGGAGCTGACGGGTTGCTCAGAGGTCTCCCTAAATAATCTCTTTTGGCATCCAGAGTCATTAGGCTGTGAGAGCAACGAGCGTTGCATGGTTGCGACTGATCTGAGTTCTGCGGGTGGCAGTTCACTTGGCAGCTACGGGCACTGACCTTTCTCATTCCCTCAAAGTGACTCCTTCACACGGATGGCACAGAAAAAAAAAAAAACTAGCAGATCTCATGCTGTTAGCTCCAGCCCTCCCTGGTGGTACTGGCATTTCCTGACTGCCTTGGCTTTCGCCAGTCGAAAACTTACTTAGAGACACAGCGTGACATCAATAGCTTCTGAGGTAGTCATCTAGCTGGTTGCCACGAAATTGACAAGCCCCGCTTTAGCCAGTGGCAAAAGTCACAAAAATCTTCAAAGTGCTGAGGACGAAAGAGGCTTTGACATTGTCCGGAAAAGACAATGGTGGGACAGGTCAACCCCTGAAAGATTTGCGTCCCTTAGAAAGAGATGACGTCACACATGCGATGCCTTGGAAGACATTCAGAAGCCTTTTGCTGTGTAGCAAATGCCTCCAAATGGAAACATCTCCTCCCCATGGGAAGGTGGAGGCGTAGGAGAATCAGGACATAAGCAAATTACAAGACTTCATTTAGTCGTTGAAACTAACAGATCCCACCCCAAGGCTCCAGCAGCACTGAAATAGCTGGCGGGCAAGGAGACCGCTCTATTGGTTGAACTGCCTGCCAGTCATGCAGAGAGCTGCAGGAACCCAGCTTTCCTGAGCTGTCTGTCACCCGGGCTGGGGTGGGCTTTTCAGTGATGGCTCTTAATGCCATCGAGTCAGCCATCTTTTTGTAAGTAACCCTCACCCACACTGCTGTAAGTGACCCCATAAATTCACTGGTTCCCCAAGGTGGACACTGGTGGCATTGTAGACCTTTATTCACATCTCCTCAGGGAGAGTCTCTCGTCACACCACCATAGGACCATGTGAGTTTTCATAAAGTTGTTATGAACCAGTCTAAGTGGGCCCCCTTCACATCACATCCTCTGGCTTTCTATGGTACCATGGATCTCTCTCTCTCTTTCTTTCTCTCTCCGGATATTGTGATATTATCTGCCAGGAATTCCTCAGCAAAGCTGGGACATTCAGGCTTCCAAGGCTGTGAGCTAAGTAAGCTTCTATTCTTTATCCATCCATCTTCAGGATTTTGTCTTAATAATGGGAGATAGGATAATACAGATTCTTGTCAACATGTAAGCAGATGTTGACTTCCTCTGTTCATGGAGAAGCTGAAACACTTCATTATTTTTTAGTTTTTATTGTCTGATAGTTTCATCAATGAGTTCAATGAATTTAAGTCCTTTGCACACATATTATCCAATCCCACTGACCCTCTTCTTATCCCACAGAAAACTGTCTTTTTGCCAACTATTTTCCCTCTTACTTTGTGTGTGTGTGTGTGTGTGTGTGTGTGTGTGTGTGTGTGTGTGGTGCATGTGTGATATTGAGTTTCATCAGGGTTGCCTGTATTGGCAGGTGTCTGAGCATTTGCTGGAACATGGATGACATATCAGTGGATATACCCCTAGCGAAAGTAGCTGCCTTCCTACAGCCAGCATTAACCACTGAACAGTCTCTCAGAGAGAGACTATGATGAAATATTGACAGCCCAAATCCTGTTCAGGTCTCATGTAAGCAAACATGGATGTAGAGTTCATGGATGTAGCAGCCCTGTCATGTCTAGAAGACACTGCTTGGGCATCACTCTTCCCCTACTCTCTGGCTCTCATGTTCTTATATACCCCTCATCCATGATGCTCCCTGAGGGTTGCCAGAGATGTCCTGTTTAGGGTTGAGCACCCCACAGTCACTTATTCTCTGCAATTTGGCCAATTGTGATTTTCTGTAGTAAATGCTTTCCACTACAAAAAGCAGCTTTTCAGTCAAAGGCTGAGAGCTATATTAATCTACAGGTGTAATGATAAGTATTTAGAAGACAGCTTGATACCATGTTTATGTAAATGCTTTCAATTTCCTGCATCCTGGTACCTTTGCATAGGTAAAGCTGGTTATATCAAGGTGGTGAGGTTTGGTTGAATGTTAGAAATGGAAAATGCACTTAAAACTAATAAGTAGTTTGGAATGCGTCTTCTTTTTCATGGCAGGTGAATTCTCACAGAGAGATGAAGGAGGAAGGCAGGGGAAAATAATTCAAGGACATCTGTAATTCAGTCACTCTCTCTCGCTTGCCAAGCTTCCCTGAACTTTGTTCAGCTGACTGGCTTCCTGTTCCCTCTACTTCAGGACGAATCATCATTATTTTGAAAGTGTAGAATGAGTTCTCCAAACAGGTACTAAATTAGTTTCTCGAAGCTGCTGGAACAAATTACCGCGCGGCGAATGGCTCCAAAGACAGCTATCTGTGTTCTCTGGAATCTCAGAAGTGCAGAAGACTGGATGTGCGTGCAGGCAGGGCCACAGGACCCCCAAGGGCTCTTGGGAATCCTCCCGATGCTGGGGCTGCCATCCAGAGCCCTCAGCTCTGTCTTCGTATGTGTGTCTCTGCTTTATCCAGTCCTGTCTCCTCTCTCCAGGGCGATGCTGGACATGGGCTGGGAGCCCACTGTGAATCCACCAGCACTCCACGTCAAAGACGCTTTCTCCAAAGAGGGCTGCGTTTACAACCACTGGGTGCTAGACCCTGGACAAGTCTTCTGAGGGATGTTCTTCATCATTCCACGCCCAGATTTTTCACATTCATTCTTCCGCCGTTCCAGGAATGTCAACAATGAAACCAACACCAGCTGGAAAGAGCAACATAACTAGATCTGAACTGATCCCTGTTCGTCTCAAATGTCATTTTCCCAAGCCTGCAGCTATTAATGCCTTACAGAGTCCACTACCATGACTCTTTGGCCAACCGAAATTCCTCTTGCATCCATTTCCTTCTTTGTAGCCTGGCCACGTCATGGTGCCCTTCCCTGACTCTGACTCCTCCATCTCCTGCCAATCCACCCCTCTTGCCACTACGCCTGGTTAAAGGGTCACTTTCTGTGATGCTCAGATTCAAGACACTTTCTCCCGCCCCCAAGTATAAATGTTCTCTCCTTTGAATATCTGTAATTCTTGTTCTCGTGTTAAATCAGTGATTAGCCTTGTGGGGCAAGGATCAACAGGAAAGTCATCAAATTGCAAACACATGGCTGCCATGCTAAGTCATTGACTGGTCACTTCCTGTCACTGACTGGCCACTTCCTGTCACTGACTAATCACTTCCTGTCACTGATTGGTCACTTCCTTCCACTGATTGGTCACTTCCTGTCACTGACTGGCCACTTCCTGTCACTGACAGGCCACTTCCAGTACTGACTGGCCACTTCCTGTCATTGATGAGTCACTTCCTGTCAATGACCAGCCACTTCCCCATCAATGACTGGTCATTTCTCGACACTGACTGGCCACTTCCTGTCACTGGCTGGTCACTTCCTGTACTGATGGGTCACTTCTGAAATTTTTTCTCTTGACTTCCCTAAGGACCCGTATTCACTCTCACACTGGGTCCCAGCACAGCTCTACCTTCCCTACCCACGTTGCCATAGCTGGAGAGGCAAAGCCGAATGTCCAGACAGTTAGCTATACTTTCTTGGCCTTGAAAATTGAGGGTGAGGGTTGAAAAGATGTCTCAAGGGTCAGATAAGCCTCTGCCTCACAAGCAAAAGGGCTCAGGCTCAGATCCCAGATCCCACGTAAAAACACCAGACAGAAATTGTGGTGGTCTGCACTTTCTTCCCTGGAGGGCAGAGCCTGGGAAACCCCAGAGCAAAGCAGTAAGGAGGTAGAGTGTTCAGGACGATTTCCAGTATCACCATTGGACCTCCACAGACACACCCACTCAAATGCACTCCTCTACACACACACACACACACACACACACACACACACACAGAGAGAGAGAGAGAGAGAGAGAACATTGAAGGTAAGTTATAATTCCCTTAGGGAGTATTTTAATAGATGACAACTAACTTTTCAAACTGGGATGGTCAATTTGGTTTGTTCCTGGTCCACCACAATATAAAATATAAAAGATTGAAAATAAGCATTTAGATTTTTTCCCAGCACTCTGACAGATTTGAGTCTACTTGCTGAAAGGATACAAGGATTTCATTTCATGTCTATCTGATAAAAGTTTAAATATTTATTCCTAATAACTTCTTTGAACTGAGTTGAGTCCAAAGTTGAAAAACAAAATACCCAGCATAGAAAGTTCCTGTGGAGTATCCATTGTCCTGCTTCTTGAAAGGATGTATCTTATCTCACCATAGTGTTTGGGCAAACCGGGAAATTGACATAGGTTCAATTCCAATGACTTGCTTTTGTTGCACTTTACAAAAGCGCCCATCTGTGAAAGATCATAACATTTTTTTAAAATGGGTTATTCACTAAAGATAAACTGGAAAATCCTTCTGCACAGCATCATATTCTGCAAATAACTGAGATAGCAACAAATAATTAATGGAAGAGAGGAAATATGGAAGGTTGGGCCCAGTAGGTTAAGAATTTACCTGACCTCTTGTATAGTGTAGTTGTAGGAAAATCTCCTAGCCTGGCATTCATACCTACTAACTAGAAATTAAAGAAAGCTCTAAAGGTTATACAGCATGATGCTTGCCAAAACACTTTGATGAATGCTTTTAAATGTAAGCTAGCATCCTCCTATACTAGTAGATGATATTTCTATTCAGCTTGCATACGCATCTGGGATGATTTATGTGGATTAACTTGATAGTATGTAAAATCACCTCGGGGTCAGATCTCTGGGCATGTCTGTGAGATGTTTTCTAGAGTATGTTATTTGAGGGGTAGAGCCACCCTATAGTGGCACCACTCCATGGCACTAGAGTCTGTGTGACTGTGGAGGCCCAGAGGTGACATTAGAAGTTACTCTGGATTGCTCTACCTTCTTACTGCTTTGCTCTGGGGTTTCCCAAGCTCTTCCTTCCTTGGCCAGGCTGCCACCATTTCCACGAAGCACTTTTACGTGGGATCTGGGAATCCGAACTTGGGTCGTTTTGCTTTGGTTAAAGGCCAGGGCTCTAACCCCTGAGCCATCGCCTCAGCCCCCATATGCATTTTGCAACAACCCACAGTCATCTCAATGCTTCAGTAATTCAACAACTCAAGAAAAGAAAAAAATAATCTGCGCAGGTTTTATACGTTACTTGAAAAAAAAAGAATATTCTGGGTTTTACGGTGGCTGGCCTTTTCCACACAAGCTTCCTTTCTCATTTGTGTAATTCTATCCCTTTCTTCCCCCTCTCCTAAACCTGGCGCCAGAGGGGTTGCTAGGCAATTGTCCTTGACAACATCTCAGCGTCTGTCAACAAAATGGAACATTCTCCATTCCCTGTATTCTCAGATCCCTCTTAGTGTTGAAGAGGGTGTCCGTCAAAAACCACCAATAGATGCTGAGAGAAGGCAGATGGCCCTGACAGGCAGGAATGGACGATGACTATTTTTAAGCTAGAAAGTCCTTTCTTAAAGCAAGGCAAGACAGATAAAAGGGAGCCAAGCTCCACCAGTATTTCTGAGAGACAAGAGGGCTCCTGCAGGTTAGCCTACCACACTGCTGTGATCAGGTGTGCCATTTTGCACAGGCATATCTGCTCTCTGGGTATCCAAAAAAAAAAACATCTTCAGCAAAAAGATACCGTAAACCAGTATTCTCCCAAACACTCAGGGATTTAGAAGACTCTCAAAATCTTGCCTGAGGTGTTTAGTTAAGTAAGACCTTCAGAGAGTGGGGGATTATAGGCAAGGTGGTGTAGTTCAAGGTGTCAAATTTCACCTCCATCTACACCAGATAAATACAATGCAAGTCACTGCACACATACCTACATACCATGGTTGCCATTTGTGCATAACGCTGGGCTGGACAAAGATCAATTTGAGCTTTATGTAGAGGGACAATCATTCCTCTACGGTATGTGAGGTGCTGAGTGGATAGTTCAGGGATAGAACAAGTAGGACACGGTCCATGAAAACGAAAAAAAAAATTTTTCCAGGTGGACCATTTAGTAGTCAAGCCACAGAAATGTTTAAGATTGAAATATCCACTGGATCTGGTAGTAGGTCTTATAATCAAGACACTAGAAAGGGTGAGGTGGAAAGATGGAGGAGCAAGTTCAGCCTGGGCTACATGGTGAGACTTTGGGTCAAAAATAAATAAACAAATCAGATGGGGCCAGTGAGACAACTCAGCAGGTAGGAGAGCTGCTCCCAAACCTGGAGACCTGAGTTCAATCCCCAACGCTTATATGATAGAAGGAGAGAACTGACTCCCTTTGACCTCCACCTGTGACCCATGATGTGCATGATGCATATACCTCTCTCTCTCTCTCTCTCTCTCTCTCTCTCTCTCTCTCTCTCTCTCTCTCTCTCTCTTTCTCTCTCTCTCTCTCTGTCTCTCCTATATACTCAAAGCAGGAGAATGTCTCATTGTCTTGCCCCAAGCTGGGTTACTTCCTCTGGTTCCTCCCCGATCTTCCTTTGGCATCCCATTGAAATGCAAGAACGATGCTGGCCTTGAGTCCTTTGAGCCGACTCATTAACCTTCGCTCAAGCAGCTGCGTGTGCACCTAGCAGCTGGCAGCACCCTGCAATCCCTGGTAAGATCAAGATAATTCTAGTGCAAACACAGAAATGTCAGTGTTGCTAAACTTTTTAATAACACAGCCGCGTCTCCCTCATGTGATCGCGCACAGACGCTGAAAGCTTTGACTTCGGGTGGGCTGCACTGTAAAGCAAGGGTGCCCGAGGAGTGGAGTGGACTCAGTGCCAATTGGGGGAGCACACCTGTCATCTTAGCACTCTGCAGACTAAGGCAAGACACTAGAAAGGCAGGGAAATCACAGGTTTAAGGCTAGCCCAGGCTACGGACTGATATTCTGTCTCTAACAAAGCCACAGGCTATGGAAGGAAGGTAAGAGAACTTTCATTTGGTGAGGCCCTAAGAAAGGAGGAGACAAAAAAGCTAATTCCATAATGAGTGTTGGATTCTGTAACAAAAGTACCCCATTTCCCTCAGCTCAGCAGAGCCAGCAAGCATGAGGTCAACCACCAGAGAACAAGTCTAGACACACGTCCGCCATTAGGGAGACAGAAACACATGGGAGGAAACAGGGCTTGCTGGCCAGTCGGACTAGCTTCATCAGTGGGTTTGGCTTCAGTGAGAGACCAAAGCAAGGTAGGAGGCGGGGGAGATGGTGCAGCGGTTAAAACCTTTGCCTTGCAAGCAGAAGAACCTGAGTTCAAACCCCGGGGAGGACATGGCGGCAGCCTGCAAGTCCAACCCCGGAAGACTGAGCCTGCATAATCCCAGAGCAACGCAAAAAGGAAGGAGAACCATCCAGGATGATTCCTGAGTCACCCTTGGGCCTCCACAAGCATGCAAGGAAAATTAAAATAAATAAATAAGGTAGAAGGGCTGAAAGCAGTGCTCGCTGCAGAAGTACAACGATCTGGGTTCAGAACACCAGCACCCCCATAAAAAGACATGACCGCAGTTTCCTGTGATCTCAGTACCAGGAGGTGGAGACAAGTGTATCCTGGAGCTTGCTGGGCCAGCTAGTGTAGCCAAATTTGCAAGCTCCTGGTTTGCTGCCACATGCACGTGAACAAATGGACACACCCATACACACACACACACGCACGCACACACACACACACACACACACACACACAAATGCGGTGGCAAGCAGTGGAGGAAGACACCCAACATTGCCTTTGGTGTACATGGACACACATGCACACACATGCACACACATGCACACACATGTACACATGCAAACATTCATTCAGTGAATAGCAATTGAGGACGACACCTGACGTCTGCCTCTGGCCTCTGCGTGTGCATACACACACAAGCACACGCAACACGGTAGATAGCAGATAGCAGGGCAGCTGGCCTGTGTATTTTCTGAGAAATGTCATCTCGACAATGTTCGCAATTACTTGTGTGTGTGTGTGTGTGTGTGTGTGTGTGTGTTTTCGTGATGTTCTCATATGTGTGCATGTGCATAAGTTCAGGCACATGGACGAGCACACATGCGGAGGTCAAAATCTGCTCTCAGTCCTCGTCTTCCCAACTCGTTCTGAGTCTCTCCTCTTCTGCATCAGCCAAGCTCGCTGGCCCAGGCGCTTGTAGAGAGAGCCTGGTGCCTCCACCTCCCGTTTCCCCTGGGCACCCAGCAAAGACACCTGGGCCACTGTTGTCTTCTTTTACCCGACATCCGGGGATCTGAACTCAGGTCTCTGAGCTTACTCAGCGATTGCTTTGCACACTGCACCATCCCCCTCACCTCCTGCTTATTAGTTTTATGACAATCAAGGGCCCCTTGGAGCCCTGAGTTGCTTCCAGCTGACTCTTCAGCCTCCAGAAATGACCTCATGAGGTCCCCGGCAAGCTTAGAGTCCAGACTTAAGAAGGACGCTTTAACAGAGGTGCTCAGGTGGGGAGCCCCAAGGCTGCTGGGCTGCATCTCCAGCCCAAGCACAATCTCATACATTCAAACAACTGCATTCGTTATGTTCTCCTACTTGGCTGTCAGCATGTGCTAAAAGACTAAGAGCCTTTACAAAATGGACAACAACAAACAACCCTGTAACAGTAGTTACTCTTAACTATTGCTGTGAGTCAAGCAACTCAAGGGAAAAAGGGAGGTTTATTCAGCTTACGGTTCCAGAGGGAAGGTTCAGTCTCTCAAAGCAGAGGCGGCATGGCTGGTTAGCCAAAGCTGAAGGAGGCTACGTCACTGCAGACATCTTGGAAGCTGAGAGCTGCAGACTGCTTGCTGCAAAGGCAGACTTCTCCTGGAGGTAGGGTGGGCTCATCCACCTCGAGGCCCACCCCTTGTGACTGCCTTCCTCCAGCAAGGCTCCACCTCTCAAGGTGCCATGACCTTGCCCAACACAGGAGACTGTGGGGACACATTTCAAACCACGACAGACCCGAATACAGAACAGCAGCAACACTGCAATGATCACCTGGAACCAGGCAGCCAAATCTCTCCCCATCCAGAGGCTCAGACAACTTCACGGAGAGGAGGCGGCAAGACTGTAAGAACGTGAAGATGGACAGGTCCATCGCTGGACAGGTCACTCCTCTCAAGATAGGGCAGCTGCAGCCAGGACCTCGTGACAATGAGACTTGAACTCATCAGACCTGCACAGTGGTGGACATGCCCCCACGGACTGGCAAGGATCTCAGGGGAATTACTTTCAGGTAGTGGGATCCTTAGGGGTAAAGGGTCAGACAGAGATAAGGGAATACCCCTGTCAGTGGGCTACCCGAGGAAAGGCCTCTCTGTCTGCCACAGAGGCGTGAACCCCCATGAGAACAGATGATACAGAAGGAGCCCCAGGACCCATAGAACCAAAGGACCGGAGAATAGGAGGGAGTAGACTGGGCCTGCACAGAAATGGAAAGGAGGGTACGTTGGGATGGGACGGGAGCGGAAGGGAAGGGAGAGAGGAAGGGAGGGGGAAACAAGGGAGGTAAGGAGCGTGTACCTAAAAATATAAATTTAATAAATTCATTAGAAAAAAGACCGGAGAACTCTTAGGTCAAGACCCAGCTTGGGCTTTGCTCTTTGGCTCTGAACCTAAACAAGCCCTCCACAGGGTGGACCACCAGGCCACCATGCAGCAGAGAGCTGTAAGCAATTAATGAAATGTCTCGCTGCATCTGCCACATAATAGGTGTTTAATGAATGCTTGCCTACTGGCCTTGCGTTTGAGTGTGAGGCGGGTGATTCATTCTTCAGTGTATCAGCAGCAGCACAGAATTTAATATACTCTAAAGTGCTCTCCATTTTACAAAAAATTCATATCCATTCCCATCACATGCGGCCCGGCCCCTGACCACTTCTGCTTTCAGTGTGACAGATAAAAAGCCAGAAAATGTAGTGGGGTGTTGCTAAGCAGCTAAGTAATTCTGGAAGGTGGTAATAGAAAGAATACACAGATAACTTTGTCCTTGACATTCAAAGGTGGCGGTGGAGATGGGATAATGTCACATGAGTGGAAATATCAACTCTCCAAAGGTGCCCACGCTTTCTAGATTATTCAAAAATAAAGGCTGCTGTCTCTCGTGACATAGCCATGCCTGAAATGCCTGCTGACGTGTGGTTTTAAAAACAAACCAGGCAAGCTCTCAGTTGGCTTTCCGACACCCTGAAGTTATATCTATGTACAACTGAGCAGGACCTTCGGGGTGTCATGCAACCAAGGGAAAGTCCAAGCAATATGCAAATATCACATACCACAGGGGCCGGAGAGGTAGTTCAGCCAGTAAGGTGGGTTGCTGAGTAAACATAAGGACCGGAGCTTGATCCATCGCACCCGTGTAAAAAGTCAGGCGTGGCAACGTGTGGCAGTGCACAACTTTGATCCCCAAGCTAGGGAGGTGGAGTCAGAGGGATCCCTAGAATTGACTGGCTCATCCGTTTCGGGGTTCAGTGAGAGAACCCTATCTTGAAAAATCAGGCACAGAGTAATTAAGGAAGACACATGACCTACACAGAGAGAGAGAGAGAGAGAGAGGGAGAATAGCAAAATGAATGAATGAATGAATGAATACGCAGAGGGAGGGATCATGACACATAGAATGTCAAGGTATCTGCTTCTCGTCCTTGATATGGCGGCTCAGTTTAAGTAGAGCGTAACAATCTTCGGGAGATGTAGGGCACATCCCCAGCTGCTACCAAAGACTCTTGGCTATCGATTGTGAAAAAAGAAGCCAGGATTAGAAACAAAAGACTAAAGGTGAAACTACCAAAAGGCGTCTCTCACTCTGCCTTCACCTGTGCTTCTGAAAATCATGAACCAACTCACAAAATTTTTAAGTTAAGTCAGAATTGAAGGGCCCTTCTGGATCTTCTTCCCGGGGGGGAGGGGGAAGAGCTCATGGAAGCAGAAAAACAAAGTAGACAGAACACGACTCCATCATTCCTTGTGCTGGACCCCTGTGTCCAGGGGCTACGATGGACAGTCAGAGGCTGCCGGAAACATCTGAGAGAAAGCAGAAGAAATTGCCTGGGAAGAGGCTGTGGATGAAGAAAGCTGAGTTTTAAAAGGACACCACTCAGCTCCTGCAGAGGAAGTACTCAGAGCTGCCACCTCTCCTCTCCCGGAGTTGCACCCGAATGGGGTAAACAAAGCTAGTTGAAAAAGTCCCCCGAGTCCCCCTCTGATTTGAATGGCAGAGAACAGGAGGCCAGGCCTTTAAATGTTTCATTTCGAGACGTTGCACAGATGAGTAAGTCATATTTTTAGGATGCAGAGTGTCTGTTGAGACAAAGATTTAACAAGCTGGTCAACTGTGAAGGTTGAAGTGGAGTGTAGGACACCCCACTCAACACTGTCAGGGGACCACAACCCCTAAGACTTCATCCAGGGGAATCAGAGATTAGTAGGACAAGTCAATGGGTAAAGGAGTCTGGATGCAAACATGCAACCTGAATTCAATTCCCAGAGCCCACATGGTGGACAGAGAGAACTGACTTCTGAAGGTTACCTCCAAATGCACACAGCGACATGTGTATGCACATAGTGACTGTGTGTGTGTGTGTGTGTGTCTTTCTCATCTTTTCCCTCCCTCCTCTCTCAAACAAGCAATAGATAAAATATTTTTAAATGTGATTATTAGGGGCCAGAGAGATAACTCAGTGCGGAGACATCTGCCCACCAATCTGGTACCCTGATTTCAATCCCTGGAAGCTTAGAACACTTAGGAAAAAAATTCTTGCCTAGCAAGCAGGGAATCAAAATCAAAAAATAAAACAGGATAAAAATTATGACCCAGCACTTTTCCAGGTTTATATTTAATTTCATTTATTGTAGTGGGGGCACTTAAGTGTGTGTGCCTTTGGAGGCCCAGAGGTGACTTTGGGAATCATTCTAAATTGTTCTACCTCCTTATTGCTTTGCTCTGGGGTTTCTCAGGCTCTACCTTCCAGGGCTGGAAGTGCAGACCACTCCCATTTCCACCCAGCATTTTTACATGGGATCTGGGGATCTGAACTCAAGTCCTTTTGCTTCCAAGGTAAAGACTTTAACCTCTGAGCCATCTCCCAGTCCTATATTCAGTTTTAAAGAAATAAATACCTCCTCGAGGAAGGACCAAGTGCAAAAGGCAGATTGTCACAAACAGACTATTGCTCTCCAAAGTTCTTAAAGAAATTATCAATATATAGCCATAGAGCAGAAGCAGAGAGACACTTAGTGGAGTATTGAAAGGAAGCACTTTCTGGATTTTATTGGCCAATTCAAGCAATAGGTGGAAGAAAAGGGAAGTTTCAGGAAAACAGGATCCAGGTGCCGTGTTTCAATGTTTGTAGTTCCAAGATTCAGGAGCTACCAAAGCAACAGCGTTTAGAAGGCAAGCATTCAGAGCTGATGTGTTCTCTGAACTTTAAGGTCAGAGCCTGGTACTGGCAGCCCTAACAAGCCAGGTTCGGCTGCTAATCCTCGATTTGCCAATGAACAGACAAAGTAGCAGAGAAAAGAACAGGGATGAATGCAGTGTGACAGCGCTGGGAAAAGGAACTGATAAAAGAGGTCTAGAGATTTCCTCCAAAAGTCATTCTTCAAAGTCCTCACAAGAGGCATGGGTTAACTAGAGAACAGAGGTCTGCCTAGCTCAGCAGTCCAGGCCAAGGTGTGGCCCCGCCCATCATCGTGTGGCCCCGCCCATCATCGTGTGGCCCCGCCCACCACGGTGTGGGCCCGCCCACCACGGTGTGGGCCCGCCCACCACGGTGTGGGCCCGCCCACCACGGTGTGGGCCCGCCCACCACGGTGTGGCCCCGCCCATTGGGAACCCATCATTGACTGGTGTCTCCCCAAGGGAGTCTGACAAGTTGCCAGAACTTTGCGAACTCTCTTCCCAGGAGACTTCAGCCTTCTCTTTCTCCTAACATGAGCCTCCTGGGGAAATTCCAATTTTCTTGGGAGTCCCTCGCCTCAAAAGTCTGATAGCCCAAGAGAGGGACCAATGTCTCTTTGAAATATCTTCCTTCCCGCAAGGACCCTGAGGCCACAATAGGAGGGGTCCTTCCCAGAGAGTGGAGTTGGTGTCTTATCAAAGTATTGGATGGACAGATGTGTTGTTCCTTCTCTTCTGCCACGTTCCGTCATTTAACAACACATGCACACTCCCTCCAGGGACCAAAGGCATAAAGCGCCCTCTTTGAGGAAAAAGACAGTCTTCACAAGGAAAACAAGCACTTCGACTTTGACCTTTCCAGAACAAGGAGAAAATAAATTCTGGATCTCAATGGCCAAAGTCGTAGCTCTGTTTCCATAGCAACATGAAGCTGATTGACACTCTTTAATAATTAAATACTAACTCATGTTTGGGAACTACCCTATGTCTAAAACTATAGGTCACCACAAGTTATATCAGGAAAATAACCCTTAAAGCAAAAAAAAAAAAAAATTAAGTCTTTGTAAATTACAGTGGTATAGAGACAAATAAAGAAAAATTCACCAAATAGAAGACTGTCCTGGAAAGAAAGAAACAAAACATAAAAATAAATATAACATAACTCAAACCCAAAGTTAAAAAGGTTTTTAACTTTGTACTGAAACAAAAGACTTTCATACTGTCTCATGAATCAAAATTGAATTCTATGCCAAAATAAAAGAGAGGTATCTGAAAAGTCATTTTGAGAAGTAGAAAAAAAAATCTGAGCAAAAAAGATGAGGGGAAAAAAGATGTAAAGCAAAAGAGTTTAAAGGAATCTACTGCCTCAATCTAGATGCGGTAGAGATAAGACTCCAAAGAATCAAATGAAACAAAGAACATTTGCTAACGCTAAATTTAACTATTCAAATATAGAGAACTTTTGAGGGGCTATGTGTGCTAACACAACTCACTAATTCTAATACCCAAGAGACTGAGGCAGAAGGATTACAAAGTCAAGTCCAGAATGGACTCCTTAGCAAGACCCTGTCTCAAAAAGTTATGAAGATATTTTGAATTATAAATAATCTGGCACTAAGTAATTCAGCAGCAGAATTCATAAAGCAAAAATCACATGAGCTATGAGGGGAAAGAGAAACGCTTTAGTAACAGAGACAGCCCCTTCTGTCGGAACATCAATAAAGCAAGTAGGAAAGAAGAGATTTAGGGCTGGGGAGGTGGCTCAGGGGTCAAGCCTCCGCCTTGCAGGCGGAAGGTCCTGAGTTCGGAATCCAGATCCCACGTATAGACGCCAGGCGGAAGCGGGGGCGGCCTGCGCTTCTGGTCCTGGTAAGGCGGAGCTTGTGAATCCCGGGGCAGAAGGAGATGGAGGCGGCCATGGTGGTTCCCGATTCGTCCGTGGTTCTACACACACACACACACAATTGAATAAATAATAAAAAGAAGAAGAGATTTAGAAAATATAAATGACAAATAGATACTGTGACCCCTTGAAATGTATTGAAATAAGGACCCTGAAATAAAGAATGTTCTATATTTCCATTCCCATGGAAAAGTCGAGAAAATTGTCTATATACGGGTTGCCAAGCAAAACTTCAGTGGGTTCTAAGCAGTAAAAAAATAAAGTAGCCTGGACTACACAGCAAGAACCCGTTTCAAAACAGAAAAGAGAAGGAAGAGAGGAGGAAAGGAAAGAGAAGGAAGAAAAAGAGAAGAGGAGGAAGAGAAGGGGAAAGAGGAAGAAGAGGAGGGGAGAAGGAAGAAGCAGCAAAATGTCAGTATAGAACAGACAATGTTTCTCAGTCACAGCTAAATAAAACTAGCATCTAATCATAAAAAGAGAGGATAGGACTGGAGAGATGATTTAGTGGTTAAGACTCTGCCTCACAAGCAGAAAGTCTTGAGTTCAGATCCAGGTGCCACGTAAAAATGCCAGGGAGAACCACTGAGGCCTGCATTTCTGGCCCTGGTGGGCGGAGCCTGGGAAACCCCAGAGCGAAGCAAAAAGGAGGTAGAAGCAATCCAGGATGATGCCCAGAGTCACCGTTGGTCCTCCACATGGACACACAGTGCCCTCTGCTATGCACACACACTCTATGTAATTTTTTTTAATTTTTAAAAGGAGAAGATAAAAGATATTTCTCTCCCTAAATACCATTTTTTTTCTCTTGACCAAAGCACATCAAAGAGGAACTTGGTAGAGACTTCTGAAAAAGAAATCTCCACTAGTTACAAATAAAAAATCAACCAAAAATTTTCAGCAAATATTTTATAAACACTTAGCTAAGAGGAAAAGAACTACACAAAGTGTTCCCATTAAATATCATTTCCAATATTACATAAGCATAGATTTGTGTCTGGGGGGTATATTCACGTGTGTGCGAATGTGTTTGGGTACATGTTGGGGGATATGCACGTAAATATTTTGTGTATGTGTTTGGGTACATGTTGGGTATGTGCATGCACATATTGCTTGTGTGCATGTGTTTGGGCACACATTGGGGTTGGGAATGAACAAATCATGTGTGTGCATGTTTGGATACATATTGGGAATATGCATACACATATTATACGTGCATGTGTGTGAATGCGTTTGGGAACATGTTGGGAGTGTGCACGCATGTATTGCGAGTGTGCATGTGGAGACCTAATGCTGTCTTCACAAATTTGCTCTCCATTTCATGTATTAATTCAGGGCCTCTCAGTTAAAGCCAGAGCTTGCCAGTCAGGTAGTCCAGCCAGCCAGCTTGCTAAGGGTTTCTCTGTCTCTGACTTCTAAGTACTGGAATCAAACACGAACAAAACAGCTTTTATGTGTATTCTGAGATCCAAACTCAAATTCTCACACTTGCAAGACAAGAACCTTACCCGTTAGCCATCTCCCCAGCACTAGACTTCTTTACAGCATCACACCATAGACCCACACGTATTCTAAAATAAAGAGCAAATTTTTTTCTAGCAACATACTGAAATAAATTTTACTCAAAATTCTTTTTAAAAGCATTCACACCTTTGCCTTGTTTTCTCAAAGGTTAATTTTTTTTTTCGAAATCACAGGGAATTGAGATGTGACTCTTCAACCTTGCTGCAACGTGAATGAAAAAACTCATTTTTTCCAAGCGTTTGTCACTCACAAACTCGTTTACATGATCAAGCTTCCGTTCAAGCTATTTTCTAACAACATATTCTCTGTAAAAGAAATCTTCCAGGCTGTGCAGAACACCTGCTGAGTTAACAAAGTAGAACTGTGGGAATCACTGGATTTGCAAGGGAAAAAATATGGGCTCGAATGTCAATGTTTCTTACCTTTCCTGAAGGGATCAAACTAGTGAAGTCAGATATTGAAACTTCTGTACTCTTTCTTGTTTCTCTTGCCAGCCCAACTTCACCATCTCAAACACATCAGTGTTTTCAAGATCTACATAACAACGCTTACTTTCTGTTAACTTGTACTGTGGCCCATGTGTTGTGTGCTGTGAGCTTAGATTGAAGCTCTTGGCATCCGAAGATGTGGATTGACCAGGATTATGAATAGGTCAAGAGGAAAAAGTCCTTATGAAAGGGACTCATGTGCTTATTAAAACAGATCCAAAGAATGCTGGTGAGATGACTCAGGTAAAGGCACTTTGCTCTGTGAGTCTGACCACCGGAGTCCCATCCCTGGAATCCAAGGACAGATGGAAGGAGAGCACAGACTCCACAAAGTTGACCGCTGACCTCCACATGTTCACTGCGGCACGTGCACACATGCACACACACATACAAATACACCATACCAATAATGATAATTAAAAACATAGAACCCATCAGTTTGGAGAAATGGCTCAGTCAGTAAGTGCTTGCCTTGCAAGCTTGAGGATGTGAGTTCGATCCCCAGAACCCACATTAAAAAAATGCTACTTATGGACTAGAGAGATGGCTTAGGGATGAAGACTCTGCCTCACAGAAGGTCCTGAGTTTGGACTTTAGGTCCCATGTAAAAAAACAGGCGGAAATGGCAGCAGCCTGTACTTCCCAGAACAAAGCAAAAAGGAGGTAGAAGCAATCCAGGATGATTCCTGAAGTCACCTTTGTTCCTCCACCTGGACATACAGTGCCCTCTGACTAGATAGACAGACGAGAGATAGATAGATAGATAGATAGATAGATAGATAGATAGATAGATAGATAGATAGATAGATAGAGATTGATAAAATGTTGCTCATGGTGACAAGTAGTTGCAATCCCAATCTGGGGAAGAAGAGATTGGTGGATCCCTGGGACTCATTCTTCAGCCAGCCTAGACTACCTGGTAAGGTCCAAGCCAGTAAGACCCTGTATTAAAAAAAAAGATGGCCCCCTCTCCCAGGAATAATGGGGAACGATGCCCAAAACCAAGCTTAGGTCCCCCCCCCCCACAGCATACTCTATGTACCATAGACGCTCACATGCACTCAGTACACACAAATAACCATTCATGCACTTGCACACACAACCACACACATGCACATATGCATTTGGTGTGCACACATCATACACACACTCATTCTACGTACATATAACCATATCCACACTCTATGCACACACAAACACACTCATTCTCACACACACTCTGCACTCACACTCATTCTATGTACACACAACCACACATATGAACTCTGTGCACCCACACTCATCCTATGCACACACACTATGTACACACAATCACACAGATGCTTGCATGTACACACTGTGCACACACATATGCATGCATGCTCATGCCCACTCTATGCACACACAACCATACACACATCCATTCTATGTACACACACAGCCCTGTACATACTCACTCTATGCACACATAACCAAGCACATGCATTCTGCTGGAATATTTGCACAGACTGATTCATAACAGAGACAAATATATTTCCATGATTTTTTCCTCTCCTGCCCATACTACCACGGAATGTCAAATAACCCCTAAAATAGCCAGATTATGAGATGCATCAATAAGCCAGGCTAAACTATCAAAGAAACAACATGTCTCCTAGATTTTCATTTTCCCATCCTCTGCGATGTCCATAAAAGGCTTTACCAAGTTGCATTGTGACCACAGCCCCAGTAAGGAATTTTCAGAGGTTGTTTCTCCCATGATCTCAACACGAGCTGCCAGCTCACTCCACAGTGCAAAGTTCTGAGGCCGCCATTATTCTTTCTGTTTCCACTGCCTTCTTGGGTCTGGAAAGAACTATTTGCATTTCACAGGAATTGGCTGCCTACCCTGTATGAAATACTCTATGCACATTGTTTTTATCACTTATGAGTTTAATCACTTTTGTACAGCTGTAAATTATCGACACGCCTGTGCTGGCGTGGGAAGCGCAGAACTCTTGTCTGTGGGATCAAATTGGAAAGGGGATTCTCAGGACCGTGAGTACCCTAGCAAGGTCTTGTGCCTGCAAGGAATTGAGTTCGCTCTTTTAAAAGAAAACAGAGAGGTTTTCTTCTCTAACTTGGTGTGTGGGCTTATCTTTTCTTGCCATTTCCATTGGATATGGGACCACCTAGGAAACACGCCTCAAGGTATAACTCGGGTTGTTTCCAGAGAAGTTGAACAAAAGAGGGACGACTCGCCCTAGGTGTGGGTGGAGCCATTCATTTCTCTTTTTTGAATATTTATAACAGCTTTATTTTAAAAATTACCAAGATCTGAAAACCCACCGATGTCTTTCAGTAGATAAACAAGACAAGCTGGAATGAGATGCTGAATTTTACTTAAACACTCTTTGAGTTTTCTCATCTGAAAAGTTGAAGTAAGGAAAGTACCGAAGCTCCTTCCTGTGGTTTTCATGAAGACTACATGAAATTAACATGTGACGCTTGTGGAGCTGCACCTGACCTGTTCATCAGAGATGAAGAGGGACACACTGCCGAGATACACAACAACATGGTCAACTATTTTTCTTGCATATTCATGGATGTGTTTGGGTGATCAGCAGGCGCAGAGATGGGCATGTTGTCGCATCCCTTGGTATGGTGTGTGCGAGCGTGTGCATGCACAAATGTGCATATGGATGTGGAGGTCAGAGGTTGGTGTCAGGAATCATCTTCAATCAATCTACCACACTATTTGTTGCAGCAGAGGTTTCTCTATCAAACTCACAGCTGGACAGTATGACCAGTCTCTCTACCAGCTTGCTGTGGGGACCCCCTGTGTCCTCCTGTCATAGTTAGATACAGGTGCCAACGTGAAGATTGAAGGCTCAAGCTCTGGACCCATTTGTAAAGGATTGGTGGGTCAGTGAAGCCCCCAAGCAATTCTGCAGAAAATAGTCTAATTGATGCAGGACACCCAGCCTATGATGGATGGGACTCATCCCCGGACAGGTGAGTGAGATGGAGGGAGCTAGGCAAGGGAGTTGGCCAGTAAGGATGCTAGTCTGTCAAGTAAGGATTGTCCCTCTCTCAGTAATTCTGTGGATATATAGATATGGAGTGGCCAGTTCCCTCGGCCCTGGTGTTGCTGTGAGCTCTCCTGCCAAGCTGGACTGAGAACTGCAACCAGACAATCCTAAGAGAGAACAAAACCCCTTGTACCCCTAAAAGACAATTGGTTGTACGTTTCTCAACAACATACAGGCAAAACTGCTACACCTTCTAAATGTTTTGATTACAAGTAGTGGGGGAGGCATTCTCCGAACTGGGCCCCCAGCTCAACAAGATGAAAAGAAAGAAAAGGATGGATGAGCAGTAGACTTCCCCTTCCCTCCTTTGCTTCCTGACAGTTGATTGGCATAACCAGATGCCTCTTACTCCTGCTCCCCAGGTGTGAGCTGCTCCTGTTCCCACACCTCCCCCATTCCAACAGACACCACTTCTTAAACCCTGAAGCCAAAACCAATCCATCCTCCCATAAATTGCTTCATGCTTGGTATTTGATCAAATTGCTTTATACTTGGTATTTGATCACCACCATAAGAAAAAGTAACTAAAGCACGTGGGTTAGTGCCTCCTGCTGAAACCAAGCTCCTGACCCCCACACTGTGACAAACCTTCACAAGACTGAGATGTGCTACCCACATCCAACTCCTTGGCAGTCAGTCGCCCTTTTTTTTTTTTTTTTTTTTTTTGCCATGGGACTTAAGGCAAATGTTCCATAGAGGAAGAAACTAGCTTATTCTGTTTATTCCTTACACTTAGCAATAGAGAGTGCATATTAGATATTTCTCAATTATGTGACGAGAAGCCATCGTTGGAATAAACAGGATTCCAACCATGCATATTATCCTTGAATGATTTGAAAGAAACTTTTAAAATGCTTTCAAGCAGTAATGCTTAATTTGCATGGGCCCTGCAAATTATTTCCACCCTTAATGAAAATTATATATCACAACTGCAGCTTCTCTCTCAGGGAACGTGCCTCCTAGTGTGTTCACTTGCAAAAAGAACATTCAATGTCAGTCCTTCCTCTCTACTTCATTTCTTAATTAATTCTTATTTATAGACATATTTCCCAAATTTATCTTATAATAACTTTATTCTCCTAGCAGCGAATCTCTACCCAGTGGTTTTCATAATTCCACTTGGATGCTGAGCTTCAGACTAACTCATACCCATTCTAAGAGGAAGTTGCTGTTGTTTTTGCAGATTTTCATGCAGCTCAGAATGGCCCCTAAGTTGCTATATAATGGAGGATAACATTGGCGTAGGATCCTCCTCCGGTCTTGCTCTCCCAGCTGTTGGGATTGCAGGCCTGCACCAGCTCACTTTGATCAATGCTGGGGAGGAAGCCCAGGGTCCCCCGTTAGGCATGCATGCTACCAACTTAGCCACATCCACAGCCCTGTTCAAAGGAATGTGATGTGTGCACGTGACGTGGAGAGCTACAAGAGATTAAACATTACACTTCAGCAGGGCATCGGAGACTTAAAAACAGAGAAGACTGGCGACAGACAGAAGTCTCTCTCTCATGGCCAGATGTAGGAGCACTTATCTGTGGTTGCAGTCCACAAGAGGCAAAAGTAGGAGAATTCCACATTACAGACCAGCCTGGGCTGTGTAGTGAGTCTCTGTCTCTAAATAAATAAATAAGAAAATGTCTTTAACATATCTACGTTTTCTGCTGTTTAATGAGGCTGGAGAAATGGCTCAGGGGTTAAAACTCGCCTCGAAAGCAGTAGATCCTAAGTTCAGATCCCAGGTCCCGAGTAAAAGTGCCAGACAGAAATCGTAGTGGCCTGGTGAGTGGAGCCTGGGAAATCCCAGAGTGAAGCAAAAAGGGAAGTAGAAGCAATCCAGGATGATTTCTAAAGTTACCCTTGGTTCTCCACAGGGACACACGCACACACACACAAAGTTGTTTTAAAAAAACAAAGATTAGTGGGGGGGGGACTGGAGAGGTGGCTCAGGGGTTAAGCCTCTATCTTGCAGGCAGAAGGTCCTGAGTTCGGATCCTAGACCCCCATGTATAGACGCCGGGCAGAAGCGGGGACAGCCTGCGTTTCTGGTCCTGGTAGGGCGGAGCCTGTGAATCCCCGGGCGGAGTAAACAAGGAGGAGGTGAAGACGTCCATGGTGGTTCCCGAATTCGCCTGTGGTTCTACACACACACACACACACACACACACACACACACACACACGAACACACGCATACATGCACAATTGAATACATAATAAAAAATTTAAAAAGAAAAAAAAAGATTTTTTAAAAGAAATTATTTATAAACTATGAGATGATGAAAACCAATGGAGAGCCAATAAAGGTGACTGAGGTATATGTTTATGACATTTCACAAAATTATAGTAGTGAATCTTTCTTTTAAAAAAAAGAGTGAAAACGATATAGCATTTAGGATAAGTATTATAAAAGAAGAAGAGTGCTATAGTTGCTACCTATCCAGTGAGAATGTTCTGGTCACTCTAAGTACATACTCCTATTAGGGCCTAATGGCCACCAACTCCATTCCTCCTACCTACTTACTAATAGTCCTTCAGTCTCAGAGGCTACTATCCTAGTACTACGAGTGGTGGATACTGTTGTTAATACAGACTCAGGAAATTGAGGTTTGGAAATTAACCAGTGCCTATTCTAAGTATCATCCTTTCTCTGAGGTACACCAAACATGGGCCCCCACAAGTTTCTGGGCTGAGACACTGTCATAGTTAGGCACAGGTATCAACTTCATAGTTGAGGGTTTGAGCTCTGGGCACATTTACATAGTTGTTGAATGAGTTAAGCCCAGAGTAAACCTGCAGGAGATTTGGCCCTGGAATAAAATACAGAGAACTAACTGGTTGAGACAGTTGGCATCCTTGTATACACTTGGCCAGACATGCTGGCCTGGCAAATAAGGATCATCCCTCTCTCAGCCATTGTGTAGAGATGGTGCGGCCATTTCCCTCAGCCCTGGTGTTGGTGAGAGCTCTCCTGCTAAGATGGACAAACAACTGTAACCAGGAAGCATAGGAGAAATTAAACCTTTTATTCCCTTAAGCCATATAACGGTGATTTATCATCAACCATGCATGTGAACTGCAACAGAATTATAAGCCCTTCCCACGCTGCAGAACTTCTCTGAGACTTGAATCTATGAGGAGTTGTTTTCATTCTGTGGCCATAAGCTCCTTAGCAAGTCCTATTCTTTCAGCTATGCTTGTTAAACGTTAACCCTTTTCTCTCCAGGAGACAAAATGAACAATGAAAATGTTCCAATAAATATGGGACTGAAATTTTGCACTGGGGGGGGGTGAGTAACTCCTTTGTTTTACCTCTTACGTTTGGTTGGAAGGCAAAATATGCTCCAAGTCAAAAACATCATCCTCTGGCTAATGGAGAAAGAATACATTTAGAGGCTAAGGAGACATAGTAAGGCAACTAGATCCCCTGTTTGCATTCTCTGTCACAGAGCTGAGTCAAATCCTTACCCCTTCTCACCCTCTGTGTCCTCATCTGCAAAATAATAATACTTACATCCCAAGATTATTATGAGTCTTCAAAAAGACAATGTATATTTAAGTATCTGGCACTTAATGGGTATTCAAAAGTGTTCATTTTCCTTCCGTTGGTATAATCTTCTCCAGCTAATAGCTTTGGCATTTAGTAATATTTGAGGGCTTGTAATATCTTCCTGAAATGAATCATTACAATTACTATTTCAGACACTTTTGTTTTTTTTTTAATCTCATGCTGGAGTTTATCACCCTGTGTCCAACATTAAGTATATCCTTATTATCAGCTGAGCTACAAATACCTGGGTTTTCTTTGTACATAATGGAAACTTTTTCCTAAAATCATTTAAGGACTTTTGGATTTGTGTATATTTAGACACCTCCATATGGAGCCTGGCATAAGGGCAATATGCCCTTCCAATAACCATGGTAAAGTCAATTAGATGCAGGAAAGGTTTCAAGTTGGGGCTGGAGAGATACCTCAAAAACAGAAGATCCTGAGTTCAAATCCTGGGTCCCATATAAAAATGCCGGGCAGAAGCTTAATCTCTCCCCATCCTGAAGCTCAGGGAAATTTGCAGAAGAGGGGGCGGTAAGAGTGTAAGAGCAAAAGGATGGGAGGAGCAATGATATGTAAGATACTCCATACAAGTTAAGGCTGAAGCAATCATAATTGGACTTTACATGCCCTGCGCATTGTCCAACACACTATTGACCTCACAAAGTCTAGCATCTGCTAAAGGCACCAAGATCCTTGGAGGCAAGGGATTGGCAGCCACAGCAGTGTTCCTATACCTAAGGGGACCACGGGAAAGGGTTCAGGGAAAGGCCACTGGGTCCTTGTACGTCATCGGAGAGGAGGGCCCAGAGGAAAATCAGGCATGCACAAGAAAGGACTCTCTGGGAATTGGGGCGGGAGGCACTGGGGGATGGGGAGGGAGGGGGTGGGGAGGGGGAGTAGGGGGTACGGGGGGAGGAGGAGGGAGGGAGGGAACTAGTGTACCTATTAAGTTTGTATGAGCTGAAATAATAATAAAAAATGTATTAATAAAAAAATGCCGGGCAGAAATATCAATGGCCTGCACTTCTGGCTCTGGAAGGCAGAGCCTGGGAAATCCCAGAACAAAGCAAAAAGGAGGTAGGAAATCCAGAGTGATTCCCTAAGTCATCCTTGGGCCTCCATAGCACATACAGTGCCTCTGATACACAGACACACACACCAGAAAGAAAAAAAAAAAGGAAGAAGGGGAGAAAGAAAAGGAAGAGGAAGAAGATGAAAGGTTTCAAGTTGTTCAATATATATAGCCAAGTTCAAAAGGAAACAAAGAATTTACTGTCCATCAATACCAGTCACAGTATTTCCCCCACAGGTTAATGCCACCCGGATTCTGTTCTCTAGGTCTAGTTCTAAATAGTCTATGCCAACTTTCATAATCCATCTCTAACCCTTGACTCAGAACATATGTCCCTGAAAAAAGACCCAAAGAGGGTGAAATGCAAAATAAGGCAGACATGCAGATATGTACAAACCCGAGATCTGGAGGAAATTGGATGGGCATGGAAAGAAATTCTTTCAGGCAAATCAATGCATTTCTTATTGTGCGGAACAGAGGGAAATAACACACAAAGGTTTGTTCTCTCCCTATAGGGATCCAATGACAGAGCAAAGTAATGACTGACTGTGCCAAAGCACAACGTGACGAGTCGATGAGTTTACTGAGGTTACTTAACAGGAGCAGGGTCATTTCATAGGTAGCTACATCACCAAAAAAAAAAAAAAAAAAAAAAAAAAAAAAAAAAAAAAACTCAGCCTGCATGAGACCCGCACATGCTGTGACCCCTGAGATCTCTCTGCAACCCTGTTGCAAACCCATGAAGTCTTGTTGGTTTCAAGAGCCACCTGACCCTTCAAGAATGTGCTTCCAAGATTGAATATTTCAAAACTGCCACAGAACCAGATGGAACTAACCACTCTTCTTAGGGCAGATAGGGGTCAGAGTCCAAAATGGCATCTTGTTATGCCTGGGGGGTGGGGGGGAGGGATGTGCTGGAACGCTTATATTAACTTTTTATTTCATCGCTCTTTACTGTCAAAGATGTTATTTCTAGATAAGACACGGGAATTTGTGGAGAAGGTCACTAAATATTTTCACGAGGTACTAAAGACGTGGGCAGGACAAAGGATTCCTGAGCTGAGAAACCAGAGACTCTAATAGGGAGGATTTTTCTTGTGAAATAAAAAAAAATGTAAACTGGTGAGCTATTGTTAACATAGATTAAGATAGAAAATTACTGAAATCCCAAAGACAGTCAGGTGAGGACATTTCAGAGACCCCATCCCACCTCCAGCATCTGCAAGGGTACTGCTACTTTGGCTCTGAGCTCAGCTTCTGTTAATAACAGCCAAGGTCATGGATCTGTCCACTGATATTATTAACCATTGGGTTTGTCTCTATAAAATCCTGCCTTTGCTCCATCCCTGCTCTGCTTTTCTATAAAACCGCAGTACAAACTAAGCTCGTGGCTAGAGTCCTTGAAGAAGGTTCTGACTCCAGACATGGGCACTAAACTCTTCCCCTCCACTCTAACTGGTATCTGAGAAATTATTCCAGAGTTACTCTTACAAAGAACATCGGTGATTTGATTTGGTTAAGTCAACTGTTCCTGTTTAGGGAAAAAAAAAAATGATTCAGTGGCTTGAAAGGAAAAAATCCTAATCCCAATTCTAGCCTGCCACTCAGAACCTCAGCGTGAACTCCACAGCTCCCGACCCACGGCTTCTATGCGATTGAAGTACTTCCTATTTCCTCCTGCATCCACAGTTCTCCCGTCTCATGGCGCCTGCTTCCTTCCCCATCTTCCAGAACAATGTCTCCATTGAAGTGAAGCATCTCAGGATGATGGAGGCTCCCTGGGTTAGGCAGTTTTAAGACAGCCAGGCTGGGACGGTCTCTAAAGGTCTTCAAAGGTCATCCTAGGACGGGTATTACCCCGAAGGGAGAGACCCTAAGGATCTGGAGGACTGACTCTAATCCTTTGCAGAGATGAAGTTGCCAACTTCCCCCGACCCTCTGTTCATGAAAGGATATGGAAACTAGTTCTCCATTGTAGACGGAGGTGAGCATGAGGTGGGCACAAGATCAACTGAGCTGCCCCCCACTAATATGAACAGACCAATGAGATGTGGAGAACCAAAAGTTCCAATCAGGTTTGCAGAAACTGGAACTAACCAATGAGGAAAAACCACTTTTCCTGGGCCTGACTAAGGGTATAAAATATATCCAGGCCCTGGCAGCCAACTTTGGCATCCTTGCCCTTCATGTCACTCCACGTCTGGAATCCATAAGTGCCCACCTGACTTTCCTCTCACTGCTCACGGATTCCATGTCTGAAGTCCGTGAGTTCTCCAGGGCTCTCTTGCCCCTCACAGATTCACGCTGGTGAGTTCCGTTCTTTCTCCCCTAATAGACTCTGCTTTAATCCTCTACAGGTATTCTGGTCCCCAGAGGGACCCGCATCATAGCACATGTGGGATATAGGAGCAAAGGAACCTTAAGCAGTTTGAATTCCCCCAGGCCACTGTGGGTATCTTCAGTCATCTGCACAAATGCAGATTGGACACGCCCTCACTCCTCAGAGCAAGAGAAGTGGGGAATCACCAAACTACCCTGTGTGCTTACAAAGTGCTTTCCCTAAAGACCATCTGCTTGCCCGGGAGACTGGCCATGAGCACCATGTTCTTCTCCAATGTATGTGACATTCAAAATGGTCTTACAAGCAGAGATGGAATCTACATGTGTCTATTACATGTCATCTACTTCATATTTTCTTCTTACATCCCTCACAAAGCCAGACCTATGTAATATTCAATACATCAAATAGGAAACTTGGGGGGCTGGGAAGATGGCTCAGGGGTTAAAGCCTTGGCCTTTCAAGCAAAAGGATCTGAGTTCCAAACCTCAGGTCTCACATAAAAAAGCCAAGTGGATATGGTAGCAGCATGTAATTTGTTTGTTTTAATTAATTCAGTGTGTGTGTGTGTGTGTGTGTGTGTGTGTGTGTGTGTGTGTGTATCAGAGCGCAATGTGTATATCCTGTGGAGGACCAAGGTTGACTTCGGGAATTATCCTGGATTGCTTCTATCTCTTTTTCACTTCACTCTGGGATTTTACAGGCTCTGTCTATCATGGCCAGAAGTACAGGCTACCGCCATTTCCACCCAGCATTTTTATGTGGGATCTGGGATCCAAATTCAGGACCCTCTGTTTGTGAGGCAGAGTCGTAACCCCTGAGCCATCTCTCCAGCCCCAGTCTGTAGTTCGGGCCCTAGAGGAAAAAAAAGCTAAAAATTCCCAAAGGAGAACAATAAGGAGATAGAGCAATGGAGAATGATTTCCAATGTCCCCCCTTAAGCCTCCACACTCAAATGCCCTCTTAGACACACACACACACCCCACAAATGATGATGATATAATAAGAGCAATAATAATAATAGTAATAGTAATACCTCTTGGATTCAAAGAGGTACAATTGCATTTCAGATCTCACACGAGAGAAAGATGGGACCAGGATTCCAACATCCCTAGATTAGTGATGAAACCCCAGCCTGCTCCCCAACCTCTAACTACTACCCTCGCAGCCACCCAAGGCTAGTGTGCAAAGCCGGGGAGCATACTGAGGAGCTAGACAATGACAGACACCCTAACTCTAGCAAGGACGAGGCCTCCTCATTCTCTTCATGCAGAAATGCCAGATACAGTTGGGTAACACTACTACTGACCGCTGAAAAGCAGTTGGTCTACTCCAGCAAGGGATGCCAGGAAAAGTGCCAACCTACTTCCCGGGCAGGGGCCAGATGGCATTCACGGCTTTGAGATGACTGTGGAGTTTTGCAACTGGAAGTAGCACCTCACTTCCCAGACAAGAAGGACACATTCTTCCACACTGTTTCGGCTGCCTGCTGCAGTATAGTAAACCCCTCTAAATGCACTGGCCAGAAACCACCACGACATCATGCCTGTGTGTCATGGTTAGGCACAGGTGTCAACTTGACAGTTGAGGGTTGGAGCTCTGGGCACATTTGTAGAGAATTAGTGGTTGAGTTAAGCCCAGAGAAAACCTGTAGGAGATTGTCTAGCTGATGGGGAAGGCCCAGTCCATGGCGTGTGGGATTAGGCCCTGGAATAAATCACAGAGAGCTGGTTGAGAGAGTCAGCATCCTTGTGTACACTTGGCCAGACATGCTGGTCTGGCAAATAAGGATCATCCCTCTTGTGTAGAGATAGTGTGGCCAGTTCTCTCGGCCCTGGTGTTGGTGCATGCTCTCCCATCAAGCTGGACTATGAACTATAACTGACTATCAGTAAGAAAATAAGCCCCTTGTTTCCTTAAGCCATTTAATGATCATTTATCAACAACCATGCAGGCAAAATTACAACACTGCGGGTGCTGTGAACCAGAGGAGGACATCGTAGGCATGTCTTCTCTCTGTTCCACAGGGTCTTCTAGAAGGTCAGCTACAGCCATTCAGATAGTGGGAAGAGCTTGCTTTATTCTCAGAGTAATGTACTCTGATAAGTAATTAAAAGCATGTTGGAGGTCACAAAACACCAGTAGTCACTTGCAGTCACCTAACGACTTTGCTGTCACATATATGCAAATACTAACACATAATGAAATACTTAACGACTGGACTATCCAGTGAAATGAGTTTATATATGCAAATACTAGCAGGTAATATAATATAGAGGGAAGGTTTGAGCCAAAATGGCTCCAAGTCTGGATTCTATCAATGCTGATAACTAAGGCACCCATATGACATTTGGATTCTGTACAAGCGCTGTGACTGGGATTCTCAAGAAGGAGCATTCAGGGGCTGGAGAGGTGGCTCAGGGGTTAAGCCTCCGCCTTGCAGGCGGAAGGTCCTGAGTTCGGATCCCAGATCCCACGTATAGACGCCAGGCGGAAGCGGGGGCGGCCTGCACTTCTGATCCTGGTAGGGCGGAGCCTGTGAATCCCGGCGCAGAAGGAGGTGGAGGCTTCCACGGTGGTTCCCGAATTCGTCCGTGGTTCTACACACACACGCACACACGCGCGCGTGCACATACATACGCACACACCCACAATTGAATAAATAAAAAAAGAAATTTAAAAAAAAAAAAAAAAAAAAAAAAAAAAAAAAAAAAGAAGGAGCATTCAGAGAGAACTGAGCCACATCCACAGACCCTTTTCCAACCTAAGCTTGGAATTCACCTAGCATCATCCTGTTGTACTCTCTTGGTCGGTGCAGTCGTAAGCCTGCCTGGATCCAAGGGATGGACCCCACCTGCCAGGAGGAAAAAAGTCCACAAACTTGTGGCCATTTCTCCTAGACCCACACACACAACCACGGGCATTAGAGCCACAAAGAAGGAAAAGCAGAAAGAGCCCTGAACTGGGGATCACCTTTCTGTGACTGCCTCTTGCTGGCTCTCTGTCTCGAGTCCCATTTCTTCCCCAGCAAGACAGAAATAAGAATGATTGTCTGGGCCATAAAAATTTGCCATTTCTCAGCTACCATTTCTAAACCTCAAAGAACTGTGATGTGTTGGAAGCCTGACCTATGTGCTGTATAGAAATGTAAGGATTAAAAGAAAAGAAAAAAGTGTGTTCAGGGATGGAGGGAGAATAGAGCTTGACCCCTTGTTGATTTTACTTTTTTGCTTTAGTTCATGGGATTTCTTTTTGGATGGGGGATTGGGGTGTGTGTGTGTGTGTGTGTGTGTGTGTGTGTGTGTGTGTGTGTGTGTGTGTGCTGCCTATACATGTGGAAGCCAGAGGTTAACTTCAAGAATCTTCCTCTTTCACTCTCCACCATGTGTTTGGAAACAGGGTCTCTCACTGAACCTGAAGCTATAATTGCTGACCTACAAACCCGCATGATCTATCTGTCTGTCTAGATGTTTGAACCCCTCCGTTGTGGAGTTTCAGGAGCATACATCCATAGGTGCCAGGGATCCGAATTCAAGTCTTGATGCTTACGTATCAAACATTTTGCCCAGTAATTCACCTCCTCGGCTTAAGATTTTTATATTTCTAACTTGAACAGAAATTAAATATTTCGTTTTCTATTTTTCTATTTGAATGGTCATGATCAAATCTATTTCCACGATGGTTCTAATCCAGGACTTGCTGTTAAATGTTGTCACCCCCAATTTTCAAATGTATGTGTGTATAGACATATGCATGTGCGTATACATGTTCCCGTGTGGGCAGTCACCCATGTTGTGTGGTTACATGTGTTAGATCGTTAGATCTATGTGTGTCAAGCTGATGGTTTCAGGCTGAGCCAAAGCTCACATCTGTTAAGACACATCTGTTAAGTCGAATCTTAACCAAACCTGCAGGAAATTGTCTAGTCGATGAGGAACACTCAGCCCACAGTGGGTGGGACTAGTCCCTAGGCAGGAGCAGAAGATAGAGGAGGCTGGTTAAGGAAGTTGGCACTCTTGAGCATGCTTGGACAGTCTGCCCCTCTCTTGGCAGTCCTGTGGCTATGGCCAATTCCTTGGACCCCTGGTGTTGGTGTAGGGGCCTCTCCTACTGACTCAGAGTAACAACTGCAACCAGACAAAGTAAAGCCCCTTGTTCCCATAAGCCATTGGACCGTGAATACCCGCAGCATGCGGGCTAACTATGACAGCGCATGTTCACATGAACGTGTGCAAGGAGGCCTGAGGCTGTCAGGAGATCATCCTCGGCCACTCCTCCATCTTACTGCTTTGAGGCGAAAGCTCTCCCATAGGGTTAGTCTGGCTGATCGGCCCACTCTGGGGATTCCCAGACCCAACCTTCCAGAGCTGGAATCAAAGGTGGGCCACTATGCCCACCTAGCATTTTACAGGGGATCTGGTGATCCAAACGTCAGTCCTTTTGCCTGCTCGGCAAGTGTTTCAACATCTCCTCCGCCCATTTAAATGTCATCTCTAAAGCCCTCCTGAGGAGCTATTTATAGTATGATATCTAGCATGCTTTCTTTTTATTAACAGAATTCTTGATCCTTGACAATATAATATGATGTTCGGATAATGTTCTAGCAAATATTACACTACTACCAACATGCGGCATCCTCTGTACTCAGCAGATTAACTTCCTCTGGTGACTTATTAAAAGCATGTTGGTAGTCAAGAAATATCAGTCACACTTACAGTCAGCTAACATCTCCACTGTTCCCGGGAATCCGGTTTATATATGGAAATACTAGCATGTAATGTAATAGAGAAGGAAGGCAGGCAAGAGAATCGTTCCCAGCTCAAAGAAGAAGAACAACAGAAGCGAGACAAGATGAAACCCCAAGGAGTGATCTTGCTATGAGATATAACTGGGAACCCCTGTGGCCTTGTCTCCTGAAAGTTCCTAAATCTGGGTCTAATGACAAATCCCAACCTGTGCAGTTTCCAAACATGCGTTGAACAGCGACGGAAGACACACAACCCCGGAAGCCAGTGTTGCCGACCGTCCTGTGGTTTGCTCCTCCTCCTGCCTGCCTCTGGGTTGGTCCTCAGGCTGCATGGGAGGGACTGGTCCCCACGCGCAAAGAAACAAAAGCCTGAACAGGCCAGCAGTGGCGACGCACATGCCATTCTGAGGAATAAGGGAGATTTTCATCTTTGGATCTGAACATTCAGAATCTGATATTCAGAAACTGACCTCTTATCTCCATTTGCATTATATTCATTTTATTTGTTTATTATTTATTGTTTATTATTTGTTTATTTAATTGTGTGTGTGTGTGTGTGTGTGTGTGTGTGTGTGTGTGTGTGTGTGAGGGCATTGGGTGTCCCTGTGGAGTTCCAAGAGTGTCTTAGGGAATCACCCTGGATTGTTTCTACCTCCCTTTTGCTTTGCTCTGAGATTTCACAGGCTCTGTTCACCAGGGCCAGAAGAACAGGCTGCCCCCTTTCTGCCTGGTAGTTTTATGTGAGACCTGGGATCCAAACTCAGGACCTTCTGCTTTTAAGACAGAGTCTTACACTGGGGGAAGGGGAGGGGGGAGGGAGGGAACTGGTAAAAAATTTTAAAATGTATAATTAAATTTTTAATAAAAAAAAAAAAAAAAAAAGACAGAGTCTTAACCCCTGAGCCATCTCTCCAGCTCCGTATTCATTTTAAAACAGAAACGAATGTGTCCCTGGAAGTTCATCAATCCCCAAGATTACAGGGACATTCATCAGTCTGCTCATTGTGCATAGGTAATTTTTCCTTTGTATCTTTTTTTTTCAAATATGAAATTATTTTCCAAAAACTAATTGGCACAAGTCTGGTGCCACAGGAGGATCAGGAGTTGAAGGACATCTTCAGCTACACGAGATCTGATACTGTAGCAGTGACCTTCATGTAAAATGTTTTCTTTGAAGTGTTGATGTTCCTGTGAAACGTTCCCTGCTGCAATCCCGCCTGCCCAGCTGCAGAAGCAGGAAGCTCAGGCCACCTGTGAAGGGGGAGGGATTAGGGCTGCTTGGGTAACAATTCTCAAGACCACAAGGTTATGAAGACAAGTAAAACAAAGAGCAGTGCCCAGTCTAAGGAGAAAAGGGATTGTCCCCCCATGAGGCAAACCTGGCTCTTCTGCATCTCTGAATGCCAGTTTGTCATTTTTTTCCTGTAACATTATTTAAGAAGGAAGAGGAAGAGGAGGAAGATGAGGAGGAAAAGAAGGAGAAAAAGGAGAAGGAGGACAAGAAAGAGGAGGAGAAGGAAAGGAGGAGGAGGAGAAGAAGGAGAAGGAGAAAGAGAAGGAGAAGACAGGGCTGGAGAGATGGCGCAGAGATTAAGACTCTGCCTCGCAAGCACAAGGTCTTGAGTTCAGATCCCAGGTCCCATGTTTAAGAAAAAAAAAAAAAACACCAGGCAGAAAGGGTGGTGGTCTATACTTTCAGCCCCAGTGGGCAAAGCCTGGGAAATCCCAGAGTGAAGCAAAAAGGAGGTAGAAGTAATCCAGAATGATTCCCAAAGTTACCCTTGGTCCTCCACAGGGACACACGCACACAAAATAAATAATTTAAATAAATAAATAAATAAAGTTGTTAAAAAAAAAAAAAAAGACAGCAATTTGAAGACTCACTGTGGAAACAAAGAAAACTGATACCAAAGCAGCATTCAGTGTCTATAGCCTTTTGCTGCCTGAGCCCAGGCAACCTACACAACCCCCCAGACTTGTAGGAATCTCAGGTGTCGGTCACTAGACTTTTGCCATAAAAGGCCCTAAGTAAGAGAAAGGTCCTATGTCCCTTCTTTCTGAAGCCCCCCAATGCCGTCCAGCATGAGGGGACCCTACACTAGCCGCTCTGTTTACGCTGTGAACAGTTGCTTGCACAGCGACTTAAGAAGGGCCTATTTCAGCTCACCGCCTATGTAGAGTCCGTCATGGAGGGAAGGCATGGAGGAAAGATGGTTCTCCAGGTGGCGGTGAGAGCGGGCGGGCGGCAGGTGGTCACCTGGGTTTGCAGTCAGGAAGCAGAGAGTAATGTCAGCTCACGTCGTCCTTCTCATTCCACCCAGGACCCCACCCATGGGATGGCGCTGCTACCATTCAGGGTCGATCTCCCCTAAACTTCTCTGTGAAATGTGTCTCCCAGGCGATTCCAACCCAGTAACCTTGACAACAAAGAATAACCGTTATAGGTCCATATTTGGTTCAGGAGCAGGAAGGGAGACTTGGGAGAAGGCATTCACTCCAAACCTGATTCCAGCAAGGAACAGCTTCAGTCCTCTGAGCAGATTAAATGTTCTTATTTGAGAGGAGAGAGAGAGAGAGAGAGAGAGAGAGAGAGAGAGAGAGAGAGGAGGTAGTTCAGCCAGTAAGGCGTCTACTCACAAACCAGACTATCTGAGCTCAATTTTTGGAAGACCCATGGTGGAAGGAAAGAAGAGGCTTTCCAAAGTTGTCCTCTGACCTCCACCCACATACCATGGAATGAATGTCCCCCCCCCATATTCCCCTCTATCCATCCTTCCCTCCCTCCCGCCCCTTCTCTCAAATATTTTAAGAGAGGGAGAGAAAAGGCACGTGTGTGCCACCGCATACACGTGGAAGTCAAGGATAACATTTGGAAGTCCTTCCCTCCTTCCACCATGTGGGCTTCTGGGGTCCGGACTCAGGAACATTTTTACACACTGAGCCATCTCTCCAGCCCCAAATCATATTCTTTAGATCTTCGTCCACCTTCCCTCCCATCCAAAACAACAAAAAGCACACTCAGAGAGGCCAGGACATAGATACGAACACTTCGTTTTCTACAAATTTGAAAATATTTTCTTTCCAATAGCTAGTAGACCCATTCCCTTCTCCTGATGTAAATTGGCAACTAAAGGAGATAGCAAAAAAAACTTTTCAGTTACACTAATAAAGAAGACATTAAACTTCCACAGCCAGAACACTGGGCAGTAATAATGATGGAACATATCCAACCTATGGTTTAATTAAGAGTTGCCAAAATTAGCAGGCATGTCCCAAGCTGGGCTCGGTAGCATTAAGCCCTCTCCCTCTCTCCCCACCCACCTCTCATCCTGCACCCCCTTTTCCTTTCTGCTCTCCTAATGCCCCACCTCCCCTCCCTGCCCCTCTCTCACGCCTGAAGACAATAACCATCCAGCTCCAAATGAGGCGTGAGCGCTAGCGTCCCCCGGGGCTCCAGCCTTGGAGGGTCTGGTACCCTGAGCTAGGAGAGGCTGCGGGCAGATGGCGGCCTCAGCAGCCCATCGGTCAGCGCGACCCTGAGAGATGTGCTCCCCATCTTGCTCAGGATGCTCCCAGTGTGCAAGGCTGAGAGCTGGCAACCAGCAAAAGAGCCTGCGTCGCATTGCCTGGCTAAAGCTATGTTGTTGAATCTGCACCATATTGCATGGCTTGAAGTTACGGCTGCCTCCTGGTACCCTCTGTCCTGTGAGCTGGTGCCAAGCCTCGTTCCTCTGCCAAGCGCTATAATCAGAAGAGACCCAGGGATGACCAGGGCCACATACCTGAAGGAGAAACTGGAACACCACCACCATAGCCCAGCAGAAAGACGGACGAAGACTGCCACCCCTGACTCGCATCATCCAGAGACACCCCACCCCACGCCCCTCCACGGTTCATCTGTGAGGGCAACTGAGGAGGTCAGTGCAGGTGTGAGCCTCCAGACAAGAGATTGAGGTAACTGTTAAAGAGCAAGGAGAAATGTCCTCTCCTCAAGAACACACCCCATCCCCTGAGTTCCCATGGCAACCACACCCCACCTGGCAGGGAAGTCTGTCCATGCCGGTGGTCATCCAGACAACAACCTGCTGCTATAACAAGGCA
Source organism: Typhlomys cinereus (assembly GCA_023101885.1). Taxonomy (NCBI): domain Eukaryota; kingdom Metazoa; phylum Chordata; class Mammalia; order Rodentia; family Platacanthomyidae; genus Typhlomys; species Typhlomys cinereus. The sequence goes on along the minus strand of JALPQD010000374.1, from coordinate 810,758 downwards.
AAGGCAGAGACTCATAGTCACACTGTAGCAGTTTGCCTGCATGGTTGCTGACAAATCACTATTAAACGGCTTAAGGGAAAAAGCCTTTTTCTTTTATGATAGACTGGTTAAAGCTCCTCGTCCAACTTGCAGGAGAGCTCACACCGACACCAGGGCCGAGGGAACCAGCCACACCATCTCTATATATGACTGAGAGAGGGACAATCCTTACTTGCCAGACCAGCATGTCTGGCCAAGTGTACACAAGGATGCCGACTCTCTCAACCAGCTCTCTGTATTTTATTCCAGGGCCTAGTCCCACTCACCATGGACTGGGCCTTCCCCATTAGCTAGACAATCTCCTGCAGGTTTGCTCTTGGCTTAACTCAACCACTAATTCTCTACAAATGTGCCCAGAGCTCAAACCCTCAACTGTCAAGTTGACTCCTGTGCCTAACTATGACAGGATTGAACTCAGGTTGCCAAGTTTGCAAGAAGATACTTTACCTGCTAAACTATCTCACCAGCCCTAATATATACCTAATACACACACGTGCGTGCACACACACACACACACACAGACACACACACACACACACATATATATATATATATATGAATGACAGAATCTCATATAGCTCATGTTGGCCTGAAAACTCAGTATGTAGTTGAGGATAACCTTGAACTCCTGATTCCCCAACCTCCAACTCTGGAGGACTGGGATTACAGGCATGCATTCCTCTCCCCTCCCTCCCCCCTGTGTCTGGACTATGCGTGTCGTACTTAGACACTGGTGTTAACTGGAAACTGAAGGCTCTGAGCTCTGGGCACAGCTGTGAAGTTGACACGAGCAAGGCCAAAACCAGTATCTGTCTAAGGGCACATCCCTGCCTCCCTGGATCCTCAGATAAGAATTGTTTGTGCTGGGCTGGAGAGATGGCTCAGGGGTGAAGACCTCTACCTCGCAAGCAGAAGGTCCTGAGTTCAGATACCAGGTCCCATGCAAAAATGCCAGACAGAAAAGGCAAGGGTCTGCACTTCTGGCCCTGGTGGGCAGAGCCTGGGAAATCCCAGAGCAAAGCAAGAAGGAGGTAGAAGCAATCTAGAATGATTCCTGAAGTCACCTTTGGTCACAGGGAATATGTGCCCTCTGATACACATACACACACACACACACACACACACACACACACACACACACACACCACAAAATAAATGAAGTTTTAAGAACTGCTTGTGCACAGTTGACCTTCTCTGGATACCTGGAGGGCTGCTACAAAAGCCACAGCCTCCCTCTACTTCATGTCCCATGTCACCTAATGACGCAGCGTTATTGCTGGTTCATCTGTGTAATAAACACTCGGGCTGGTCTGACTGCAGTTGCAACTCCATCTGAGCTACTTTTGACCACTCGATCTGCTTTTCTGTACGCATCTCGTCTTCACCTTCATTCTTGCACTGTGCCAACCCAGCAACACCACGTGGGTCGTGTGTGGCACCTTGCATGACACTGGTGTCTGGATAGGGCCTCATGGAGGAATGGGTCTGAGCTGGGGGTAGCCTGGAAGGAACTGAAGTCCCTCGAGGTTTGCATAGCAACAGTGGAGGACAGGGCAGAGTTCAGAAGCCCGGACAAGCCGACTGTGAAGATGGCCAAACAGTCCCAAGACGGCCCTCTAACAAGGTACCAGCCTGACCCTAGACCTGGGATCCAGGGAGCGGAAGAAGGTAGGGAGGCAGACAGCTAAGAGGCTCATTATATATCAGAAGTTAATAAACCAATTTAAAATCTTCCTTAGCTATGACCTAAATGCAAATTGAAGTTACAAACTACATGAATAAGGTGATCTCTTTTTACTTCTTTAATCATTCAACTACATTCACTATACACGAGACAACTGGGTGTGGAGTTTGTACTGGGATCTGGAATAAATACTTACTTGGTTTCTTCCAAGAGGAACGTCCTGGGATCTTATCCCCGGTGCTTTGAGTTCTCCCTCTCCCTTGACGAGAAGTGAGGTGAAGCAGGAAAATACACACTGTTTCTAATACAGTAGGGAAAACAAAGCTCTGTTGACAGTGGGGACACGAACCAGCCGGTGGAGTATTCTCTGTGCAAGGGTAAGGACTTGACGCTGGACCTCAGAACTCACATGGAAAGAAGAGCCAGGCATGGTGCCTGAGCTGTAGGCTGTAACCTCAGGACTGGGGATGTGGAGACAGGTGGATCCCTGGGGCTCACCGGTAGCCAGACAAGCACACTTGTGAGTTCTAAGACCAGAGGGAGACACTTGCTTTAAAACCAAGGTGGATGGTATCTGAAAAAATAACAGGTGAGATTGTCCGCTGGCCACTATATACATGAGCACACATGCACATCACACACACACACACACACACACACACACACACACATAAATAAATAATAAATAAATCACTATTAATCACTGTGTTCAGAAAGGTATGACAAAGTCTTGACGGTCACAGCTTGCACCCACCACATCAAAACCACGTCTCCTTTGTCACATCCCAAACCAGTTTATTCTGCTGGGTTTTGTTTTGGTTCTCTGCAATTCTAGGTTATCCCTTCCTGTCTGTCCACACTTGGCTCCCACACAGAGGCTCATCATTTGAAGCTCACTCTGTCCTTGACAGACTGCCATGAAAGCTAAAACGAGAGACGGTGTCTTTAAATGCCTTGATCACACAGACAAACTCAAGCAGAAGTCGGTATTGTTGCGGTGATTAAAATGACTATAATTAATACTAGACAACATAATGATGAGAACGTGTTGTATTTATGATGCCTAATTGGAGACATTTCATCATTATTTTCTTCCTGGGCCTAATGTTCATTATCATCGTTATTAATAATGATCAGAACCGCAAGAAGACTAGACTATTCAATGCCAGTTCAGTGCCCCATCGGGGGAGAGTACCTTGCTGGTCAGGATGATTTGTGAGTGACAGTTTCATTATAAATGACAAGAGACTAAACTCCAAAGGGGATGGAAAGGCAGCTCTAGGCCACCAGCCCCTCACTGGGACAGTACCCCCTCCCAGCATGATTGATAAGCAAACACATACAGCTTCGATCTCTAGCACAGCCTCCAGGAGGACACAGAGGTTTGTCCATTTTCTTAAGCGCCAAGGTAGCAAGGTCTAGATCCGAGGTCCCTTTTCCCCTACTGTTCTGACCCCAGAGCTACCAAGCGGCTATTCTACTTCTACCCAGACCAGTTCCAAGACCTGTACATCTTAGATGTTCAGACAGAAAGAGAGAGGGAGATGGAGAGAGAGAAAGATGGAGACAGATGGGGAGAGAGTATTGAGATGGAAAGAGGGAAAGATATGAAGAGAGAAAGGTATGAAAGGGAAGGAGAAATGGGATGAAGAGGAGGAGGCTACAGGAAGAGAGGTAAGAGAAATAAAGAGATTAAACACCCTGTGGCAAATACCTAACTAAATAAGCAAAGACTCTTCCATTTCAAGGAATTATGACATCAAGCAATAGTTGTCCATCTTGACTAGATGTTCTAAGAATCTGTCAAGTTTTGTAAACTATAAAAGGCTGCTTCCCAAACTGAGTTGAATTATTTACTCATTCTGTGTTGTAGGTGATATGGAGATTTTTATTAATCCCTGGGGTTAGGTGAAACACTGACCCAGGAAACTGAAAATAAAGCTTTAAAAAAAATAATCTAGGGCCGACAAGATGGGTCAGTAAATAAGGCGGGATGAAGAAAAAGAGGGACAGAAGAAGAGAGGTAAGAGAAATGAAGAGAGATGAGATTGGAAAAAAGAAAAGGGAGAGACAGAGAGAAAGATGGAGAGATGGACTGTGGGTTTTGTTAACCCCAGCCTTACCATTTTGGGAAGCCTCCTTCACCCTAGCTGGAATGTGGTGATTCCCTAAACAGACCACACCTCCTAAACCCCTGACATTCTTTCATTCCCTGACCCTCTACTCTGCTTCCCTAACAACTCCTTAGCAACGTGTGACAGCCAGGAAGACAAGCAAGGACAGGCTGTCTTTCATGGCGCCCATCCTCCGCGCCATCCATCCATGGCATGGGCCTGTCCAGGACTGTCTCGACTAGGTTGATTGAGGTGGGGAGACTCCCCTTCCCACAGTGGGTGGTACCATTCCCTAGCTGAGATCTTAGACTCTGTAGCATGCAGACAGCAAGCTAAGCACCAACAATCGTCCTTCTTTGTTTCTAGACAGTGGGCGCCATGGACCAAATTACCTCAAGCTCCTGCTACCAGAGCTTCCCAGCTATGATGGTCTATGAGCTCTAGACCTCGAACCAAGAGGCAAAATGAATCCTCCCTCCCTTCCAGAAGTTTCCTGGGCATTTCACCACAGCGAAAGGAAACCAAGGCAGGCCTCAGTATATTGGGAGACATTAGCGAAGGCTCGGGTATTATCCCTGAGTCACACTTGAATCTCATGGAGGACATTCAGTGGTCCCCCAGGGGAGACGTGAAGCTGCTTCTGCTGGTGGACACTATGTAGATGGTCCAACCTGATCAACACAAGGGTCATGGGGCATCATTTGAAGAATTTCCCATAAGTCCTCACTTACTGGAGGATCAAAGATTAGCAACTCTTGCTCTCCTGGCCACAACACAGCTGTCCCACCTCAACCATTTTTCTTCCCCTTTTCTAAACCTCCACCTGGCCTGTGCCATCTACCAAAGAGACAGGACAGATGAAAACATTCAAGTAATGTCCAGACTCCAGGTCCCCCACAACACGGCACTCATACAGCAAGCTAACCAAGGAGGACAGTAAACTATCCATGAAGCCATAGAGGAGCAGAGAGTGGATCAAGAGGACATGGGCCACCTCTCCTGTGAGAGGAAAGGCCATCAACAAATGCCCAGAACACAAACCAGCAATTCCACAAGTTCAGGGGTGTGATAGTTAATCCTGGGTGTCAACTGGACGCACCTGGCGTTAACTAAAATCAGCTCAGACCAACCAAAGAGATGATCTGGATCAATACATTTACAGTACAAAGACTAGCCCTAAATCCGATTGGAACCTCCCTAGATCTCATTGGAACCTCCCAGTAGAGGACCAGATAAAAGAGCCATAGACCAGAAGACTTAGAGGAAGAGAGACTCTCCAAAGATGTTTGAAGTGACTTAGCCTGCCAGCCATGCTGCCTCTGACATGAAAGACTGCTCTCCCCTCTGGAACCATAAGTTAAATAAATCTCCCTTTCTCCCTTAAGTTGATTGGCTTTGAGTGCTCTCTCGCAGCAATAGTTAAGAGTAGCCATTAGAAGGGGTGTGCAAGCACTAGAGAAGCAAACCGGAATTCAGTCACAGAGCATTATGCACACTGCATTAGATGGCGAAGAGGAAGTCATGCATGCTCATAAGAAAACAAGCAACAGAATGAGTGACGCATTTACTTCTGAACCCCTTGTCTACCGTTTCCAAATAGCACGTCAGGACGGCCGACCTTTCCCAGTAGATACCAGGCAACGTTCCATGTACTAAACGAGACGCATGAGCCACAACATGGGCCCAGCTGACCCTAGCTGTGTCTTAGACTTGCTTGAGCTGACTCATTCTCTGGTGTTCTGTGTTGCCTGAGCCGAGCACTAGGCCACCGGAAACATTCTTACGCCCCTTCAGCCTCTACCCTCCCACTGAACCTCAAGGTTTGGAGAACACTGGTGGAGAGATTCACAGGCAGAGCCCGCATAGGGGAGAAAGGGAGTCCAGCCTCTAGATTCTGGGGGTCTCCAAATGGAGAGAGCATCCCTCGGGGTCAATGTGGATTTGCCCACAGTGTCTGAGCATGGAAGAGTGCCTTTGCCCCCTCCTAACCCCACGCCTTCCCAGCTCGTTTCCAGCTCTGCCCAGCCTTTGGCCCCACCCTCTGAGCCCCAGTTCATCCTACAAACCACGTGTCTACTGCTGCTGCTCTTGAGATAAGACCGTCAAGATTTTCAACATGACGTGTCTCCGGACTCTCTCTTGTACTGCAGGCTGTTTAGCAAGGTTTTACCTGGACGTACGTGTCCTCGTTAGGCACAGGTGTCAACTTGACAGTTGAAGGTTTGAGCTCTGGGCACACTTGTTTTTAGAGAATTAGTGGTTGAGTTAAGCTCAGAGCAAACTTTCAGGAGATTGTCTGGCTGATGGGAAAGGCCCAGCCCATGGTGGGTGGGATTAGGCCCTGGAATAAAATACAGAGAGCTGGTTGAGAGAGTTGGCATCCTTGTGTACACTTAGCCAGACATGCTGGTCTGGCAAGTAAGAATTGTCCATCTCTCAGCTGTACGTAGAGATGGTGTGGCCAGTTCCCTCGGCCTGGTGTTGGTGTGAGCTCTCCGACAAAGCTGGACTGAGAATTGTAACTGGACAATTATTGTAAGAGAAAATAAACCCCTTGTTGCCTTAAGCCATTTTATGGTGATTTATCAGCAACCATGCAGGTGAACTGCTACAGTGTGACTATGAGTCTCTGCCTTCGCCTTGTCTTCGAGAGGGAGGAGCAAAAGGAAAGGAGAGGACGGGGAAAGAAAGAAGCCTTCCGGCCGCGCCAGCCTTCGCAGAGCTGTGTAAGAGTTGCTCATTGAAACTAATTGCTAACCGGTTCTTCCGCCCTCCGTCTGGGCACCTTCCCGTGCCCCTCACTTCTAAGTCTTGGGTTTGTCCTCTAAGCGAGTTCAGCTCGCCACCCACTCTCCTCCTTCATCTGAGCATCCAGAGTCAAATCCTACTCACATTCAGAGCCACGAGAAAAACACAACTCTGTGGGGACATGGAGGTTAGCTCCTGTGGCACTCTGTGCCCCCAGAGACTGCCCATTGCTACAGTTCTCAGAAAGTGAGAGGGAAGATGTGCTAAAGAGACCCCCAAAAGATACTGCTCGCCCGACTCGCCCTGCGCTTCTACCTCTGGGTCTGTGATGAATGGCTCTTATCTGGGGGTCTCTCCGTGGCTTTCCCATCAAAAACCTAGCCCTACTTTGGGGACCTGGTTTAAAAGATCTTTTTTATATAGGACGGCTTCCCTAATCCATTTCCTCCTAAGCAATATTATAGTTGTAAGATACACAATAGATGTTAGTACAATAGTAGCATATAACACGCATATATAAAATATATACAATAGTAACATAAATAGTAGACATAGTATAGTAGTAACATACATAATATTACAATATAAATATACAAAGTAACTTGACATCTGCTCGAAGCCATATAATAGTATAATACACAATGTACAATAGTAACCTACAATGCACACCTGCAATGAACAATAGTGTCTAGTGTGATGGTCACACCTGTAATTCTAGCACTTGGGAGGGGGACGTAATAAGATCAGAATTTCAGGGGCTGGAGAGGTGGCTCAGGGGTTAAGCCTCTGCCTTGCAGGCAGAAGGTCCTGAGTTTGGATCCTAGACCCCACGTATAGACGCCAGGCGGAAGCGGGGCGGCCTGCATTTCTGGTCCTGGTAGGGCAGAGCCTGTGAATCCCAGGGCAGAGTAAACAAAGAGGAGGTGGAGGCGTCCATGGTGGTTCCAGAATTCGCCCGTGGTTCTACACATACACACACACGCACACACACACAATTAAATAAATAAAAAAATTAGAATTTCAAAGCCACCCTCGGCTACACAGGGAGTTCAAGTCCAACCTAGACTACATGAAACCCTGTCATGAAAAAAACAACAAATAATAAACAATAACATGTTATATGATAATAAAACTAACAGTTTTTATTTGCAGTGTGTGTGTGTGTGTGTGTGTGTGTGTGTGTGTGATGACACAAGTACAGAGGCCATAGGACAATTAGGAGAGTGAGTCTCTCCTCCCACTGAGAGAAAACTCAAGTCACCATGTTGCAGGGTCCCTCTGGGGTTGTTATGTGTCCAGGTTCCTCAGTTCTAGTCAAACATGGAAACCAAAACACGAGTAGAGGATTAAGGCAAAGTTTGTTAGAGGAGAGAAAGGACAGAATTCACAGATGTGACTCCGTGAGGGGCAAGAGAGACGCCAAGAACTCACAGACTCCAGGCATGGAATCAATCCATGAGGGTGAGGAAAAGATGGAAAAGGAATTCAAGGACTCCAGATGTGAAGTCCCATGAAAGGTAAAGGTGACAAAGATGGCTGCCAGAGTCAGGTCTATTTATAGGGTTAGGCAGGCCAAGGGAAAAATGGCTTTTCCTTATTGGTTGGCTCCAGTTTCTGCAAACCTGATTGGAACTTTTGGTTCTTTGCACTGGTCTGTTCATATTGGAGCCCAACCCAGTTTACCTTGTACCTGGCCTCACATAGGGCTTATCTACACTGGAGAACTAATTTCTATATCCTTTCATGAACAGAGGGTTGGGGGAAGTTATCAATCTATCTCTGTGGAGGATTAAAATAGGGTGTGTCCTTCAGGATAGTGCATGTATTTTTCTCATGTAATTCTTAAACTCCATTGTTATGACTTCCCATGTGAGAGTAAACAAGACATTTAATACTGCAGACGGGACTCGAGCCTTGTTTGGCTTCTTATTCAGCTTTAAATACGATAAAAGTATAGCAAATCAAAAGCAGGAAAGAATTTTTAAAACATGCCTTGTGTGGATGTTTATACAGAGTTCCAGGACTTAAGAGAGAGGTTATCTTGTATAAACAGAAGGACAATTGTGACCAGAGCTCAGGGTGCTGAGCAGTTATCTTGCACAGACAGAATGATAATTATGGCCAACACACAGGTACTGACCCCTTTATCTTTTATGGTACAAGATGCTCTGGGGCAGGTGGACTATGGCCAAACAGAAACTGGGATGGGTCATGATGACCGAGCATTTCAGACTTCTAACAGGCAACAAATCTTCTATTACCAACTACTTTTCTAGAAAGCTTAAAAATATGTAACTATCTCCATCACATTTCTACCTAACCACCGCACTGTTATCAGTATTGTTATCCTTATTATGTGTATGTATGTTCATCTGATAGGCAGGAATACACGTGTGTACTTGTACATGTGGAAACCAAAGGTCAGTTTGGTAACACACCTCAGTATGTTACCACCCTGTTTTTGAAGACAGAGTCTCTCTCGTTCTTGTCTGAAACTTACCAAGTATGTTAGGCTGGCTGGCTAGCAAGTCCCAAGGATATACCTGTCTCCATCTTATACAGACGTGTTTAAGGGTAATTCAGGAATTCCGCCACATTCCAACCAGAGTAGAGTTTTACAAAATAGCTTGGCTGTGGCTAATACCCCCATATTTGTATAACACATCCCTTATCTATTCATGGAGAAGAGGAGTTTGTAGTCTTTCTGTAAAACTCACTTCTTTCATGAATTAATCCCAATCTCTCTCTCTCTCTAACTCTTTTTCTCCCTACTCTCCTACTACACCTCTACTGTCTAGTGTCTCTAACTCCAAAGAAGCCTATGCCCTCTTTTGAAGGACATGTCCAACTAGGTCAAAATCCATCACTCATGATCAACTCAAGGTCCACAGATAATGGAGCCCGATTACATCGGCGAAACCTTTCACATAGTAGGTACCATCCCGACAGAAGGGGTCTGTTAGAAGCAAGCCACACTTGCTGCCAGCCCTGCCAGAAAGAGGACTAGAGGAGGTGGTCCTGGGGCCATCTAAGAGGAGTTTCTCCCCCAGCTTCCTCCCACCATGCCTCCAGAACTGCTTCTGTTGATATAGGGTCGATCTCCGGATCGTGCTCACCAAATGTTCCGGGGTCTCCTCTGGGATCTATATGTGTCCAGTTCCTTGTGTCTGGGAGTCGAAGGTTGAACCAGAGCACGTGTAGAGGATTAAGGCAGAGTTTATCAGAGAAGAGGAAAAGCAGAACTCACTGACATGAATCTGTGAGGGGCAAGAGAGCCCTGGAGAACTCACGGACTCCAGACATGGAACCCATGAGGGGTGAGAGCAAAGTCAGGTAGGAACTCATGGACTCATCGTGGAATCCCATGAGGAGCAAGGGAGCCCAAGATGACTGCCAGGTCAGGATTATTGATAGGCCTAGGCAAAGGGGGAGGTGGGGGGATGGCTTTACGTCATTGGTTAGCTCCAGTTTCTGCAAACCTGATTGGAGCTTTTGGTCCTCTACATTTCCTTCACATCAGGGCCCAACCCAGCTGATCCTGTGCCAGACCTCATGGTAGAGTTTAGCTGCAATGGAGAGCTAATCTTATTCTTTCATGAACAAAGAATTGGGGGAACTTGGCCACTTGAGGTCGTGTTCCTTAAGAGTGATCCCAGCCTTGGGGGTGACCTCCTGAATACCTTCAGAGACCGTCCCAGCGTGGCTGTTCTGAAACTGCCTGCTACCGCAAAAGAACCAGAGAATTGACATTCAAGCCTGGGTCAGACTACTATAACCTTGTCTTTTTCCGGTAACTCAATCCCAAGGTAGCTTATTCCATCAGTCAGACACCAGCTTTGCCCTATCTGAAGCATCAAGACATGAAATTTGGAGCCTCTATTTTCTTCCCTTTTCCTTTTCTTGGAAGCCAGTCCCACTATTCTTTGAAAAACAACTCAGGCTGGACCATGGAGTTTCCTCCTCACTTCCTATTGTTTCTAGCACAATGACAATAATAAGGATGGCAATGCTAGAATGGACAATGTCAGACAGCTCTGACAGGAGGAAACTACTCCGTCCAGCCCCCTGCGAAGACTTCCACAATGGCACATCTGTTGGGGGCTGATGGGAAAACAAACCTAATTAAGTTTAATGTCAGGTTGTATCAGCTCCTATTGCTGAACTATCTCTCTACCTCTTTGTCTCGGGATCTGTGAATGTGATGGACAGCTTCAGACCCCTCATTAGCATATTTCCCACTGCAGTTACAGGTAAAAGAATCTTCTTCCCACACCCGGGATTTGAGATTCTGGTCAGATTCTCAATTCCATCTGGCTAGTCACTGTCATTATTATGCAAATGTCAGCTTTACCTGAAGGCTAGAGCTTTCTCTTAATATTTAAATTCTATCTCCTTTTCATTGATCTCCAAACAACAGCCCATCTCTGAACTTTTCCTTCCTAGAACTTTCTTTAGGAATGAAATGCCCTTCTCCTCACCCCACATCCCCAACCCCCTGAGATTGTTTGTTTCCCTTTTTAAAAATAGATCATTCCATCTTTTTTTGCCTGTGTGTGGAATGCAGGAGGGAGACTGGCTGGAAAGGAGAAAGGGGAAAAGGAAGGTGGATGGGATTGGATAGAAAGACATGGAAGTTATATAAATTCATGGTGTTCATGTTTGGAAGTGTTAAAGAATAAAAAAAATAATAGGACTGGGGATATGGCTCAGTGGTTAAAGCCTTTTTACCTTGACAACAAAAGTGCCCGAGTTCAGATCCCCAGAGCCCACATCAAAAAATGCGGGGCAGATGTTGTGGAGTGTGTTGTTGTTGTTATTGTTGTTGTTTGTGCAGGTTCTTGTGTTCAGGAGGTGAAGATTGAAACCAGAACGTGTGTAAATGATTAAGGCAGATTTAGTTAGAGGAGAGAAAGGATGGAACTCATGAATATGGAATCTGTGAGGGGCTAGAAAGCCGAAAAGAACTCATGGACTCCAGATACGGAATCCACGAGGGGCAAGGAAGCCAAGGATGGCTGGCAGGGTCAGGGATATTTATAGGGTTAGGCAGCCTAGGGGAAAGTGTCTTTTTCTCACTGATTAGCTCCAGTTTCTGCTAACCTGATTGGGGCATTTGGTCCCCTGCATCTCATTGCTCTCTTCATATTGGGACCAAACTCAATCGTCTTGTGGCCAGCTGTTTCTTTGAGGAACTTAGTTCGTCTGCAATAGAGAGCTCATCTCCATATCCTCTCCTATTAAAACTAGTTCCTCCAGATTAACAGGATGTGTTCCTTCACAGTAATCCCAGCAGTGAGGAATGACCTCCAAAGACCTCCAAAGATCTTCCCATTGTGGCCCTGTTCTGAAACTGCCTGATTATGGCAGCCACTGTAATTCCAGCCCTGGAAGGTGGAAACTGGGAAACCCCAGAGCAAAGCAATAAGGAAGTAGAACAATCCAGGATAACTCTTGATGTCACCCTTGGGTCTTCATAGACACACATACTCTAGTATCCTCTTGTGTACACACACACATACACACACACACACACACACACACACACACACACGCATGCATACAAACATTATTCATAAATTAATAATAAAAAGCAGATAAATCTGATCTGGATGGCTTGGAGGAGGCTGGATCTAAGCTCCAGGAAAGGAACTTTGAGAGGCTCCTGACAAGGGCTGAGCGAGGGTCTCCTGCTGGGAGGGAAAGGCATCAGATGCTGCAGAGACAGGACCAAGTGCACAGGCCAAGTGTGCGCTGCTTTCAGGAAGGTGCAGAGAGCATCTGAGGACCAGCTGCCAAGCCAAGCAGTCCACCGGCAGCAAACAGGCTCAGTAGCAGAAGGCCAGGCCCGCCACTGGCAGGCTCGTAGAGTGACAACCAGCTTCCCTGTCCGTGGACATCCCACGCACAGAGCATGTGCCACATTAGGACCCCAGCAGCTGCAGGAGTGAGGCATGATGGGATAATGTAGTGGCCGAGAGATGCTAGCCACCGTCCCTGTCAGCCATCGGCTCCTCTCCTGCTGCCCCTTCTAACAGGTGTCTACGAGCTGGGGAGGTAGCAGAGTGGTTAAAACCTTTGCCTCACAAGCAAAAGAACCTGAGTTTGGATCCCACCTAAAAAATGCCAGACAAATATGGTGGTGGCCTGTGATACCAACCCTGGAAGGTGAAACTTGGGAAATCACAGAGCAAAGGCATAAGGTGGAAGAGTTATCCAAGATGATTCCCAGCGTCACTCTTGGTCTGCACAGGCACACACACTCAAGCATACACTGTACACACACACACACACACACACACACACACACACACACACACACACACCTGCAAAAACACAACCAAATAATGGATATCTGACCTCAACAGAAAGATCATTCCCCTCGAACCCCATGGTGCCGTGTAGACACAAACCATTATGACCCAAAGTTCTAGGGGATGGTAGGGGGGGTACACTCTTCAACTACCTCCTCCCACCAATGGACTGACTCAAAACCCCTGTCTCCAGAGCTCATTGCCAATGCAGTCCTTCTTCCCCTCCTGCCTTTAGCTCCTTAAGGAAGTAAGACACTTTGGGAACCCAAAATAAGACCAGTAATAAAATTTTCTCCTCCCTGCCTAATTTTACCTCCAAGGTCAGCATTTGAAAAAAAAAAAAAAAAAGGAATGTTTTAGAATGTTTGAGACCACTTCTGACATTTTAATTTGTCCAACAGTCATTTCGCCCTTTTCCCCTTTAGCTCATCACTGAGAGTGAAATAGAGGAAGACAAGAGAAGGGCAGGAAACAGGAAGTGGAGAGGAGGGACGGAGAAGGGGGGGTTCTGACTGACCCGCACACTCTGTTCTTGCTGCTAATAATGGAGATAATTTAATTTCTGTTCAATAGCTAGTGATGTTAAGATGTCCAGTCCTGTAGGAACCACGCCCACCACCTCTCCAGTCTTTACCTCATTTCCTAGTAACTCCTGGGTCACTCCTTAGCAACACTCTATGAAAGATTGTGACTCTGCTCTTCATTTCTCTCTCCTTCCTGCTATCCCACCACGGGGTCACGCCACGGCTGCCCTGTCCTCTCCTAGCCGCGTGCTTATGGCTGCTCCCTCCCTGTTCCCTCTCACCTTAAGCTCTCTCCTCTGCTCTCATGCTCTCCCACCTTAAGCCTACGAGGCAAATGTGTCTTGGATTGAGATCACATGTGATGGACTTCATCAAGCCTCTAGGAGCCGCCTCACGTCTCTGGGCCTGTTTGATCATCTCCAGACCAAGAGAGATGTCACAGGAGGTATGCGATCCTCAGGATGTGCCGGGATTGCAGATAATGAATATAGTCGACACCTGGCAAGTAGCACCTAGGCGGTAGATGATGGCTGCCAATGGCCATCCCTATTGCCTGCAAGCCCTATCTTAGGGGCTCCCTGCTGAATGGCAGACCAGAGAAATGCCTGCTGGCATCAGGAAAAGATGGGAGCAATGGACAGGTCTCCCCCACCTTTCTATGGCCTTCTTAAAAAATTCAGATGGTGCATGTAATGGTTACTCTTAACTATTGCTGTGAGAGAACACTCAAAGTCGATCAATTAAGGGAGAAAGGGAGGTTTATTCAGCTTACGGTTCCAGAGGGAAGGTACAGTCTCTCAAAGCAGAGGTGGCATGGCTGGCTGGTCAAAGCTGGAGGAGGCTACGTCACCGCAGACATCTTGGAAGCTGAGAGCTGCAGACTGCTTGCTGCACAGGCAGACTTCTCCTGGAGGTAGGGTGGGACTCATCCACCTCAAGGCCCACCCCTTGTGACTGCCTTCCTCCAGCAAGGCTCCACCTCTCAAGGTGCCATGACCTTGCCAAACCCATGAGACTGTGGGGGACACAGTTCAAGCCATGACAGTGCATGTGCACGCACGTGCACACTCACATACTATACAGTGCATAGAGCATTCACACCTTGCATTAGCAAACACGAGATCCGTTCTTTACTCTTAGGAGTTGGAGTCCGCAGGGACTCACCTGCAATAACAGCAATGACGTTCCCTAGGGAGGGTCTCATCTCATTCCTTCCTCCTCTTCCCTCCAACCCCTGTCTATTCTTCTTCTTACCAGGCTACCTCCAAAAATTGTCACCCATTCCATCTTCCCTTAAAACCTTTCATTTCCAAGGTTGGGAGAGATGGATCAACAATTATCATAGTTAAGCACGAGTGTCAACTTGACTGTTGAGGGTTTGAGCTCTGGGCACATTTGTAGAGAATTAGTGGTTGAGTTAAGCCCAGAGCAAACCTGCAGGAGATTGTCTAGCTGATGGGGAAGGCCCAGCCCATGGTAGGTGGGACTAGGCCCTGAACAGGTGAATAAAATACTGAGAGATCGTTGAGGAAGTCGGCATCCTTTTGCACACTTGGCCAGACGTGAAGGTCTGGCAAGTAAGGATCGTCCCTCTCTCAGTTGTTATGTGGTGATGGTGTGGCCAGTTCCCTCAGCCCTGGTGTTGGTGCGTGCTCTTGGGTCAAGCTGGACTGAGAACTATAACCAGGTGTCATAAGAGAGAACAAACTCTTGTTCCCTTAAGCTGTTTGATGGTCATTTATCAGCAACCACACAGGCTAACTGCAACAATGATTAAAATCCAGGCTTCACCAGTAGAAGGACCTGAATTCAGATCTCCAGATTCCAGGGGAAAATGCTAGATGGATATGGCCACAGCCTGCAACTCTGGCCCTAGAAGGCCTGGGAAACCCCTGAACAAAGCAATAAGGAGGCAGCACACTCCATGGTGATTCCAGAAGCCACCCTTGGGCCTCCACAGACACACACACTCAAGCATCCTCTTGTAGGCACAGCCCCACATATACTCACGCACCAAAGAAACAGAAAAAGAAATTTCAACCCAGCAACCCAGCAAGTACAAACAAGGAAGCAAAGACTTAGACAGACCAGCTCGTGTGATTGACACCCGTGTCATCGCATTTCCTGTTGACGCTGTCTTGGTTACTTTGGCACTACGGTGACCAAGGCACCTGACAGAAACAGCATAAAGGAGCAGAGGTTTATCTGGGCTCGTGGATTCAGAAGTCTCGGTCCATCATCCTGGGGATGGTACGGTGGAGTTCACAGCGGCAGAAGCATGTGGCAGCGATCGTTCACATGACAGCAGAAGGTGACTGGGACCAGGGGCTGGAGTAGCCTTTCAGAGACCCTCCCCTAGTGACTTACTTCCACCAGCCATGCCCTCTTCCTAAAGACCCCATAACAGTGCCCCAAGTGCGGGCCTGTCGGGGCCTTTCAGACTCAAGCCACACCCACCACCACGCCCACTCCTTTGGTTCCAAGCTGAGCACAAGGGCAGGTGGTCTCGGCCTGTTCTGCGGCCTGGAGGGAAGGCTCGGCTCCGATGCCTGCTTGGGAACCTACCTGATGAACTTCATCTTCAGGATGCGAGTCCTGTTCCTGGCAGGTATGTGCAGAACGTGAGGAAGCTCCAGGCGGCAGGCCAGCCCTCTCCTTCTCCCTGGCTGGGTGGTTCCCAAGCAGAGGAGGAACACACAAGGAAATCCCCAAGAAAAGATGAGGTCGTCTATGAAACAAATACCAAATGAATTGGGATGAAAGGCGCCCTCTCCTAACTCCCGCGGGACAGGCAGTTTCCAGCCTGCCGCCTGCACTGCAATGAACTCATGTTTTCCTCGGCTTCCATTGACACCATCCTCTTTTTTTATTATTATTTTTAATACACATTTTATTTTTGCCTAATCACACAAGGTCGATAGGAATCCCCTTCTTCTCCCTCTTCTCTCCCCTCCCTCATTGTCACCCATTACATTCTCCCTCCTTCCTCCCCGACTCTCTCACCCCCTCCCCTTTCTCCCTCTCTTCCTCTTCCCCTACCACTTCCTCCCTCCTATCCCCTAGAGCATCCATTTATGTGAGCACTGAACCTCCCTCTGAGTCCTCTACCCTAGTGAGGGCTCAGGACTCGGTGGCATAGCTTGGGGCCCCTTCTCGGACTGCCCTTTAGCATGGGAACTTTATTATGACTGTTTTAATCCCTTGCCTGTAAGGATCCTACTGCCTAAAGCCTTCTCCCCTGTGATCCGTGCTAGACTTTGGGGGGTGGGGGAGGGGTTGACATGTCAGCAGTAATTCAGGGCAGGCAAGATCCAACCACATTGACACCATCTGCTTTTAAAAAAAAAAAGTCACACTGTAAGCTGGGCTGGCCTGGAATTTACTGTGCAGCCTAGTCTAGCCTCAAACTCACCAATCCTACCTCAACTTCCAAAATGCCTCCCTGACCAGTGTGAGATGCCACATGGGTCCTAAGAATGCTTTTAGGGCGGCGTGGCAGTTCACCTGCACATTACCGATAAGCTCACAAGATGGCTTATGGAAACAGGGCTTTTATTCTGTCTGATGATTGCCTAGTTATGGTCTTAGTCCAGCTGGGCAGGAGAGCTCATACCAACACCGGGGTCCAAGGGAGCTGGCCACACAAATCCACAGGACTGCTGAGAGAGGGACAAACCTCGCTTGCCAGCCAGCTTGTCTGTCTAAGTAAAACCAAAGAATGCTCCCTCCATCTTATCCACCTACTCAGGGAAAAGTCCATCAATTAGACAGTCTCCTGCAGGCCTGCTCGGGGCTTAACTCAACTACTGTTGCAGTCAGCCTGCATGGTTGCTGATAAATGACATCAAATGGCATAAGGGAACAAGGGGTTTATTTTCTCTTACGATTACTGGTTACAGTTCTCAGTCTAGCTTGACGGGAGAGCATGCACCAACACCAGGGCCGAGGGAACTGGCCACACCATCACTACATAACAGCTGAGAGAGGGACGATCCTTACTTGCCAGACCAGCATGTCTGGCCAAGTGAACAGAAGGATGCCAACTTCCTCAACCAGCTCTCAGTATTCTATTCACCTGTTCAGGGCCTAGTCCCACCCACCATGGACTGGGCCTTCCCCTTCAGCTAGACAATCTCCTTCAGGTTCACTCTGGGCTTAACTCAACCACTAATTCTCCACAAATGTGCCCAGAGCTCAAACCCTCAATTGTCAAGTTGACACCCGTGCCTAACCATGACAACTACTAATTCTTTAAAATTTTGCCCAGAGCTCCAGACTTCCATTATCTGGTTGACAGCTATAGCTAACTACTCCAGGAGGCCAGGGAGGTGGCTGAGAGGGTAAAGGACTCGCTGTGTAAACATGGGGGGTCCGAGCTGGACTGGAGTTGCCCAGAAACAAGGGGTTGCCCAGCCAAGACCCAGAGCTGCCAGAGAGAAATGAAAAGGCAGGCATGACTGTGTGTGCTTGAAATCCCAGGACAGGGAAGGTGAGAAACAAGGATCCCTGGCGCTCATTGGTCACCCAGCCTGGACTGATTGGTCGGCTCCAGGCGAATGAGAGACCTTGTCTCAAAAAATTAGTTGGATAATCCCAGAGGACAACCACCCAAAGTCGTCCTCTGACTTCCACATACACCCAAACACATATGTATACACACACATTCATTGTGCATGCATGCACAGACACACGTGTGCGTGCACGTGTATGCACGTATTAATGCATACATATGCATGTGCGCACACTCCGAATGCACACATGTGCGTGTGCAAACACACATGTATGTACATGTGACCACAAAAGTGTACGCACATGCATACACATGCACACAAACACACAGGCATACACAGAGTTTTAAAGGAGCCCTTCCCTTATGCACACTCTTACATTCCCCTCTATGCAGCATGAAAAGAACGGTAAAGTCACTCCTGCACCCCCACGTTCACGGCCTGCGAGGAAGGCAAGCCACCCGCTGACACAGCCTTCTGCTGCATCTGGCGCCTCCCAGTTCCCATCTGGCCTGGCAGCAGAGGTCTTGGCTCGGCCACCCTGGACTCTTCTTTCTGACCCTCTGATCCTCCCATTACAACCTCTTCCTGCTCCAGCCTGTTCTACACGGCCTCCTTCAAAGGCCCAGGCAGTCCAACACCACTACCTTCGCCCTTTCTTCTCCACGGGGCTGCCTGGGGTTTCCTTAGCAGACGTGCAGTTCTGAGGGCTTGTGTCACACAGCCTGCTTTGCACCGGAGACTGCAGGCCTGGGCACTTTCCAGCTGGAGGTCCCAGACTCTGAGTTCTCCTCCCGCGTTTGAATCGGTCCTCTGTGACCAGATCAATCAATGGACCACTAACTTTCTATGGTCTATTGCCCACTGCCGTGCTCAGTCTGATTGGTCAGATCAAGATGCAAATTATCCATTCCCTTCGCCTTGTTGCCCCAATCGCCAAGCATTAATTGCCAAAGCAACAGTAACAACTGGCATTTAACAAGGGGCAGGCATGGAGCAAA
This sequence comes from Typhlomys cinereus, assembly GCA_023101885.1. Taxonomy (NCBI): domain Eukaryota; kingdom Metazoa; phylum Chordata; class Mammalia; order Rodentia; family Platacanthomyidae; genus Typhlomys; species Typhlomys cinereus. The sequence goes on along the minus strand of JALPQD010000374.1, from coordinate 791,829 downwards.
AAGCAAGGCTTGAAGTATCTCAGGTGGGTCTCCCCAGATAATACGGGGTTCAGGGAAATTCTTCCCACACCTTAGAAGAGAGTAGAGGGCAATTACTAATGACCAGGGAGACAAGGAAGAGAGAGAGAGAGATTAGAGAATAGACACTTAGACACAATCAGCGTGTGAAGAACTAGTTCCAGTGTTTCACAGCACCGTGGGTCGACTGTAGTCTACAGTGATTGATGATGTAAGCGACAGCTAAAGAAGACACTGTTTTCCCGACACATGAAAATGATAAATGCTTTGAGAGAGGGAAATGCTCATAACCCAAGGTGATCAACACATGCAGTACATACATATGTATGCATATATTACATAGGATGATCACATGTGCACAAATACCATGTCAGGTGCAGGGGAGATGACCTGGGTGGTACAGTGCCCGCTGCATAGGAATGAAGACCCGGGTGAGGCTGGATGTGGAGGCTGCGGAGGTGACTCCGTGGGCGAAGCACTCATCATGCAAACGGCCAGAGTTCAAATCCCCACATCCCTTGTCAATGTTTGACAGTGGCTTAAGTGTCCCTTCATCATCCTGGAAACCTACAGGAAACGAGAATTGGGATCCAAGAATCTCCAGACGCTCTTGAGCCAGCCAGTCTGGCTTACAAAGGGACAGAGAATGGAAGGAGAGGTGATGTGATTAGGGGTTGAGAATGGAAAACATTATAAATTCATGCATGCGACACAAAAAATAACTATATATATATTTTTAGTTTTTGAGACCCAGTCTCAAAGGTGGGAAAACAGAGAAGCGATACATAATGGTCATGATCTGACTTCCATGTGCTCTGTGCTCCGTGGCATGCATGTGCCCATGAGCATATATACTCTCTGTCTCTTTCTCTCTCTCTCTCTCTCTCTCTCTCTCTCTCTCTCTCCCCCCAATACACATGCAAGTAAGTCAATTGCAAAAAATCTTTTAAAAGAACTTTTCCAAAACCACAAAAGGGTAAGTAAGACAAGGGGGATTCTAGCCATGGCTGGCTCTAAAATGTCAAGTACAGATCATGTAGCTATGTAATACAAATACATATAAAATTTTAGTGTCAATAGAAAAAAAAAACTGCCACTGTTTTCTGCTTGGTCCTCAAGGAGAACAGTCATGCCAGGAACTGTCTTCGTCATCAAAGCAGATGGTCTCCAAGAACCAGCGTCTCAAGGGAGCAAGGCGATGGCATCCAGCTGTTCCCAGCTGCTGTCACTAGTATAGCAACACCTAGGATTGTTTCTGTGTTCGACTTCCAGGGCTGCTTCTGTTCTCTTTGAGCTGGGACTCCTGGCCCACAAAGGCTAGGTATTGTTACAATGGTGCCTCACGACAAACCCAAGGGGCTGTCAGCACCCCCACCCAGCCCCCAGGTATGTGTCTGCTGGTGGGTCACATCCTGGATGCAGCAGAGGGTCGACAATAGCTCTGGGAACAGAAAGCAGGCGACTGGGTGGCAGAAATCGCTCGCAACCTTGCGCACCTCTCTGGAAGAAGTCTAGGATCTCAAACACGAGGCAGGGAGGAAAAGTAGAATTTGAAGGAGGTCTGCCCCACATCCCTCTCCCCCAGCGTGAGACTGACCTCACCCGCAGAATCCATGCAGACACTGGTGGGAGGCAGAAGGTGGACCCATGAGGGAGTGTCATGAGGAGTGACGTAGCTCGAGATTGCTCAGCACTCTCTCTGAATCTAATGGGCTCATCAGAGGATAGAGGCCCTGCTCTGTAGAAGAGACAAGCAATAGCTAGGGAAGCTATCCACAGACATCAATGCACAAAGTATAGGCAGCCTGCCAGGAGCAAAGATCTTCTGAGGAGACCCATGCACCCCTTTCTTTGTATATCAGACTTGGGAACAATGCATTCCAAGAAATTGCCCCCCGGAATCTCATGCTGGGAGAAAGAAGAGGCTAAAGTCACCTGGTGCCAGCCAGAAACAGACTTGTCTTCTAGTAAGAGATTCCTCACAGTTTTGACAACCATCAGATCACCTTGCAGCAGAGTTTGGAGCGGAGACAAGATGCAGGCAGGACCACGCTGTGGCCAGGACTGCTTATTTATGCACATCTCTTGCCCTCTGCTCAAACTGAAAACTCATAGATGGACTTGCAGGGGTCCCTGGACCCCCCTGTTCCTCTTCCCAGTGCGAGCAACCACAGTGATGAAATGTGTCTTCTTTGCTTTTCATTATTACTGTCTCTCTCTTTCATTGGCTGATTGAGCTCAGGGAACCAATGCTGGTGTGTCAGGACCAGACTCCGACCCTAACTCTGATAGCAAGAGGGAAAGAGACCATTCATGACACTAGTAAGGGTGGGCTGCTTTGGCAAACCACATCCAGCCAGACTTCATGCTCTCCTTGAAGATAAATAGTGAAGAGATGGCTTAGGGGTTAAGACTCTGCCTTGCAAGCAGAAGGCACTAAGTTTGGATACCGGGTCCCACGTAAAAATGTCAGGTGGAAACCATGGTGGCCTGCACTTCTAGCCCTGGTGGGCAGAGCCTGGGGAATCCCAGAGGGAAGCAAAAAGAAAAGCAATCCAGGATGATTCCAGAAATCACTTTGGTCTGCCACAGGGACACACAGTGCCCTTTAATACTTTAATACACACGCGCACACACACACACACACACACACACACACACACACACACACACACACGATAATGAGATCTCTCTGAGGGACTCAGGTTAGAGGGTGCAGTATTAGAAAGCAAATGTGATTATAACTCTAAATCCTATTCTTTAGAAGGGGTATCAACAGCTACTATTACTATAACTTGTGTGTGTGTGTGTGTGTGTGTGTGTGTGTGTGTGTGTGTGTGTGTGTGTTTATACACTTACCCATACATACATGCATGGAGCTCAGATATCAGTCTCAGATTTCTTCCTCTCTCACTCTCCACCTTGAGACAAGGTCTTTCGCTGAACCTGGAGCTAGACTATTTGGCCAGCAAACCCTAGGGATCTGCCTTGACTCCTCCCTCATAACTGGGTTTTCAGACCCAGACCACCACGCCTGGCTTTTACATGGGGACCTAAACTCAGTCCTTGCGCTTGCTGTCATGGTTTGAATGAAAGTTGTCCCCCATGGGCTCATGTGTTTGAATCCTTGGTTGATGCTTAAGAAGGTCACGGCACCTTTGGGAAGTGGAGTCTTGCTAGAGGTAGGCATGTCCCAGGGGGTGGGCCTTGAAGTTGGTAAACATCACCTTACTTCAGTTGAAGTCTTCCAGCCTTCATGACGGACATGACGTAATCCTCCCCCAGCTTCTGCCAACCAGCCATGCCTTTTCTGCCACAGTGAACTGTATTTCCCTCTGGAACCATAAGGCAAATAAATCTTCCTTATCTCCCATTAAGTTGCTTGGCTTTAATGGGATCTCAAAGCCCGCAGGGACGAGTAACCCACACACTTACTCAGCAAGCACTTTACTCTCCTACCATCACTTCTTAGAGCATAGAGTTCTGAGACTGTCCAAGAATCTAGCGGCTGAGATGGGAATTAGCTCCAACGATCAAAGGCACTACTAGTAAGATGCACAAAGAGCTTGGGTCTCCCGAATGTCTTCTTAGCATCAACGTAAAGAAAGAAAACTGTGGGAACTAAAAGAGCCAATGCTTTGCTCTCGCCAGTGGATGCTATGTTAATGTTTGGATCGCTGTTGCCTGGTTGATTGACTTTGTATTTTTTTCAGGCAGGGTCACAAGTAGCCCAGGCTGGTCTCAGACTCGCTATGTTGCCAAGGCTGACCTTGAACTCCTGATTATCCTGCTTCTACCACCGAACTGCTGGGGTTATGGGCAAGCAACATATTTGCCTATCTATCAGCTTTTTAAAAATCTCCATCAGTGAGCAGACTGAGCCAGTCTAATCCTCCCCCATCTCCCTGCTTTACAACTACAGAAACTAAACTCCTGAAAACAAAGCTCCCTCCTCATAGTAGAAAGGCAGAGCGCCCATCTCCCCAGTTCTGAGCTCTTCTTTTGCATCCAGAACTGACTTCCAAATCAGACTTAGCAAGAAACGGATTGCACACTGCAAACTCCCCAAGTAGAGATTCATCAATCATGTGCAGAGAAGGTCTGTGCAGGATCCCGACGCAAAGCTGTCTCTCACCTGCAGGCCCATATGCTACGTCCCTTTGCCAGGGCAGCCCCTGCACTGCTGGGTGTCCTTCTGCTCAGGGCACTGAGCAAAATAGGTCACACGTAGCATCGGCAACCTTTGCTAAGTACTGAAGGTCACCTCCGCCCTCAGCATTTCTGCATCTTCTCAAATAAATAACGAAGATGGAGAGTTCTCAGTATGGCTCAGAGGAGCTGATTTCCCTGGGAGCGACTTTCACGTGGCAGCTCTCGCAGCCAGCATATGCTTCTCCTTGTAATATGGATGCCAGGTTGATATGGCACAGGAGAGCACATTTTCATACAGAATTGAGGCCGTGGAGCAAGAGCAGGTTAGAAAAAGATACGGGGGGAGGGGGGCAGCATGCGCAGAGAGAAGCCCTGTGCACAAGGACAACACAGTTTGAAAGTTCAAAATCAGTTAAAGAGGTTGTGACTGTAAAATCGTAAAACCCAACCTCAGAAGTGTCACCAGGCGTGACAATGGCATAGCATCTTGCTGACAATGACACTGGCAAGATCTCATCACCGACACTTAACAGAATTACAGACAAAATCACGATGCTGTTTATGATCCACAGATCACTGTCCTCCCACCCCCAATATGTCCACATCCTCATCTCAGGAATCACCTTTCATGGCCAAGCATCTTTGAAGGTGGTAGTTGAGTGAAGGGCTTGGGCCACGGAGAGGGCTCAGTGGCTAAAATGTCTGCAGTGCAAGCATGGAGACCTGAGTTCAGATCCTCAGTATCCACAGAAAAGCTGGCTGTGGTGACGTGTGCCTGTAATCCCAGAGTTGGGGGGAGGTAGAGAGACAGGTGGATGCCTGGGGAGGTCATTGGCCAGCCACTCAGAGGCATCAATGAAACCTTTATTTAAATAGAAAAAAAAGATGGAAAGCAATTGAGGAAGGCATCCAATATCAACCTTTGTTATATGCACGTGAACACACATGCATACATACCTACATGCACATGTCCACGTGTGTATGCACACATTCATGTACATATACACATACACATGCATGCACACACAAAGAGTAAAGACTGTACACAGGAGGGTCATCTAGGATTTTCAGGTGTGTCCAATCAAGTCATTTGGGTCTGTAAAAGAAGAGAGGCTGTCCTGAATGCGCCCCTGAGAAAAAGAACCAGAAAGGTAGAGCAAGTTGACCTCAGATGGAGAAAGGAACCACAAGTCAGGGAATGGGGAACTTTCTAGAAGCAGGAAGTCCCACTTTTTGACATTACAACCTGACATCATCATCTACAAAGTTCTTGCTGGAGAACTATGTGATCCAGTTACAATAAAATGCACACATATAAGCACACTTGTGCATGCACAAACACACACACACACACGCCTCATAATGTTTTAAGTAAGTTGATGGTTCTGTGCTGGGCTCATTCATAGTCACTCTTGGCCATATGCAGCCACACCTCTAGAGTCTGGGAAAGACAAGAAAATGGATTCCCCACCATCACCCCCCAGTCTCTGCAAATGAACACTTGAAGGACACATGTACTCCTGACACTTGGATAACCGCCTATGAAGACCAACGTCAGACTTGTAAACTACAGAACTCTCGGGGGAAGTGTGTAGCTTTAAGTCATTAAGTATTGGCGGTTCTTTCTGCCAATAGTCCTGCAACAGGCAAAAACCAATGCACCATTTTTAAACCGGTTCATATCAGGGAAACTATGACATATTATTAAATTCACCAAAGAATAGAAGAGAGATGGAAAAAAATTCTAAGTGTTCTCAAATTGAAACACATGAAAAGAGAATCCTGGTAGGCATTGAAACATGTCTAGCACTATTACAAACATAGAAGCAAATACATGCTCCAGAAATAGATTCTATAATATTAAATGATTGTGCCCTTAAGAAAATATCATGAAAAAAATGGAAAATGAAAACATTATTTAAGAAGGCATTTGGGGGTATCTGGTTCGTAAATTTAAAGTAAAATCAGTTTAGAACTTCTGCTTACAGCATAACAATTTTTATGACCCAGACAGTAACTATTCTTTTAAATCTTATAAAACGTGCCAAATAATAAAATTAAATATGTCAAATGTATGCAGGAATTAACATTTTCTACTGTTAAGAAAAAAATAAAAAAATAATTCAAAATGATAAGAATCTGTTTAATTTCAAAGCTATCACAAAAATAAAACAAGGTATTGAATGTTTCTAAGAGAAAGATGAGTGAAATTCATATAAAAAGGCACAATTACTTTGTGAAAATAAGATGCTTAATAGATGAATGAGGAGAGCGTGATGCAGTCATCTATACAGAAGAATTAGAGGTCACTGGACATAAAAATGTTCCACCTCACTGTGGTCAAAGAAAGACCCAGTAAGTTTCATTTTACACATATTATATTAGCAAAATGATGCTAATTCTCAAGGCAAACCAGTTTTGATGAAGTCTGCATGTTAGGGCGCTGTTGATTGCAATTTAGAAAGCGACTCAAATGTACATGTCAAAAGCCAGACAATATTCAGCTGTTTAGTTCCAGTAATTCTGTCACTGGGAATTTATCCTAAAGGAGTAAGCTGCAGAGACAGAAAATTATCGGTGGGCAAAGACATGTACAATAAGTAAAGACGGCTCAGGGGTTAAGCCTTTGCCTCAAAAGCAAAAGGACTTGAGTTCAGATTCCAGATCCTACATAAACATACCAAGTAGAAATGGCAGCAGCCTACAGTTCAGGCTCTGGAAGACGGAACCTGGGAAATGTCCGGGGCAAAGCAATAAGAAGGTAGAACAATCCAGGGTGATTCCAGATGTCACCCTGGGGCCTCCACAGGCACACACACTCAAGTACCCTCTTCTACACATCTATGCACACTTACAAATGTGCACACACACCTACACACTCAAAAAAAATAGTGGGAAAAAACTAAGACCCACAAACACAAATGTGTTTACCAGCTAAATGCTTTAACCACTGAGCCGTCCTCCACACTCCTATTTTTAGATTTTTTGAGGCACCTACTTACTGAGTTCCGTAGTAGCTGGTTAATTTCCATCCCCACCAGGAGTATGTAAAGATTTCCTATTCAGGTCATCCTCTTCAGCGTTTATCACTGTTTGCTTGCTTAGCAATGGCCATTCTGACTAGGGCAAGACGGAACCTATGATAGATAAGGATGCTGCACATCTCTTCGAAGGTTTATTGGTCAGTTGTTCTCCATTCTTTGAGAATTGTCTGGGCCCCCCATTTATCGATTCTTTAGCTTTTCTGAGTTCTCTGTGTATTCTAGATGCTAGTCTCCTGCACATATAGCAAGCAAAGATTTCCTCCCATTCTGTAGTCTGCCTCCTCACTCCATCCAACAGCCCTTCTGCTGGGCAGAAACTTTCTTGCTTTATGTGATCACATCTGTGATTCCCCCTCTGGCCTCCTGAGCGGCTGGAATCAGTCCCAGAAATCCCTTGCCTTCCTCTTTGTACACTGAATTATCTCCATGTTTCACTCTAGCAGTTTCAGAGTTCAAGGTATCATGATGAATGGACTCCATCCATTTTTAATTGATGTTTCTACAGAGTGATAGTTAAGAATCTGCTGCTTCTTCTACCTGTAGATACACAGTTTCCCCCAGGACTATTTGCTTAAAAGGGTGTGTGTGTGTATGTGTATGTGTGTGTCCAACATATGGTGTGACACCTTTGTTCCAAAATAAGGAAACTGTAACTCCGCCCTTTTGTCTCTGGGTCCTCCTTGTGGTTCTAGCATTCTACATGCCTGTTCCATTACCAGTACCATGTTAGTTCCGTTCCTATGGCTCTATAGTATAATTTGAGGGGAGACCTTGTAAGACCTCCAGCATTGCTTTTTGCTCCAAGCTGGTTAGGCATTTGGATCTTCTGTGGTTCCATGCAAACATTTGAAATGCCTTTTTTTCCCCCTCTGTAAATGATGTCAATGGAATTGCAATGGAAATCACACTGAGCCTGTAAATCTACTTTTGGTATCATAGCCATTTTTACAACATTGATGCTGTCAGTTAGTGAGCATGGGCGGAGGTCATCCCATCAAACTGAAGTGTCCTTCCCCAACTGGAGCCTGTCTATTCGCCACCAGAAGAGCTCTTGCTAAGAGCCCGAGTGGTCTCCACGGGGCATTTTCTGTGTTTACCTCTGAGATTTGGTAGCGGGAATCAACACAGTATAATCAGTGCATTATTCTTAGGATACTTCACTCTGGCTTCTGAAACTGTGCTTCCTGATTGGTCAAAGTAGATTGGTGGGTGAAAGGCAGCACATGAAGACAGAAAGTATATAAAAGACTCCTGGAGAGTTTATATGAGTAGAAGGAGGCGAAATAAGGCTGTCGTTGCAGGGGGCCATGTATTTAAAGGAAGTTTGGACATGTATTTAAAGGAAAGGACAATTTTGTTTGAATTTTTTTTTCTCATGGGAGACAATGGAGCATCTTAAATACTGTGAAGACAGAATCAGTGAAGGGAGAAATTTAGGAGCTGAGGCAGAATGGAGGAGAGGGCAGAGGGTAATTTCTGAGGCAAGGTAGAGAGAGGGATCCAGTGAGTAGAAAGTTCATCATTAAACCCAACTGGCCGTAAAGAGGTTGGTCAGGGATGAGATGCGAATTCCAAACTGGTGAGGAAATCTGTAGAAAATGGCATCATCTGCGTCAACATAGATGGGAAGAGATGGGCTGGGGAGATGGATCAGGGGTAAAAGCCAAGTGAAAGGACCCACGTTCAGATCCTCCAGAGCCCATGTAAAAACGCCAGGCAGACGAGATGGTGGCTTGCAATTCTGGCCTTGGAAGGTGGAGCCTAGGAAACCCCAGAGCAAAACAATAGAGAGGTAGAGCAAAGGATGCTTCTAGAATGATTCCCAGAGTCACCCGGGGGCCTCCACACATGTACGGCACACTCGAGAGCCCTCTCGTACACAAATATATAAAAGAAAGAAAGAAAAGAAAAAGGAAGAAAGACAGGCAGAAAGACTGTGGTCGGAAACCCTGGGTAAAATCACTGATGGCCGAGGGGATACGAGAAAGTCGTCAGCAGGAAACGAACCATTCTTTGGGCACCTAGGAGCCAGCGATCACCACTGCCCATGAGTCCCACCTCACCTGGTCTCTGAGGAACTGTTCCGTTCGTTGAACTTTGAGCCAACACAAGCCCTCTCTTCCTTTGGATGCTTGTGTCAGGGAATTACATCACAGCGACAGGGAGAGAAACTAAGTAGAACTTGGCCCTGTGTGTCTCCAATATGAGCGGGGCGGGGAGAGATCTAAATCACTCTCTTTCCATTTCACCTCCTGCGTGTACAGTACCCACCAACAGTTCATCCAGCAACCTCACAGGCGTGTCCAAGAGAGACATGAGGGACAGGCTGGGACCCCATCAACGCCCTGGGGAGGCGCGGCCCAGAGGTTATCAGTCCTGAGTCTCCACTGGTCTCAGGCTTCCTCCTACAGGCCCACTGACTGTCTTTCCCGGCCCCCCACCAGCTAACGGATGGTGCTGTCACCACCCAAACTCTACCGTCCTTTCCTTTCCAGACCGTTCCGTGTCTGACTCACAGTTAAGCAAATGGAACGTGTCATGCAGGTAGAGGTGGCAAGACGCGTTCCATCTGCGCTCTGGCCCCGTCCTTACATTGTGCGCTACGGGGTGGAGATGAGACTGTAGCTTTGGGAAAAGACAGAGGGAAGGGGAGAAAACTGCAATGGATTCAGGAACCACACAAACATAAAGTAAATCAGAATCATCTCCTCCCATCCCAGGGCTCAGGGGAGCTTGTGGAAGAGAGGGCTAAAGAGTAAAAGTCTAATCGGGCAGTAGGATCCTTAGAGGCAAAGGGTTAAACAGTCATAATAGAGTTCCCATGCTAGTGGGCACCCCAAAAAGGGGCCCCAAGCTATGCCACTGAGTCCTGAATCCTTACTAGTGTAGAGGGAAATTCAGCGCCCACATAAGCAGATACTCTGGAGGATGGAGGGAGGAAGCAGGAGGCACCAAGAGAGGAGGAGGGAAGGAAAAGGGGTGAGAGGGAGGTGGGGTGAGAAGGGGGGAAAATATAATGGGGGAGAATGGGGAAAGGGAGGGGGAGGGAGAAGAAGAGGGGTACCTATTTAGCTTGTATGATTAGGCAAAAAAAATGTAATAAAAAAAGAATAGAAGGCTAAAGCTGGATGAGTGAAGAGAAATGCACATATCAGTGGGAAGAGATGGGATGGGAGGGAGGGGGAAGGGAGGAAAGCTGGGATGAATACTCAATATGCTTGTAAAAGTAGAAAAAAATTTAATAAAAAAGAAGAGGAGAGGGCGGGGGAGGGGCGCTGCCAGACAGTGTCCTCTGGTCAGGACAGGGCTGCTGGGCCCAAGAACTCACTGTAGCAATGTCCACTTCCACAAGACCCGCACAGCACTGGTCTTCCAACATTTCACCATGGTGAGGGGAGGGATCTCGATAGACACTCCACCTCCCTGACGCCGGCCTCTCAGGGCACTCCAGGTCTGAGTCCGTAGTTCTTTCCCAGCTCCCTGCCCCTCAGGAATTCCACATCTGGAGTCCATGAGTTCCGTTCTCTCTCTCCTCTAATAAACTCTACCTCAATCCTCAAAAAAAAAAAAAAAGGAGGGAGAAAAGGACGGAAGGGAGAGAGGGAGGGAGGGAGGAGGGAAGGAAGGAGAGAGGAAGAGAGGAAGAGAGGAAGAGAGGAAGAGAGGAGGGAGGAGGGAGGGGGAGGGAGGGAGGAAAAGAGGAGGGAGGGAGGGAGAGAGGAGTGAGGGAAAGAAAGAGGGAGGGAGGGGAGACATCTAGAAGTTACACCTGCTTGGTGAAAAGACCCAATCCACACTCCTGTGACCTTCCACCTTTGTGCTCCCAATGCCGGTCACTGAATCATTCTTGAGACCCCTTTTAAGTCCCCCATCTTCATCCCAGTTCTTTGAGCTACCCCATGGCTGTGTCCAGCTCAAGTCCCCGCCCTCTTATTCAGAAAGCCCAGTGTCTTTTTCTGACACTGTCTAGAACTTACAAGTCCAACCCCAGGGAGCGTATCACCACGTCTCCCAGACACCAGCACATTCCATGTGCTCCAGGCCTAGTTTCACAGCTAAGACCACCCATATTAAACAACAGCTCTTTGTTGGGTATGCTCAACGGAAGTGGAGGGGTACAGACCCCACCTCCTTCTTTGCTCAGGTAAGGACTCCAACACGCAAACAGGATGCAGCCTAAGGTAGTGCAACAGCAAAACTGAAGCAAGTCAACCACGATGCAGAATACCAATGACCTTACAATGTTTACCTAGTTTACCAGCCAGATCTCTCCCATCCTAAAGTCTAGGGAGCCTAGTGGAAGAGGGGGTGGTAAGAGCCTAAACATGGGGACAAGATATGGACGCTCAGAACTAGGCTGCAGCAGCCAGAAATTCACTGCAATGTGATTGGACCTTACCTGACCTGAACAATGGGTGACATGTCAAAAGGCCCCATAGACTAGTGAAGGTCTCAGGGGAGATAGTTTCAGGAAATAGGATCCTTAGAGGTGAGGGGATAGACAGATATTAGGGTGTACCCATATTAGTAGGTGGTCCAAGGAGGGGTCCCCAGGTCTAAATCCCACTACAGTAGATGATTCAGAGGGAATTCTGGGGCCCATATAAGCTGATAGACAGGAGGGTGGAAGGGAGCAGGTGGGAAAACACCAAGATAGGGGGGAGGAGACAGGGAAGGGGGGAGAGAAAAAAGAGGGGGAAGAGAAGAAAGAATGGGGAGACAGAAGGAGGTAAGGGAAGGAGGACGAGAAGGGAAAAGGAGGAAGGTGAGAATGCCTACTCATTGCGCTTGTATAACTAGGTAAAATAAAAATAAATGATATTTTTTACAAAGGAAGTACAGGGTCGTCCTCGGCTACATAGCAAGTTTGAGGCTAGTCTGAGCTACACGAAACCCTAGCGAAAGAAATGGAAAGATAAAGAGAGCAAGGCAAGGAGAGAGGGAGGGAGAAGCAAAAGGAAAGAAGCAGACAAGAAGGGCAGGTTGCGGGGGGGAACCCCAAACACAAGGCTCTGTCCACATCTTCTAGTACAGTCCGTATGAACCACAGACTACTCCCGGCTCAAGGGTCCTTAGTCATATTTTCAAATGCTATTTTTCTCTTCCATGCATCATTAGACAGCGTCTGACTTGCTAATCTCCACAGTGTTGTCTTAATCAGCGCGGACCCTGATTTCTCACGAGGGTTCAGCCAGTCCCTTCTGTGTCCTGGCGCCCTGGCCTACACCAGTGTGGCTTACAGTTGCGGCGCTGTGCAGGTTCGGAACAATTAGCAGTCTCCATGGTAACTGCATGCCTTCTGTCCTCTGTGGCCGCTGGACATGCTTATCAAGGAGAGCGAGGCTTTGCTGAGGATCCAGGTACATCCTCTCATGCCTCTGGATGGGAGGATAACGAGCTTAAGGAAATGTTCTCAATTCCCATTCATACACTCGGTCTGTCTTACGGCTCATGGATACATAAAAATTCACCAGCCACCTGAGTTCAGATCCCCAGGTCCCATGTAAAAATGCCAGGTGGCTAGGGTGGCCTGAATTTCTGGCAGAGCTTGGGAAACTGCAAAGCAAAGTAGTAAGGAGGTAGAGCAATCCTGAAGTCACCCTTAGGTGTCCACTGGCATGCACACACAAGTGCCCTCTTGTACACATGCCCACACACATGCACACTCACCCACAGTCAACACACACACACGACCACGACGACAAAACACATGCCAAAAAAAAAAAAAATGTGCAAGCTAGACACAGGAAGCGGCACCATTTTCCTCTCTCTGCAGACGGACTGATAGTTTGTCTCGCGAAGACTATGGCGAAGCTGTAGCACCGGCCGGTGAGGATTGGCTGAGGGCTCAGACCTGGTTCCTTTCACACGGGCTGTGGCATGAAACGCAAGACCCAGTGTGCGGCTGTGCACCCTGCTTCCTACGCCAGCCCCGCGTCTCTGTGCACAGAAGGAGTCCGCTGACTGCAAAGGGGACCCCTGGCAACCGGCTCGTCTCAGCGGACCCTGTATCTTCCCATAGGGAATGGAGTCCAGTCATGCCAGTTTTCCCTGAGGCTTGCTCTACCAACAAAATATAACAAGAACAGGGGCTGGGAGATGGTCCAATCACTGAAGGGCTTGCCATGCAAGACTGAGGATCCGAGTTCAAGTATAAGACCCACGTATAAAAGAAAAAAAATCTGGGCACAGTGTAATCCCAGCACTAGGGAAACAGGAGAGGGAGGTGGTGGGTCCCTGGGGTGCACTGCCAGCTAGTCTAGCTCCAGCAACGAGAGACCCCATCTCAACGAAAGCAAGGTAGATGCGTGTGGCTCCTGAGAACAATATCCAAGTAGGTGTCTTGCTTCTGCATGCATTGTATATGTGTGCACCCACAAGAATACACAATATGCCAAAAATTATAAATATAGATTACAAATACATACAATACCCAAAGCACTAGACTACACATTCTAAACTCTATGTGCTTCCAAAATCTGACACTCTCCATTTTCACTCTTTTGGGATGCAGCTGCTGTCTAAACACACAAGGGACCATCAAGATCAAGTGAAGTCTGCCACCTGCTTGTGTGCCAGGCATCTCCCCAACTGGGCCATCTCCCCAGTCCCTCTTCCAGCTTCCTGACTCCAAATCTGCTTCTTCGGCTTTGCAGAAGCTGCATCACATTGCAGCTCCAGGGTCTTGAAGCAAGGCCTCTGGCTTCATTCATTTTTAATGTTATAATTTTATTTATATGTTTTAAACATTTATTATCATTGTTGTTGTTGTTGTTGTTGTTGTTGAAAGAGGCGCAATCATGTGGGCTTCCAGAGATGGAACTCAGGTTTGCAAACAGGTATCTTACCAGTTGAGCTATCTGGCCCAAATTTCATTTATAATTTATGAGAGAGAGAGAGAGAGAGAGAGAGAGAGAGAGAGAGAGAGAATGGAGGCACACACATGCATGGCATACAGGTAAAGGTCACAGAAAACTCATGGAAGCCAGTCCTCTCCTTCCACCAATGTGGGCTTATGGGGCTAAGCTGTCTCACTGACCCACCTCTGGTTTCCTTAATTAAAGAGCTAACCCTTGGAGAGCAAGTGCCCCACTAGGCCTGTCTTTGCTGCAGGGGCTGACAGATGCCCGTGAGAGTCTCCCCTGGGGTAGCCACAATCCCCATCTCCAGCCCCCGCGACTCCACCATTTACAGGAATTCTTCAGCAGCTGTGCAAAAGCAGCTACCCAGATCCAGGGTGTTTTGTGAATATGAAATGATCAGTGATTTAGCACAGATTGCTTTATGGTATTAATAAAATTGAGTGTTATGGGAAATGCCTTTTAAGTGAAACGGGTCTAAGGCCAAGGTTCTAGAAAGCTTTTAGATTTAATGCAAATCCACTGGAAATATGAGAGGAGCCAGCGTTGAGGAGCCGCCCAGCTGAATACATGGGATTCCACCTGACTCCCCTAGTTCACGTATCCTGCGGTCCATTTCATCCGTGAGCAGCACAAAGTCCAAAGGCTTGGAGGCTTGTAAAGGAAAAAAATTCAAATAGATCCACTGCTTGTCTGCCATTGAAATGTCATTCAAAAAAAAAAAAGACTCAGGACTGGAAAGATGGCTCAGTGGTCAAAGCCTTTGCCTCACAAGCAAAAGGACCTGAGTTCAGATCCCCAGATCACACATAACAAATGCCTGGTGGGTAACCTGCAACTGCACGAGAGCAGATAGAACAAACCAGGATGATTCCGTGTCATCCTTGGGCTTCCATGGGCACACACACTCAAGTGCCTTCTTGTGCATACACCCACCCATACATGCAAACGCACCCATGTGCAAACACACATACATCCCATACACACATATATGAAAAAGGAAAAAAAGACTCAGAGGTAAAAAGAAGCAGCACTGGGAAATAGATATAGGCATAGATGATATATAGATATAGATGATACAGATAGATATAGATATAATATAGATATGATAGAGATACAGATATACATTAGATGTAGATATAGACATAGATATAGATGATATATAGATATAGATGATACAGATAGATATAGATATAATATAGATATGATATAGATACAGATATACATTAAATATAGATATAGACATAGATATAGATGATATATAGATATAGATGATACAGATTATAGATGTAGATGTAGATGTAGATATAGATAATATAGTTTGAAACTCAGTAATCTGTGACTGACAGGGGCACTCTGAGTGTGTCCTTCTCTCTCTCCAAAGTTGTGTGTGTGGAGATGATGGCATATCCCACAACTCTGAAACACAAGTGTGAAGAGATAATCATGCACCAAGGGGACGAATGTTCAAAGCACAACAATCGTTCTGTTTTGCATAAAGCCCCAGCTGCCCTGTAACAGAAGCAGCTGAAACAGCAGCAGGAAAAGAAAAGAGGGGCGGAGGGGCTACTCCTTAACAGAACACCTCAGATTCAGCCCACGGGTAATAGATGCACTCTGACTTAACACACTTCTGAGAATTGGACGTGAGGCTCTCCCAGGTTAGAAGCAGAAATTATATCGCCTATTTTGAAGGACAAAATTCATCATCATCCACCAAAATTTAGCAGCACTATCATGATATAAGCTCATTAACCAGGTACCTGAGGTGGCTGTGAAGAGAAGTGCTTGCCTTAGAGTAATCACCCACCTCAACCTCATATGCAGGGCTGGGGGAGAAGGACAAAGAGGGGTGCCATGACACTGGGCTTCCAGAAAAGTCCCACAGGAAAAAAGAAAAAATCCCAAAGGATGCAAAAGAAGGTGATCACCCTCTACAAGTCTAAGACCGGAAGAACGCTACCAAGGAATTTGCAATTAATCAACTTCTTTAGAAGTCTGCAAAGGGGGCCCCCGGGCATGGGAATTGGGTCTCTGAAGTGGGATAGCTGGTGCTGGCGTCTCCAAGGAGATGTCCCCCGTGAGATGGGCTGGGGGCCGGGGAGAGATGCTGCGTTAAATCCCTGTCGTGCGTGCTGCCCGAGCCAGGAAGCAAGCGTCTCTGGGGAGCTGCCCACCGGAGCATCCTGCACGCAGGCAGCAAATGCCTGCTTCTTGCGCCCCCTACTGGCGGCCTCGAAAAGGACGAGCTGACGGGTGGTTTGCAGAGCTTGGAGCCTGTTTGCAGCGTGGTTTCTGCAGCGTGGTTTCATAACTTCCTATGAAACCTGTGGGGAAAGAAGGTCTCTGCGGTAAAGGGTTTAATCAAGGAGCGTCCCCTTTTTAAGGGATTCTTCCCAAACCCCCAAGTCTAGTCTTCAGAGTCCTGATCTCCATCCATCTCCGCTCAGCAAGGAGCTAGCTGCCCACCCAAGGCTCTGGCAGGCGGGTCGCACCAGCTGCTGACTACCCGGGCGCTGACTGGGTCGTGTCTCCTGACCTTCTCCAGGGAACCATCTGCCAGCTTTGGAAACTTTTAGACAGCTGAGCTGAGAGGAGCATTAGGCGGCTTTAAAAATTGATGTGGCTCATGATTGTTTCATGAGCCACCGTGAATCCAACAGCACAGGGCCAAAAGCCGCCAAAAGAGCCGGCCGCTCTGCCTTAATGCCTTGCAGAGTTCACCCCCTAAGAGAGGCCGCAAACAGGGACTCCACAGGTGACCCTGAGCCACGCACCACTAGAGGCGCCACCAGACAACAGACAGTAGTGGCAGCTAGGCTCCATCTGTGGAGGCCTCTCTCTCTCTCTCTCTCTCTCTCTCTCTCTCTCTCTCTCTCTCTCTCTTTCTCTCTCTCTCTCATGCACATGCACACACGCATGCACGCATGCATCTATGGCCCAATGACTTTCTCTCTCCAATGACTCCACACACGTATGAGAAAGTGTGTGTGTGTGTGCATGCGTGTGTGTGTGCACACAGTAATAGTAGCAGTTGATAGTCCTGAAGAATAGGCATCTAGGGCTATAATCACATATGCTTTCTAATACAGAACCCTCTATCCTGTGTCCCTCAGGAAAACTTTGTTACTAGGCAGGAGAGACCTCATTATCCGTGTGTGTGTGTGTGTGTGTGTGTGTGTGTGTGTGTGTGTGAAGGGTATTGTGTGTCCCTGAGGAGGGCCAAGGGTGACTTCGGGAGTCATCCTGGATTGTTTCCACCTCCTTCTTCCTTCATTCTGGGATTTTCCAGGCTCCGCCCACCAAGACCAGAAGTGCAGGCTATCACCATTTCCACCTGGCATTTTTACATGGGACCTGGGCAAAGTCTTAACTCCTGAGCCATGTCTTCAGCCCGATGTGTCTTAGTTTTTTGTCATGCAAGTCTTTTCCCCTTGATCGGATTTATGCCAAGGTTTTGTTGTTGTCAGTTGTCACTGCTGTTGTTTAGTTTTTGAACTTTGTGTTTTGTGTTTTAGGCTTCGTTGAATGCTGCCGGCAGTTCTTATTGGATCCAGTGGGTCACACACACACAAGAAAAGACATCAAAGCAGGAGGGAAATTCATGGGGAAAAAGAAGATTCTCAAGGGGAAAGGCAGTCAGGGGCTTAGATGGGGAGAAAACTGACAAAAAAAACATTATGTGAAACTGTCAAGGAAACGAAAAACAAAGGATGAAGAACTATGAACAGATGACCGCAACATCTAGGCTAGAGACAAGAGCACCACGGTGGAGTGACAGCCATGGACTAGGAGTGGAGGGGACAGAGTGAGGGTCTAGTTCCAGAACCCATGAGATGGACAAGCCACGATCCTTTCTTTAAGGAGCCAACAGCTCTCACCATAAAACCCACGAGACAGACAAAGCACCCAGAGCAGCAGAGATGCCGTCTCACCAGGAGGTCAGGAGCAGCGTAGAAGGCTTGACCGAGGTCTCAGACGCATGAATGCGGGCAAGAGTTGACGGCACAAGAGGAAGAGTATCAGGCTGGATGAGGGGAGGCAGCAGGGGAGCCAGGGGGGAGGAGCTGGGAAGCAGAGTAAAGGTTGAGGGGACCCTGGGTAAACACACACCACAGCTCCACCCTCCTTCCCTCAACATCCTTGCCCGTCTCTCTCTGAATACTCAGGACTTGTCCTGAGTATTGAGATCAAAACCACCAGTCAGACCCCCAAAGAGACCGAAAGGCCCCACCAGACTCCAAAAGGAACTCCAAGTCGGGGCTTATCCTGAACGTTCTCCTGCTCTCAATCTGTCATGCATCCCACAGAACCTGCTCTGCCCCGTGGTTTGGGGGAAACAGGTGCTGGGAGGTATGATGGTGGCCATTGACTGCCAACTTAATTGGATCTGGAATCAAATAAGGGACATGCCTCTGGGGGAGGGGGGCTGGGAGGGCATTTCCAAGCAGGATTAACTGAGGAGGGGGACCCTCTCTCACAGTGGACAGACATTTCCAGCAATTGTCCAGATAGAAAAAGCTGTGAGGGGGAAGTGATGCTGCTTTGCCTGCCGCCTCGGCTGCTTGGTGGTGAGTGGATCTCCGATGATGATGATGATGATGATGATGCCACCATCCTATGTTCACATCAGACTCCTATTTTTGGGGGGGGGGGGGCATTCCAAAATGGACCCCAGAAGTTCTCCAAGGAATCTTCCAGCACTTCAGCTCCTGATTGCTGAGACATGAAGCTTCGCAGACCGGACATCTACCAGGTTCTTAGCCTCTCCAGCCCCTACTGTGTAAGCCAATCAGATGAAGTCCCTTTTATGATCCATGCTCACTCTGTGAGTTCTGTTCCTTTAGGGAATCCTGGCTGATACAGCCCATGTCAAACTAAGAGACACCACTTTGAGCAGAATCAGGGAGGTCTGAACTCAGGTCTCAATGCTAGCACATCTGCACTGATAGATGTAGGGGAGTTAACCTTAGCATTAAGAGTGGACAGGGACCAGGAGACTTTCCAGGGTTGCTGGGAGATGGAATGACCTCATTCTCTCCCTTTTCTTCTGCAAGCTTGTGACCAGAAGACCTGACACTCTTGGGGACAAAGAGGTTAATACCAGAAACACTCCAGACATTCTCATCACCATGTTCCGGAGTACCTCCTTGGTTACAAAAGAAAACAAGGGTCAGGAAGGCCTTTGCTCAAAAGCAAAGGATCCCTAGATCCCATGTAAAAAATGCCAGGGGAAATAGCGGCAGCCTGCAATTCTGGCTCTACAAGATGGAGCCTGGGAAACTCCAGAAGAAAACAATAAGGACGTAGAGCAATCCAGAATGATTCCTGATGTCACCTTTGGATCTTCACAGGCACACACAGTGCCTCTTACACATGTGTACACACACACACACACACACACACACACACACACACACACGCAAGATAAATTTTTAAAAAGCAACAAGTACCAAGAGGCAGGTGCATGCTGAAGCAAGCAATAGAGAAGGTGGGAGAAAGAAGTAATTGAGGGAAGAACAAGTATGCAGGGGTAGAAGCAACCACGGCCAGCAAAGCCTTCACAGCTGGGTCTCTAGAATCCTGCGGAATGCCGGCATGGGCATCGCTGTGGTGTGGGAGGCTTGTGGGAGAACAAAAGGAAACAGTTTCTTTCAGCTCAGACACCACCAGGAGGGATACTGGGGGCACCGTCTGTTCGGTGACCTTCCTTTCAGGCGGGTCCCTAAATTCTGACATGCTTCCCCCCTCCCCAGGGCCTGCTTTGGAGAGCTGGCAGGGAGGAGGGGCTGCATCCTGTCAGCCTGGCCAGACCTCCCAGAGCTAAGCCCCAGCGTCCTTGCGGGGCACATCCATATGTTGCCCTCCGTCCGCAAGCTTTGCTGGGACTGCGAACTGTCAGGGTCTGTCAGGTGAGGATCTCAGCGAACGCTTGTGAAAGAACTGCTGCTACCCCAGGGTCGAGGGGCGCACTGCTTCCGTAGGAAACAGATTCCAGCAAATGAGGAGGCACAGCAGACGCCCACGGTGGAGAAGTCCCCCAAGGTGGATGGTGGATGCTCGGGATGTCAAGGAAATTGCTGGCAGGGATCTAAGGAAAAAGGTTAGAACAGAAATCAAAAAGCCTGAGATCCAGGCTTGGCCCTGTTCCCCATTGAGGCTGTGACCTTCCGAGCCACTGAAATTCTCTGCAAAGACATCTCGTGTGCGTGTGTGTGCATGCATGTGTGTGCATGCATGTGTGTGCGTGTATGCATTGTGTGCGTGTGTGCACGTGCATATATAAGATGAGCATACAGATCTCTCTCCAGTTTGTTGCCAGATTTCTTGAAAAGAAAGGGGAGTCAATCAACAATATGCAAAATATTCCACACAAGTTAGGGCTGCAACAGCCATAATCGGAGTTTGCACGACCTGCACAATGACTGACATGTCAACGACCCCCCCCCAAAGTTTAGCATGGATCACAGGCAGTAGATCCTTAGAGGCAAGGGATTAACAGTAATAATAAAGTTCCCATACTAACAGGGAGCCCAAGAAAGTGCTCCCAGCTATGCCACTGAGTCCTTACGCCTCACTAGGGTGGGGGACTCAGAGGGAGGTTCAGCATTCACACAGAGGGATGCTCCAGGAGATGGGAGTGGGGAAGGGAAGGGATGAAAGGAAGGAGAAGAGGGGGGAAGTGTAAGAGGGGACTGGGGATGGGTGGAGGAAGGGAGAGGACCAAGGGACCCATTGAGCTTTTATGATTGGGGGGGAGAAAAAAAAGAAAGGAGTCAAAATCAGTTTATACACACTGACATTCTGAAATTTTGAGGTAGCCCCAAACTGGAAATAATTTAATCTCTAGAATGGATATATCAAAGCATATTCATATAATCAAATACTATGCAGAATTTTTTTGAGGGGTTGACACTGGCCTTGAACTGCCATATAGCTGAGGGTAACTTCTGATCCTCCTCCCCTGAGTGCTTGGATTGCAGGCATGCACCTCCACTTCTGGTTTAGTGGTCCTGAGGATCGTGCATGTTAGGCAAGCACTCTGCCAACTGAGCTACATCCCAACCCACTGTGTAGACACGTAAGAGAATAGACTAGTTCCACATATGGAAGTTCATGGGTGATGGTTACAAGCACAATATATAAAAAGAAGCAAGATTTTTGAAGGAAAGGAAAAAGGAGAGGAGAGGGGAGAGGAAGGAAAGGGGGAAGGGGGAAGGGGGAAGGAAAAGAAGGAAGGGGGAAGAAGAGGGGAGAGAGGGGAAAGGAGGGGACAGGAGGGGAAGGGAGGAAGGAAAAAGAAAAAGAAAGAGAAACAAAAAGAGAAAGGGAGGGAGGGGGGAGGAAAGGAAGGGAGGAAGGGAAGAAGGAAGGGAGGAAGAGAGGAAGGAAGGAAGGAAGGACGGAAGGAAGGAAGGCAGGAAGGAGAAAGGAGGGAGGGAGAGAGAGAGAGAGAAAGAGAGAGAGAGAGAAAGAGAGAGAGAGAAAGAAAGAAAGAAAGAAAGAAAGAAAGAAAGAAAGAAAGAAAGAAAGAAAGAAAGAAAGAAAGAAAGAGAAAGAAAGAAAGAAAGAAAAAGAAAAAGAGAAAAAGACTACATATTGTCTGGTTCCATTTAGGTGAGAATCAGGAGCAGAAAACTAATCTACAGAGATGCAGAGTGGAAACAGGGTGGAGGCAAGAATCTGCAGGGAAGGACCATAAGATGAAAAATTACTGAAATCCAGAGGTAGTTACGTGAGCAAATTTCAGAGACACCCCACCTATCACCTGTACTTGCCTCGCTGCCACTGGGCTCTTGGCACCCCATGGGTAGCATGAGTTGCAAGCCCCTTGGCCTGTCTCAGTCCACCTGCCCTGCTGTTACTTAGCAACCATTGCCTCTGCTGCTGGAAAGCCCTGCTTCGCTTGCTCTACCTCTTCTCTGTTTTAGTACAAAAATAAAATGCATGCCAAACTCAGTGCTTGAGCCCTTAGAGAGTGACCCCAGCTCTAGCCCACCTGTGAATGAAACTCTCTCCACTCTGTTGGAGTTTGTCTGCATGGTTGCTGATAAATCATGACAAAACTGCTTCAAGGAACAAGGGATTTATTCTCTTACAATAGTCTGGTTACATTTCAGTCCAGCTTTATGGGAGAGCTCATACCAACACCAGGGCAGAGGGAACCAGCCACACCATTACCACATAACAGCTGAGAGAGGGACGATCCTTACTTGCCAGACCAGCATGTCTGGCCCAAGTGTACACAAGGATGCCGACTTCCTCAATCAGCTCTCTGTATTTTATTTACTTGTCCAGGGCCTAATCCTACCCACTATGGGTTGAGCCTTCCTCATCCACTAGACAATCTCCTACAGCTTTGTTCTGGGCTCAGCTCAACCATTAATTCTCTACAAATGTGCCCCTCAAACCCTCAACTGTCAAGTTGACACCTATGTCTAACTATGACACACCCTAATTGGTTTCCAAGAAATTGTTCCAGAGAAGTTCCTGCAACAGTCTGGCTATGTGGACATTGATGGATATATTCAAAATGGTGACAGCTGCGTACTTGATATCTAGGCAACACACTGAATTTGTACAATAGCTCAACTTGAAAAGAGGGGTTGGGAATAGTTCGGTCAGTAAAGGGCTCACCATGCAAGTCTGAAGATGTGAATTTCAGTCCCAGCCCATGTTAATTGATGAGTTCGGGGCCAGGGGGTGACAGTCTCAAAGGAGGTGAGGGTCGCTTCTGAAGTTATCCACATGCACACAAGCATGGGTACACCGCACACACACACACACACACACACACATATGCATGCACCCACACATATGTACTCACACAGAGGCGTGCACACATGCAAGAGTAAAAAAGTATGAAATGGGTTAGATGCACAATGAAGAACTTTGTGCTGTGTCTCCCTACCTCCATGACCTCAGTCATTCTCGAAAATCAAAGCACAAAATAGACAACATTTCCAAACAGGAGGCAGACAGAACCATCTAGAACTAAAGAGCAAAGCGCACACAAATACGAAAGACACCACAGATGCCTGACCACTAACAAGAGACGCAAATCTCCCGATGATCTAATGCCAGGTTATATCACGCTGACTCGTGTCTGATCCTAGCAGAAGGACGGTAGACTCTGTGGTAAGCTTGAAAAGTGCTGTCAGCCCTCGACAGAAGGAAATAAGATTAGAATGCACTGAGGCACAAATAATGATTCTGCTCCCCCAGAACACCTGTGTACCCCCTGCCTGCACCCACCACAAGCTGACTGCTACCCGTGGGGTGCCAGCAATCCAGTGGCATCTCCAATCCATCCTGACTCACTTGGCAATCAGACACCACAACCTGGGAAACTCAATCACTTCTGGAAGAATGATCAGGCAGGCATGGAGCACAGATCGCCCCACAGGTCCAGGGGCTGGAGAGAACTCTTCTCCTTGGGGTTTCAGGATCACTGGAAGAAAAATCTGGTGCAGAGAGTTCACAAGGACAGGGTGGTTTACTGAAGGGATGCTCTCCAGAGAGACATGTGGGGAGTGTGGGGAGTGAAGGGAGCCGAGAGAGCGGAAGGGAGAAAGGAAACATGTGGTTTAGCCTAAGACAAGTTCTGCTGTGATCCCATAGAAAGTTCTAGAACATAAAGGATAAGGAGATAGCTCGGTAGAGGAAAAAGCTTGTCTTGGAAGCATGAGGATCTGAGTTGGATCACCAAAGCCTTCATTTAAAAAAAAAAAAAAAGGTTGGGCATGGTGACATGTACTCGAATTCCAGTGCTGGGGGGTGTATACCAGAGAAACCCTGGGCTGCGTGGCTGGCCAGCCTAGACTACCTGGCAAGTTCAGCCTGAAAGATCCTGTCTCAAACAAGCAAGGCGGATGGGGCGAGATAAATCACAGTCTCCACATGCATGGCACATGTGTGTAAATTTACACACACATGAACATGTGCACACGCACAGAGAGAACGTTCTGAAACATGAACTGCCAAAGCCGGTGCTTCCATGCAGACTCCCCGTCGGGGCAGAGCTGAGTAGCTCCTCTTACCTACCTACCAAAGCAGCTTCGTCCCTGGGACCCAGTTCATCAGGGGTGTGGCCAGAAGCAAACACACGCCCAGTAGCTGGGGAAGAAGTTCTAGTCTCCTCATCAACGGCCGAGTTGAGTTCTAGCAAAACGTAGCCAATCTCCGGCATGCTGATACCTCAAGTTCATATCTCTCACCAGACCTCACCCCTCAGATTCTAGACTCATCCACCCAGCTGCCCACCCAACATCTGCAAGGAGTGACTGATACTGAGTTACCAATCGTTCCTTCCTAGGTTTCTCCTTGTGGGTCATGATACCTGCTCTTCCAGCTCCTCGGCCTTCCTTTCTCCTTTGTCCTCTTTCTTCAGCCCTTTAGCAGTTTCTGTTACATCTGCCACCAACGTAAGAACCATCCTTGCCCAAACTGCCATGGTGCTTTGTCTGGAATACCCAGTCACCTCCTAACCAGTACCATCATTTAACTGTTGACCCCACCACCCTCTCCCAAGGTTAAACTCTTCCCTTTGCTTGTGCAAAGGGAAAATCACACTCTGAGATGTGAAGCGGTTGTGGGTACACCTGTCACACACCAGGTACCAAAACCCAGAGGTGGAACTGCCATCATTTATCTGTCTGCCAGGAATAGCCAGTCTCCAGGCCACAGCAGGACACAAGTCTGTAATCTCATCACTTGGCAGGATCAGAAGTAAAAGGCCAGCCTGGGCTATACAATGAGACCCCCACCTCAAAGAAGTGGGGAAAGGCAGACGAATAAGTGAACGAATGAATATGCATGGAAAATGAAGTCTTTGAATCTTGGAAGTCAATCAAGAGTAGGCTAGAGGACTTAGATTATCCCTGCCTTCAGCCAGAGGGAACAGAGATGGGTAAGAGGACAAACATGTTCCCACAGTGTACCGCAGACTCTGCAGAAGCACTTGGCAGGTATATTAAGGACTTGGGTTCCTGTCCTACACCAGCCAGACCCTGAGCCTAAGACCAGGACGTAGACCCTGGCCATTTGCCAGAGGCAAGGACAGAAAGGGTCTTGAACTGCATTCAGCCTTTCCTCCATCCATTTCCTACGTCCTGCAATTTACTCTTAACTTGTTTAATTTCATGTTCCGTTAATCCAGGTTCTAAGCTTCACTTAGTCTTCACTCCCAGACCTGGTGCACACCTCTTCACTGGATGGTAATATGAATTCTCCCCATGCCCCCATCCCACTACACATACCCCTTAACTACAGCACATGTCCTACACACCTGTTCTTTTTGCTATTCCATGAAACATCCCCCCCTTCCATGAAAACCTGGGGGGGGGAAACACAGTAAAAACCCAGAACCCATCTGCAAATGGAAATATTAACCATGCAACACTGGGTGACAGGCTGGGTTATTAAATCACTGAATATATGCATCCCCATGCAGAAGGAAGCGTGCCTCTGAAATATTTAGGACTGTGATTGAGAACTCCTGGAATCCAGACATCCAAAAAGCCAGAATCCCGGGATAGCGCTCAGCTCAGCCCTGGGCCTCGGCTCAGCAAGAGCAGAATGTTTCCGCCAACCTCCGGGTGACACCCAGGAAAGGGATTTGTCTCAATAAGCCACCTGTGTGACTCCAAGATAAGGTTAGGAAATGCACAAAATTGCATTTCATGAATGTATTTGCTTCTAAATTGTAGGTGGGAACCCCAATCTGAAGAGAGGATGTTGAAGCCCCTAGGGGGACAAACTCAAGCTTTCTTAGTGTCTGTGCTATGTGAGGGACGCTGCATGGGAAAGGCAGCCTCGCCGGGGGGAAGGGGGGGTTCTCTGCCTAGCTCTGCAATCCCTGGAGGTGACGTCTGGTCCCCAGATAGGACCATGCTGCCACCCACCTCTCTTCATCCCCAGAACCTCCTTAAGCAGTTTCAGAATAGGGTCATGCTGGGAAGGTTTTTGGAGGTCACCCCCCCCCCACTGCTGGGATTATCCTAAAGGAACTCACCCTCCTGATCTGGAGAAACTGGTTTCTAATCCTCCACAGAGATAAGGTCCGCCAACTTTCCCCAAACCTCTGTTTATGAAAAGGTATGGAGATGAGCTCCCCATTGCCGATAAGCTTAAATTCCTCAAAAGAAACTTCCAGAACACAAGACCAACTGGGCTGGTCCACCCAGGTCAAGAAGCCAATGAGATGCAGGGGACCAAAAGCTCCAATCAGGTTTGCAGAAACTGGAGCTAACCAATGAGGAAAAGCCATTTTTCCTGGGTCTGTCTAACCCTATAAATGTACCTGACACTGCCAGCCACCTTCAACCCTCTTGCCCCTCCTGGACCCTATGTTTGGAGTCCATAAGTTCTTTTTGGGCTCCTTTGCTTCTCATGGACTCAGTATCCCTTGAGTTTCATTTTTTCTGTCCTCTAATAATCTCTGCCTTAATCCTCTACGCAAGTCCTTAGACTCCCAAACACAAGAACCTGGATATAAAAAGCCCTTCCCCCCAACACTCTGTGGTCACGCCCCAAATCCAGGCATGGTATCTCTGAAGAACAGAATCTCTAGAATGTAAATACATAAATAAGTTTATTAAATTAACTCACAATTAAAATTGTGTCCTTCAAAGTAGCTGCCCGTAGCTGCTTCGTTCTTGACTGGAATGTCCCACAAAAGTCAAAAGATGCCGAGAAGGTCTCAAGCCTTTACTTCACTGGAGGGTCGAAGATGCTGGGCTCCGACGTCAATGAAGAACAGCTGCGTTCTGACGTCAGCGATGAACAGCGAGCAGCAGCCAGGCCTAGAGACCAGGCTCCAAAGGCAGCGGGAGCAGCAGCGACGTGGAAAGGATGAAGCTCCGAGTCAGCCAAGGATGGAGGCAGCGGCGGCGGCAACAAAGAAGTCCCTGATGTTCTAAAAAGTCACCGACACTTGTAGAGTGAACTCAACAGAGAGTCGACACAGGGTAAGGGAAGAGCAAGTCCCTCCTCCTTGCACTTCCTATTATCCAGGCCACCACTGGAAAGCACCACCCCCTGTGGGCTGGATCCTCCACCTCAATTAAGCAAGTACCTGCAGACTTGTTCAGGGGCCTGCTCCAACCATCGATTCTCCACAGCTGTTCCCCAAACAGCCTGCAACCATCAAGTTGACCCTAAAATGTAACCATAACAGTGTCCCTTCATCATCCCGTAACATAAGCAGTCTACCCAAGCTCGAAATGTATTTGCTTGAAGGCACAAGGAAGGAGAGGAAGGTGAATCTGAGCAAGTCACAGGCAGGACTTGCTCAGCAAAGCTGAACAGTCAAACCCCTGCCCCCCACAGGAACCCAGCTTATTTCCATGAGTCGGGAAGGGCCAAAACTGGCGTGGGACTTACTAAGGTGTCAACAAGAGACAAGCTTGGTTCCCCCCAAATCTTGCTCAGATGGTGTGTCACAAACATTTCTTCTCTAAAGAGGTTAAGAAAAAGATTCTGGCCTGAGAGATGGCTCAGGGGTTAAGGCTCTACATCGTAAGCAGAAGTCCTGAGCTCAGATCCTATGTTTAAAAAAAAAAAAAAAAAAAAGCCAGGTAGAAATGGCTGCAGCCTGCACTTGGGATCCTGAAAGGCAGAGCCTGAGAAACTCCAGAGCAAAGCAAATAGGAGGTACAAGCAATCCAGGGTGATTCCAGAAGTCACCCTTGGGCCTCCACAGGCATGCACAGTGTCCTCTGATACACACACACACATACACATACACACACACACACACACATACACACACACACACACACACACACACACACACACACACACACACAAAAATAATAATGATACATATAAAATAAAAAAAGTTTTCCCCTTTGATAGGGTTCCAAGGGCAAACCAAAATATGATTCCACCAAAGTTCAAATTGGGGAACTAGTGAATTTGGTGGGCTTACTTACAGAGTTTGGGTGAGAGGTTACTCACAGGACCCCCTTTGTGACCCCAAACCAGCTGCACTGGAAACTCTTATCCCAGTATGAATGAAGGCCCCAATCCACACAGAGAGAGCCCCGCCTTTAGTCGACCGGTGCACTGCAACCCCTCAGAAACCTCCAGGCCCCGCCAAAAGCCATTAGGTCAAAATTATACACAAACGGGCAGCACGAGGCAGCGGCTGAAATCCCAGGTGAAGACCCTTCTCCAATGCCCTTCTTATTTAAAAGAATAGCTACGGTCAAGCTGGCAAAAATAAGAAGACAGGGGGGCTGGCGGGGGGCTGGCGGGGGCTGGCGGGGGCTGGCGGGGGGGGGGGGGGGGAACCTGTGTCCTGGCTCCACATGCCAATGGTCAGGATGACACCAGTAAAGTTCCTAAGGACCCCTGGCTGCCTGTGTCCTTCCTTTTCTCTTCCCCATAGGACTTCAAACCCCCCCAATCCCCCGGCCCACAAAGATAACAGCTGGCGAAAGAAGGGCGCTGCTGCCCCTTTCCCTTCCATGAAGTTTGGGAGGGAAAATGTTCAAGCCACTGTGCTGTGTAGACGTGGAAATTTCCTGCCGTCCTGAAGGGCTGTGATCCAGCCAAAGGCCAATGCTTTCTCACTGAAGCGGTCAGGCCAGCAGCAGCAAGATGGGAGATTGGCAGGATGACTAACAATTTAAATGACTCACCCCCTCAAGCCAGAGACAATTCAGAGAAGGGCCCTTTTGTCGCCCCCAATTAACTCCCAATTGCTTCCCAACTCCACTCTCTCCTCCCTCGGGATGTGTGTTCCTTTCTGCTCTAGGTTTGGGGAGGGGGAATGGAGGGTCCATCTCCTAGTGGTAACAAACCATGAGGAGAGGAATAACCAGTGTTCCATTATCTGCTAACACCCCAAATACCCCCCATGCATCCCTCTGCTCCTCCCGACACTGGAGGGAGGATCAGGCGTGTAATCGGCTCCTTCGGACAACCTCAGAATGATGGATCCTGTGCTCTGGAAGAGAAGATCCAAGGAGATGATCTCAGAGGACCAGGAACAACATGCGGAACTATATGCTGACCGTGTGCTCATCTGCTATAGGTGGGATTCGGAGACCCAGGACCACCCACCAGAGTTTCCAGTTCTTGTGTCCCCAGGGTAAAGGATCAGACCGGGGACACATGGTTAGAAATTGAGACCATTTATTGAGAAAGGGAACACATTCCCGAGAATGGGAGATGTGACAACTATTCTTCAGGTTGCTGAAAAATTCACAACCTAATACCTTAAAGCGGGAACAAAGCGTTTTATTCCGGCGTGCAATTTTCCGGCTACATTTCTTGGTCCAGTCTGACAGGCGGGTACATACCACTACCCTAGGTTCAGGGCATTGGCCACACCATATCCACAGAACTGCTAAGAGAGGCAAACCTCACCTGCCAGACAGCGTGTCTAGCCAAGGATGCCAAAGAATGCCAACGCACTGATCCAGCTAAAGTACAGTGGTGGGCTTCATACAGGGTCTCTCTGGGGTTTTTATGTATCCAAGTTCCTGTGTTCAGGAGTCAAAGATTGAAACCTGAACATGCATAGGGGATTGAAGCAGAGTTTACTAGACAAGAGAAAGAATGGAACTCAAGGACGTGAATCTATGAGGAGCAAGAAAATCACCAAGACCTCACAGACTCCAGACATGAAATCCATGAGGGGCAATAAAATAAATAAAATAAATAGCCTGTCTGCCAATCAGAGTTCCAGAGCCAGTAAAGAAATGAGGGAAAGATTAGTGAAGTCGCGGCCACAGTTTCCACAAGGAACTCACAGACATGGAGTCCCATGAGGGGCAAGGGAGCCAAAGATGGCTACCAGGGTACAGTATACTTATAGGGTTAGGTAAGGGGGGGGGGGCTTTTCCTCATTGGTTAGCTCCAATTTCTGTAAACCTGATTGGAGCTTTTAGTCGTCTACGTCTCATTGGTCTATTCATATGGGAGCCTGTTGCAGTCTGCTTGCATGGTTGCTGATAAGTGACCATCAAACGGCTTAAGGGAACAAGGGTTTACCCTCTCTTACGAGTCCTGGTTGCAGTTCTCAGTCCAGCTTGACGGGAGAGCACGCACCAACACCAGGGCCGAGGGAACTGGCTACACCATCACCACACAACATCTGAGAGATGGACAATCCTTTCTTGCCAGACCAGCATGTCTGGCCAAGTGAACAGAAGGATGCCAGCTCTCTCAACCAGCTCTCCATGATTTATTCTAGGGCCTAATCCCACCCACTCTAGGCTGGGCCTTCCCCGTCAGCTAGACAATCTCCTGCAGGTTTGCTCTGGGCTTAACTAACCACTAATTCTCTACAAATGTGCCCAGAGCTCAAACCTTCAACAGTCAAGTTGATACCTGTGCCTAACTATGACAGGGGTCAGCCCAGTTGATCTTGTGATCAACCTGGTAGCAGGGCTTCTCTACAGTGGAGAACTAATTTCCACGTCTTTCATAAACAGAGGATTATGGGAAGCTGGCAACTTTATCTCTGTGAAGGATTAGAGTCAGTTTCTCCAGATCAATAGGGTGTGTTTCTTCAGAGCCTGTGCGGGCCTGGCTGCCCTAAAACGGCTCGCGCTCATGGAATTCACTGTTCTTACTGTTGCGAATTTCACTTCCTTGAGGTTCTCGTGTTCTAGAGTCAAAGGTTGAAACCAGACATGTTGAGAGGTACCAGCGAGGATTCCATTGCAAATGACAGAAAAGGAAGAAACAATTGGATGCTCGTTCCAAGGGAAGCAAGGAGGAGGCCGTAGCCTTGAAATGCAAGAGCACTGGTACAGGAGAAATAGTGTAAGACCAGAGAGAAGAGAGAGAGAGTCGTCATAAACGCATGGCTAGCAGAGGATAGCACTGACATGAGGTGACCACATGGTGGGAGAACATGAAGAAGAGAGAAAGGAAGAAAGAGAGACGATGGGTAGAGCACAATCCTTTATAGTCTGTCTGCCAATCAGAGTTCCAGAGCCAGTAAAGAAATGAGGAAAAGATTAGTGGAGTCACTGCCACAGTTGCCACAAGACTAGACATCCCTAACTGCACCGTATCCAATAAATTATCTCCTTGTTACCAGCTCAGGTTGGGAGCTGAGCATCTCAGTAGTCCCAGTCTGGTGCCAAAGAATGCCACCCTTTACTAGACCAGCTCCCCCATCTGATCCACCTGTCAAGAGATGTCCCACCCACCATGGCCTGCGGTCCTTCTCATCAGCCACACAGTCCCCTGCAGGCTGCTCAGGGATTAACAACTAATTCTTTCCAAATGCGCCCAGAGCGCAAGTCTTCAGTTGTCAAGTTGACACCCGCATCCAAGCATCGCCAGATAGATAGACTGGTGGACTAGGGAGCTGCGTGAAGACGCACCTCAGGCAGCTCATGACCCTTTACAAGACATTGACATAGCACCCACCTGCTTTTTATACATGGCAGGTCATGTGTGCTGTGTTTGCTGCTTATACCCAGAAGGGGAAGAGTTTCCAGTCTTTCTTTGCCAAGTGGCTTCTTTTCATATATCAGTCCCAATGACCCACCGCTACCCGCTAAATACCAAACCGATGCCAAGACAAGAGACTTGCCATCTTGTTTACAGATGACAAAGTTGGGCGACAGTGCTCCTTCCACTTCAGAGCAAGGAGCTAGACCACGTGGTGGTCTAAGGTGGCTAGGTTTGGTGTGCGAATCCATCTCCTCCGGGACAGCTTAAACTCATTCCACGATTTTGTAAAAACTCACTTAAGCTCCCTGTTGGAGCTATTAATATTATCAGTTCTCCTAAATTGGAATAGTCTGGTTGGTTCACCTTCTCCCTCTTTCCCGTTCCCTCCTCCCGTGGTGCAGCTGAATTAGATAACGTCTGAAAAGCTCTCAGTTCCTGGAAGGGAAGTTTCAATAAACACAAGTTATTAACCTTCATAACACCCAGAATTTTGAATGAAGAAGTTAGGGAGAAAAATTATCATAAAGTCCTGCTGGGGTTTGATAATGAACAGAGTCCTTTCTGAATCTTCAATCACTTTCTTTTCTTTCTGGGAGCAAAGGTCCCCAGCTCTTCTCTCTTCTGATGCAAGAGGAGGTCAAGTGCCTCTTTCCAGAACCTTCACAGGGGCTTCACAGGGGTTCTGAGCAGCAAGAGATGGGGCTACTCACAACACACCCCCATCTGTCTTGACCCCCATCTGTCTCGGATCCAGCTCCCAGGTGCAATAGTGCAAAATGCTTGGTGGAGTAACCAGGCTCCTGCTGAGAAGTCAAGATGCAGACAGACAGTCCTCAGGGCGGCCTCATTCCTCCCAGCTCCAGCTCTCTAACAGGGAAGGCAAGATGGCCTTGGTGAAAGAAGGACCAGCCTTTGTCCAGCCAAGTCATCCAGGCAAGTGGAATTAAGCTGCACCTCTTCTCATAATTGTAAGGAAGGAAGAAAGGAACGGAGGGAGGGAGAAAGGGAGGGAGAGAGGGAGGGAGAGAGGGAGGGAGGGAAACATCGCACTCTCTCCACAAGGTATAGAACATTCCAGTGCTAAACCAGCAGCAGACAAGGTGGAAAGGTACTATCAGAGGGAGGAACCATTTCTTTCCACTCACAGTTTCAGAGTGTGTAGTTCATGATTGTTTGGCCCCACGTACTTTCTTACAGAAGCAGAGCCACAAGTCAGAAAATAGAGCAGGCTAACCAGGGAGAAGATGAGAGTGGCCAGAAAGAGGTGAGTTAAGAACGGGGACCGCTAGATGGTTCGTATCTTGGGTCCCAGAAAGCTCCTGCTTGTGTCATGGTCAGAGAGTGGGATGCACTGTCAGCCGCAGCCCCACAATTTTGTCAAACCTCCTCCACTCTGGCTGGAACACTGGCAATTTCCAGAACTGGCCACAGGAGTGGTCGCTTCCTGTGGTCCACTTCCGACTTGTTTCCCTAGGTCCAGGACCTCCCCACTCCAATGGACTTGAGAGGTGACTGTCTTTTGTATCACAGTCTTTCATTCCCCACCCTACACTGAGCTATTTCTTAGCAACTCTTTAGAAATGTTTGAAGGCCATAAGAAATTTGCCCAGGAGTCCTACAGTGCGCTCTCTCTCTCTCTCTCTCTCTCTCTCTCTCTCTCTTCCTCTCCCCCCACTACCCCAGGCCTCTTTCAGATGTCCCCCACCCTGCTGCCCATGATATCTCTCTCTCTCACCTCTCTGACTTTAAGCTCCCTCTTCTATTCTAATGCTCTACACCACCTCGTGCTGGTTATTCTTCTTTGTTGCTGTGAGACACCACTCAAACTCGAGTAACTTACAGGGACAAAGGGAGATGTATTCCGCTTACCATTCCATAGGGGAAACACAGTCCTTCGTGGCGGGAAAGGCATGGCTGGCTGGCAGAAGCCAGAGGCTGCTTAAGTCACTGCAGTCATCATGGAGGCTGAGAGCTACAAGCTCAAGAGCAGACTCACTCAAGCAGGATGGGGCTAGCCAACCTCAAGGCCCACTTACCTCCTTCCTCCAGCTGGGCTCCACCTCCTAAAGGTGCCAAGGCCTTCCCAAATCCTGGCAACAGCTAAGGACTCAAACACATGAGCCTATGGGGGGGGGGGTCCACTCATTGTCAAGCCGTGAGAGTCCAGGCTCATTGCTATCTCATTAAGCATACTCAGTCCAACTTTAGAAGTCCATGGACCACATCAGTAGTCCCAACATAAACTTTAAGACTAAACTATGGTTCCTATGACTGCCGGACCCTCAGCTCTAATGAACCTGTGTTTTTACGTCTCTCCCTGTGTTAGCTTCTCTTCCTAAGGACCTCCATGTCAACGTTACACATTTCCAAGGGTCACTCTATATCTTTCTCCTGCTGACCCTACCGGCATCACTTCTCCATCACCGTCTCCTCCACGTGCCTGATCAAGCCCTCAGAACACGGTGCCAACCAAGCCGTCAACTCGCCTAGGGATAAAAACACTGTCCAGAAAGCTATAGGAATCCAGGATCAGGCTATAGGAAAGCTCTGTCATTCCCCAGCAAGCACGCTGGCTGGTCCTGGAGAGAATGGGGGTGGGAGGGTGGAAGCTTTCATCCTTCATTCTACTGTTTTAGCAGCTGTGAGACCACACTGAGACTCAAGCAACATAAGGGAAGAAAGGAAGATGTATTTGCTTATGGTCCCAGAGGGGAGATACAGTCCACTGTGGCAGAAAAGACGTGGCAGGCGGCAGAAGCTGGAGGAAGCTCGAGTCACGGCTGCCATCACGGAGGCAGCGAGAGTGAGCAACAAACTGCAGAAGAAGATGTCCGTGGAAAGCAGGGTGGGCACCAACCTCAAGGCCCGTGCCCTGCGATGCGCCTTCTTCCAGCAAGACTCCGCCCCTAAAGGTGCCAACCTTCCCAAACATTATCCTCAGCTAAGCATGCAAGCACATGAGCGTGTGGGACCAGCCCTGACAGTTTGTAAGTCGTGCTGACTTGGATTCCCTGTGTGAATCCAAAGGCACACGGCTTCTTCGCACCGCCTTGGTGGTTATTTCTCACCCTTGGCCACGCAAGGTACGATTAGTGACAAGAACCATGGACTCACACGTGCGCAAACCCCAAATGTTGGTGTTCTTTTCCTCAAGTCCTTATTGCCCGTTTCCTCGTGCGTCAGATGGAATCAGTGAGAGCGAGCGCTAAGCGCAAGGATGTGGGCTTCGAGGTTAGCGACGTGTTAACCTGTCCCCCAGAGTGCCCGGAGCACACAGCCAGGAGCTCTAGTTGGTGGGGATCTCACAAGCAAGATGGCACGGTGGTGTGAAAACAATCAGTGGGAGCGAGAATACCAATGAGAAGGACGTGCCTTTCTTGGACCAGCAGGGTCAAAGATCAGACAGCAGGGCAGTGTGGCTAGGTAGAGGATAAGTGAAGCAGAAATGGCAGAGAGAAGAAGGGGAGAAGGAGCTGGGGGACGGCTCAGGGTTAAAGTCTTTGCCTCACAAGCAAAAGGACCCGTGTCAGGACCCCCCCCCAAAATCCCATGGGAAAATGTGCCCTAATTGAACCATGGGGGCAGCCTGCAATTCTGGTCCTGGAAGGTGGAGTCTGGGAAAGTCCGGAGTGGAGCACTATAGAGGTAGAGCCATCCAGGATGATTGCTAGTGATACCCTTAGGTTTCCACACACACTCAGGTGCCCTCTTGTACACACATACACACGTGAAAGAGGAGGAGGAAAAGAAGGAGGAGAAGGAAGAGGAGGAGGAGGAGGAGAAGGAAGAGGAAGAGGAGGAGGAGGAAGAGGAGGAAGAGGAGGAGGCAGAGGAGGAAGAGGAGGAGGAAGAAGAGGAGGAAGAGGAGGAGGAAGAAAAGAAGGAGGAAGAGGAGGAGGAAGAAGAAGAACAGAGGAGGAGAAGGAGGAATAAAGCTGCATTGCACTCAGGACCTTGGATTTCAGGAAAAGCTGCCAGAGTGAGCAAGAGGCAATCGTGGACCACATCTGGTGTCGCTCCTGGAAACAGGAGCCCATGCTGGAGTGGAAGGGCCCCCACCTCTGTGGTACCACCCCCTCCTGGACCTCCTGAAGGTGTCCTCAGAACACTGTGCTAACACCAAGCTGAGAGAAGGGGACCCCCACCACTCCAACCACCCCCACCCCTGCAGGCTTCAGGAATCAGAAATCAGAACTCCTAGCAGAATTCTCAGATGCAAAATTCCCAAGTCACTTGTGGGAGCCGCTTCACTTGCCAAGCTGCCTTTGCTAAGACCCCGGCCCAGGCAACGGGCCAATGTATCTTCTTCACTAACCACTCAGCCAACTTGAGCTCCTTCTCTAGCTGAACCAGTCCATTTAATCTCAGCCTCCAATCAAGGAGGCCTTTGCATATTAAGGGAAATGTCCTGCAGGTGAGGCCGCTACGTGGGGGGTCACCTTGATTAAAGCAGCTTGTTCTACTAAGAAGTCTGGAATCTACTCCCTGGGTTCAGTTCGGGGCCATTAGCACAGTGTGGAGGCAGCGGGCAGGCATGAGTTGTCTCCTGTCTAATTGGAACACGCCCACGGAGCTCGGAAGTCCTCATTTAGACGGGCAGATCCATAAAAGAAGTGAGGAGTGCACTGGCAGTGGCAGGTATTTGGAAGACTAGCACGGTCTCCACGCAGCTGCTTAATAAAGATGGAGCCCGCCTGCTTCGCAGGAGAAACCCCAGGCTCCCTCCCAGCTTCAGACGTCAGCAGGTTTCCATCAGCTCAGCCACACGGGCTGACTCAACGGCTCCAGGTACAAGTCAGAAAGGGGGGGCTTAAGAAACTGACTTGGGGGCCAGGGAGATAGCTCAGGGGAGTAAGATGTCTGCTTGCAAACCTGGAGACCTGAGTTCAAGTTCTGCAAACCTACACGATTCCTCTCTCTCTCTCTCTCTCTCTCTCTCTCTCTCTCTCTCTTTCCCCCCATGTTATTCTATGTCTATCTCTTTCTCAAATAAAACATTTTTAAAAAAACTAACTTGGTTGTCACTATTACTTTCTTCCTTGCTGCTATGAGACAATATTCAATTCAAACACAGCTTAAGGGGGGAAAAGAGAAGTTTATTTGGCTCACAATTCCAGAGGGGTGTAGCTCATTATGATAGGAAAAGTATGGCGGGTGGCGGGAGCTGGAAGCTGGCCCAGTCCCGGCCTTCAGCGTGCAGGAAGAAACGTGAACTGAAAGAACAAACTGAAATAAAGCAGGGCTATGTTAACAAACACCTCAAGGTCTGCCTCCGTGGCTTCCCTTCTTCCAGCAAAGGAACCTTCCCAAACATCAACGTCAGCTAAGGATTCAAACACATGAGCCCGTGGACGATAACTCACATTGAAAACCATGGCATGGGCTTTCCCAGCCTCTCCCTGGAAAAGCATCCCCTCACCTTGAACCAAAGTGGAAGGGAATAAAGAGTAGAAATCCACAATAAATAAAGAATAAAGAGTAGCAGTGGACAGAGATATGTCTTCCCCTTGTTCGACTGGCGTGTGTCACAACACAAAATAATGAACATTGTATGAGTGTGGACGCCTGCCCAGCTGAAACACTCCATTCCCAAGGGGGAGGCAAATTCAGACTCAGAAAGGAAGTGAAACTCACAGGAAGCAAACAAAACTCACAAGTCTCCTGAAGTTCACTAAACGCACAAGAGCCACAAGGTCCTTCCCCAAAGCCACATAAGCAGTAACAACTACTAGGGGAGAGAAGATTCTAGAACCAGCCAGGCTGCCTGGGAGTCATGCACGGACTATCCAGAAACACAACTCTGCTGTTGGGGGGGGCAGTGGCTCTTGGTGAAGCTGCCTTTGAGTCAGGCATGTTTCTGTAATCAACCCTGCACCCACACTAATGCAAAGAACCCTAATTAGCTCACTAATTCACTAAGCCAGATTGGGTAGAATCGTTTCTTTAGTCTGTGCTTGCTGCCCTATGTGGAGTGAACAGAAATTTATTTGCATCTGCCCAGGAGAAGTCACATAACAGGTTTTCT
The DNA here is from genome assembly GCA_023101885.1 of Typhlomys cinereus. Taxonomy (NCBI): domain Eukaryota; kingdom Metazoa; phylum Chordata; class Mammalia; order Rodentia; family Platacanthomyidae; genus Typhlomys; species Typhlomys cinereus. The sequence goes on along the minus strand of JALPQD010000374.1, from coordinate 754,309 downwards.
GTTTTAAGAGTGTTCGGGGATGGAGTTCAGGAGATGGCTTGTTGGGTAAAGCGTTTGTCCCGCAAGCTGAGGACAGGAGGTAAAATCGAGGAAACTGGTTGGAATACAAACAAGGGGCGTCTGTCTGCACATGGGGCAAGGAGTCTATATGGTAAGAGAAGGCAAAATGACTTGGGATACTGCGACCACTGTCTGCACACACGTTGCTGATCATGATTTTGTAATGTAAAATAACCTGGAAACCTGTTTGTTGTCAAGAAACTAAACTGTACAGAGGGTATAAAAGGTTGTACTTTTGCTTTGTTCGGGTCTTTGTCTCTTGGGTAGGAACCCGCAGAGTCTCATGCTAGCACAGCAAACTGCTTTCCAGAGGCAAGTCTCTGGGGTGCGGCTTAGCCTTGAGGTTTTCAAGCAGCAGGGTCCCCAGAACTGATGTAAAAGTCAGGCAGGCGTGGTGGTCACATGTCATACCCAGCACTCGGGAGGCAAAGACGGGCAATCTCCACGGCAAACGAGCGGCTACCTAGACAGTCAGCAAGCTCTAGGTTCTAGTGAGAGATGTTGCCTTAATGGTAGAAGCAGAGAGTGACTGAAGGAATTACCCAGTGTCAACGATGGGCCCCCATGTGTATGTGCACCCGAGCACACACACACACACACACACACACACACACACACACACACGCACACATGGGCACCTACGCATAAGCAAAAAAAAAAGTGTTCTTCCTTAAACACACAGTGCCGCCCTCCCAAGCTCTGGACCACCATGTCTATGCTGCTGCCACCCAGGTCTCTCCGCTACCCCTGCCCTGCACACAGGAGGCTCAAGCTGAGCCCACGCCTCTCGTGCTGAACAGATGTTTCTGTGACAAGAACAACATCACAGCGGATTCCTCTCGAAATAAACCACACTGCGTGACTGCAGACCCAGGGAGGTCTGGCGTGTGCATGGGTGTGCCGGTCTGTGCGTGCACAGGGGCGAGGGGCTGCAGGCATTTCATTACACGGACAGGGTCAACTACGGGAAAGCTGTGAAGCTGCTTTGGTGACTCCGTCCGTCTTCTGACGCTCCTGCTAAAGCTCCTTTCGAGGAGCAAAGGCTGCAAAAGGGGAACCTGCTGGCATGCGGCTTCAGTAAAGTCCTTTGCTCCTTCCCGGTGTAAGGCAAAGGCCTGAGGCTTGGGCTCATACCTGGGCCAGGGTTGGTTGCCATGGAAATGACTGGCAGTCACAATAAGGTGGCATTATGTGCTCTCAGCAGGACCAGAGAAGAGCTTGAAACTGGACAGGGTGAAAGGAAAAGGGAAGGAAGAAGAAAGGGGGGAAGGAAGAAGAAAGGGAGAAAGGAAGGGAGGGAGAAAAGGGGGGGGAGGAGAGAAATATAGAAATAATATCTGAAGGTAGTGATCCCAAAAGGAAACACAAAGAAGCAGGGCAAAAGTAGGTCTCATACAAGGTGAAGTCAAAGGAGGAGAGAAGGAGCGATGTTTTCTTTGAAGTTTTAGATGGAGAGAGAGAGAGAGAGAGAGACCCATTCCAAAGGGTTTCATGTGCATTCCTCTCTCATTGAGTTGGTGATGCAGAAACCACAAGGCAGAAGCACAGGAGGGCTTAGCAGTGTGGTGCAGGAGGTAGAGGAGGGGTCGGATAGGAGGCAAGCCAAGCCTCAAAACATACAAAGGTTCAGTCTGAGACCACCAGCAAACCTGCTGGCCTCCCAGTCCCCAGCTGTTTAACAAGTTCATTCCAAATTTCCGCCTCCTTCAAAAGCCATAAAGCTGCAAGCTGAATGGCTGTGTGGCTCCTGCATCCAACTTTTAAAAAGCCATAAACCCTCGAGGACCAGGGGACAGATTCCAGCTCCCTGATTAAGACCTTTCTTCCCAAGTTGAGCACCGCCAGAGGGGAAACAGCACACTGTCTTCCTGGGGTCACTTTTCCATTCAGAGCTCCGCTGGTTTCCTCACTGTAGACAGAAGTCTGAACACCAAGACCTAGATTCGCACTGTATCAGCAAGTGAACAGCAGCAAGCTTGCTGAGCAATGAGCCTTTTACAGGGCGAGGAACACTGAACTCTCCCTCTTTCCATGGACGTTGTAGACAGGGCCTTTGAACCACACGCAAGTCTGCCGGGACCTCGGAACCCATTGTTAAGACAACCCAAATCAAAATTATGTTACGACGTCGAGGCTGGAGAGATGGCTCAGGAGTTAAGACTCTGTCTCGCAAGCAGAAGGTCCTGAGTACGGATTCAAGGTCCCACTTAAAAATGCCAGGTGGAAACTGTGGTGGCCTGCACTTCTGGCTGATGGGCGGAGCCTGGGAAATCCCAGAGTGAAGCCAGAAGGAGGTAGAAGCAATCCAGGATGATTCTCCAAGTCACCCTTGGTTCTCCACAGGAACACACAGTGTCCTCTAATACACGCACACACATAAAAATATTTTTTAAAATTAGTACAATGTCACATGTTTTCTCTGACTACAACTGTATGTATTGTATGTGAGAATGTGTGTGTGTGAGAATGTGTGGGTGTGCGTATGTGTATGTGAGTGTGAGTGTATATGAGTGTATGTCTGAGTGTGACAATGTGTGTGAGTGCATGTGTGTGTGTATGAGTGTGTGTGCGCATATGTGTATGAGTGTGTGTGTGTGTGTGTGTGCATGTGTGTACTCCAGAGGTCAAGTTCAGGTGCTGTTCTTCCACCTGGTTTTTTTGACACAAGGTCTCTCACTTGGACCTGGGACAACGCTGATCTGGCTGCACCAGCTGACCAGGGGTCTTCTGTCTCTACTTCCTCTGCACTGGAATTATAAGAGCAGACCACCGTCTCTGCTTTTTCTATATTTTTATTGAGATACTCATTTGAGAGAGAGAGAGAGAGAGAGAGAGAGGAGGGGGTGGGCATACCATGGTGCACGCATACGTCAGAGTTGTCTCCTACCACATGGTTTCTCAGAACTCAGAACTCAGCTTGCCAGGTTGGTATGCAAGCGTCTTACCATGGACCGATCTCTCTACGCCCCACAACTAGCTTTTGTATTTTGGAAATATATATCCGAGGGGCGGGGATGTGCGTACCTGCTATGGCGCATGAGTAGAGATCAGAGTCCTCTCCTCCCATCACATGAGCTTCTGGGGATTGAATGCAGGTCACCGTGTTGGTGAACAGGCATTTACCCACTCGGCGATCTCTTTGAGCCCCACGTCCGATTTTTTTTTGCATGAGTTCATACTTGTGTGACAAACTCTTTACAAATAAAGCAATTTCCCAACCCCTCCGACTGCTACTTATTCTTACAATGACCCACTGCAGTTAGCTCAGTTCTCAGCATAGAATCTAGTGCCTTCCTATCTAATTTGACTAGCACTACAAGCATAACCACCTAAAGTATCTTCTTCATCAATGAGCAATCAAACTCGAATCCATGTCTGTGTTTTGCCCCCTTTCAGCCTTATCTGTACCCTCCATTGCCTTCCTTCCAAAGCCACTTTCTGAGCTCCCCAGCATGAGCAAACCCCAGTTTCTCTCTGCTTACAGCAAAGGGAAATCATTTAGAAAGGAATTAGGGTGTGAAGTCCTCCTGTATTCTGCTTCCACATTCACCTCTGCTCGTCACAGACACTTAATTCTATAGCCATTTTTAGCAGCCCACACATCCTGAATCTTTCCATAGTGTGCAATTTCGTTTTGTAGAATTTGATCTTTCTTTTTTTTTTTTTTTCCTGCTCAGAGTTTGTTGGCTACACAGTTTGTGAGCCTCATTTTTCTGTGGCTGAGATAAATGCATGACCCAAACAGTTTAGAGGAATGATGGGATTTTGATTCATGCTCAGTTTCAGGTTATAGAGTTACGCCAGCATCAGAAGCCAAAGGAATTGACCATGTAATGAGCACAGGAAGAGATGAGAGAGGGACCTACTTTTGAGTGTGCTTGTGTGTGTGTGTATGTACAAGAGGGGACCTGGGCGTGTCTGTCTGTGGAGGTCCAAGGCTGACATCAGGAATCATCCTGGATTGCTCTACCTCCTTATTGCCATAGAATCTCCCAGGCTCCACCCACCAGGGCTGGAAGTGCAGGCTGCTGCCGTATCCACCAGGCATTTTTACCTGGGATCTGAGTATCTAGACGCAGGTCCTTTTGCCTGCAAGTCAAAGGCTTAGCCCCTGAACCATCTTACCAGCCCAAGTTTTCTCCCCATCTCCCCCACCTGCACAGGGAAAGATCCCACACGCTATGGGCTGGGTCTTCACACATCAGTCAGATCATCCTTTACAGCCTCGCTCAGGCTGCCTTCTTCAGTAGTAGACCTGTAGGGTCAAGCTGATATCTAAGCTGAAATGTCACCCATAGCGTGCAAATAAATTGCACAATGATGTCAGTTCATGAAGCGAATTGGTTTAATGGAGATTGGTTTACATGGGTTCATCTGTCTGGTTTCCTCTAAAGCCAGTCTCTCGGGGCCAAGAAGTTTGCCTAGAGTTGGTCTTTAAAGAAGTCGCCTTTAAAAGTCTGAAAGTTATCAGATTGCGGGCTGCTTGGGAGCACTTTGAGAAGAGAACACATGAAAGACGGGACTTCTGGCTCTGGTTGGGCTCTGGAAGAAGCTCATCCATCCTCCCCCTGAGAGCATCAGCACTGGGCAGCACTGGACAGCAGACACCTGACATCTTGGAAACTGATCCGAAGCTTTCAAGAAATGCAAAGCGCTCATTCAGGGGCTGGCGAGATGGCTGTGCACGTGAGGCGTCTGCCCATAAACCTACCGACCTGAGTTCAATCCCCAGAGGTCTGGAGTCCACGTGATAGAAGGAGAGAACTGACTTCTGAAAGTTGTCCTTGACTTTCACATACACATGCATTATGGCACAATGTGCCTGCTCTCTCTCTCTCTCTCTCTCTCTCTCTCTCTCTCTCTTTCCCTCTCTCTCTCTCTCTCTCTCTCATAAATAAACTTCAGGAAGGACAGGCTGAGACTAGCCAATCACCTCCTCGCCAGGGGGAATTATTTCATTTCCAGTTGAAGGCAAGCGCCCAACACCCAGGGTATGACAAGCAGCAATTTCGGCAGTGAGCAAACGGAGCCCAGTCCTTATGATGATCTCAACTTATGTTCCTATTCAAGGTGAGCATCAGAATAAACACCCTCTCAGAGATTTCACGGGGAAGAAGAATCGAGATGCTCACAGACAGCCTGACAGTTTTCCCCATGTCTGGCTGCTGCGCATAACAACCCTTTTAGCAACCGGGAGTTCATGTGCAAGTGCAGAAGGCCAGAGAGGATCTCAAGAAAAGAAAAGCATTTTTCCCCCGTTGCTGTGATAAAACACCCTGACAAGAATGAATCGGTGCAGAGGATCGCAGGGGAGAAGGCTTCAGTCAGTAGGATCCTTAGAGGCAAGGGGTTAAACCGTCATAACAGAGTTCCCATGCTAAAGGGCGGCCCAAGAAGAGGCCCCAAGCTATGCCATTGAGTCCTGAACCCTCACTAGGGTAGACAACTCAGAGGGAAATTCAGCGCCCACATAAGCAGATGCTCTGGAGGATAGGAGGGAGAAAGCAGGAAGCACCAAGAGAGGAGGAGGGAAGGAAAAGAGATGAAAGGGAGGGGGGAAGAATAGGAGGGGGGAGATTGGGAAGGGGCGAGGGTGCAATGGGGGACAACAAAGGGGAAGAGAGGAGGAGGGAGAAGAAGGGGGTACCTATGGAGATTGTATAACCAGGAAAAATGCAATAAAAAAAGAGAATGATTCAGTGTAGAAAATAAGCTACAAGTGGGAATTGCTACAATCTAAACAGGACATGCAAGTCACCCCCAATCCAGAGCTCAGGATGCAGAAAGGGAGTGGTGAGGATGTAAGAATCTAAGATAAAGAGGGGTAAAGTCAGATGGCATCTTCTGGACATGACAGGGAAATGCAGCTGTGTGCATTTCCATAAGACCCACGAAATTTATTCATTCACTTATGGGGTGTGTGTGTGTGTGCATGTGTGCGTGTGTGTGTGTGTGTGTGCGCGCATGCGCGTGTCAGACAGCACTGTGTCCCTGTGGAGGACCAAGGGTGACTTTAGAAATCATCCTGGATTACTTCTACTTCCTTCTTATTTCACTCTGGTATTTTCCAGGCTCCGCCCACCAGAGCCAAAAGTGCAGGCTGATGATGTTTCCACCTGGAGTTTTTACTTGGGATCTGGTATCTGAACTCAAGTTCTTCTGCTAGCGAGGCAGAGTCTTAACCCTGAGCTATCTCTCCAGCCCCCCCCACACACACAATATTTGACCTATCAACATTTCACCATGGAAATGGGAAGCTCTGTAAAGGCTCCACCCCTCCCTGAGAAACGGTTGCCAGATGCGCATTGGGGAGGAGAGTTACTTTTTCCCAACGGTATGCCCACTGATACATCATCCTTGCTCCAACAAGTGATCCGTCACGAGTCATTAGTGGCAACTCAGATGAAACCCAGTGGGTCACACAGACACAAACGGTCAGGAAAGCAGGGGAGGGAGAGATTGGTGGGGGAAAAGAAGGTGTGTGGTGGGAGAAAGAAGGGAATTGGGATTGGGTGATAAAGGGTTAAAGTGACATGAATTCATCGTATTCATATACAAAATTCTAAAAGAATGTATGGTTTAAAAAAAGACTTTTTCAAAGAGAAGAGAAGAGGAGAGGAGAGGAGAGGAGAGGAGAGGAGAGGAGAGGAGAGGAGAGGAGAGGAGAGGAGAGAAAAGCTTAGGGAAAAAATAACTGAACTAGTATTATTCTCTGTTGCTGTGAGAGAACACTCAAAGCAAGCAACTTAAAGGGAGAAAGGGAGATTTATTCAGCTTATGGTTCTAGAGGGGAGGTACAGTTCTTCATGGTGGGAAAGGCTTGCTGGCTGGTGGAAGCTGGAGACAGGCTAAGTCACTGCAGACCTCATGGAGGCTGAGAGCTGCAAAACTTCAGCTTAAGAGCAACTAACTAACTGAAGCAGGGTGGGCTAACCAATCTTAAAGTCCACCTCCTCGTGACTGCCTTCCTCCAGCAAAACTCCACGTACCATGCTCTTCCCAAACAACTAAATATGCAAACACTTGAGTCTGTGAGGGACAATATACATTGAAACCATGGTAGGGATTTAATCTGGCTGACTGTTCAAAACACAGCCATCATGGTAGGGAACTCAAAGCATCAGGAGTTTGGTTCTCTGGTCCCGCTGTAGCCACAGTTAAGAAGCAGAAAGGAGAGAAGAGAAAGTGTGGCCATACCACAATTTCCACAACTTATCATAATTATGTTCGTGTTAATCTAAGAGATCAACGTGTAATTCATTGTAATTAACAATGTAATACACTGGTTATTGGCTTGGTTATGCTACTTGGAGCAGTTATTGAAAACAGATACAAACTGTAGAAAAGAGACACAGACTAATTAATGGGAACACTTAAAATTATTAATAGGAAAAAAAAAAACACAGGAGGATTAAAGAGAGAAGTCGGACAGGTGCAGGAGAGTGAGGAAATGCAGAGCGCTAACCCTAGCAGCGGCAGCATTAGTGTGAAGAGACTGAGCGCTACACTTAAAAGATGGATGATCAGACTGCACCAACTGGGATTGTCTATTATCTGCAAGAGCGCTTCAGAGTCAAAAACATAGTAGGTTGAAATAAATAAAATTGCCATTGTGACTATACTTTTTTAAGTAGATTTAGAGGTGGCTAGATGTCTGCACACGTGAAGGCACCTCTCTACGCACCTGGGGCCCTGAGTTTGTACCCAGACCCGCGTGGTGGAAAGGGAGAACGGGCTCCTTCAGTCGTCCTCTGGCTCCATTAGTGTAGAGTGGCATACTCTCTCTCTCTCTCTCTCTCTCTCTCTCTCTCTCTCTCTCTCTCTCCCCTCTCTGTCTCTCCTCTCTCTGTCTCCTCTGTCTGTCTCTCTCCTCTCTCTCTCCCCTCCCTGTCTTTCTCTTCTCTCTCTCTGTCTCTCTCTCCTCTCTTTCCTCTATCTGTCTCTCTGTCTCTCTTTGTGTCTCTCTCGTCACTCTTCTCTCTCCCCTCTCCCTGTCTCTCTCCTCTGTTTCTCTCTCCTCTTTCTCTCTCCTCTCTCTCCCTCCTCTCTCCTCTCTCTCCTCTCCCTCTGTCTCTCCCTCCTCTCTCTTCTCTCTCCCTTCTCTCTTCTCTCTCTCCTCTCTGTCTGTCTCGTCTCTCTCCTCTCTCTGTCTCTCTCCTTTCTCTGTCTGTGTGTGTCTCTCTGTCTCTCTCCTTTCTCTCTCCATCTCTCTCTCCTCTCTCCCTCTTCTCTCTTCTGTCTCTCTCTCCTCTCTCTGTCTCTCTCTCCTCTCTCTCTGTCTCTCTCTGTCTCTCTCTTCTCTCTCTCTCCTCTCTCCCCTCTTCCCTCTCTCTTTCTTCTCTCTCCTCTTTCTCTCCCCTCTCTCTTTCTCTCTCCTCTCTCTGTCTCTCTCTCCCCATCCCCAATAAATAAAATATTAAAAGTCAAATTAGAGGAGCTGCAGAGATGGTTGAGGGGTTAAGCTTTTGCCTTACAAGCAACAGAACCTGAGTTCAGATCCCAGATCCCACATAGAAACGCTGAGTGGAAATAGTAGCAGCCTGAACTTCCAGCCCTGGAAGGCGGAGCCTGGGAATCCCAGAGAAAAGCAGTAAGAAGGTAAAGCAATCCAAGATGATTCCTAATGTTCCCCTTGGGCCTCCACAGGCACCCACAGTGCCCTTTTCTATACCCACACGCATCTACACACACACACACACACACACACACACACACACACACCCACACTACACATGCAAAAATAAAAGTCAACTTAGGCAAACCTTAGCAGCAAAAAGGATATTTCTTAATGATGAATAACATTAAAGGCCAACATGTCGAGAAAGCATCACTGTTTGTAAGTGTGAACACAGCTTCCAGGGGACACTACGCAGAAAACAAGAGTGACAGAACGGAATGATTCCAAATGCACAGATGTCCGTATCACACCATCAGTTCTGGACCCCAGATGATAACGAGCAAGAGTGCAGAGTTCTCAGGGGACACTGCCAGCCACGGGTGCTGAGATCTCCAGCGGCAGCTCTGGCGACAGCAGGACGCAAGTCCTTACAGTGCGCCACCTTCTCCAGCCCAGCTCAGAGGCCGCCGTGTGTCGCGATGACCCAAAGCTCTCAGTAGAGTCGATGCGGAATTGAAATAATTCAAAGCACAGTTCGGAATCCAACAGAAAGAAACCACAAATCAGCAAAACAAAGAAATATGAGAAATGTCCAATACATGGAAATTCAACAATGTACTCTTACCTAACGGGCCAGTCCAAGAGGAAAAAAAAAATCAAAAAAGGGAGGTTAGGAAATACTTGAAACTGGAAGCAAATGCAAGTTTAATCTGTCGGAAGTTGTGGCAGGTCATTAGCGCCTCGCCCGACGATGGAACAGAAGAAAAGGCGTCAGGAGACAGCCTAGGAAAAGGAGAGAAGACTTTAAACCGGGGCAGGCAAGAGAAAGGGGGAATAAGAGAATGAAACTTCAGTAAGTGGGGAACAGAGAAACAGTAGGAACACCCACCCAAGTTGATTCTTCGCCTTGAAAATTGGTGTTTGCTGGCCAATAAAGAACTCCACAGTAATAGATAAAGAAATTTTCACTGTTTAAAACTGACCAGGTACAATACACAGGGAACATTGCAAAGGAAAAGATAAGCCCAGTTGAAGGATGAACAAAAATATGAATAGGAAAAACACGTCAATGAGAACTAGAATCACTGCCTTTGGAATAATTTAGGGTATTATTCAAATTACCAAAGCAAAAAGAAGCCATATTTCTATCAGAGATGCTTACACACTAGTTTTATTGAAGCACTTGTCACAGTAGCCAAGATATGGTGGTCTCAACCGAAGTGACTATCAGTGGATGACTGCAAAAAGAACAGATGATATATGTGCATCTATATAATACCTTACTTATCCATAAAAGAGAATGTCTGTCACTTGTAGCATACAACTTGTATCACGTTAAGCAAAATAAGCCAAGCACAGCAAGACAAATATTGCATGCTCTTACTCGTCTATGAAAAGTTTAAAATAAAGATAGCAGACTGGGGAAATGGTCTGGGTGATTAAAGCCTTGATCTTGCAAGCAAAAGGATCTGAGTTCAAATTCCCCAGATCCCACCTTAAAAGGTAGGGCAGAACTGAGTCCTTATACCTCATTAGAGGACCCAGAGGGAAGTTTGACATGCACACTGAAGAATGCTCCAGAATGGGGGGCCCCCCACTGGGAGAAAGGGGGGAGGAGAGAGGAAAGGAAGGGGAAAAGGGAAAAGGGAGAAAGAGGGTCCAGGGAGGGTGGAGGAGGGAGGAAGGGGAATGGGGTACTTATCAACTTTGTATGAGTGGAAGAAATAAAAAAAAAAAAAGGCAGGGCAGAAATGGTGGCCACCTGTAATTCTGACTCTAGAAAGCACAGCCTGGAAAACCCCAGAGCAAAGCAATAAGGATGCAGAGCAATCCAGGGTGATTCCCAATGTCATCCTTGGGCCCACAGGTACACACATTCAAGTGCAGTCTGGTAACACACGTATACACACACACACACACACACACACACACACACACACACACACACAAATAAAGACATCCTGGAGAGGAATCATCACCATAGATAAAGAGAAAAAAGGAAGGAGACAGAGAGGGACCAGATAATGAGTACCAAGATTCACCTAGCTTTGAGGAATTAGTTCTGGTGTTCTACCGCACACAGAGAAATATTAGTCTTCAGCAATTTATATTTCCAAATAGACAAAAAAGCAACCGAAGTTTCCCAACACGATATTTGAGGAAACAGACATGCTAATTACCCTTGTTTGATCTACCTATTGAACATATGTGTCAGATAATTCTCCTGTCCCCAATAATTATGTGTGAATATTGCAGATACATTTTAACATTGTTTTCAAGATCAAGTAGCATTGGAATTCTTGGCAATGGCAAAAGCTGGAGGCCGTTCAGTATCCCTCACGGGGAGCCGGGGAGCTGAATAAAGGGGCTCTCCATGGAGCAAAACGAGGTGTCCAGAGCAGAGGGCTAAAGGCAGTGGAAAGAGGCCCCTCAAGAGCAGCTCAGAGAGAAAGGAACAGAATGATCTTATTCTCAAATGTCTGACACATGAACTTCAGCTGTGGACACCTGACTCAGCAATACACAGAAAAGAAATCTCAGAAGGAAATACCGTGGCGAAGAAATAGATTTGGGAAAACTGAAGTTAAAGAGAATAAACTAAGGAAGATTATATATAGAAAATGGATGGATAGATGGATAACAAGATGGATGAGTAAACGGAAAAAAGATAAATGATAGATAGATAGATAGATAGATAGATAGATAGATAGATAGATAGATATGATAGATTAGATGTAGATGACAGAGATGTATAGATAGATGTATGTAGGAGAAAAATAATAGAATTTAGATAAATAGATAGATGATAGGATAATAAATAGAAGATAGATACAAGGATGACGAAGGTAGCTAGATGATAAGTGATGATAGATGATGAAGATAGATAGACAGATAGATAGATAAATGATATATGGTGATGGAATGAAGAAATCATAGAAATAAATAGCGATTGGGGCTGGAAGGGTGGCTCAGGGGTTAAGCCTCTGCCTTGCAGGTGGAAGGTCCTGAATTCGGATCCCAGATCCCACGTATAGACGCTGGGCGGAAGCGGGGGCGGCCTGTGTTTCTGGTCCTGGTAGGATGGAGCCTGTGAATCCCGGGGCAGAGTAAGCAAGGAGGAGGTGGAGGCGTCCATGGTGGTTCCCGAATTCGTCCGTGATTCTACACACACGCGCGCGCGCGTGCGCACACCCATACATACGCATACACGCAAAATTGAATAAATAAAAAAGAAAGAAAGAAAGAAAGAAATAGCGATTATAGACAGATGATAAATAGATGATAGATAATGGATAGATAAGATGATAGATAGGTAAAGATACATAGAGTTGGATGATAGATAGGCAGATATAATTTGCCTTCAAAGAATTGAATAATTCCCTAATTTCCCTTACAATTATGTGACCCCAGAGTTCAGTAATTTCCAAGAGTAATTTTTAAGTCCATCTTTCAACTCATCAGTGTGGACTATGTGCCTGTGGTAAGGAAAAGTTCACGCCGCGACATAATGGAGACCTTTACTTGAAATTTAATTTCCAAGTTCATGTGACCTGAAATGATCGGTTTTCAACAGGCTTCAGTGTCGTGTGGATAACGCCACAAGTTAACCACTTAAGAACACTACAAATTCCGCACGAAAATTAAACTAATTCTTTCCACATAAGTATGCTGACCTGTTTTTCCCCAACTATTTTTATTCCTATTCTTTTAGATTCTTAACAGACGTCTTTCTTTTTTTTTTTTTTTTTTTCTTTAAAAACTTGCCCGCCACAAGCTGAGATGCACAGACACTCCTACACGAACGAAGCTCCCTTGGAATGAGCAAAAAGACTAAATAGATTGTGAAACAGCCCCCTGCGGGCCAGACATGTGAGACATTGTCTTCTCAGCTCCGCATAACTATCAAGACTTTGTCCAAGACAGAACTCCACTGGGGGAGGGGGCGGAGTTATACAAATGAGACCTGCGGGGATAGGAAAGTTTTGACTTTTGGGGAGTATTTAAAGAAGAACGATAAAGAAGAGAATAGAGTCTAACCTCATGCACTTAAAACTGGGGAGGGGGGTTTAATCAGGAAGCCAAATTAAGTCCCCAAAAAGCCACAGCTAGAGCTTGCAATCTAGGTCAACGCCCCTTCACACTGGTTCCACTTCCATCCGCACACAGATGTCTCTGCAGAAAGCCACCACAAGCCGCATCCTCCCTGGCCTCCAGGAACCTCTGCAGAGAGCCAGCCCTACCAGGGTTACCCCTGAATGTAGTTCGCATGGTTCCCAGACCATGAGGAACTATTTGCTGAAACTTCCTCCCAGGAGCTTTACTCTGCAGCTGTTGGTAAGAGAACTGCAGTAGTGAAATTCACCCCTGTGTGATTTACAGTGATTCAGGAAGTGTCCCAACATGCGAAAACGCCAGACAAAAGTGTTTAAGACGCACACTCGGGTCTATAAAGACGCTGCATCAAACTGCCTTTTAAATATATGTCATTGTACCTATAAACTGGAGGCGTACTCAGCACTCATCCTGGACGCTTCATTTTGCAATGGAAAGTGTTTATTACAGAAAATCACAACTGGCCAAACGTGCAGAAAATAAGTGAATACAGACTGTTCAATCCTAAACAGGACATCTAAGTCAACCCCCACCCCACAGCTCAGGCAACATCATGTAAGAGGGAGCGGTAAGACTGTAAGAGCCTGCAGCCCCTCTCCTGCCTCTCTTGGAAGAAAAGTCCACTTCAGCATCTTCAGCTGTTACATTGAAGTATACATGGACATTGCTCAAAGCTAAAGAAAAACCACCAACATATTCACTACTTACCAATAAACATGATTGATAAAATCCTGTTAACAATGGCCAATTTAACAAATACTATTATAGTTGATAGTTCATTCTACCTACATATTATTTTTTTCATAGACTACGTTATATAGAAAACCTACAGTCTGAGCCAGCAAAATGGCTCAGTGGTTAAAGCACCTTACATCTCTGGTGACTAGAATTCAATCCCTACAAATGAGCTCGGGGTTCAATTCCCTTCCACAAGTGGTAAGAGGGAACTGACTTCTAAAAGTTGTCCTTTTGGTTCTATCTGTGGATCTAGCATAGAAGGTGTACTTTCTCTCTCTCTCTCTCCTCCTCTCTCTCTCTTCCTCCCTCCTTTCAAACAAAAACTGATTTGCATGCTCTTTGGTTTTCTCATATTATTTTCTAAGATTACTGATATTACTAAAGATTCTTCAGAATCATAGGTTTTATTAATAATAGTCACAAATACTTTATTTTTATTATATCATACCTATTTCTATCATAGATTCATATCTATGAATATACTATAATGCTCAGCCTCATTTAATTGTACAAGCAACATGTGAATGTCATTCAAATTTATATCATCCTGTACAAGCAACAGCAAGCTAAGCTATATGGTTTTTGGCCTCTCTAAACATTTTTTTTTGCAATTTTCTTGTGTATAGGAGGCATGATATGTTTACATAAGTTTTCCATATGTGTGTGTGAAGATAGGTCTACAGGCCCAAGGTTGATATCAGGAATGATCCTTGATCACTTTTCTTTTTTTTTTATAATATATTTTTTATTATTATTTCAGCTCACACAAACTTAATAGGTACACCGGTTCCCTCCCTCCCTCTTCCTCCCCCCAAACCCCTGCTCCCCCTCCCCTCACCCTTCCCTCCCCATCCCCCGTGCCTCCCACCCCAATTCCCAGAGTCCTTTCTTGTGCATGCCTGACTCTCCTCTGGGCCCTCCTCTCCGACGACGTACAAGGACCCAGTGGCATTTCCCTGAACCCTTTCCTGTGTTCCCCTTAAGCATGGGAACACTACTGTGGCTGTCAATCCCTTGCCTCCAAGGATCTTGGTGCCTTTAGCAGATGCTAGACTTTGTGAGGTCAATAGTGTGATGGACATTGCGCCGGGCATGCAATGTCCAATTATGATTGCTTCGGCCTAACTTGTGTGGAGTATCTTGCAAATCATTGCTCCTCCCATCCTTTTGCTCTTACACTCTTACCGCCCCCTCTTCCGCAAATGTCCCTGAGCTTCAGGATGGGGAGAGATTAGTCTGGCCTAGTTCTAGGTGGTTGATATAGAGTCTCTGAAGTTCTGGATAGTGGTTTGTTGATTTTCTTTTGCAGTTTTGTTGCTCCTGCAATGCCCTTCACTCCATCGCGATGGGCATTGTATGTCACCCCCTGGCCAGAGACAGAAAGCTGTTAAACTGGAGTCTTAGTATAAGAGCACATTCAAGGGTAGATGTAATACTTATACACAAAAGTGGAATCACAGGGTTATATGGCATTTGGCAATTGGAGGGGTCAATCACCCATTTGCAAAATGGTTACTTTTTAATCTGCCGGACTATATGCCCTCCCCTTCTGGTGAGTTCATACCCCCTTAGTTGTAAATGATCAGGAACGAATGTCTGTGAACTTAACTAGGTGTCACATTACTTTCTTGCAGTCCTTGATGGAGGCCTATTTTCTCTACTGTAACATGGTCACTTCTCTCCTTGTTTCTGGTGTGGCCCTCCAACCCCATCCCTCCTGTTCATAATCCTTGCAATTACTGTAGGTAATACATAGATTTACCTATGAGTGTCTCAAGATGGGCTGGGTGGGTTTAGTATTAGGAGCCACCTATTAGGGAGTACATACGGCGCTTAATTTTCTGGGTCTGGGACACTTCACTTAATATAATTGTTTCTAATGACATCCATTTCCCGGCAAGTTCCAGTAATTCATCATTTTTGATGGCTGAGTAGTATTCCATTGTATAGATGTACCACAGTTTCCTTATCCACTCGTCACCTGTTGGACATTTGGGTTGATTCCATGACTTTGCTATTGTAAACAGTGCTGCTATGAACATGGTCGTGCTTGTGCTACTGAGGTGAACCTCTGCTGTATGGGGGGTTATTCCCAAAAGTGGAATTGCAGGGTCATATGGCATTTCAATCTTTAATTTCTTTAAGAATCTCCAGACGGCTCGCCAGAGTGGCTGTATGAGCCTGCATTCCCACCAGCAATGTAGGAGAGTTCCCCTCTCTCCACATTCTCTCCAGCATTTGTTGTTCTTTGTGTTGTGGATTTTGCCATCCTAACCGGGGTGAGATGATATCTCAGGGAAGTTTTGATTTACATTTCCCTGATGGCTAAGAAGTGAAGCATTTTTTAAGATATTTGTTAGACATTGTAATTTCATCCCTGGTAAAATTTCTTTTAAGTTCCAGGGCCTATTTTTTAATTGGGCCATTGGTTTCCTTGTTGTTTAGTTTTCTAAGTACTTTGTGCACTCTGGACAATAGAGCTCTATCAGATATGTGGTTAGTGAAGATTTTCTCCCATTCTGTGGGTTGTCTTTGAGCTCGTGTTACAATCTCTTTATCTGAACAGAAGCTCTTTAATTACACAAGATCCCAACTGTTGAGAGTTGGTAGCAGTGACTGTGCCATTGGATGTCTGTTTAGGAAATGTTGGCCTAGACCAATCAGCTCGAGGGAGTTCCCTATCCTTTCAACTATGGTTTTTATAGTCTCTGGCCTTATATCAAGGTCCTTGATCCATTTGGAATTAAGTCTTGTACATGGTGACAAGTATGGGTCCAGCTTTAATCTTCTGCATGTGGAGATCCAGTTTTGCCAGCACCATTTGTTGAAGATGCTGTTCTTTTTCCATTGGATTTTTTGGGCCCCTTTGTCAAAGACCAAATGGCTGTAATTTTGTGGGCTTATATCTGGGTCTTCAATCCTTATCCATTGATCTGTGTGTCTATTTTGGAGCCAGTACCAGGCTGTTTTTATAACTATGGAATTGTAATATAGACTAAGGTTCGGTATGGTAATACCTCCAGCAGTGTTTTTGTTACTCAGGATTGTCTTTGCTATCCTGGGTCTTTTGTGCCTCCATATGAACTTTGAGATTGTTTGGTCAACTTCTTTGAAGAATTGCTTTGGGATTTTAATTGGTATAGCATTGAATTTGTATATTGCCTTTGGTAGGATGGTCATTTTTACGATGTTGATTCTGCCAATCCAGGAACAAGGGAGGTCTTTCCACCTTCTGGTGTCTTCTGCTATTTCTTTCTTTAGGGTTTTAAAGTTTTCATTGTAAAGGTCTTTTACCTCCTTGGTTAGGTTTATACCAAGGTATTTCATTTTTTTAGGGGCTATACTAAATGGTATTGTTTCTCTCAAGGCTTTTTCACTTCTTTCATTCTGGGCATATAGGAAGGCCTCTGATTTTTGCACATTTATTTTGTATACTGCCACCCTGCTGAACTTCTCAATTAGTTCCAGGAGCTTCCTGGTGGAGTTTTTGGGATCACTCAGGTATAAGATCATGTCATCTGCAAATGGGGATAGCTTGACTTCTTCCTTGCCGATTTGAATCCCTCTTATGTTCCTTTCTTGTCTTAGGGCTTCAGCTAAGACTTCAAGTACAATATTGAATAGAAGTGGTGAGAGTGGACAGTCTTGTCTAGTTCCTGATCAAAGTGGGAATGCTTCCAATTGTTCCCCATTGAGCATAATCCTTGCTGTGGGCTTGTTGTATACAGCTTTTCTTATATTGATAAAGGTCCCTTCCATTCCTACTGTCTCTAGCGTTTTGATCATAAAAGGCTGTTGGATCTTGTCAAGAGCTTTTTCTGCATCTATCGAGAGTATCATGTGGTCTTGGACTTTGGACTGGTTTACATGATGAATTACATTTACTGATTTGCGTATGTTGAACCAACCTTGTGTGCCGGGGATGAAGCCTACTTGGTCCCCGTGAATGATCTTTTTAATATGTTTTTGAATCCGATTTGCTAAAACTTTGTTGAGAATCTTTGCCTCTGTGTTCATCAGAGAGATTGGCCTATAGTTTTCTTTTTAAGTGAGTCTTTATTAGGTTTTGGGATTAAAACGATATTAGCTTCATAGAAGGAATTTGGTAGTGTTCCTTACTTTGCTATTTGATGGAACAGTTTAAGGAGTATTGGTATTATTAACTCCTTAAATGTCTGGTAGAACTCTGTGCTGAATCCATCTGGTCCAGGACATTTTTTGGTGGGAAGATTCAAGATTACTTCCTCAATTTCCTTATATGTTATAGGACTATTTAAATAATTCACAACTTCCTGATTCAATTTAGGTAAGTTGTGCTTACTTAGAAATTCATCCATCTCTTTTGTGTTGTCAAACTTCACAGAGTGTTTACTTAGAAATTCATCCATCTCTTTTGTGTTGTCAAACTTCACAGAGTGTAAGTTTTTGAAATATGATGTTATAATTCTCTGGATTTCTTGGGTATCAGTAGTGATAACTCCATGTTCATTTCTAATTTTGTTAATTTGAGTTTTCTCTCTCCTGCTTTTGGTTAATTTAGCTAGGGGTGTATCAATCTTATTGATTCTTTCAAAGAACCAGCTTTTTGACTGGTTGATTTTTTCTATCGTTTTCTTAATCTCGATTTCAGATATTTCTCCCCTTAGTTTGCTAATCTCCTCTCTTCTACTACTTTTGGGATCAGATTGCTCTAGTTTCTCTAAAGCTTTAAGCTGCATTGTTAAATTGTTTATTTCTGATGTTTCCATTTTTTTGATGTAGGCATTAAGAGCTATGAACTTACCTCTTAGAATAGCTTTCATTGTGTCCCAGAGATTTTGGTAAGTTGTATTTTCATTATCATTCACTTTCAGGAAATCTTGAATTTCCTTTTTAATTTCTTCCTGAATCCAGTTCTCATTCAGCATCATATTGTTAAGTTTCCAGGAGTTAATGTATTTTCTCTTGTTTGATGTGTTGTGGATGTCCAGCTTTAGGCCGTGGTGGTCTGATAGGGCACATGTTAGAATTTCAACTTTTTGTATATGTGTAGATTTGTTTTGTGGCCCAATATGTGATCTATTTTGGAGAAAGTTCCATGTGCTGCTGAGAAAAATGTGTATTCTTTGGTGCGTGGGTGAAAAGTTTGATAGAGATCTGTAAGGTCCATTTCTTTAAGGGTTTGATTAAGGTCCAAAGTGTCTCTGTTAAGCTTTTGACCTGTTGATCTATCCCATGTTGAGAGGGCGATGTTGAAGTCCCCAAGAATTATCGTTTGGGGGTTGATTTCTTGCTTTAGATGCTGTAGGGTTTTCTTAATGAATGTGGAGGGGCCCGTATTGGGTGCATATATGTTCAGTATTGTGAAGTTTTCCTGGTGAATTGTACCTGTGACTAAAATGTAGAATCCATCCGTGTCTCTTATAATTTTCTTTGGTTTGAAGTCCACTTTGTCTGATAGCATAATGGCTACCCCTGCCTGTTTTCTGCTTCCATTTGCTTGTAGAATTGTTGACCGGCCTTTTATTTTTAAAGCGTGCCTATCTTTTGTGGTGAGATGGGTTTCCTGCAGGCAGCAGATTGATGGATTGTGATTTTTAATCCAAGTTTGTAATCTGTGTCTCTTGATCGGTGAATTAATTCCTTAACATTTAGTGTTATAATGGAGAAACTATTTTTAATTCCAGACATTTATTATGTTTAGTAGTTTTTATAAGTATATTGCTTCGCTTTTAATGGTGTTATATTTGCCTTCTGTTCTCCTGGATATGCCTGTTTTTTTCTTCAAGCTTGAGTATCATTTCTAGCATTTTTTGAAGGCCTGGTTTGGTGGACATGTATCCCTTCAAGTTGTCTTTGTACTGGAAGATTTTTCTTTCTCCCTCGATCAAGACGGATAGTTTTGCAGGGTAAATCAGCCTGGGTTGACATTTTTGCTCATTCAATACTTGAAGTATGTCTCTCCAAGCTCTTCTTGCTTTTACTGTTTCGACTGAGAAGTCATTTGTTATTTTAATAGGTTTACCTTTAAAAATGACTTGTTTTTTCTCCCTTGAAGCTCTCAGCACCAGTTCTTTATCTTGAATGTGGAGTGTTTTGACTATTATTTGCCGTGGCGTGCTTCTGTTTTGGTCGTATCTGTTTGGGGTGCGGAATGCCTCTTGTATATGGATGGACCTCTCTTTTTTTAGATGAGGAAAGTTTTCCTTGATGATCGTTTGAAAAATTTCCTCAGGGGTGGTATTTTGAGATTCTTGCTCTGGTATTCCATGAATACACATGTTAGGCTTCTTCAAGGTGTCCCATATCTCTTGGATATTTCTCTCAAGTATCTTTTTGGCTTTAACAACCTCTTCCATTGAGCTGGTTAGTACTCCCACTTTATCTTCAAGGTCTGAAATTCTGTTTTCTGCTTAGTTAGTTCTGTTGATAAGACTCTCTGTGGCGTTCTGGGTTGAAGATAACTTGTCTTGTAGCTCAGTTTTAAACTCTGCTTGAGTCTGTTTTAACTGCTCTATGCCAGTTTTTGTTTCTTGCACTGTTTTTCTCAACTCCTCCAAGTGTCTGTTGTATTCCTCTTCGAAGCGATTGATTCGATTATGTAATTCCTCCCAGATTTCCTCTTTCATAGTATTGAACATGGTAATGGTCATATTTTGAAAGTCGTTATCCTGGGTCAGGCTTTCTTGGCCATTTTCCGTGAGTTTGTTCTGGTTGGAGTCTAACATGGGATTAATTCCTTCAGTGGGAAATTTGTTTACTTGAGTGTTGCTTCTCATGGATTTGCACTTTGACTTTGGCATTGTCGTTTTAACTCTTAAGATCTTTCATTTTCACTAAGCTGAATTATTTGGCCTGGGGTTCTGGGGGCGGGCGCGGGCGGAGCGTACCTAGGTCGCAGATGAGGCCCGGCTGGACCGCGCGCACGTCCTGGCCAGTGGAGCCGGGTGGGGAATGGGAGGATGGGGGCGTCGGCGTGGAGCTATTTAACCCGAGGGGAGCTGGGGCGGGGCCTGGGTGCAAGGGGAGGTCCTCCTCATCCCTTGGCCCTGCGCGGGGCTCTGGCTGGATCGTGGGGTAGGAGCTGGGTCCCTTGGGCTGACCTGGGGTTCTGGTGGGCGGGCGCGGGCGGAGCTTACCTAGGTCGCGGGCGCGCGCGTCTTGTCCGCGGAGCGGGTTGGGGAAGGGAGGCCTTGATCACTTTTCTGTTATACTTTTTTTTAGGCTGAATCTCCACTAAACCCAGAGCTTGTCTATTGGGCTAGTCTGATTCGTCAGTTTGCTCTGGGTTTTCCCACGCTACTCTTTCCAGAGCTAGAACTACAGAGGGGCGGCCACACCCACTGAGCATTTGTATAGCATCTGGGGATTCAAACTCTGGTCTTTTAATTTGTGTGGTAAGAGCTTTAACCATAGAGCCATCTCCCCAGTCCCCAGCTCTAGCGCTGTGTGTGTGTGTGTGTGTGTGTGTGTGTGTGTGTGTGTGTGTAAGAGGGCACAAATGTGCCTGTGGAGACTCAATGGTGACTTCCAGAATTCCGGAATTTCAGGAATGATCATTCTGGATTGCTCTACCTGGATTCTGGATTGCTTTATCCTACGGTTTCCCAAAGCAAAATTATAGAATTTCAGACAAGCAACATTTCTGCCTAGGTGTTTTTATGTGAGATCTGGGTTCCCCATCCGGGTGCTTTCACTAGTGAAGCCAAGCCTTTAACCCTGATCCTTCTCCCCAGCTCCTCCCTTTCAAGCTTTTGAAGAGGACATGAAAGTAAATGTGAATCTTACTATATCATTGATCTTACATCTGATTTTTATTAATAAACATATGCTACTTAATATATGTTAAATATTTTTCCTTTCTAAGGAATATTTTATGGTGTCTTCCTTTCTTGTTGCTGTGATAAACTACCCTAACAAAACCAGCTTAAGGGAGAAACGGTTTCTGGCTGTGGCTTACACCAGAGGGGACAGAGGCCATTGAGATGAAAAAGACACAATAGCAGACAGGACAAGTGTGATGATCAGTCTCCTCTTCCAACTTGACACCCAGGAGGTGGTCTCTGGGCACACCCATGAGGAATTATGTGGTTAAGGCAGGCCTCAGAGCAAGCCTATAGGAGAGTGTCTTGATTGCATAATTGATGTGGGAAGACCTATCAGGTGGGACTATTCTCTGGACAGGTGGATAAAGCTGGAGAGAGCTGGCTGAGCATTTGGCAAGCTAGCGAGCCGCGCTGGTCCTTGCTCTTGCTGTGGAAGTGATTGTTGTCTCTAGCTCCTTTCTGCCATGGTAACCTGGCATTGTGAGCTGAAATAAAACTCTTTGCTCCCCTACGTTGTTGGGTTATGACTGAGTAGCAGAACTAAAATAGCAGACATTGCAACAGGAATAAGAAGCTACCAGCAGGAAGCAGAGACAACCGAAGAGACCAGGAAGTAAGGCCAGATGATTATAAACCCCCAACACCTACCCCTAGTGACACACTTCGTGAAGCAAGACTCCACCCCCTAAAGGTCCAACCACCTTTCCAGAAACAGCTCCACCAGCTGGGAGCCAAGTGTCCAAACGCATGAGCCCATGGGGGACATTTCACATTCAAACCACAACATATGGGCTATTATTTTAATATAAATAAAATGGACTGTTAAAAACATTTGTCAAAGTAACCAAGCATTCATAATCCATCATCAATAGGTCCGTGTATGGATTCACTATTATTTCCTCATTCAAGCGACAAGTCTATTTCAACTACCAGATATTATTAATAATGCTTCATCTTTTAATTCATGTTTTAGTTAGCATATGAAATAGTGGACTTCACTGAGATGTTTCATACATATTTATCATTTCACTTTGCTCTTATTTACCACCTCATTACCTCCCTTTACATCCTCTCCCTCCTTTCTCCCCACCAACAGTATCCCTTCTGATCTCATGTCATATATATATATATATATATATATATATAAACACATTCATGCATTTACATACATAGAGCAATACTCGATCGTTATGCATAGACTTTCATAGGTGGTTCATTAGTAAATAATCCTAGATTTTTGATGGTCAAAGTATACTTTGTTTGATCCTTAGACGTGGATATGTTTTTTAATAAATTTTCCTTCTAAGAGATTGCAAGAGTTCTTCTACATCACACTTTAAATAATACCTTCTTTTTATTTACTTATATTTATTATTTGTGCATGTGTCTGTATGTGTGTGTCTCTGTGGTGTGAGTGTCTATATCAGAGGGCACTACGTGTGCCTGTGGAGGCCCGATAATGACTTCAGAAATCATCCTAATCGTTCCTGTCTCTTATTGGCTTTGGTCCAAAGCTTCCCAGGCTCTGCCTTTCCAGGATCAGAAATCCAGACCGCTGCCATTTCCTCGTTGCTGTTTTCAACATGAGATTCAGGATCTGAACTGAGGATCTGCCTGCACAACAGAGGCGTAACCCCTGAGCCATCTCTCCGGCCCTGAACAACACTGTCTGGGATCATTGTTCCAATTTCTTTCCAATTTAATAGTAAAAGAATTTCTTTATTTGGATTTGTTTTTGTTTGACTACAATGAACATTAGTTTTCTCACATTCTTAATTATTAAAAGTATCCAAGGTGTTCCTTGGTGGCTCATCTTTTCTTATCAGCTCATGGGTTCCTTTTCTCTTAAATTTATTAATCCCGTGTATCATATGTGTTGGAAATATTTTTTCCTACTTCGTCATTTCCTCTAATGTTTTTGGGATCCCTATGTTTAATAATAAAAAGTGAATTCAGTGTGATGACAGGGTAAACTGTAGTATATATAGCCTTTCCATCTGTCACAGGCACAGGTGTCAACTTGATGGTTGAGGGTTTGAGCTCTGGGCACATTTGTGGAGAATTAGTGGTTGGGTTAGGCCCAGAGCAAACCTGCGGGAGATTGTCTAGCTGATGGGGAAGGCCCAGCCCATGGTGGATGGGACTAGGTCCTGAACAGGGAATAAAATACTGAAAGCTGGTTGAGGAAGGCAGCATCTTTCCTCATGCTGATCTGGCAAATAAGGATTGTGCGTTTCTCAGGTGTTATGTGGTGATGGTGTGGCCAGGTCCCTCAGCCTGGTGTTGGTGCGTGCTCTCCCTGTCAAGCTAGACTAAGAACTGTAACCAGGAATCGTAAGAGAGACTAAACCCTTATTCCCTGAAGCCGTTTGATGGTCATTTGTCAGCAGTTATGCAGGAGAACTGTAACACCATCCTCCAATCAATCATCCACTACAGGAGTGTGGGATGCAAGTGCAGACCCGCTAGAAGTGCTTCTGTGTCCTCAAGGACAGAAGTTACAAGAAAAATTTTAAAGATCCTCAGCCTTAAAAAAAAATCCTCCAACTTCCTCAGCTAAATTATTTAACCCCCCCCCCCACATACACACTCTGTAACGGTTCTTCCTGAACCCAGCATCCATGCAATCCCTCAGGAACAATGAAAACACACACACACACACACACACACACACACACACACACACACACACAGAGTACAAGCTCTTCAGAAAATAGGCATGCCATCCAAACTTTAAAACCGCTCTCATCTCTATAACCCATTCCTCGGGAGGTAAGACAGAAAGACGTCAAGTTTGAGTTCCACCCTAAATCCTCACAATAGCAAATAGAATAATAGAAGATGGTAGGACTTGTGATTTAAAAAAAAAAAGAAACGAAGATTCTTAAATAACTATCTTTAAACTAATTAAGGAGATGAAAGAAAATACAAAAACCACAAGGAAAGAATAGAGAATTATAAAAAGAGAACAGGCAATGAATTGCCAGAAATTAAATAACTTTTTTAGTCATTAAAATTCAGTTTTCACTGCACCTGATTAAAAAAAAAAAAAAAACAGTAAGTTAAACCCAATAGAAAAGGTAGTTAAGTGGAGAAAGAGATGGGGAAGTGAACAATAGTCAAAGGAAGTAAAAGAGGTCAAAAGAGAGAAGCCAAGATGTTGGGCAGCGCTCTCTAGAGGAAGAGAGCTTGCCACGTGCAGGCATGATGAAAGACCCGCTAGGCTGGATCTCCAGGAAGGCGCTGGGAGTCAGCCATGGTCCCCAGCAAGCAGCAAAGGCGGAGGAGCTGCTCCGTCCACGAGGCTGAATGCCTCAGAGGTCTGGCGCTAATGTTCTGGAAGATTCCTGGAGAACTGGTGGTCTTTGGGTCCCATTGGAAAGCCGGAGCAGCTGGGGTGTGCTGGCAGCCAAGGAAGGAAAAGAAGGGCTGGCGAGGTGGCTCAATGGGTCAGGCGCCTGCCCACAAACTTGGTGACCTGAGTTCAATTCCCAGAAGCCCACATAGTGGAAGGAGATAGCTGACTTCTGGCTTCTAAAGGTTATTCTATGACCTCTGTCTATGTGCTGTGCTTCTCTCTCTTTCTCTCTCTCTCTCTCTCTCTCTCTCTCTCTCTCTCTCTCTCTCTCTCTGTGAATATGTGGGGGAAGGGGTATCAGAGGGCACTGTGTATCCCCGTGGAGGACCAAGGGTGACTTCAGGAATCATCTTGTATTGCTTCTACCTCCTTTTTGCTATGTTCTGGGATTTCCCAGGTCTTCCAGAGCTATTTCTGCCTAGAGTTTTTCACTGGGTTCCAGAATCTGAACTCAGGTCTGTCTGCTTGTGAGGTAGAGACTTAACTCCTGGGCCATCTCTCTAGCTCTCTTTCATCCTTTCTTTCGCAAAATACTATCTTTAAAGAAAAAGAAGCAGAGGCAGGTAGGACTGATTTTTTCATTGAGCCTTTGTCTATCTGACCCACCAACTGGATGGTGCTACCCACATGGAAGGAGGGTGTTCTCCCCTCAGTTATCAGTTTTCTGGAGACACAAGCACATTCCACCCAGGAGGCATAGTTGACTGTAGATCTCATCAAGATGACCACTAGGATTAACCATCACACCAAGTAATCTTCTCAGGGACCCAGATGGTGGGACTCGTGGAGAATTAAAGAAAGATGCAAATGATGTGTTCCGAAGATGACCACATTCCACCCAGGAGGCATAGTTGACTGTAGATCTCATCAAGATGACCACTAGGATTAACCATCACACCAAGTAATCTTCTCAGGGACCCAGATGGTGGGACTCGTGGAGAATTAAAGAAAGATGCAAATGATGTGTTCCGAAGATGACCACTTGCTAACTGTTACTTCTAGACCCACATGCAGAAAACCACAATGTCACAAACGAATGCCACGAAAGGAGCCCGGGGAAGACACTTGGCCCAAGAGAACAATGAAAGAGACAGTAGGCTGTGGGCGCGAGAGCCAGGACACTGCGGATGGATGGATGCTTCCTCCGAGTGACAAGCTGCCATCCTGAACTCTACACGCAGCTGATTGGCGAGCCTGGGAGGATGGGGCGAGAGGAGGGCGGAGGAAAGGAAGCATCCTGTCTCATCCTAGGACACCTACTAAAGGAAACGCTGTCTGAGAAACAAAACAGCCTTCAAGGCAGGAATGAGATGCAAACAGCAAGCGTGATCAAGGAAGATGGTAAATCCACAGGTCAGGTTGGACGAGCAGCCTACAAAATGAACTAATAAAAGCAATGCATGCGGAGGGTTCTAAATTCATCAAATAGGACCGAGGAGGTGGCTCAGGGGTTAAAGCCTTTGCCTCTCAAGCTGGAGGACCTGAGCTCAGATTTCAGAGCCCATGTCGGGGCAGGAGCCTGTAATTCCAGCTCTAGAAGGCAAAGCCTGGGAAACCCCAGAGTAAAGCAATGAGGAGGTAGAGCAACTCAGGATGCTTCCCGATGTCACCTTTGGACCTCCATAGAGACACACGGTACCTTCTGATCACCACAACACACACACACACACACACACACACACACACACACACACACACACGCGCGCGCGTGCGCGCGCGCATGCATACCAAAATGTTTTCTTATACAAACATGGATACACACATACATATACAAAAAAAAAAGTGTTATTGAAAAAGAAAGATGGGTTTGGGAAAAAGAAAGATCAGAATTAAAATACTCCAAAAGCCCAGAGTTGCAGAATCAGGTTAGTCATGGTGTATTACTACTTAATCAATGAGGCATGGTAAAAGATAATACGTAACATGTAAAATTATGGGCATATAATGAATACATTTCAAAACTCGGTTGAGATTAAAAAAAGCAATTAACAAAATCTTATTTATCTAAAGGAAAATAAAAAAAGAAAATTATAGAAAGCAAAAGGCATCAAATAAAATGGAAAATATAAATTCAAACATCCATAAAATACAAATGAATTTTATTTCATGCGTTCGTTTTTAACCAACCAGAAATCCCCAGGTTGGATGTTTACACATCTGACCGTATGCAGTGTACTAGAAGGTCAGCTGAACTATAAATACCTATGAAAGTTAGAAGCTCAGGAACAGAAAAGATGTTCTAGGAATGTCCAGCTAACAGGCAGAGATAATCTGCCTCAGTATGGTGAGGATACTGTAACAAAACACCTTGAACTGATACCTGATAAATAGCAGAAATGTATTGCTCAGAGCTCTCATGGCTGAGAAGTCCAGCAGTGGATCTACTGGTGCCTAGTGAGAACTCATGGCAGCTCTGTGTCTTTGCATCCTGGAAGCACAAATGCAATTGCTCAGGCAGAAGAGATGGCTCAGGGGTTAAAGCCTCTGCCTCAGAAGGACCTGAGTTCAGATCCCGGAACCCATGTTAAAAAAAAAAAAAAAAAAAAAGCCAAGTGGAATTGGCCAAAGCCTTCACTTCTAACCCTGGAAGGCAGAGTCTGGTAAACCCCAGAGCAAAGTAAAGAGGAGGTAAAGCAATCCAGGATGATTCCTGAAGTCATCTTTGGGACGCCAGAGACACACACTCAAGCACCCTCTGACACACACACACACACACACACATATACACACACACACACACATACACACACACACACATACACACACACACACACACACACACACACAGATTGTCCACACCTCTTTACAAAGGTGCTAATCATCTCCCAAAGACCTGTCCTTCTTTTTAGGTTGTGTGTGTGTGTGTGTTGTTTATATAAGAGAGCCGTACACGTGTGTGCGTCACACATGCATGCACCAGGAAAGAGAAATACCCAGGTGTCCTGCTCTGTCTCTTTCCACTTCATTCCCTACAGACAGGGACTCACTGGTGCTGGGCTGGTGGCTGACAAGCCCTGGGGATTCTCCTGTCCCCACCACCTCCCCATGCACAGCGCAGGGGTCACCGATGTGCATGGTCATACCTGGCTTTTCATATGGCTGCTGGGGATTTGAACTCAGATCCTCATGCTTGCACAGCTAACGTTCTGACCCACTGAGCCATCTCTCTGGCCCATCCAAAGGCCTTGCCCCTTACTGCCTTCAGTGCTGACAGTGAGATTTCAACATGCAACATTTGGAAGACTGGAAACATTCACAGTATGCCAGTATCAATATGGATATCAAAATAGATCACATTTATAGACATACTCTCATATGTAGTCATATTCTTAAGTAGATGGGGACAAAAAAGGCAATTTATAGATTTCTCTAACTTACCACTCCATGCAACATACCCTAGTGCCACACACCAATCTAAGTGTTCTATTTGGTTCATTGACTTCTCCACGAGTTTCTACAATGTAGTTCTTCATATTGCTGAAGGCATCGTATTATATACAGGGGCCTCTGGGTAGTGCTAGGTGCAGAACTAGAACAGAGAACAGCCACACTTCAGACACAGCCGAGCAGGCTCTGGCATAGAAGCCTTGCATTTTGTTTTTTTAATAGCCAAGCTTCGAAATATACGAGGGACCCATCTGCAGAATCACAAGAAAAAACGAGCAAATCCTCAATTGTAACAGCAATTTTAATATCCGTGTCTCAGTATCTAATTAAGCAAATAAAAAATTAGTGAAGATATAGAAGACAATTAAAACACTTGATATAACGGCGCTATATACAACACTGCTGCCAACAATTAGAGACTACAAGCTCCGTTCGAGCAGCGGGAAACACTTACAAAGATAGATCACAGGAAAAGCTGCAGAGCAATTTGCTAGAAATGGCAGAGAATGCAAAACATGGAGGCCATAATGTCTGACCACAGCTTGTTAAATTAGAAGTCAGTAACAGAAAGGTAAGCCACAAGTTGGCAAATTTTTCTGCAAGTGTATGGGGAGTATGTGTATGCGTGTGTGTGTGTGTGTGTGTGTGTGTGTGTGTGTGTGTGTGTTCTGATGCGTGTGTGCAGGGCCCTGAAACCGACATTGGGTGTCTTCCTTGAACAGTCTCCACTTTTACTATTAAACTGTGGGGGTTGCTAGGCCAAAGCCTGCACTCTGGATGATACATTAGCAACTGAACGGGCCATTGAGTGACTCCTCCCTTGGGCAGTTGAGTTTGCCTCTTGTCTGCAAGACAATGATAGGCTGAACTCCCTCCTTGGAAGTTGAGAAAACTCCCAGGTCGTTTGGAACGCTTTTGTTTCTCTAAGAAACTGGCCGGGGAGAGAGGTGGCTCAGGGGTTAAGCCTCTGCCTTGCAGGCAGAAGGTCCCAAGTTCGGGTCCTAGACCCCACGTATACACCAGGCAGAAGCAGGGGTGGCCTGTGTTTCTGGTCCTGGTGGGCGGAGCCTGTGAATCCCCGGGCAGAGTAAACAAGGAGGAGGTGGAAGCAGTCCATGGTGGTTCCCGAATTCATCCGTGGTTCTACACACAGACACATGCACACCCACATACACACACAATTGAATAAATAATAAAATTTAAAAAAAAAAAGAAAGAACGAAAGAAACTGGCTGGGCTGTTCCTCCCTCCCTATCAGTTCTTTCCTGCCTATCTAAAGAGATGTTAATGCACGGACCAAGTAACTGTTTTGAGGCATACATTGTCCATTCCCTTCTAGCAACAAGGTGACATGCCTGTTCAGCATACCTGGCGATATGTCTGCCCCATGGCAATTGGGTGTCACTCCTGACTTCTCTTTGTTAACCAAAACGTATGTGTTTTACATAGTCCTGTAAAGAACTATGCTTCTGCTTCTTGATTATAAAAACGCTATACTTACAATAAAGTTGGCTTGGATGATAAGGGACATCCAAGACCCCCTCTGACCCAAAGCCTGAAACTTTTAATTCCTACCCTTCCCACTTCAGATTTCTACGTTTGTAGATTCGGGTTCGTGCTGGTTCGTGGGCCCGGACATTAAACCAGGTTCTCTCAGTTGAATCTAGAACTTTCCAATCAGCTAACTAGCCAGCTTGCCCTGGGGATTCCCTGTTCTTGGCACACCTCCCCAATTTTTGCACGGATTCTGAGGATCTGACCTCTGATCCTCCCACTTGCTGGCAAGTTCTTTGCCCACTGAGTCACCTCCCCAGCCCTGAAAACACGTTTTCAAGTGCCTTATAAGTCAAAGAACAAGTAATCTCTAGGGAAAACATTATAATTAAAAATAATATCTCAAAAATTATAGAAGGGACTAGAGAGCTGATTCAGGGGTTAAGACTCTGCCATGCAACCAGAAGGATCAGAACTCAGAACCCGAATCCCATGTAAAAATGCCAGGCACTACACTTCCCCCAGAGCTTGGGAAATCCCAGAGCAAAGCAAAAAGAAGGTAAAAGCAATCTAAGGTGATTCCTGAAGACATCCTCGGACTTCCACAGGGACACACAGTGCCCTCTGATACACACACACATATACACACATGAGAGAGAGAGAGAGAAGAGAGAGAAATCACAGAAGGAAGTTAAAGTTGAATGCTAAGGGGATTTTAATTCTTAAGCCTGGTGTATCAGAAAAGAAGGTTTTGGCGAGATCAAGTGGAAAGGATTTCCACTTTGTTGTTCCTCATGCCTCAGAGGGTGCCATCTTGAGAGGGCAATATGCATCTATGTGTGGATAGGTTCCACAAAGTATGTGAAGGTTAAAGAGCAACTTGCAAGAAATCGGTTCCTTCCTTCCACCACATGGGGTCCAGGATTGAACTCAAGTAGTCAAGATTGGCAGCAAGCGCCTTTATCCATAGAGACATCTCTCTCCAACCCCAGGAAGAAAAAAAGAACCCACGGGCACTCATTTGCCATAACGCACATGTGGAGAAGACTAGAGAACAACTTTCAGAAACTGATTCTCTCCTTCTACCATGTGGGCCCCAGGGATCAAACTCAGGTCATCAAGCTTGGCAGCAAACATCTTTACTCACTGGGCCATCTCGTCAGCCCCAGGAATCTATTAAAAAAAAAAAAAAAAAACTAAGATCCCCTGGGGGAACTAAGAACAAGGAAAAATCACAAGTCAGAGAGCCTGAAGACAAACTACCACACATCATGGGAAGTGAGGAGTGAGGAGCCAGAAATGTTACAGTGTTACAATGTTACAATATTGTAATGTTAACAGGAGTTACAATGTTGCAGGAGGCTGGACAGAGAAGCTGGCTCAAGCAGGAAGTGTAGCCCCCAGGTAGGGAAAAGGGAAGAGGCAGCCCCCACCCACAGTGTCCAAGAGCTGATGTCATAGCCTGAGAATGGTTTGCAAGCAATGCCCAGCAAGTGTGAGGTCAGCACAGGTAGACGCAACACTTGCGTCTCCTATCTGCTGATAGGTTCACTGACCAGGAGACCAAGAGCTCTGTGCTGTATCTCCAGCACATAGCTCCCGATCCAAGCTCCCACACGTCACCGCCTTCCTGTTGAATGGACTGTGCTTTTCCTCTGGGCATGACGTCATGCCATCTTGGACTCTGCCTTCAGTCTAACCCAAGGAGGATGCTATATAGCGGTTTGAAACATCCCATCCTAGAATAAGACTGAACAAGAAAACAGTTAACCTGGCTCAGGGGGTTCCTGAGACTAGCAAAATTCAGGGGGCACCCCCTCTGGAGGAAGAGACTCTCTAGCTAGCCAAGCAGTCTGGGAGAGACCCCAGGCAATCCAGCATTCTAGAGGAGACTGTCCTAGGAACAAGTCATACAACTAGAGCTGGGGGGGGGAGGAATCCTGAGGGATATAGCTGCCTTTGAACCATCCTTAAGTAACCCTGATAAACTCGCTGGCTTGACCAGTTGGACCTTGGTATACCAACCATTACTTTGTTCTATCATCAGATTCCTGTCTAGGATCCGTAGATCTGTAGGTTGTGTGGAGTCTCCCAGGAAAAATGTCCATTCAACACCTCCCCTAAATGCTGCTTAGAGATCTAGACCTTGATCAAGGAACTACCAGACTGTCTTGACTCCTGAGGCAGCCAGCTCTCCCCCTTCCCCCAGGTCTGTCCGTGTGCCCCCCCCAAGATCTGTCCATGTGCCCCCCCAGGTCTGTACTTGTCTTCTGCCACGCCAGCCGAGAGAGCAGGACCCACAGCTCCCTGCCGCAAGTGCAACTAGAGGACAGGAAGTAGTTTTGGAAATTTGCCTTCGGCATATCTCACAGGTCCCCCACTTACCTTCGGCTCCCACGACAACCCTTCAAAACACCAGAAACAAACTTGAAATCGTCTCCACAAGGTTCTTAATTCTAAGAAGAAAAAATAAGGGTAGAAAATGCGAAAGAAGACAGTGCTTTTTTAAAAAATCAATCCCCCCCCTTCTTCTGACTGCCCCTCTCTTTTGGCCCCTTTTGATTCCCAGATGTGCGCCAGCCAGCCAGAGCCGCATCACCTCCCACAATGCTTTGCATTTCCTACACGTCCAGTCACGGCACTGCCTGTGGTCCAGGCACGTGGCAGGGATTCCTTACCTCCCTCAAGTACACTCAGAGAAATGTGTGCCGCTTCTTTTCTTTCTTTCCACAACTCCAATTTGTATTTCTCCCCCTCTAATTGAAATTAATTCCCCTGCTGCTTCATGTTACAAAACACCTGGATGGGGTGATTATTCTGGAAAGGTAATTATGAAATTAGAAGGCTCACCACGAAACGGGCTTCCCAAATTGCAAGTGGCAACAGTGCCAAGGATATACCCACCAATGGGGAAAATGCTCACAAAATTGAACTCTCTTGCAAAGAAACTCCAGGGTCCTAGAAATGCCCAAGTCACTGAATGCTGACACAGCTCCACTGTCAAAACAGAGTGAAGCAGAGACTATGGTTTATTATATAAGCATCTCCTTAAGACTTTATAAAGATGGCTCCGTGGGTAAGGGAGCTTGCTGTACACACGAGGACCTGAGTTCAAATCCCCAGCCACCTCCATAAAAACCAGCCATGACTATACAGATCCAGGTATTCTGAGTCATAGACAAAGATAGATCCAAGGAGCTTTTTTTTTTTTTTTTATTTCAGCTCATACAACTTATTAGGTACACCAGTTCCTCCCTCCTTCCTCCTCCCCCCCCCCCCCCGTATCCCCTGCTCCCCTCCCCAACCCTCTCCCTCCCCATCCCCCAGTGCCTCACGCCCAATTCCCAGAGAGTCCTTTCTTGTGCATGTCTGATTTTCCTCTGGGCCCTCCTCTCCGATGACATACAAGGACCCAGTGGCCTTTCCCTGAACCCTTTCCCGTGTTCCCCTTAAGTATAGGAACACTGCTGTGGCTGCCAATCCTTTACCTCCAAGGCTCTTGGTGCCTTTAGCAGATGCTAGACTTTGTGAGGTCAACAGTGTGTTGGACAATGCGCAGGGCATGCAAAGTCCAATTATGATTGCTTCAGCCCTAACTAGTATAGAGTATCTTATATATCATTGCTCCTCCCATCCTTTTGCTCTTACACTCTTACCGCCCCCTC
The DNA here is from genome assembly GCA_023101885.1 of Typhlomys cinereus. Classification (NCBI taxonomy): domain Eukaryota; kingdom Metazoa; phylum Chordata; class Mammalia; order Rodentia; family Platacanthomyidae; genus Typhlomys; species Typhlomys cinereus. Next base: position 721,072 of record JALPQD010000374.1, on the reverse strand, counting down.
TTCCGCAAATGTCCGAGCTTCAAGATGGGGAGAGACTAAGCTGGCCTAGTTCTAGGTGGTTGATATAGAGTCTCTGAAGTTCTGGATTGTGGTTTGTTGATTTTCTTTTGCAGTTTTGCTGCTCCTGCAATGCCCTTCACTCCATCCTGGTGGGCATTGTATGTTACCCCCTGGCCAGAGACAAAAAGCTGTTAGAGTCTTGTGATAAAAGCACATTCAAAGGTAGATGTAATAAAAGTGGGAAACCACAGTGAGGGAGGGGTCTATCACCCATTTGCAAAATGGTTACTTTTTATCTGCCAGACTATATGCCCTCCTCTTCTGGGGAGATCACACCCCCTCAGTAGTAAATAGATCCAAGGAGCTTTGGGACCAGCTCTTGTGGCTAAAGCAGCGAGCCTCGGGTTCGCTGAGAGACTCTGCCCCCAAAAGCATAAGATGGAGAACCATACAGGAACACAACATCCTCTAACCATTGCACACGTGCAGTGTCCTCCTCTGGCCACTGCACGCACATGCATGCACATATGCCTGTGCATCCATCACACATATCATCGACATGTTTGCCTATAAACATATCATCTAAAAAAGAAAAAGAATTACTCCCATAGATGCTCGGGATGCTGCAAGCAGCCAGCCCTGGGCTACATCTTCATACCCACAGGGCCCATTTTGCCCTAGGGCTCCCCTGCTCCCCTGAGCCTCATAGTCGATGGTGTGGTGCACCTGGCATCTTCTCAGCGCACCTTGATCCCAAAGTTATAGTTCACTGTGGAGTACCCAAAGGACTTTGCCAAGACTGTGTCAGAGCCCAGCCTACCTTTTTCCTTCCCTTCCACAGATGTGCGTCTAAGAGATCGCCCCCCTCTAACGCCTCCAGCACTACAGGTGGTTTCACAATCAGCTGCCCAGGGAACCCCACAATCACCTACCTGCCACCCACCTGCCACAGAAGGCAGAATGAATTAGATTGACATCATGGTTCAGATGCGGGCTGCCCCTCCATACACAGGCTCCTTAACTATTGCTGATGTTCTAGAAAGTTAACTCTTACAAGAGATGGAACCTGGCTGGAGGAAGGCTTGCTGCAGGGGGAGAAGGAAGACTTGGGGATTGCTGGCCCTCGTTTCCTCTCTGTTTGCTCTCGCTCTCTCTGCATCCTGGTAGCCATGGTGACCTGAACCTTCCTGCCTCGCCTTGTGCTATACAATTCCTGATGTTGTAGATGACATCTTCTCTGGACCTATAAGCCAAAATAAATCTCCTTTTCTCCCTTTAATCTATATATGAGGATTGCCTCATAGCAACTAAAGCTAAGTAACTAAAATAAATTTCTTTTTTTTTATTTTTCACTTCTAATATTGGTTTGTCTTAAATAATATTAGTCAAAAATTCACTGCACTAAAAATAAATAAATAAATAAAAAATAATAAAAAATTTTTTTAAATTTACTACACTGCCTTTTGTCAAATATTATTTTAGAATAATGGGAATAGGATGCATGTCTTCTTAGCATCCTGTGATGAAAAGTCAGAAGATACATTGCCAGGTCAGTATGAACTTGTAAAGGGAAGGGTGGGAACAAATACTGCAGGAAACTATTGCTGAGAAATTTATCATAGTATAAACAAAGCATAGATTTCTTTTTTTTAACTTTCATTTAGTGTGTGTGTGTGTGTGTGTGTGTGTGTGTGTGTGTGTGTGTGTCAGATGGCACTGTGTGTCCCTGTGGAGGACCAAGGGTGACTTTGGGAATCATCCTGGATTGCTTCTACCTCCTTCCTGCTTCACTCTGGGATTTCCCAGGCTCCACCCACCAGGCTGGACATGCAGTCCACTGCTGTTTCTGCCTGGCATTTTTATGTGGGAAGGTTTCTTTTTTAAAAATTAATCTTGGGACTGGGAATGTGGCTCAATATACAAGGTCACTGAGTTTTATCCCTAGCATCACCTCCACCAAAAAATTGGACTTATATTCATGAGTCCACTAACCAAGTGGGACTTTTAGACCCATTATTACTAGGCCAATGGTCTAAAGTTCAAGAAAGAACAGGTGACCATTGTAGGAAGTAGGGAAAGGTCATTGAACTGTTCAGTAAGTTCCATTTATATTTATGCTTACCTCATCTCATTCCCAGAATTCTTGGAGGTAGCTTACAAAAGTACATATGAATCAGCAAATCAAGCTACATAAATGCACCATTGTGTGGCAATGTAGTGATGGCAAGTTAAAGCCAAGAAAAGTCCAAAGGAGCAACCATAACATTAGGCACATTAAGGCGCTAAGAGACTTCAATGTCCAACTAGGCAATTCAGACGAAAGCGATACAAAGCCAAGCACAAGTATACATTTGCATTGAAATTAAAGTAGCCTTTTCCCCAGATTCTTGAAGCAGAATTCTCTATGGATATGTCAAAAAAATGAAAAACTAAAGCAATGAATGTTTTTGCACACCTAACCTTGTGCTTGAAAGACCTGGTGAGTAATCCAGGTGGCTAAGGGGATGAACTGGTTGGTCATTTGACTGTGAGAAGAATGTGTCTTGCTAAACACTGAGTGAAATCAACGAACTGAAGATAGGCCTGAAGAAGTAAACTGGAGCTCGAAAAGAGACTTAAGCAAAAATGTGCCCTTTAGGAGCATTGTGGAAGAGGGGGAGGTTGAGAATGGAAGCGCCTAAGGGTGGGGAGGAGGTGCTGCCAGACAGAATCTTCTGGAAGTGATGGACTGCTGTACCCAAGAACTCACTACAGCTGTGTCTGCTTCCAATAGACCTGCACAAAATTTGGTCTCTCAACACATCACCATGGAAAAGGAAAGGTCTCAAGAAACCCCATACCTCCCCCAGAGACTAATGCAGGTTAATGCTGGATGGGGGAGCAAATCTATGAAACTGGAGCCATTGGAGGCTGGGGCGATGGCTCAGGGGTTAAAGCCTTTGCCTCAAAAGCAAAAGGACCTGAGTTCAGATCCCCAGATCCCATGTAAAAGTGCCGGGCAGACTTGCCGGCCCCAGGAGGCAGAGTCTGGGAAATCCCAGAACAAAGCAATGAGGAGGTAGAGCAATCCAAGATGATTCCTGATGTCACCCTTGGGCCTCCACAAGCACACACACACTCAAGTGCTCTCTTGTATTCACTCCCCCCCATACAAAAAGAAAAAGAAAAGAAAAGAAAAAAGAAAAATCAGAGCCAGGCTGCAGTGCCGTTTCCTGAGAAGGACGCAAGGGATTCAGGGGGTCCTTGAAGCACCTGCCTCAAAAGGACTAAGCTTCTGAGATTTTAATTACAGTATTTTCCCCACAACCTGCCCCCCATTTCACAACTGGGGTCTTCCTCCTAGCAAGCTACCCCAAAGCAATCCCACACACACACACACACACACACACAGGCACATACACTAAACATGTTCTAATCGCTCAGCTTTCTAATGGCAAAAACAACCTCAGCAGGGGCATCAATACAAGCCCTGACTAAATCTCTTTGTGGGAGTTCTAGAAGCTTCCTAATTCAAGACAAGAGATGATGGAAAGAGGATCCTGTATCATAGTTCCTGGCATAGAGCTGAGTGCCACCCACCCTGTGCCTATAGCCTCATGTAGCTTCCCACACCGCCTAGCAATGGGGTAGCTGAGGTGGATCGCTGGCCTGCATCAGCCGCCTCCAACGACACACTGCGCTGTTTCCGTCCTTCAAACCCCGGGGGCATCTTCCTCCAAGGCAATGAGGAAGCGTACACACAGGACAACTAAGAATTTCAACCCTGGGGGTTTATGAGAAAGCTCACAGAGTAAGATAGCTCCTTGCAAATGTTAAGACCTGAGTTCAAGTCCCCAGAAGCCCATATGGTAGGAGAAAAGTGGTCTCTGACCTCTGTTCACCATGATATATATGTGTTCTCTCTCTCTCTCTCTCTCTCTCTCTCTCTCTCTCTCTCTCTCTCTCTCTCTCTTTCTCTCTCTCTCTCTCTCTCTCATAAACAAAATAAAAGGAGTTTCACCGCTGACTGGAGTGGCCAAAGAGGTGTTAGCCCCAGGGGAGATGGCGGCCTCTCCTGAGGTCCTGTGACCACAGGTCACACCCTTCAGTTTAGCAGAAGGGCCTGTGGCTGGAGCTACAAGCCTGGGAGCACCAGGGGTCACATGGAACTTGCCCTCCCAGCCCAGGGCGACTCAGCCCCTCCAAGAATGAAGCATGTCCAAGACCCCCTCGGTCTCTGCCCCAGGGAGAAGATTCCTCATGCACCATCTGGAAGCCACTGGTGTTAGAGAAAAATCAGACTTCAGCAGGACCCATCTGCTTTTTCCCCCAAAGAGAAAGTAACTAGTTGGACCACAGAATTTTGATTGACAACGCAGACTTCCAACCCCTGGGCTGTACCCAGAGTCCGTCTCTTTCCCTCCACTCCACTGTCCCATAGCCACTTACGGGGGGGGGGAGCACCCAGCTTGCAGAAAGTAGAGATCGCCCGTGACAGCCCACTGTCTCAATGTGCCCTTGATATGCCCTGAGCAGGCCCCCACCTGAGCTCACCAACAAGCTCTCTGCCAATGCTCTGCAAAGTGACGACACTTTGCCATTTGTGTGTGTTCACAATCTTTCCTAAGAAGCCTGCACTGGTTTTATCATGGGAAAAGCCCACTCCATTTGCTCAAAATAAACCAAGTTTCTTAAGGTAAAGAGAAGTTTCGCTCCCACTACAGTGGTGGCTCGTGGCTGAGATTCCAAGGAGCTTATTTTGGAAGCCCCGCAAACACCCACTCTGGAGTCCATATGGCCTGGGCATAAGTATAGTCTACTTTCTTAAAGGGCCATGCACAGATTCACTCTGCACTTCAAATGGGAATATGAATTGTCAGGTTTTTTTTAGAGGAGAGAGAGAAAAGGAAGAGGAGGAGGAGAAAGAGGAGGAGGAAGAGGAAGAGGAGGTGGAGGAGGAAAATGACTCCCCAATATCTGCAGACCTAATCCTTCCTTTCCCCTTGGGACTTGGAAAAATGGACATGAAGAGTTACCAATGAGAGCTGCTGTGTTGACAGGAAGAATCAGGGTCCCCCGTCATGAAGGAGAGCTGGGGGGGGGGTCAGTGACTCTCTCTAATCAACAGAATGTAGTGGGATGCAGCTGTGTCCCCAAGCAGCCCAGTCTTAAAAGACTGACGGGCCCTCCTTTCTGTCTCCTGGACACACCCCACCCTATCACACCGAAAGTCCTCACTCTAAAGCCCCCAAAGTTCCTGCCCACTGCTCTGCAGAAGAGCCCCCCCCTTTCTCTTGGAGGGCAGTCATTTGTCCCCACCAGGCCCTGCACAAATTGCAAATGCACAAAGGAAACTGCAACAAAAGAATATGGGCCTTTTTAGACACCAGTTTGTAATTCACAATGCAGCAGCGCACAGCAATGCATAGCAACATGTAGCAACGCACAGCAACATGTAGCAACACAGAGCCACCCGTAGCAGGAGAGACAACTAAAATGATTGTTCTTCCATCCCAGCTGAAGAGCATCCCAGCTGAAGAGCACAGAGCCTGCCAGGAGTTAAGTTAGTTGGCCATGGTCCCTTGGCCAGCTCTCTCCATCACCGAGCACCATCCCTGTATCAGAACTTCCCATCTCTCTCCTCGGGGGTTGCTGCACTGGGTGTGGGGCTAAAGACTCAGCAGGGTGGTGTGTGAAAAGTGCTGAGTATCGCCTCGTTCTGAAGCAGCATTGCCCGGGCGCTTCCAGATGTCATACTGCTCCTTGGCAATTGGTTCTAGTCCATGGTGCCTATTAGGGGTCCTTTGGTTCTACACAGAGAGAAACCACAAGCAGGCAAGGAAAAGATCTCCCAGCACAGGGTAAGGCTTGCGTGTTGTATGGTAGCACATGTATACCTGCAATCACGCCCTTGGGAGGTGGAGGCAAGGAGATTAGAAAGTCAAGGCTGTGCTCAGCTACGCCATGGGTGTGAGGCCAGCCTGGGATGCATGAAACCCCGCCTTGAAACCACTCTGCATGTTGCCCATAAATTCACAACAAAATCCTTAAAGGGGAACAAAGGGATTTTTCTTGGGGGGGACCTATAATTGTCCAGTTACAGTTCTTAGTCCAGCTTGGCGGGAGTTACACCAACACCAAGAGCTAAGGGAACTGTCCACAACACATCAACAGGATTTCAGAGAGAGGGGCAAACTTCCCTCGCCAGACAGCATGTCCGCCCAAGTATGCTAAAGAATACCAACTTACCATTTTATCGCCTACCCAAAGGATGGTGTCACCCACCATGGGCTGAATCTCCCCCCATCTCCTACAGGTTTGCTTAGTGTTTAACCACTAATTCTACAAATGTACACAGAGCCAAATCCTTTCATTGTCAAACTAACAACTGTATCTAACTATGATACTTTGTTCCAGAAAAATAAAATAGTGATAAAGAATAGAGAACTACACAACAGCCAGAAAATGGAATCAGCCAACATGCCCATCAACAGAGAAATGGATAATGAAAATGTGGTACATATACACAATGGAATACTATTCAGCCTATCAGAAAGGATGAGAGTATGGAATTTGCTGGTAAATGGCTAGAACTGGAAAATTTCATATTGAACGAGGTGTCTCAGACACAGAAAGTTAAGTACATGTTCTCTCTTATATGCAGATGCTATTACTGATATTCTTGTCATTGTATTTGACTTGGAATCATTGTAAGAGCCAGATAATTTGAAAGGGACCAATGAGTGGAAAGGTGGGAAGGAACAGTTGAGGTGAAACCTTTTAAAGGGGAGATTTAGGATACCATGGCAAGTAGGGTGAGGGAGGGAATAATTGGGAAAAATACATGGGGGGGGCATAAGGAGTTGAGAGATAGGAAGGACAGAGGGATTGTGGGAAGTAACCCCAAAGGAACATCCTATGCTAGTAATATGGAAAAAAATCTTTTAAAGAAAGGAACAAGAATGGGCAGCCCTTGTGCAGAGGAACATAGAGTGAGGAAAATGGGGAGGTCTGAACTGATCCACTTAGCACCCAATGACAAAATTATACTAGAAGTAACAGGAATGCAATACTTCCTGATGAAATGTTACCCAGAGAGGTCTCAAAGACCCCAAACTTTATAAGTTTTTGCCATTGCTCTTGTTGCTTTCCAAAAAACTGTCAGTAAGACCCTATTACTGAAGAAGCAACATATGTGGATCACAGAAACATGGGCAAAACTCATCAAATGGAACTGGTCTGAGAACTTCCTCCTTGCTGAATAGCTTACACAGTAACAAAGAATACTGTAGAAGCTACTGGGGGAGAGAAATAGTCACAGGCCTCCTCAACTTATGAGATCTGCAAGTTGCAATGACAACCACCAGGCAACAGGTAAACACCAGTGTAATAGTGGTATGAGTATCGAGGAGACAACCAACAGCTTTCTGACTGAACTCAAGACCTGCTTGTCAGAATGGAACACATTCCTGTTAACTAGAACAAGAACCTTAAAAAGAGAAGGAAATAAATCAATAGGGAAAAACAGCCAACAAACCTATAGATAGGAAGAAGTACACCAAATTGCTCTGTAAATAACTGTTATTATACCCATAGATTTGAAGAACACTTAACACCCAGCCTAAAAGTCTTCTTTTACAACAGAGGTAGTGGATCTCAACACTCTGACAGAACACAGCCTAGGGTAGCAGAAAGCAATGAAGTGGACAGCAACAGCCAACCACAATGCAGAGTGCAGGTGATCCAGCAAAGCCCACCCAGAATCAGGCCAACCTAATCCCTCCCCATGCCAAGGTTTTAGGAACTTCATAGAAGAGGAAGCAGAGAGATCGTAAGAACTAAAGATGGGAAGGTCCACTGTTGGACAAGACACTTCATTCAAGGCAGGACTGCTGTACCCAGGAACTCACTGCAGGGAGACTTGTCTCTACCAGACCTGCATAATGACTGACATACCAGCATGCCCCCATAAACTATTGAGGAACTCAAGAGACATAAGAACATAGTGGGAATCTTGGGGACTAAAGCTGGATGAGTGGAAGGAAATGCCTCTATGAGTGAGGTGGCCTGAAGAGAAGCAACTTGGTATGCCACAGAGGCCTGAACTCCAACAAGAGTAGACAAACCAGAGGGAATCCAGGGGTCAATAGAAGCAGAGAGAGAGGAAGGTGGGAGGGAGTAAGATGGACTGATGAAGGGATGGGAGGGATGGAGAGAAGCAGGGTAAGTATTCAATATGATTGTAAAACCAGAAAAATAAATAGTAATTTAAAAATAAAAGAACAGAGAGCTATCATCATCATCACGCATTTGTTATAATGGACTTGTGAACATCTTGTTTACAAGTGGAAAGAAGGAAGTCAAACTAACTGGTACAATGGAGAGCTATGTGTTTTCCATACCCTCCTTTACTCATAATGCCTTCATGGTTGGGCACACACTATGAAAATACAGATGGCATGGATATAGAAAAACTATAGTTAATTGATCAGATCAGACAAATATAGAACACTATCACACCACCTAGAGAAAACATATTTCTTTTCATTTAGATGGAAATCTTTGAAAAGAGAACATAAATAGCTTGGCAGCTTTGTGATATGAAAAGACATCTTAAATAAGATATAAAATGTCAAAATACAACTGAAAGAATTAATATGCATAAGCAGCATTAAAATTAAAATTTCTATATCAAAAGCCTCCACGGAGTTGAAAAAAGATTGAAGTATTTGGCCACGTAAAAATGTAAAACTTTAACAAGTCAAAATAGCCTGTAAGTAAGATATATTTCATGTTTGTGTTTGAGTGATGGGTTCATGAGATTCATTGTATTATTCTATTTTATGTATGTTTTATATTTTCCAGAAATGTTTTGAAATGCCATATAGAAAATTAAAGGCGAGTGAAAAATATTGCTACATGTAAGAGACAAGGGACATAATTTTACTCTATGAGTTCTTATATTTCAGCTTTGAAAATATGTCCATTAAAATGGAAAAGGGTTGTGAGCTAGCAATTTAATGCACAATAAACATGAGAAATTTTCCTACTGCAAAATAATCAAAGATGCTCCAGTTTAAATGATAAAAATCTCAGTTTTTTCACTCATTTAACTAAAGTTTTGAGGGCAACATCCTTTTGTCTAAATGTAGGATGAGGTTATTTCTATCCATCATTGTTTTGGAGATTGAAACTCATTCAGTGAGGAAAAGAAATACAAGTCATAATTATTAGAAAGAAAATATTTCCATTGCCCAACAATATGATTATACATATGAAAAAAGTCAAAATCATTTGTGGAATTTCAAAACCAATACATAAATTGAGCAAAACTACTGAAGGTCAGGACTCACATTACACTTTTGCCAGTAACCTTTAGAAAACAAAGTTTTTAAAAGGTACTGGTTATAATAGCAGCCAAAAGCATCAACTATCGAAGAGCACTTTAACGGAAAAATATAAAACATCATTGAGAAAAAATCAAGAAGAGTTTAAATATACTTAAAGCAGGTGTATTCTATGTCCATGGGTTGAAAGTTTCAATACTGTACATATTACCATTTCCTCCAACATGATAATCCTTATAAGAAATCTCATTAGGTATTATTTGCATATAGGTGCATATGTGTGTATATAATGCCTGTGTTCATAAAAATTGATAGGGTAGACTGAAGAGATGATTCAGGGGTTAAGCTTTTACCTTGCAAACAAAAAGACTTGAATTCAGATCCCAGATGCCAATAAAAATACAGGGCAGAAATGGAAGAGAACTTACTTCTGGCCCTGGAAGGTGGAGCCAGGAAAACGCATGAGCAAAGCAATAAAGTAGGTAGAGCAATTCAGGATGATTCCTGAAGTCGTCCATGGGCCTCCACAGGCATAGTGCCCTCTGACACACACATACACACACACACACACACACACACACACTCTTATACATGCCTACACATGCACATACAAACCTACACACACCAAAAAAATTTGATAGGCTGATTCTTACATTTCTTTGAAAAGATAAGCATTCAGAAATTGCCCAGAGAATATTGAAGAGCAAAAGATGAAGAAGTTGATGCTCAGAATACAAGATAAAGATACAGAAGACAGAGAAAATGTGAACTTCAAGAAAGAAGGGAAATATTAGACCAGTACAGTACAATAGATGGGCTAAAACATGCCAGGGTGAAGCGTCTAGAAACAAGGTTGCAGTGAATGTGTGGCAGAGTAGCATTAAGGTAAAGGCCCTGCAGGAAATGCCACTGGGTCATTTGGAGAGCCGGCCTACTTGAGGATGCAGATTCACCCTTATGCTAAGTGGAGGCGGAAAGCAATTGCAAACATCTCTATGACCATTGATGGAAGCCTATCAATGCAGAGAAGTCAACACAGGGAGAGATAGAAATACAAGTTTAATTAAAGCTGAGGGTCTGGCAGCCAAGGGAGCCATATTAGCCTTCAGGTGGGAGAGCACTGGCCAGAGAAGAGAACTGACGGTCAGCGAGGACAAAGAGAGAGAGAGAGGGGCCATCATGACAGTGTGGCGGGAGCGTGCACAGCGAGCCCCGAGCAGGGGAGACTTCTGTACTTTTATAGTTCTCAGATGTTGCTAAAGGTTGCCAGGGAAGCGGCGCCGTAGGCTGTGGAGAGACAGAATAGAGACAATGTCAGGCAAAGAGTAGTCCGGGGGGGGGGGGCCTCCTATGGTGGGTTCCAAAAATCACTACCTTCCAGCCAGGGCAGAGGACGCTTACAAACTGACCTATGGTTAGCGCCTCACTAGACGAGACCAACTCCAGGTAGCTGAGAGACTCGGACATGCACTGTAAACCAGCACACGGTCCCTATACACACACTCCATGAAGAGTCCCCATGCCGCCTCCCACAGGGACGCTTTGGTTTGCTTTCCACACGGTCGACTCACTGATCTCCTTTGATCTCAAGTTGGGCCACACTGCACTGAGTTCCCCAGCTCCCCGTTGTTCGCAACAGAAAGACCAAACGCTTGCTGTGACTTTTGAGGATGTGCACAATCTGACCACCAGCCACGTTCTCGGATACTGTTTGTTCATTTCCTTCTGGTTTACTCACCTGGTAGCCATCGCGGCTTCAGTCATTCCTTCAAGTCCACAAAATCCTCACCTGCCTCAAGACCTTCCCACCTTCTCCCTGCATCCAGCCTCCTCCACTCCTCATCTCGCCAGTTCTTTTCCCTCTCTTGATTTCAACTAAAACATCTCTTCCACAAGAGTTCTTCCCTACATGCATACATGCATACCCATTCATGCACGCATACATGCACACATCATTCATGCATGCACACATGCACACACCCATTCATGCATGCATGCGTGCACACCCCCATTCATGCATGCACGCGTGCACACCCCCATTCATGCATGCACGCATGCACACACACCCATTCATGCATGCATGCATGCACACACCCATTCATGCATGCATACATACACACACCATTCATGCATGCACACGTGCACATCCCCATTCATGCATGCATACATGCACACCCATTCATGCATGCACACATGCACACACCCATTCATGCATGCACACATGCACACCCCCATTCATGCATCCACGCATGCACACCCATTCATGCATCCACGCATGCACACCCATTCGTGCATGCATGCATACACACACCATTCATGCATGCATACATGCACACACCCATTCATGCATGCATACATGCACACCCATTCATGTGTGCATAGCATAGAATAGTATAGAACAGGCTAGTCCTGGGGTGGGTGCGGTCATGATTTGAATGCGAAATGTTCCTTGTAGGCTTCGGAGTTTAAAGCCTTGGTCCCCAGCTAGTGGCTCTGATTGGGAAGGAGCCTTAAGAAGGTGGAGCCTTGTTGGAGGAAGGACCTCAGTGTGGGTGGCCTTGAGGTTTGATAACCCAGCTCGTTTCCCATTTCCTTCTCTCTCTCTCTCTCTTTCTTTCTTTGTTCTTCCTCCTCCTCTTCCTCCTCCCTCTCCCTCTCCCTCTCTTTGTATCTCTCTGTATGTATCTCACTCTCCTCTCTCCCTCTCCCTTTCCCTCTCTTTCTGTATACATCTGTATGTGTATTTCTCTTTCCCTCTCTGTCTCTGTGTATGTATCTTTCTCTGTATGTGCATCTCTCTCCTTCTCTTTCTCTACCTCTCTCTATCTCTCTGTGTATGTATCTCTCTCCCTCTTTCTCTCTCTGTATCTGTTTATATATCTCTTTCCTGCTGTCCCTTTATATGTGTGAATTTGTGTGTGTCTCTCTGACTTGCTGTCTCTCTCTGTCTCTCTCTTTATGCATATTTCTCTTTATCTCTATGTCTCTGTGTGTATCTTTCTCTGTGTATCTTTCTGTATGTGCATCTCTCTCCCTCTTTCTCTACCTCTCTCTGTCTCTCTGTCTCTTTCTCCCTCTTTCTCTTTCTCTCTCTCTCTGTGTATCTCTATGTGTGAATCTCTCTCTCTTGCCGTCCCTCTATGTGTGTGTCATAGTTAAGTACAGGTGTCAACTTGACTGTTGAGGATTTGAGCTCTGGGCACAGTTGTAGAGAGTTGATGGTTGGGTTAAGCCCAGAGCAAACCTGAAGGAGATTGTCTAGCTGATGGGGAAGGCCCAGCCCATGGTGGGTGGGATTAGGTTCTCGGTAAATCACAGAGAGCTGGTTGAGAGAGTTGGCATCCTTCTGTTCACTTGGCCAGACATGCTGGTCTGGCAAGTAAGGATCGTCCATCTCTCAACTGCTATGTAGTGATGGTGTGGCCAGTTCCCTCGGCCCTGGTGTTGCTGTGTGCTCTCCCGTCAAGCTGGACTGAGAACTGTAACCCGACTGTCGTAAGAAAGTAAACTCCTTGTTCCCTTAAGCTGCGTGATGGTCATTTATCAGCAACCATGCAGGCGGACTGCAGCAATACGTATGTCTTCCTCTGTGTGTGTATCTCTCTATCTACCTATGTATCTGTCTCTATCTCTATCTCCCTCCTTACTGCCCAGCATAGGAGTAAAAGTCCACGGTTTCTTTGCCTGCCACCTTGTCTGTGTCGGTCTCCTCTGGAACTGTGCGACAACAACCTCTCCCTCCCCTAAAGCGCTTGGATCAGGCGTTTTATTGCAGCAGTGAATAAAGTAACCAGAACAGGTTTCTCAGTAAATCTTTATCTATGATATTTTGAGTTGTTTTTTAGTTCTTTGTATCCCCAGAGCCTAGCAAAGCCCCGGTCTTAACCTACACGCTCATCACACATGTGAACATTCACATTGTTCTTATTCAGAAAAACATAAAAAGAATTAGCGAAATTGGGCTTGGGCGTGAACAATAGAAAACACGAAACAATGTCTCAAACAAAAGAGATGTTTGTTTCTCCCCGGTGTCCAGGAGGTGTGAAGGTAGGAAGGTGCCCAGCTTCCAGATCCTCACACATAATCTCTCTTCTTCCTGTGATGGCAACATGGCTGCTCTCTGACTGACCATATTGCACCAAATTCTTCTGGAACTCGGGACTTGAGATCGGATCCTATCAGACATGATATTCTTCTGACAGAAAAAAACAAATAGGAGCCAGAGAAATGCAGGAGCTTGGAAAGCTTCTGACCAGCCCTGGCCTGCATCGCTTCTGTGCACACCGGACCGGCTGGCTACAAGAAATTTCTATTGCTAAGTCAGAAAGCAGAGTGAGAAAAATGAAATTGGGCTGAAAATGAGTGGAACTGGAAGGCAATGTGAGGTAACCTAGATTCAGAAAGACAAATGCTACATGCTCTCTCTCCTATGCGGATCCTAGTTTCTAATTTTTATATAGGTGCCTTTGTGTGGGTGAGGGCGGGGGAAACATGAGACTTTAAGGAAAGGGAAGGGTAACTGAACACAGAAAGGGAAAGATAGGTGAGGGGCTGGGGGGGTACTAAGGAGGGGCAGGGAGGTGGGGGAGAGGAGTGGGTGAGGTATAATTCCAGTAAAGAAAACTGTTACTTTGTATGCTGATTCAAAAATAAGTAATTGATGTCATTTAATTAAAAACAGGATGGGAAGGTCCTGCTAGTCACACGTCAAAGAGAGAAAAATGCACAGATGATTCCAGTCGACGGGATAAGGGGGTGAACGATGGGGAGCCCTGACCCAGAAGGTCTCGCAAAGGTTTTGGGGACCTGAGATCTTAACTGGCTCACTGCACCGTTTCTACCACGTGCTCCAAGGTGGCTATGCAATACCCAGCCGCATGTGTCAATCTAGGAGGCGAAGGGAGGAACTGGAGTGTACCCCTCCCTTCTGCCCACATCCCTTTGGGTGGGTTTTGGTCACAGAGAGGCGGGAAAAGCAGTCCTTGTTGCTGGAGGTCATGTGCCCGGCTAGACGCTAGAGCTTCCAGCACTAACCAAGGAGGCGAAAGCAGATGTGGAAGGACCAATGGTATCGCTGCTAGAGCCCTTTCCTTTCCCATGAAAATCCCAGAATCAGCACAGAAAGGGACCCCAGATCTAGCTGTGTCCCTGAAAGCTGAGCAAATCCCATACACTGCACTCGTAAGTTTATTTTTTTAACTTTTTATTTTATTGTGGTCTGGTATGTATCAGAGGGCACTGTGTGTCTCTGTGGAGGACCAAGGGTGACTTTGGGAATCATCCTGGATTGCTTCACTCTGAGATTTCCCAGGCTCTTCCTATCAGGGCTAGAAGTGCAGGCTCAGCTGTTTCCACTCAGCTTTTTTACTGGGGACCTGGGATCCAAACTCAAGACCTTCTGCCTGAGAGGCAGAGTCTTAACCCCCCAGACCATCTCACCAGCCCGTAAATTTAAACACTGTCTTTTACCTACTCAATATCCATGAAAACTAGAGGGTCAGACACAAACCTTCAACTCACATAGCTTTGGGGATCTTTCCTATATTCATTATTTGTTACCAGACAGCAAACCATCCCATGCTAAGTGTTTCAAGGCGAGATGTTACTGCTCACCGAGACGATAGACCTGAGTTCTCATCTGGATCAGATGGACTCCACACATCCACAGTCAGCAGCAAGAGAAAGCTTGATTCAGGGGTCCCTGCAGAGCCCACCTTCACATGCATCTCAGTCCCCATCCGCAGATTCTCACCATCCTCCAGCAAGCTAGCTTAGCGACCATCACACCAACAGAAGACAGAATCAGTGTGTGTGTGTGTATGTGTGTGTGTGTGTGTGTGTGTGTGTGTGTGTGCACGCACGCATGCACACCAGAGTCTATACCATGCTACATGTGGGGAGGTCAGAGACAACTGTATGAAGTGGACTCTCTCCTTCCACCTTGATGTGTGTTCCAGGGATCACACTCTGGCCATCACATTTACCCAGCGAGTGTCTTTACCCACCCAGCCATCTCGCCATCCCAGAAGTTAAAATCTCAAGCGAGAGAGGGAGAGAGAGGAGAGTAAACCAATTGCAGGAGGCTCAGCAGCCGCGACCATCATTTTCCCCAAATTCTGCCAACAAAGCAGGTCACAGGCCAGACCGGATGCAGAGGTGGAGAAAGGAATCTCCTTACAAGAGACGTTTCAAAGGCACTCCGCAGAGGACAGACACTGAGCAGACAGATGATAAAGGACAGTTTTACAGTCCGCCACCTTCATAATAATATGTTCTGGTGATATAATAATCAATGACACAATAGACTTGAAAGGCTCATCTGTCCCTCTGGGAATAAACCCAACGGTTGTGTTTTTAATTTGTTCTGCCTTATTCGTGAGAGTTACTGGTGTTCTCAGGGGACTGGTATAACAATAACCAAAAATTAAGAATCACAGTGGTGTGCCGGGTGACCTCCTAGGCAGAAGCAAAATACACTGAAGCAGAACTAACGATCCCCTTTGAAAGTCACTTAGATATTTCAACCAAGACTATAACGTTCCACCAGGGAACAGTTTTTAAGTTCGTATATTTTATGCATGCTTATTACACATATTTTATTCATGCACATATATATAAGTAACCATATTCGGCACCACAGTACAAACATATAATCAATATCAAAGCCCGAGGAATAAACATCAAATCAATCTTTTATACTTAACCAAAATAACCATTAAAAGCGTTCTTGGGTTCTTCTTGCTACAAAACACCCTTAGAGTTGGCGGTCATAAGAAAATAATCTCGCCAGGGACTAAGGAGATGGTTCAGTGGACTAAAGCACCTGCCATGCAAGAAAAAGGACCTAAGTTCAGATCCCATGGTAAATTCTAGGCAGGTGTGGTAGTCCCTTGCCCTGCGGTTCCAGCCCATACTTCTAAGGGACAGACTAGCCCCATAAGTAATCTCTGGGTTGAGACCCAGCCTCACAAGAGTAAGGTGGAATAATGATCAAGGATGATTCCTAATACCACTCGCACATGCATGTGCATTCTCAGGCACATTGACTCACATATGTGAGTGTGCTCACCAATATGTTGACACGTGTGTACGTATACAACTCACACACACACACATATAGGCGTATGTAAACAGAAAAGAGCAAGAATAAGAAAAGAACAGAACCATCCTCAGAGGCTTCAGAGATGGCTCAGTGGGTAAGACGGCTTGCTGCTCAATGTGGGTACCTGAGTTCGAATCCCCAGAGCCCACAGAAAAGCTGGACTTGCAAGTGTCTGTGATCCCCACACTCCTGTAAGGAGATGGGGGACAGAGACAAGAGAATAATCAGTATTGACCATCACAGCATGGCCCAAAGAAGAGGATTTGTGCACTAAGATCTCCTCCCTATTGTTCCTAGATTTCTCCACCATGCGAACGAGCCAGAGCTACCAGGAGAAGATGAGGACACACATCCCATGAGCAGTAGCCGCTGGCTAACTAATGGTCAGCAGGTGAATATGACCACACAGAACCGGCCTTGCTGACCACAGACACGTGTACAAAGTCCAAGTGCCTCGCTCAGAAGAATCATCCTCCCCAAAACTATGAGCTAGATAAAAGGTCATTTTTTAAAACTATTGTTTTTTGGTGCTTTTTTTATGTAGAGATGGCGTCATAGTTAGATACTGGTATCAACTTGGCAACTGAAGCCTCTGAGCTCTGAGCTCTGGGCATAGTCGTGAGAAATTAGTAGTGAGATGAAGCCCTGAACAAGCCTGCAGGAGATTGATTGATGGGTCAGGCCCAGCCCATGGTGGGTGGGACTAGTCCCTCAGCAGGTGAATGAGCTGGAGGAAGCTGGTTAGGAAACTTGGCATCCTTCTGTACAGTTGGCTAAGCATGTTGGTCTCACAACTGAGAATTGTCCCTCTCAGCAGTCCCGTGGCCATATGGATAGGGTGTGGCCAGTTCCCTCAGCCTTTAGTGTTGGTGTGGGCTGTCCTATGAAGCTGGACAAAGAACTGTAACTGGATAGTTCATCCTGAGGCCAACTTGACACACCTGGCATTAACTAAGATCAGCTGAGACCACCTGAAGAGATTATCTGGACAATACAAAGATCAGCCCTAGATCCCATCAGAACCTCCATAGATCCCATTGGAACCTCCCAGTAGTGGGCAGATCAAAGGAGCCACGGAACAGAAGACAAGAGGAGAGACTCTCTGAAGCTGTGCTCTTCCCTCCTGCCACCCGGTTTCTTTTTTTTCCTTCGACCCTCCAGCTCTCCAGCCCTCCGAGTCTTCAACGCGACTAGAGACTCTCTAGGAATCCTCCATCCGTCACCCACTGGACTACTGAACTGAGCAGCTACTGGCAGCCATTGTTGGATTACCTCAGTCATATTTCGTAAGCCAACTCAATACATTCCCTTTTTATATATTCGTTCTTTTGATGCTGAGTAATATAGTAACCAAACCATCCTAAGCCAAAATAAAGCCGTGCATTGTCCCTGAATTTACCCACAACAATGCCGAGTAACTGTGGCAGACGGCTTCATCGGTATAGGTGATTTGGTAATGTCATAGACGCCTGACTAAAGAGACCTGTCCTGGAACGCTGTGGGTGATATATCCTGCACAGGCCAAATGTGAGGGCCACAACTCAAGCACAAAGGCTCCTCTGTCCCCTAGAAGTGTGTGGCTGGGCCAAGGCGGCTCCTTAGTATTTCCAGATGGGCTGGAGAGACGGCTCAAGGGTTAAGTCAGCCTCGCAAGCAAAAGGACCTCAGTTAGGATCCCAGATTCCATGTAAAAATGCCAGGCAGCAATGTTGGTGGCCTGCACTTCTGGCCCTGGAAGGCGGAGTCTGGATAACTCCAGAGCAAAGCCAAGAGGAGGTAGAGCAATCCAGGATAATACCTGAAATCACCCTTGGACCTCCACAGGGACATGTAATGTCCTCTGATACACACAGACACAAAGACACACGAAAGACACACCCACACACATACAGAGATGGGAGGGGGCACAAAAACACAGATATGCATATATTTCCAGACACACCAAGATTTCTGAGATTTATCTCTTGTCCTCCATGTTCACCGAGCTGGAAACCCTCTGCTTTACCTTCCTGGAGAACTTCAATGTCTTCCCACCATCCCCACACGGCAGTCCACTAAAGGCTGAATTCATTAGGAGAAAAGGACTAGCCCGAGTCAGAGAGAGTCAGGCCAACTACTCTGCCTGTAAGTTTCGGCTGTCAACTTGGCAGTTCGGCAGTTGCCTCTGAGCACACCTACGGAGAGTGATTCAGCTGAGGCCGACAAAACCCTGTGTGGCTGGAGGAGATTATCTTAACTGCTTAAATGAAAGTGTGAAGATCTGCCATTGTGGGTGGGGCATTCCCTGGACAGGTAGAGACAGAGAGAGAGAGAGACAGAGACAGAGACAGAGACAGAGACAGAGACAGAGAAAGAGAGACAGACAGACAGAAAGAGAGAGACAGGAAAGCGCCAGTTAGCGTTTTGGCAAGTTGGCAAGCTGTAAGGTATGCAGGAATGTTCTAGTCCTTATCCCCTCTCAGATCCTGACTTTGGATGTGACCACTTCCTGTCTCTCCTGAGCTGGGAACTTTTCTGAGGCCTGGCTGAGCCTGGAACTATGAGCATGAATAAAAATCCCTTGTTCCCCTGAGCTACTTAGGTCAAGTTTGGTTTGGTTTGGTTTTGGTTTTTGGTTTAACAATTTTGTTCTATTTTTTTAGTGTTTCGCACATGAACATAGTGAATTTATGATATCTTCACACTTTAATCACCGAGCCCATCTCCCCTCCTCTTCCCATCACACCTCTTCTTTAATTCTGTCAAACTCCCTCCTATCTTCATGTCTTTTCGCTTGTGTGGCCCAGCATGTGCGTCCCTGCCCCCCCCCCCCAAAAAAAATCTGCAACCAAAATGAAAAGGTGACCAGGGGCCTATAGTTGTCTCTGGCGCTCCGCCTGGTGGCCTCAAAGGCATCTTTTACCTTTGCAAGGTACCACAGGCCAGAGGCCTCCTCTTGTTATCTAATATCTCCAAATCTCCACAGCAGAGAGCATGATATTTATTTCCGCTGCTTTACTGCAAGAATTATAATTCCAGCAAGAACCTGAGGTGGGGGGAGGCAGCTGTGAAGAGCAGGGGAGATTATTGTGTCTCACAAACGTTCCTGCTGACCAAAGAGACAGGAAGCACTTGGCGTTTGCAGATTCTTCCTTCTCTCCATGTGGCAACCAACCGTAGCAATCAAGCCTTCTCCATTAACATGTTGACGCTACTGATTTACCATATTACCAAGAAAGGTTAATGGCATAAACAAGGCTTCGGTTTCCAGTTCCTAGTACCACCATTCAATTAGATATTTGACCTTGGGAAGAAAAAAAAAAAAAACTACATGCGTTCTCCCCATTTAGTTTTCTCATCTGCAAAATCAACTTAATGATAGTTTCTGTGTTTTGAAGAGTTAATGAGCGAAACACCACATGGCAGATTTGCATAACACCAGGCACTGTTGTTGGATAAATGCTAGGTGTTCTTATCCGTTCTTTGCATTAGTCTTAATTTTATTTTCCCAATGCAGGACTGCAGGACACAAGCACGTGTTGGTCCGTGTGCCCTCTCGCTTCTCTATTTTGGCTGCAATACGACCACAAAGGAATAAAGCATAGAATGAGCAACTGGGGGGTTAAGGAAACAACCCGGAACTTAAAGCCCAAGCAAAAGGATCAGAGTTTGGATTCCCAGATGCCACACAGAGTGCCATATATAGAGGGCAGCTCTCCTATAATTCCTGCCTCAGAAGTCAGAGCCTGGGAATCCCCAGAGCAAGCTGACTAGGCAGTCTGGCCCTGTAGGTGAGCTTTGGACTTATTAGAGACCTAGGCTCTAAAGGATAAGGTAAAAGAATAATCAAAGATGACTCCTGTTGTAGTCGCCTGCATGGTTACTGATAAATGACCATCAAATGGCTTCAGGGAACAAGAGTTTATTCTCTCTTATGATTCCTGGTTACGGTTCTCAGTCCAGCTTGACAGGAGAGCTTGCACCCACACCAGGGCTGAGGGAACTGGCCACACCATCACCATATAACAGTTGAGAGATGGACATTCCTTACTTACCATACCAGCATGTCTGGCCGAGTGAACAGAAGGATGCCACCTTCCTCAACCAGCTCTCAGTATTTTATTCATCTGTTCAGGGCCTAATTCCACCCACCATGGGCTGGGCCTTCCCCATCAGTTAGACAATGTCCTTCAGGTTTGCTCTGGGTTTAACTCAACCACTAATTCTCCACAAATGTGCCCAGAGCTCAAACCCTCAACCATCAAGTTGACACCTGTGCCTGACCATGACACCTCCCAATATCACCCTCGGGCCACCACATGCGTACTCACATGGGTGTCCCCACACGTGCAAAAATGCATACATACATGCATCCGTGTGTGTGTGTGTGTGCGTGTGTCTGTATGAAAATGGGAAAATGAAAAATGAGCGACTAAGGAAAGATGAATAAGAAAATAGAGACCCTATCCTGAACTACCACACTTATTTGACTGTGAGGACAAGAGAAACTTCCAGGAAGAGCTCGAAGGCCCCCATTGACCCAAGACCGACGGGCAGCCAGAATCCACCAAAGCAGAAGCCCCAACAACATCGCTGCCCACTCGAGTCCTTTGTTGCATGTACCAGGCCGTCAGGATGAAGTCTGAAGTCTTAGCCCTGGTCCCTGATCCCGTCCTTTCTCCTCACTGATCACATCACTATCTAAAATTACATTATTCATTTATTCCTGGGCTACAAACCTCTCTCCCCAAGGGGAAGACAAGGCCCATGAGAGCCTTCCAGAGTTCCACGCCTTACCCACGGCTGCACCCAGTACCCAGGACAGAGCTGAAACATCAATGTCCATTTGTGTGAATGATAACCCCAGATGAGTGCTAAAAACTACTACAAATTTTATGTCCCACAAAAGCTTAGTATTATCCCTTTTTTAAAAAAAAAATGGAGGTTTAGAAACCGGGGAGCTGGGGAGACGGCTCAGGGCTGACGTGCCTGAGGACCCCAGTCTGGATCCGATCCCTTCCATGCACATAAAAGCCAAGTACAATGGCACATGCCAATCACTTCAGCAATGTGGTGGTGAGAAGGACAGAAATAGGTACCACCCCTCCCCTGGGGGTTCATTGAGCAGCCAGCTTAACTGAAACAGAAAATTGCAAGTTCACCGAAACACCGATTCAAAAACATTTGCGGGGGCCTGCGAGCCAGCTCAGCAGGAAAAGAGCCTGTTCTCAATCTGGGGGCCTGAGTTTGATCCCTGGAAACCCGCGTGGTGGAAGGAGAGAACGGGCTTCCAAAAGTTATCCTCAGACCTCTACTCATGAACCGTGATCTCGATCTCTCGCTCTCGAATAAATAAATAGTTTTTAAAAATGTGGTGGAAGAACAAAAGAGAAACATATCCAACATCAACCTCCGAGGACACACACACACACACACACACACACACACACACACACCGTGTTTTCTAAATCAGAGAAAATGACAAGTGCCCTTGCGCATCTCCGCGGGAAAGGACATTTTGAAGGCTACAAAGCCAATGTCTATGTGGCTTCTCCTACCAAAGGCTCGGCACCATCCCTGCTGAGAAAAAGAACCTCAGAATTCTGTCTGGGAAGAACAACATGGTGGTCTGGCCCAGTGACAGAGCCCACGGTACTGAACGGTACTGAACGGCCAACAGAGCCGGGCCTTGGCTGCAGACAGGCCACCACCCAGCTTTAAAACCTTGGGTAAGTCAGTCTCCTCGAGTTCCAGTCTTACTCCCCAAAAAGTGGGGCGTGGAGATCATCTAAAGTCCCCTGCAACCCGCAAAAGCAGTTTGGTGATTTCGATCCTTACGAAGACTCCTTGCCTTGGTGAAGTTGTCCACTGATCCCTGACTAACCCCCACAACCAGCAAACCTGTCCCTGCCCCCTGCTGGGGGGGTAAAAAAATCACCCCAGCCCCAACACCAACACTAAAGCAGCCCCCTCCCCTAGACTGCGCAAGATCCTGCTGTCCCAGCATCCTCCCCTCGAAATGCATTCATCTGCTTGTTTGGCTTTGCATTTCCTTTGTGCAAGAGAAACAGCAAACTCCACGACAAAGTTTTCTTTCTCTCTAGCGGAGTCAGCCTGCCTCTTCATTTTTTTTTTTTTTCAGCTGACCCAGAATTGCTAATTTTGCTGATTTCCTACTGTAACGGCCCCTTCATTTACCACACAGTGGAGGCCCGATTCCTTCCTACTGAGACAAGTAGTTTTTCCTGCTCCTTTGGGCTTTTAGTATTCTTCCAAATTATTCTGATTGATACAGACCTCCATCCATGCTAATTATGCATAGCTTCTCTTATAAAGTGTGGTCTCCATGGCAACCGCGAGGGAAGAACAGGTGTGCGGAAAGCTGTGCTATATTAAATGACAGTTACCCTCTGCCTCTCCTATGCAGACTGCTTTTGCGTGTGCTTATTTATAGCAGGCAGTAATTAATCTGTGTGAATCTCGTGGCTGGGGGGGGATCTGTGTGGGAGGGAGAGGAGACGCAGAATGATTAACAAGAGTCCTAATTACTGGCGTACCTGCGAATCTGAGAATTCCATTGTCATTAGATCAATTCCAAAGTCGAAGGGTTGCACAAGTCAAGGGTGTCTGTCACCGCTGAGCCGAGAGACACTTCTAACTCTGCACTGCCATGGGGCAGATACCTGGGTCAGGCCATTTTGCAGAGGATTCCAGAAGAGGTCCCTAGGGCTCTCGAGAATGACCTGTCAGGATAGCAAATTAGATCAGGCCAGTGACCTAGACTCCAGGGACAGGCGGTCTCACAAAGTCAGCAGAGGCACAGAGAAGAAAATCGGGGCAGCATATCTTGGTGGCTGGACACCCCCCCCCCGTGCAGCCCAGACACTGCTGAACCCAGAAAATTCTTCAAGCACACATCAGACCCCAGCCCGGCGCAACACCAACTCTATCTGTCTAGGACTTGGGCGACCCATTGTGTCCGGGCTTCAGTTATTCTCATTGTAAACTACAGGGCTAACCCAAAATCCCCCTACCTCCTGACATTCCTAATCTACATGTCAGACTGAGGTAGCATCTCCTCTGGTGACAAACGAACTCAAGATTTTAATAGCTTAAAATAACAAATGTTATTTTCCACTTCTGGTTCACATCCATCCATCGTGGGTCAGACAGGGAGTCTTCTCTCCAAGGCTGATGAATTATTTCTTCCCCAAAATCACACTGGGGCAAGGGTAGAGGATTGGAGGGGGGTTCATATACTAGTAATTGACTGAACATTAGCCAGAACTGATCCTATGGACCCCACCCAACTGCAGGGGGGTCAGAAAGCTCAATCACAGCACGTGCCAGGAGACAGAGGGCCGGAACTACTTGGTGAGCAACCTTGATGGTTATGTGTCTCTCCGCGCGTATGGATGACGGACAGCCTCAGTTGGGGGTCACACTATACACAACGCCCAGAGGGAATCTCCAGACCTGGAGTTCATGCCAGACCTGAGACTCTGGACCTGTGGCTCACCGGTTTGACAGGTGTGCCCCTGGAAGTACACAAGGATACCCAGGAAAACAGGGGGAACGGGGCGGTATCATTGGAAGGTTCTAGAAAAATGTGACTCTTTAGAAGCAGGGTGGGGGGAAGAGCTAGGAGCTTTCTGGTGTGCAAGTCAGAAGGTGAGAGAGAGCCACAGCGCTGACCCTTCAGTAGGTTGTCTCGAACACTGGACACAGGGCCATTAAAAACAACGGAAGCGTTTTACCCCCAAGCCATCTCGCCACACGATTTCATGTGGTTTGATCAAATCTCAAGAGCTCAACGTTTTTTCTAAGACAGGTGCACCCTGGCCAGGTGTGTTTCAATCTGGCGACACGCTGAACGCTATGAAAGACCTTCTCTGGGATGCCGGGCTGAAAGGGTCTACTGTTCGTGCTTTTCTGCTTTCTATTCATTCTAAGACCTCAGCCCACACATTCAGGGTGGGTCTCCCCGCTTCGCCAAACCTCTCTGGGAACACCCTTGCAGACATACCCAGAGGGGTTTCTCCTAAGTGGTTCTGAATCCAGCACATGGACAAGATGGGAGGGGCAAAAAAATCAGCCGAGGGATGGAAATATGGAGATGAGTTATTCCATCTCAGAGTCTACATAACCCCATCCCTGGCTTCAAGTTTCCCAGAAACAAGTCGGAGAGCTCACCTGCTCTTTCCAGAACTTTCCATTGTGCTGTTTTGCTCTATACAGAGGCAAAATGGGAGCTCCCTGGATGTGGTAAGGTGTGTTTCTCGATGTTTCTGCTACTCTCAGGAGCCAAGGCAATACAACCAGAGTCATTTTGTTGATGACCCAGTAATCAAATAACATGAGGTAAAGAAAACACAAGCATCTGCTACAGCCACAAGAGCTGTTCTCCTGGGGAGACGACCCTCAGCTGTTTGGAGCTCTGAGTCTGGCGCATTTTATTTATTTTTTTATTTCTAACATGACCTGGAAAAACATAACAAAGAACACGACAACAATACAACCAGAAAGAGAAAATAAAGAAGCCATGAGTGTTCCCTCCAAAAAGGGAAACTTGTCTTCAAAGTTTAAGAAAGAATAAAATAAAATTCATGTACACTTTCAGCACAGTTTTAGCACAGAATAGGGAAACATTGAAAAATATATATTTATCTCATTCTCAGTGGATTTCCCAAGCACCACAAGAAACATCAAAAAATTATTAAATTCGCAATTATGACCATGCCCACATATGGTTTTCACAGCTGGAAGACGAAGCTGAACATCAGCCAGGACACGCCAGCAGAATTCAGATGTCCTTGAAGCTTTTACTGACCCCCAAAGGGGTCTGTCTAGCAACTCAAAAGCAGGGCTAAGGAGATTTCCCATGGAGAGATGGTGTCGCAGAGCTTGAGAAGTATTTACTGTTCGTTGCCAATGCTCAACGACTTTCGGGGGGCCGTGACCTGGGAAGCAGCTGACAGTGGGACTGAGCAGTAACTCAGGGCTGGAATGGGGTGAATTCCGTGTCCCTTACTGTCACCAGCTGTTACAATTGACATCACTCACCCCACAGGTCCCTGATATCTACATCTACGGAAATGCACAAGCCATCCCTCTTTCTACCTTTGGTCCTGGTACCAGGAGAGAACAGGATGACAGGCAATTCAGGGACTCCTGGTGACTTGCCCAAGGCCACGTGATTGGAAAGTTCCAGTCCCTCAGCCTGGGTTATTTCTGCCCTTCCCCTGGCTGATAAGCATCCTCAGTGAGATCACAGGGCTTCTAGCCATAACCTGTACAAAATACTATTTAATGAGGGTGTGGGGTGAATGGAGCCTCGGGGTGGGAGACTCGACATTAAGTTGTATTCAGAACTAGCACCTTTGCCCACACTCTAATTCTTTGTGCCCAGTAGCTCTCTGGATATGTCCACTTAAATGACCACCCTGCTTCTCCACACATCTGAGTCACCAAGATCCTAAATCCACTACCAGACCCTCCGCGATGGTTTTTGCTACTGTTTCATTACTGTGCTAGTTCGATATATAGGTGTCACCTTGGAAATTGAAGGCTGCGCTCTGGGCGCATTTGTGAAGAATCAGTGAACAGAGGTAAGTCAGCCTGAAAGAGATTGTCTGATTGACGTGGGAAGACCCAGCCCAGAGTGGGTGGGTGTGATAGTTAATTTTGGCTGTCAACTTGACCACACCTGGCATTAACGAAGACCAGCTGTCAGACTACTTGAAGAGATGATCCCGATCAATACATATATAATTACAATACAAAGAGCAGCCCTAGATCTGATTGGAACCTCCCAGTAGTGGAACAGATAAAAGGAATCATAGAACGGAAGACTTTGAAGAGAGACTCTGGATGTTTGCAAGGAACTTAGCTTGCCTCCACCTTCAGCCACCAGCCAGGTCGCCTCCACCATGACAGACTAAGTCTCCCCTCTGGAACCATAAACCAAATAAATCTCCCTTTCTCCCATAAGTTGCTTGACTTTGAATGCTCTCTCGCAGCAACAGTTAAGAGTAACTGTTGCAATGGGCCCATTCCCTGAGCAGGTCATTACATGGAGAGAGCTGCTTCCATGAGTTGGCATTCTTTAGTATACTTTGGACAGACTTGAGGTTTGACAAGTAAGGTCTGCCCCTCTCTCAGCGATCCCTGTGGAGATGGTATGGCCAGTTCCCGGGCTCCTGGCATTGGTACGAGCTCTCCTGCCAAGTTAGACTATGAACTGCAGCCAGAATCACAAGAAAGAATAAAAATTCTTTTTCCTCTAAGCTCTTTGGTTGGAAATTTATCAGCAACGGCCAGACAAACTATAACAATTACTATTAGTGTTGCTTCTTGTTCTATTTCCTGGAATGAATGGTCCCAAAAAAAAAAAGAAAAAGCGCTCCAATCCCACCCAGCTACTTCCCTGACTGGTTATAATATTCCTGGGCCAGAGGTAGAATTTACTGCACAGACACTCAGGCTTCTTTAACCTAAACTTCCCTACAATTAATTGGATACCTAGAAATAGTTTTACACTTAGGGGGAGGGGGGAGTGTTAGCCTCACCAGCCAGCACCTCTGGGGGGAAACAGACAAGGTGACTTCACACCAGACGCTTCCTGAACACGTTCCTGCGAGTTATAGGATGTGACTTTTCCAGAGGTGACACACCACGGGAAAAGACACCAAGAGCCTTTGTAACTTATTCTGCGTGTTTAATTAGACTCCATCAAGAAACAGCTTAAGCAGCAGTAATCCAAAGGGCAGAAATAACTCCGCATCCACCCTTCCGCCCAAGAATTTAAATAAAATTCAAATAAATAAATAAATAAATAAATGAAAGCGCAGGGAAATGTCAGGGTTCCTTTCCCGCTGATATATTAAATGTCTACATCTAGTCAAGGTGATCCACGGGTGACAGTAAGTGATGATCCTCTGTCTGCAGTGACAGTTTTTCACCTATAGAAACCTGACACGGTTTGCTGGCAACTGTCATCGCTACCGCTGTGTCCACCCGGGTCTGGCTCTTCGTCCCACAATGCACCGCTGCTGGGCTGTCCAAAATCTTGTCTGCACGCCGCCTAGCAAAAGCTATAGAGAGCTGGATGCTGAAGACCAGATGTAGACTAAAAGCTGAACTATTGTGGGTAGGAAACACCCAGGACTTCCAGCCCTTGACCTTCTAGACTCAAAATCAGGACTGTCCACCTGGGCGACCTCAGGAACCACAACGCAGAGGGAAGTCACTGAGACCTGAGATCTAACTCTCCTCTCCAAAGGGAGACGCCAGCCCAGGAGAAGAATCCAGAGTGTCCAGGAGACATTGTTAGGGACACAGTTAGACCCACAGTTGGACCTCCCCAACAGGGCATTGTGTGACTTTTCTTGGAAAGATATGAACGAATTCCAGACACACACACACACACACACACACACACACACACACACAATGTCAAATTCAATCCTCTTTAAATTCGGCTTCCTTGTGTCTCCATAGCAGAATAACCTATGTCTACACCTCCATAATAATCAAACAACTCTAATTACGATAATTATCAAGGGCTGGAGAAATGGTTCAGGGGTTAAGACTCTGCCTCACAAGCAAAAGGTCTTGAGTTTAGATCCCAGCTAAAAATACCAGGTGTAAACAGCAGAAGCCTGCACTTCTGCCCCTGGTGGGCAGATCATGGAAAATCCCAGAGCAAAGCAAAAAGGAAGTAGAAGCAATCCAGGATGATTCCTGAAGTCATCCTTGGTCTTCCACTGGGACACACACAGAGCTCTCTCTCTCTCTCATACACATACACACACACACACACACACACACACACACACACACACATACACACCAAATAAAAGTTTAAAAAAGATAATTATCAAAAAGACAGCCTTTGATGTCTTCCACTAATATCTTTATTTTCCATTCTGGAAAAAAAAAATCTAGCATCAAATAGCATATGTGTCCATGAATTAATACAATGTACTCTAGAAGCATCTAAGAGGCCAAGGTTCTAGTAACATATTCGATACCACACAGCGCAACTGCTCTTTCAACCTGCATTACAACTGTTGTGTCAACAGTCTCACTTGTGGGCTGGAAAGATGGTTTAGGGCTTTAAGTGTATGCCTTGCAAGCAAAAGAACCCAAGTTCAGATCCCACATAAAAATGCTGACAGAAATGGCAGTAGCTTGTACTTCCAGCCCTGGAAAGTAAAGCCTGGGAAACCCCAGAACAAAGCAGGAGCAATCCAGGATGATTCTGGAAGCCACCTTTAGGCCTCCACAGGCACACATCATGCTCTCTGTTACACACACACACACACACACACACACAGTCTTACTTGCATAAATGCTGCACAGTAATGAAAAGTAAGAGCTGCATCTTGCTCTTGTTATATGCTAATTGCATGCCCAGAGGATAGTATCCTAAGAACCTTCGGGACCGTTGGTAAGTAAGTGTGATGTCAAAGGGATGCAGGAACAAGAATCCACCGTCCCAATGTTGTAGGGTTTTTGTGTTCCAGAGTAGAAGATTGAAATCAGAACACATGTAGAAGATTAAGACAAAGTTTATTAGAGGAGAGAAAGGTTGGAACTCATGGACTCCAGACGTGGAGTGCCAATGAGGGGCTAGGACACCAAAGATGGCTGCCAGGGTCAGGTATAATTTATACACCTAGACAAGCCCAGGAAACTGGCTTTTTCTCATTGGTTAACTCCCATTGGGGCCCAACCCAGTTGCTCGTGGGCCCATTGGGCTAGAGGTCAAGTTGTTTGATATGGAGAGCTCATTTGCATAATCTTCATAGGGAAGTTGGCCATCTTATCTCTGGGAGGATCGAAGTCAGTTCTTCAGCAGGAGTGTTCCCTCAGGGTGATTCCAGCAGTGGGGGATTCCAAAGACCTTCAAAGACCTTGAGAGATCCATCCCAGCATAGCTGCTCTAATCCTGCCTCAAAAGGAGCCCAAAGGCCTCCACCTGCTCCACAGTGTGAACATGGCTCTAGTGAATCACTTGGCTCTGCTTGAGCTTGGTCCTTGGGGTGGCCATGGTTGGAGATGAATGCTTAAAAGGTGGGGCCTTGGAGCTGGGGAGATAACTCACTGGGTAAAGTGTTGGCCTTACAAACCTGAGAACCTGAGTTCACACCCCAGAACCCACACTTAAATAAGAAGAACCAGGGGCTAGGGAGACGGCTCGCGGGTGAAAGTCTCTGATTCACAAGCAAAAGGAACTGAGTTCAGATCCCATGTAAAAATGTCAGGCAGATATGGCAGCAGCCAGCAATTCCATCCCTGGGAGGCAGAGTCTGGGTAACCCCAGAGCAAAGTAATAAGGAGCCAGAGCAATCCAGGATGATTCCTGATGTCACCCTTGGGCCTCCACAGAAACACATTCAAGTGCTTGTGGAAACACACGTGTACACACAAAGAAATGTAAATAAGAAAAAACTACATGCAATAGGGTGTGCTTATAATCCCAGAGCTGGGTGTTAGGCTAATCCCTGGAGCTCACAGGCCGGCCAGCCTAGCCTACTCGGCAAGTTGCAGGCCAATGAGAAACCATGTCTCAAAACAACAAGGTGGATGGAATCTGAGGAACAAGTGCACACACACACACACATGCACAAACACATATACACACGTGCATGCATGCCCACACATACAGATTCACCTAAAAACACAAACACACATGCACGCGCATACAAAGAGCTGGGCTCTAGGTCAACTGGAGACATATCTTTGGAAAAGACCATAGGATACCAGTCTTTCTCTAAGTTTCTTGGGGGGGCTGGAGAGATGGCTCAGGGATTAAGCCTCTGCTTTGCAAGCAAAGGGTTCTGAGTTTGGATCCCAGATCCCACGTACAAACACGGGGCGGAGGCAGGGACGGCCTGTGGTTCTGGTCCTGGTAGGCGTAGCCTGTGAATCCCAGGGCGGAGCAAAAGAGGAAGTAAAAGCAGTCCACCATGATTCCCAAATTCACCCTTGGTTCTACACACACACACGCACACGCACACAATTGAATAAATAATAATAATAAATAAATAAATAAATAAAAAGAAGTTTCTTGGGCAATGTAAGCTCTTGTCCACACACCACGTACCCACAACAGCCACTGCCAGAGCTGAGCCTTTGAGCCTCACACTCTGGCTCCAGTCACGCTGCAGGATGGGACGATCCTGAGGATTCATTCGTGCCACCTCATCCATGTTCACTAATTTCCCTGGAGAGCCCTAGTTTACCTCTGTGCCAGGACTAGTGGGATGCGCCTTGGTTCCTTCATACAATACTCCTGAGCTCCAAGAGTTAAAGATGACTCTGCTGACCTTCGGGTTTGTCTTCCTGTGGTGGCTGTGTGTGTCTGTGTGTGTGTGTGTGTGTGTGTGTGTGGTGTGTGTGCACATGTGTTCTGTCTATGTAATTATATGTGTGTATATGTCTATGTATGTGTCTGTGTGTGTATGCATGTGTGTATGTGTATGACTGTATTAATGTGTGTGCACATGTGTACATGTGTCTGTGTGTGTTGTGTCTGTAATTGTATGTGTGTACATATGTCTATGTGTGTCTGTGTATTGTGCGTATGTGTGTCTATATATGTATGTGTGTGTTTGTGTGTATTAGTGTGTGCATGTGTGTACATGTGTGTATAAGTGTGTGCATCTGTATGTACATGTGTGTATAAGTGTGTGTTCATGTGTACATATGTCTGGGAACATGTGTGTGTTTGTATATATGTATACATGTATGTGTGTCTATGGATATGCACCCTTATGTATATATATACATGTGTGTCTGTGTGTGTGTTTGTGTATCTATACGTGTGTATGTGTATACATGTATATGTCTGTCTGTGTATACATGTGTGTACACATGTATGTGCATTCCTTGCCACTTGCATCTCTTTGCAGCCAAAGGACTCCCAATGCTGCAGGCTACGATTTACTGTCAGATGAGCATGCAGAATACCACACGGCGGCTGATCACAGCCTGTAGAGAGCTCAGGGCAAACATCTGCCTCCCCTTGTGTGGGAGGTCTGCTTTCTGCGGCCAGAGCCCCTCTCCCTGCAGGCGAGACCTTCCTCGTGCTTGGCAGAGGTGATGACCACAGTCACTGTCTTCATTGCTGCGTGGACGGACCTCTTGTCCTACTTGTTCCTTCTACATCCCGCATCCTAAGGCGCAGACACACATGTACTTGTGTGTACATATTAATCTTTTCTTCCAGGGAAATCAAATCCTTTCAACAGACAAATTAAGCAGATACTTCGCGACAGATATATAAGTGGTCAAGAATGGCAAGAAAAAGTAACTCAGCACATTATTCATCAGGGAAGAGGAAATTACAGCTAAATTAGATACTACTAAGCAGAAGAATGACATTTCAGAAGCTTGGAAATACTGCATTTAATATGTTTAACAATTTCTGATAAAGCATATCACATGCCTGTACTGCAAGTTGACAATCCCAGCACTAGGCATTTATTCAAAAAGTAAATGAAGACATCTTCAGAAAGATGTATATGCAAGTAGATATGGCAGCTTCGTTAATAACGGGCAAAGCATGGAAATGGGAGAATGAATAAGCAGTCATGCAAGACAAAGACATAAGCTTGGAGCGGTGAGCAGGGCACCAGACACAGAGGCAGGACGGTCGTAAGTTGGAGGCTAGCCTAGGCTACATGGACAAGTTCAAAGACAACTTGGACTGCAAAAGTAAGTCCTGTACCAACAAGAGAGAAAGACACAGACAAACAGACAGACAGGAAGATCCATATACAGAGAGGAGAAAGAGAGAGAGAACACAAATTTATAGGGTTATTGCCAAACCAAAGACTCCATTATGAGAGTATATAGCATCTGATTCCTTTCATATGCAATCCCACAATTCCATGGGGCTGGAGGTCAGGCTGGTGACTGAGCATGGCTAACTGAGAGGAGGCACAAGAGACCTTCTAGGGAGGTGGGAATGTCCCCTGTCTGAGGCACGCCCACTTGTACTAAATATTTGTAAAATTTCATGTCACACACACACACACACACACACACACACACACACACACACACGAGAAATCACGGAACGCTTTATGCGTATTTAATGAAATCCTGAAGCACACAGCCCAGACCTTCCAAAGCCCTCATTGTCCCAATAGAATCACCTCACCCTGCTGAGCAAAGCAAGCGCTTTCTCCGGAGACCCCAGAATCGGGGGACAGGGAGGACTTAGGGTGCTTCCTGGGGCAGTGCATCACAGCTCACAGGGACGGGAGCCCTTCAGCAGCCCGGGATTTAAATAATGATGTGTCAACATCCGCCTGGGTTGCCGTGGATTTCATCTCTGCCATGACCCTGGAAGTGTGCAAGATTATTACAGCCAGCCTCACAGACACAAAGAATATTAAAGCTGTTTGTCAAAATCCTCTCTGCTTCCGTCAGGGAAAACTCCGGAGCAGAGGCCCACGTGTGCTGAAAGAGAAAGCATCTTGAAGAGGAAAGAAAAAGAACAAAGGGCTGAGCGCTGCTTACGTGAGGAGTGGGGGGGTCCCCGTGTGCATGAGGGGTCAGTCCCTGCCATGCCTTCTATTCTATCTGGAGTCAAACGTTCCAAGGATCTGTCGAAGCCCACTGGATTTGGTGACCAGAGACTTGCTGTCTCTTGCTAGCTCCATGTCAGCAGCGATGGTCTGGAAGCAAGTCACGTGGGCTTCTGAGACCCTCAGTTTTCTCTTCTGTGGAGTGGAGAAGAGTGTTAAAGGAAGGCGCTAGGGCTGGGGAGGTGACCCAGGGGTTAAAGCCTTTGCCTAGTAAACAAAAGGACCTAAATTCAGATCCCCAGATCCCACGTAAAAACAGGGGAGGTCTGTAATTTTAACTCTGGAAGGCAGAGCCTGGGAAACCCCAGAACAAAGCTATAAACAAGTAGAGTAATCCAGGGTGATTCCTGATGTTACTCTTGGGCCTCCCAAAGTACACAAACTCCAGAGTCCCGTGATACACACACACACACACACACACACACGCACACATGCACGCATGCATGCATGCACACATGCAAGGAGGAACATAGCAGAACGCATGGTACAGACCTGCAATCGCTGCACTGAGGAGGCAGAGACAGGGGACTGGTGAATTTCAAACCAGCTTGTATCGAAAAAAAATTATTTTAAGTAACAGAAATGTCTGGCCCCTGTAGTGAACACTTAATAGCCGTGAAAGTCACACTGCAGTCCGCTCCCATCCCATGCTACAGCAGACCTTGGGCTCAAGGTCAAGCCAAGTCTGGAATCCCAGCTACTCGGGAGCCTGGTGCAAGAAAATCACTAATTCAAGTCCAGTCTAGATAACACAGTGAGACCTGGAATGGACAGGGTTCATTATCAACTTGATGCTTAGGAGGCAAGTCTCCCCGTGCACCTGTGAGGGGCAGTGTAGAGTAGGGTGAGCTCTGAGAATGTCTGTGGATTGTCTGGATGATGTTCATCAGTGTGGGAAGATCCATCTTAACTGTGGGCAAGAGGTCAGGGAAGATCCATCTTGACTGTGGGCAAGAGATCGTCCACTATCGATGGAAAACATCAGCTGAGCACCAGCACGTATTCACTCATCTCTCACTGCTTCCTAACAGTGCACATGATGTGACTTACTACTTCTGGCTTCCTGCTATCCTGACTCCCCACCATGATGGACTGTACCTTCAAACTCTAAATCAGCAGCAACCCTTTCTCCCTTGAGTCGCTTTGGTTTCATCACAATAACTAAGACAGACCCTGTCTTAAATATTCTTTGAGAGCTGAAGAACTGTATAGCTTGGTGGTAGCCTCCAATGATGTCTATGAAGGATGATCCCTGCCCAATTAAAAAAAAAAAAAAAGGAGGGAGAGACATAGAAATCTAACCCTTCATAAAAATCAAGTAGGGAAGAAATATGCATCCTCTGGATAATAGCTGCTTTTCTCATTGCTGTGACAAAATGTCTGACCAAGGCAACATAAAGAAAGAAGGGCTCGTTCTGGCTCAGCTCAAGGCATAGTGCATCATGGGAGAATCCACAGGGAGGAAGCAGAGCGTGATGAAGGCTGGTGCTCAGCTTGCTGTCTCCTTTTCATTCAGTCCAGGACCCCAACCTATCAATAGTGCCGCTCACATTCAGGGTGAGTCTTCCCACGTCGGTGAACCCTGTCTAGAAACTTCCTTCACAAACACACTCAGGAGGATCTCCCTGGTAATTCAAGATCCTGTCAAGCTGACAAATCAGTATTAACCATCGCACTTAAGTCACACACACACACACACACACATAAATACATAACTGTGAAGTTTCTTGGCTCAAGATAAAACACATTCTGACATTTGAACCAGTAAGGACAGATGCCTATGTGGTCTAGACCACTCAGCATCTTTCAAACTATGTCATTGTGCTTTGATGAAAGAGGTTCTTTTCCTGGGCTGGGGAAATAACTTTGTGGTCAAAGGCTTTGCTTCACAAGGAATGAGACCTGAGTTCGGATTCCCGGATCCCATGGGAAAATGCCAGTGAGTGTGGGGGCCCATCTGTAATTCTAGTCCTGGAAGATGGAGTCTAAGATCCCAGAGCAAGTTGGCTAAGCCAGACTAGCCCTAATGGAATGCTCTGGATTTAATTAGAGACCCAGGCTCACAAAAATAAAATGAAAGAGTAACAATCGAGGATGATTCCCAATGTTATCCTTGGGCCTCTCACGTGCACACACACTCAGGTGTCCTCTTGTACACACACATATAAAACATACACACACATCATGTGCACATACATAAATGTAAAAGAACTTCTTTTCTTAAGCATCTTCCCCTCACAGACTTTAACCAGCATAAAAGCAAAGCTAATTCATCCTCTCTTGTTCCTCCCTGAATTGCCAATACCTGCCACAGAGATGATCAAAGACCACGCACTGCGTGGATGCCTATTGAACAAACAAATGTAACTTCTTAGCTCTATCCAGAGCTGGACTGGATGGTTTGAGACCATATTTCTCTTGCTCATCTCTGTATCCCAGCTGCTGCCTACTAAATGCTCAATGAATGTTTGATGAATGAATGAGTGAGAGAGACAGGGAGCTGGGAAGACGGAGGGAAGACGGGGGGGGGGAGCTTGGGTTTAGAGGCTCCACCTGCACAGCCATCAAATTTCACCAAAATTCATTCGTACCATAGATTTCCTAGGTTTGCAGAATGTCTCAACAAGTGACACATTCATTGTCCTGCATATAAGAATTTGAGAAATTTCATTACTGAAGAATCTAGTCTTGTTTGCAAGATTTTTTTTTTCTTTTTGATCAAGACTTTGTAGCCTTGGCTGGCCTGAAACTCACTAGATAGCCCAGACTAGCCTCCAAATCACAGCAATCTTACCTCTGCCTTCCAAGGATCACGGGTGTGATGCCCAGCGCACTGGAAGACGAAAGAGCACGAACAAATATATCCGCTCAGACCAGACTCAGGTTTGTGGGTTTCAGGTAAAACACATGTTTTAGAAAATGCTGTGAGGGTCTGGAGAGATGGCTCAGTGGGTAAAATGCTTGCTGTGCAAGTGTGAAGACCCGTCTTCAGATCCCCCAACACCCACATAAAAAGCTGGGCATGACTACTCATGGCTGTAATCTCAGCATCAGGAGGCAAAGAGAAGATTTCAGGGGTTCACCAGCCAGTCAGCCCTGTCATATCAGCGAGTAATCAGAGACCTTGTTGGGCTAGGGAGACAGCTCAGTGGTTAAAGACTTTACCTCACAAACAAAAGGACCTGAGTTCACATCCCCAGATCCCATGTGAAAAATACCAGGTGGAAATGACTTTGGCCTGTAATTCCAGTCACGGAAAGTGGAAGCTGGGAAGCTCTGGAACAAAGCAATAAGGAGACAGAGCAGTTCAGGAGGCTTCCCGGTGTTACCTTTGGGCATCTCCAGGCATGTGTGCCTGTACACACACACACACACACACACACACACACACGCACGCACGCACGCACGCACAGACACACACATGCATGCATGCATGCGTACTCATGAACAGAGATCTTGTCAACAAAAATAATACGGAGAGTCACTGATGAAGACCCAGGACTTCAACCTCTGACCTTCACATGTACACAGACACCCATACACACCCACACACACATACACACACACTCACAAAAGAGCCATGAAGAAAACTGTGCATGCTATTTAGACCTTAGTAACTATAACTTTGTCTCTCCATCTGTCACCCCCACACACCCAGGGTTTCACCTGACCCTTCCCTCCCTCTGCCTTCCTCCACTCGCACCCCAGAAACTTCAGTGACTCTAGCATCCTCTCCCTGCCACCTCTATAAATTGCTGCAGCCTACCCGTGTGGTTCGCCTCCCGCTTTGGTAGCTACCTCCCGGGGGACACACCATGATCCCACTAAAGCTTCGTGCTCTGGTTAGCACAGGGAAAGGACTTTTCTGGGCAATAAAGCGTCCAGAGCGAGTCAGCGTCCCCTGAGACTCTCCCACGCCTGAGTACTCCAAGACAGCCAGGCCTGAGTGGCTGGCTCACCTCCCTCCCTGCTCAGGGCCCCAACCTGGCTCCCATTGGCTGCCTGGGTGACTGGCTGGGAGCTCCACAGAGCCCACCCAGGAGCCCCCAGAACTTGGCGATCTCCAATGAATGGACCGGTGCTTCTTCATCCTCATCCTAAGCCTGTTTCTGTAGTGAATTCATGTTCCGGCCACTGAGGGCAACACCTAAGCCCAGGGGGCCCAGGGAGCCCTGTCGGAAAGTTGAGTTTCAAGCAACTTAGACCTGAAGCCATTAGAGTTGATGATAATCACTCAGGGCCTCCCTGGAGGTCATTCTTGTGTGTGTGTGTGTGTGTGTGTGTGTGTGTGTGTGTGTGTGTACACATACAAGAGGGCACTTGAGCGTGTGCGCCTGTGGAAGCCCAAGGGTGACATCAGGAATCATCCAGGATTGCTCTACCTCCTTATTGCTCTGCTCTGCAGTTTCCCAGCCTCTGCCTTCCAGAGCTGAAATTACAGGCCACCACTGTTATCTCCCCAGCATTTTCCCATGGGATCTGGGGATCTGAACTCAGGTCCTTTTCTTTCTTTCTTTCTTTTTTTTTTTTTTTTTCTTTCTTTCTTTCTTTCTTTCTTTCTTTCTTTCTTTCTTTCTTTCTTTCTTTCTTTCTTTCTTTCTTTCTTTTTCTTTCTTTTTTTCCTTGCAAGGCAAAAAGGCCTTAACTCTTGACCCACGTCTCCAGCCCTAGAGGTCGTTCTCAAAGGAAGAGACTCTCAGAAGCTCACACTTAACCTAGGACCTGACATGGTTTGAACATGAGTTGCCCCATCTCATATGTTTGAACGCTCAATAGATCCTTAGCTGGTGACAGTGGGGGAGGGGCACCTTTAAAAGTCTAGCATGGATCACAGGCACTAGGATCCTTAGAGGCAAGGGATTCACAGCCACAATAGTGTTCCTATACTAAAGGAACACAAGAAAGGGCTCTAGGCAATGCTACTGAGTCCTTACACCTCATCAGAGAGGAGGACCCAGAGGGAAGTTTGACATGCACACTAAAGTATGCTCCAGGGATGGGGGGGAGGGGGCACTAAGAAAAAGGGAGGGGGGGAAGTAAGGGGGAAAGGGAGGAGGAAGCAAGGGGATCCAGGAGGGGTGGAGGGAGGGAAGGGAATGGAAAATAAAAAGCTACAACTGTGGTAGATACACTTCCAGGAGATGACTTTGGCTCAATACTTAGTCTATCTACCGTACATCATGAAAGGGGAAAGACCTCAGGAGCATGTCGTCTCCCCCCCCCAGAGACCAAGGACAGGTGAGAAGGGGAACAACTTGCCCCAGGGATACGCCCACTAGAACATTGTTCTTGCTGCAGCATATGGGACTAGGTGAACCAAAAACACACAGAAGGACATGCGTGCAGAAGGGAGATAACAGGTAAGGAGAAGACCCCAGGCTTGAAACAGGGACAAATGGGAACCAGAAAGGGGTGTCAGGGGGAGAAAAACCACAAATTCATCTGTATAGCCCTAAAAGAATATAAATGTTAGGAGATGAGATAAAATAAATAAAAGGCCCTGCCGGATTGACTGGTCACCATTGGTCCCCTGGGAGGAAGGTGGTGGTTTCTCTGCATCACTTTCCTGCCAGACAGAGAGACCCCTGAAGGGTGGGTTGCAGCTCTTCAGGTCCCCACACTGGCAGAATCCCTGGCATCCTCCTAGGGCCAGGCCTTCCCTCAGAGAGCACTGTGGCCGGGTGTAGGAGACAGACGTGCTCATCATGGCGCATTCCAGAGATGGTAGGAGAGGAGAGTATTTGTGGCATTTCCAAAGCAGATACATTCCCAAGTGACGAGACTCTCGGAGCCCCGCAAAAGGGGTCAAGGACGAGAAGGGAGCCTTGCCGAAGAGGGGGTGCTAAGAATGCAAGAGCCACAGGATGGGGAGAAGTAATAACAACAGTAGCCTCTGTTCACACCAGAGCTGCGCTGCACCCAAGAACTCAATGACATGGTATCTACTTCCGTTGGACTCCACAGTAGCTGGCCGGTCCACATTTTGCCATAGAGCAGGGGCAATCCCGTAGATGGGGTGGAGCAGGA
Organism: Typhlomys cinereus; assembly: GCA_023101885.1. NCBI lineage: Eukaryota > Metazoa > Chordata > Mammalia > Rodentia > Platacanthomyidae > Typhlomys > Typhlomys cinereus. The sequence goes on along the minus strand of JALPQD010000374.1, from coordinate 682,037 downwards.
TGGGATGGGGTGGGCTGGGGTGGAGCAGGATGGGATGGGGTAGAGTAGGATGGGACAGGGTTATGAGTAGGTAGTGAGTAGTGAAAACATATAAATTCATTGTTGACATAATTAAAATAAAAATGTGAAAAAAATTAAAAATAAAAGATAGTGAGTGGAAAAAGAAAGGAAAGAAAGAAAAAGGAAGGAATGAAAGAAGGAAGGAATAAAGAGGAAGGAAGGAAGGAACGAACGAACGAACAAACTGAGGCATGGGGTAAGGCAGGTGGGAGGTGGGCTGGGGAGAAGCTGTCAGAGCAGCGCTCTATGCCCTGGGGTCCTTCTCCAGACTCACTGTCCTTCCTGCCTGTGTGAGCGAAGGGGTCCAGCAGTTCTCTGTGGGCGCCAGGGCCCGAGCTGGGGCTGCGTCAGCAGAAGCTGACGACTGTCAGTCCCGGGAGTGAACAGGAAGACATGCCGCTGTCAGAACAGCTCAGGGAGCATAGGAACCTAAGGCGTCCTTTACCCCTCGGGTGGATCTTTGAGGTCGCCTGAAGTGACCGCCCTTGGAGTTTGCCGCAATCCTGCCTTTGCTTGGCTTTCTCCTTTGCCCACCCAGTTCCCGCCACTGCCCCGCTCCCTGCCTAAGACAGAGTCTCTACGGAAGCCCAAGAGACAGAGGAAACAACAGCCGGTTCACATCAGAACCCACCGGTTCACATCAGAGCCCACCACCAGAACTTTGCTTCTCCTTCTGCAAACCCAGACTTGCAAGCACCGTGGTTAAAGTTTGAGGGAAGGGGTGCTGGGGAGACGGCTCAGTTGGCAAAGTGTTTGTCATGAGGACCATGTTCAATCCACATCAAAAAAAAAAAAAAAATAGGCGTGGCGCTCCACACTTACAATCCTAGCGCTGGGGAGGCAGAGCCAGGAGGACCCCTAAGTCCCAGCAAGAGACCCCATCTCGAAAATAAGCTGGCTGGTTCCTAAGGGATGAAACCAAGGTTGACCTCTGACCTCCAAGCTCATGCATATACATGGGCGTACCACACACACACACACACACACACACACACACACACACACAGTTTTTAAAAGTAAGTCTGTGCTAGGAAGGGGGACGCTGAAGTCAGAGGGATCTATACTACGTTATGATCACACCCCCAGAACACACGTATCCAACAGAGGAGTTTCCTTAGACAGCTCCTGACAACCCCAGAAGAGAATCAGTGTTGAAACCGGAAACCCATTGGACCACAGGTCCACTAGGCGCTGGCTCGGTCATGCTCCAGCTGCTAAAGACGTTAGACGGTCTGGGGCGACGTTCTCCATGGCAACCAGCTCACCCCTGTGGCCATGCCACACTGTAGCTCTGCAGCCCTTCAGTTCCCGGGTCTGCTAACCACCACCTCCTGCTCGTGCAGTCAGCCCAGGCTGCAGAGACTCTTCCAGGGCTGCTGACCAAGCGGCAAGGGGCTCCTTAGAGGCCCCAGTAAGCTAGAGGCTCACAGTGACCGTAACTTGAGGCCAGTTGAAGGGATTCCACCTGGATTCTTCTGGATTCGTCAAAGGACTGTTAGCACTGCAGCTCTTTGTCCGCCCTCTCCTCGAGGCCGGTTCATCCGCATGACCTACAGGGTGACTGATGATGCGCTTAGAACCCCCATGACGCATCCCTAGCCTTTGCCGGGTACCCTCTGCCCCTTCCTAGGTCTGAGTTCAGCCACGTGACTTTCCTTGGCCAACTGGAGAGACAAACGTGGGGATGTGCTACTTCTGAACCCAGGCCTCGGGCTGCCTGGCTGATGCCCCTCTCAAACTAGCCGGCTCAGCCAGGTGTGAATCACCATGACTTACTGTTTTCAGGTACTGAATTTTATGTTGTTTCATTATGCGGTATTATCATGGAAATATCTTATGTACAACGGAATCTGCATGAGTATCAGTTACCCACAATGTACTGAATGACTGCATCAGTTAGATAGGATGTCAACTTGGTAATTGAGAACTGAACCTTTAGGAACACTTATGAAGATCTAGTGAGGGTAAGCCCTGAGCATGTGTGTAAGCCCTGATCATCTAATCACGTGAGAAGAACCAGCCCACAGTGGGTGCGATCATTCCCTGGGCAGGTGGGTAAGATGGAGAGAAAGCTGGTTCGGTATCCTGGCAGACTGGCAGACAACGAAGAGTGCTTCTCTCGCTGCAACCAGAAACTGTTAAGCCAAAAGCAATGTTCCCCTAACTGTTCGGTCCTGTGATCATTTAGCCAGAAGAAGATGAAACTAGCAAAATGATCCGTCGAGAACACCAGGGCTCTGCTGTCACGTGACTTCTCCTGGCAAGGTGTAACTAAACGCCTGCATCTGTGCACTCTGGAGAGAGAGAGTTTTGATAGGCAGAAGATTCCATCTAAGTCCAGTTCGGTGAGCCAGTGAGTGTGTTGGGGTTGCTTGCAGATGTGTGGTTGATACGCAGGCAACTCTGCACACTGCAAGCCACCCCCCGTTACCCCCACCTGGGAGGAATCTCAGGAGGATCTCATGATGCCCTTCAGAGCCTCACAAAGCCTCCCTCACCACCATGGCCATAGGCTGCATCTCACGAGGGACTGGATACCATGGCGTGGGCGATCACAGTGGATCTGAATCAAGGCGGCCACTGTCACGTCCGTCCCAGGAGTCAGCTCCGTGACACCTGCCCAGGCCTAGCTTGTCACATTCCAGCAGGAAATGGCCTCTGCCCCGCAACCCCGCAACGCAGGAAGGAGGCTGGGGTAGGGAGTCCCTGGGGTGTTCACGCATGCATGCCAAGTGACTTTACGGAAGCCCTGAGGTACCCTCTGGCCGGCAGTGGGAAAAGGCTGCTGTCTCCAGATCTGGGTGAGTTTGAGGGGAGAGCATGTGCTGACCTGAGTCATTAGCAACGCCGAGCCTTGCACACACTAGAAAAGGGGGTGGAGACAAAGAAAAGTTAAAATGGAAATCTTAGAAGGAATTCTTTTCCCTTTTATTGGCTGCATAATTAGCCCAAGAAGCCCAACTGGTGCTGCTATGATGGTTCTGATATGAAGCCGAAACATAACGGGGAATTGGATGGAAAACAAAGACACTTAGCGTTTATGACTCTCTACTGTAGGATGCCTTTGGTTCCTTTCGTACCTCACGGACATTAACTAATTAATTGCCACAGGACCCCAGAGTAGGCAGTAGGTTTTCCCATCTGTGTTTCATAACAGAGGAAACGAGTCCTCTAAGCCAGGCAGAGGAGAGCTGCAGGCTCCAGGTCTCTCGCATCCCCCACAACCCCCAGGCTCACATGCTTCTACGTCTTTGAATCCAGGGTTCTAAAGATGCCTATTAACAGATGCAAAGTAGGAGAGGTCTGAGCCGGAAGAGAGGTCAGGTAAGCAGGGAGCCAAGTCTCTCATTTCACAGACACGGAAAAGAAGTTTACTCCAGCCAAGGACTTTCTAAGGGCATCAAACAGTTCTGCCGGTCGCGGGTCACGTCTCATGAGCTCAGATTCCAGGTGGCCACTGCTGTTAGGCCCACTGGTGGTGAATGACATGTTTTGAAGGAGCGGAGGGTATGCACAAGAGACGTCCATGTGGGTGTGCATGGGTGGGTGGCTTATGTACATCATATCTTCATGTGGGTGTGTGCATATGTGTGTGTGTGGTACATGTGCATGACATGTCTACGTGAATGTGTACATATGCATCTGTCCAAGTGGATGTGCACATGTATGGGTGGGTGTGGTCCATGTATATGTGGGTATGTGCATGTGTGTGGGGTGTGTGTGTATGGATATGACATGTTCATATGTGCCTTGCGTGGTGTGTGAGCATATGTTCAAGTGGATGTGGCATGTGCACATGACATGTCCATGTGAGATTCTGAATATGTGTCTGTGTGGTATAAGTACATGACATGTTCATGTGAGTGTGAACATAGGTATCTGTCCATATGTGTGTGCACATGTATGGGTAGGTGTGGTTTATATATATGATATATATGTGGGTATATGCATGTGTATGTGGTATGTGCATTATATGTCCATATGTATGCTGCATATGCACATGATATGTCCATGTGAGAATGTGTATTTGTGTCTGTATGTGTGTGTCCGTGTGCTGTGCACATGAATGTGTGAATGTGATTCATGTATATGATATCTCCATGTGGTTATGTGCATGTATGTGTAGTGTGTGTGCATATGTTCATGTGTGTGGCACATGTATAGGGCACGTCCATGTAGGAGTGTGTATGTGTGTCTATATGGTATAGCATATGACATATCCATGTGGATGTGTACGTGTGTGGTTTATGTACATGATACCTCCATGTGGGTATGTATGTGTGTGTGCATGACATGTTCGTGTGTGTGTGGCATATGTACATGACATGTCCATGTGGGTATATGAGTTTGTGTGTGGTGCATGTACTTGATGCGGCCCTGTGGTTGTACAGAGGTCAGAGGTCAACATCAGGAGCCCTCTCCATTCATTTCCCATCTTATTTTTTGACACAGGGTCTCACATTGAACCTGGAACTGTCAACGTGGCTTCCAGGGGTGCAGCTGTGTCCATCCCCCAACACTGGGACTACACACACACACCACCACACCCAGAATTGCTGGCAGGGGTGACGACAGACAGCTGGAGACCCTAACGCCCTCGAGAACTTTGACCCTGAATCCACTGGTGGGGATTCCACCCACTGCCATGGCCGCTGCCAGCAAAGGGAGAGAAGTGCGCCTCCTTGGGGCTGCGCTTCTGGGGAGGGCCGACTTTCTGAATGAAGGTCCGCGGTGGCAACACTGAGGCTGATATCTCCGGCAGCGCGCTTCACTTCTAACCACACACCAACCTCCTGCTCCATCAGATCTCACTGCCCAGGCAGCCTTGAGCCAGACGCCGCTCGGCTCGCAAGCGCTCTCTCGCTTGTGCACACAGGTTGTCCCTCTGCAGGAAGCCTTGATTGCCTCCCAACTGTCTATAATCCCTCCTGACTCTGCCCCGGCCCAGAACAGCTGAGAACACCTTCTTCCAGGGGATTGCACTATCACGTGCCCACATCTACTATCAGTAAGCCCGGGTGTCCTCTAAAATCACAGTCTCGCATTCTCAATAATATGCCAAGGGCCCAGCTCATTTGAATTTCACCTCAAGATGGACCCTGCTATAAAAACAGTCTTCAAGACGGGGGAGGGGGGGCCTTACATGCAGACCCAAGACACCGAAAGGCACTGGCGGAGAGGGGACTTCTGAATGCCCCTCACATTGGCTGAATGGCACACAGCCCCTTGGGTTCTCTAAACCCTCGTTTAGCTAGCCACACAGATGCGAGTGGGGTGGGCAGCCAGGAAAAGTCTGTGCAGCTGCCTGAGTTGCTCTTCTTATAGACAAAGAGGGCTTAGCAGACGGTGACTCACCCCCTCCCCCACCTCTGCCCCCGGCTCATCCAGGAAGTGATCACTGCGTGTCCCCAAACACACGCAAGTGTCCAGCATCTGGCTGACATCTCTCCGGGCACAAGCTGGGTAAGGAGGGCGGCCCTCTGCTGTGAGTGTCCTCGGAGGACAGGTCTTGGCTCCTGGTTGTCCTCAGACTCCCAGGGAGCTGTTACTAACATCGAAATCCAGCACTTGAATACGGGGTATCCGTACGTTTCTGGTCCCTCAAACCTCTGCTTTGACTCCACCGACTTTTCCTTCATCCCCCTAACTCTGAATGCACGCCAATAGGATTTAAGGAACATTCACCAGTCGGGCTCCCCCTGGTATGTACAGACACAGAATACTGATTTCCTGCTGATATCAATAACTGTATGGCTTTAAGATCTCCTAGGTTTTTGTTCCCCTTCTCTCCAAGACAGGCAAAATTGTCTCTTGCGATGTGGCTGGGAAGGCAGGAAGAAGAAATTTACCATATAATTTGTTTGAAATACGCTTTTTTAAAGGCATGCATAACCAAGAAATAAAAAAGCTGAAGACACTTGGTACAGCTGATCATTATATCTGGTTTTTACATGTGGCTCATCAGCGTCTCCCAAGGTCAACTCAGTGAACAGCTTTGGCTTGTGTCTGAAGGTGGACAGAGGGCACTTGGCACAGAATATAAATATAGGAAATGAGGTTCACCGAGCTAGAGGTCCTATATACTATCCAGTGTAATAGTTACTCTTGTGTGTTGCTGTGAGAGAACATTCAAAGTCAATCAACTTAAGGGAGAAAGGGAGATTTATTCAGCTTACAGTTCCGAGGGGAGATACAGTCTTTCATGGTGGAGGCTGCATGGGAGGCTGGCTGAAGCTGAAAACAGGTTACATCACTCCCATCCAGTGAGGCTGAGAGCTACCAGGCTGCTCGCTGCAAAGGCAGACGTCTCCTACAGATAGGGTGGGACTCCTCCACCTCAAGGCCCAACCCGTGACCACCTTCCTCCAGCCAGGCTCCACCTCTCAAAGGTGCCATGACATTCCAAACACATGAGACTATGGGGGACACATTTCAAACCATGACACCCAGCAATGTTACTCTTTCTTTGACCAGAGGACTTTAGGAAAGGAGGGGGACAGGACGCCTTCTCGGGCTTGATGGTCTAGAAATATCTTCATATAAGGAGACACAGAATTGGTTTTGAGAGACGCTTAGGTGCATATGTGCATATGTGTTGCGTGTGGGAATTCATGTCACATCACACATATGAGGATCAGAGGACAACTTACAGGAGTTGGTTCTCTCCTTTTACTATGTAGATTTCAGGGATCAAATTCAGTCCATTAGGCTTGGCAGCAAGTTGTCATGGATGAGCTGGAAAACCTCCCCTTTTCATATCAAGGTGAGTGATACTGATAATAATGATGATGGTGACCCACCCTCTTCACCAGAAAATTGATCCAGGCCACATGATCTACCTTATCCACAGGGCAATACTCCTTACAAAGCATGGCCCTTATGCTGTGAACACACCAGAGGTCATCCAGGTCCAACTCCAGATCAACTCAGCCCTCCAACTTTAAATCTTGCCTTTCGTGAGAAACACCAAAACTGTTGGTCATTAGGGAAGGATAAATTAACACTACAATAAGTTTACCACTCCACACCCTCCAAGATAGATAGAATTTGAAAGACTGACGGTATAAAGTGTGGGGTTCATGTTTTCCTCGCCTTTGGGGGTCCTTCGGATGTATTTTAACTGCAGATTTCAATGAATGGAAGCAGGTTATCGATTCTCTGTTATTAAAAACCAGAATGTGAAGTCACAGGACACTTAGTTTAGTAACATGCCCGGTAAATTTTGAAAGGATAGAACATTAAATAAGTCTCTAATGGGTTCAGTTGAACCCGCTCAAAAATAATTATTCCTGGTGCTCCAAGACTCAGTATAGACTCTGGATTTCCCCCACTATTCCCTCCCACACATGCACACATAAGTTACTAAAACTTACTAAAGAAAACTTCTAAGAAAAACACTTACAGTCAAAGGTCCACCAGCACAGTGACGGATGCTGCTTTTTCTCCTGATAACAAGTGAACCAAAATGTGACACCTCGCCACTAGACAGCCCAACAGAAAATATTTAGGTGGCATTTTGGGTTATAACTCTGATTTTTAGACATGCTATGAAGCAAAAAAAAAAGATTAATTTTTAAAATTAATTCTTTTTTATTATTTCCGCTCATACAAACTTAACAGGTACACCGGTCCCCTCCCTCCCTCTACCTCCCCCAATCCCCCTGCTCACTCCTCCCTTCCCCTCTCCCTCCCCATCTTCCAGTTCCCCCCATCCCCAGAGCATCCTTTAATGTGCATGCCAAACTCTCCTCTGGGCCCTACTCTCCGATGAGGTACAGACCCAGGGGTATTTCCCAGAACCCTTTTCTGTGTTCCCCTTAAGTTTAGGAACACTACTGTGATTGTCAGTCCCTAGCCTCCAAGTATCCTAGTGCCTTTAGTCCATGCTAAACTTTGTGGGGTCAATAATGTGTTGGACATTGCGCAGGGCATTCAAGGTCCAATTATGATTGCTTCGGCCCTAATTTGTGTGGAGTATCTTGCATATCATTACTCCTCCCATCCTTGTGCTCTTACAATCTTACCGCCCCCTCTTCTGCAAATTTCCCTGAGCTTCAGGATGAGGAGAGATTAGGCTGGCCCAGTTCCAGGTGGTTGATATAGAGTCTTATGTTCTGAATTATTATTTGTTGATTTTTTTTCAGTTTTGCTGCTCCTGCAATGCCCTTGACTCCATCCTGATGGGTATTAGATGTCACCCCCTGGCCAGAGATAAAAACCTGTTAAATTAGAGTCTTGTTATAAGAGTATATTCAAAGGTAGATGGAATAAAAGTAGGAGACAGTGGTGAGAGAGGGGTCAATCACCCATTTGCAAAATGGTTACTTTCTATCTGGAAGCCTATATGCCCTTCCCTTCTGGTGAGATCATATCCCATAAGTTGCAAATGATCAGGAAGGAAAGTCTGTGAACTTAACCAGATTCTTAGCCTCATTACTTACTTGCAGTCTTTGATGGTGCTATGAAGCAAAAAAAAAAAAAAAAGGTTAATTTTTAAAATTAATTCTTGAAGTGCAAGTGGCAAATAGGTCAAGGCAGGCATCTGCTCCGAGCTGATTAAGTTTGTCACGACCGGAAAATAAACATCTCAAGTGCCAGGTGAGGAGTCGGGTCTGTGAGCTAAACTACAGAAAGAAAAAGAGGTCCGACCTGGACATACGAATCTGATCCCACATCAACATGAACAGGACATTGTGGGATGGGAAGAAGATCAGTCTTCCCAGAACCCACATGAAAAACTGGGCGGTGTGTGGGCATTTGTAATCTCAGCACCGGGAAGTAGAGACAGATACCTAGGATCCAGACCAGTGAGAGAGAGAGAGAACTTGCCTCAAAACACAAGAAGAACTCCTAAGGAACAACACCCTAGCTGGCCTCGAACCTTCACGTGAATACAAAAGTGTGCACCTGCGCACACATGGAGATGCTGAGCTACTGCTGACATAAGTGAAAGTAGATTCCTGAAACTCAGAAGCTCTAGCCCACCCCTGCAGCCCACCCCTGCAGGCCCTGCTGCTTTGGCATTGACCTCAGCTTCAGTATGGTAACAATCAGGTCACGTACCTGCCTGTGTTCCAGCCACCCGCTGATACTATTAACCCACTGTGTTTGCTTTGGCGGAGTCCCACCTTTGCTCCACCCCTGCCCTGCTTTGGTATAAAACAGTAATACAAACCAGGCTGTGAGCTGGAGTTTTTGCCAAGGGTGACCTCAACTCCAGACTGATGGTATTAAACTCCTTCCCTTTACTCCAATTGATGTCCGAGAAATTATTCCAGAGTTACTCCCGCAACAACACGAGCCAATACGCGCAATGATACATACATGAAAATGGATAATATGGAAGAAAATCCCCCAGGCAGAAAAAAACCCACATCAAGCTATGAAGAAACCCAACAAGCTATGGTCTGTGTGTGTGATAATCCTGGGTGTCAACTTGACACACCTGGCATTATCTAAGATCAGCTGAGACCATCGGAACCTCCCAGTAGTAGACCAGATAAAAAGGAACCACAGAACAAAAGAAGAGACTCTCCAGGAAGCCTATTAGCTTCTCAGATGGGTGTGACATAGCCTGTCTCCAGCTTCAGCCAGCCATGCCGTCTCCACCATGAAAAAGACTGTATCTCCCCTCTGGAACCGTAAGTTAAGTAAATCTCCCTTTCTCCCTTAAGTCGATTGACTTTGAATGCTCTCTCACAGCAATAGTTAAGAGTAACTGTCACAGTCTGCTAATGAAGGAAGATCCAAGGAACGGCTTCAATCTAGTCTCTGCTACCTCCACTCTCCTGAAACCAACCTGTGGAAGCCACCGACAGCCTCTGTGGAACCAGAGCTTAGAACAACCTTGAATCTTCCACTTCCACGAAGATGGCCTCCATCCCAGCTTTTCAAACACTCTCTCTTGGCGTTCATCACTCGTCGGCTGAATTAACAATCGCTTCAGCAAACAAGAATTTATTTAGCACCTTCCAGGGCAGGAAGCATATCCAGAAGCAGATTAAGCTTCGGGCTGGTTGATTTCTCGGCTTAACAATGTCCTTAGGGACACTGGCTCGATCTCTCTAAGCTCCACATCTTGCAACTTCAGGAACTTCTGCAGGGAAAAGACGAAAGAGGAAGTAAAAGAAAAAGGGTTTCAGATCCACAAAGAAGCTCAATCGGCCCTCAGTGTCCCCTGGTCAGGTGAGCATCGCCCATCCTCACAGAACAGTGGGGACTTACTCTCTCGATTCTACACTCTTAAATGACAAGTCTTGCATTTGTAGTCTTGAGTCAACTTAAAAGTCTTCAATGCTGCTTATAGACGCTTTCATTTATATGAACTGTCATGTATATCTTAAGCATTTGTATTTGGCCTGAGAAATTAAAATGAGCTGACTTCTTTCTACTAATTCATTCTAAAAATGATAAATCCACTTTGCAGAAGTATAATTAACATATTTTATGAAAAGCAACCACCTTTTGCAAGTCAAAGAAAAACCCAGGTGAGAATACCACCATCTGGGTTTTCACATCTCTTTCATTCCGAGTTTGACAGACAATAGCAGGTCTTCTACTGTCTGCTTCTGTATCTAGTCTCCTTTGGACGTTACACATCCTGGTACCTTTGGAAACTTCATGGAGTCCTCGTAAGCACAGTCTTGGTGTGATAGCTAGATACAGGGGTGTACTTGACAATTTCAGACTGAGCTTTGAGCACATCTGGGAAGACTGGATAGTTAATCCCTGAGCAAACTCACAGGAGATGGTCTAATCGAGAAGGAAGACCCAGCCCATGGAAGGTGGGATTATTCTCTGGGCGGGTAGATAAGATGGTGGATGTTGGTAAGACCAGTCAATTCCATGAGTATGAGTCTACTACCATACTTCTTTAGTCTGCTACCATACTTCTTTAACTCACTCTTCAGTGAGTTGGCCAGATTTTTGGACAGACATGCCGTCTGGCAAGTGAGGTTTGATCCTCTCTCAGCAATGGATAAGACATGGCCAGATCCTTGGTATAGACATGAGCTCTCCTGCCAAGCTGGACTAAGAAGGTGAACAGACAATCCTAAGCCAGTACAAAAACCTTCTTCCCATAAGCTATTTTGACATGAATTTATGGGCAGCATGCAGGCAAACTGTGACCGTTGATTCTATTTTTAAAAATTAACTTTGATCTTTGACAGTTGATGTTATTTCTAAAAAATAGTCTTGATCTTGTTGACCCCATGAAAAGTGTCTCCGTGACTCTGGGGTTATCTCAGTGATCTGAGGAAAATAAGTGTAGGAATCTCTGGGTTGGGGGACACCGGACCACAGACTATTCCATAGACCCTGGGTCTATGAGGGGACATGCTTGCTGTAACAGGAGCATGGATACTGAAGCCCAACCCTGGTTTCCCCTGATGTCTCATCCCATCTTGGACCACCACAAGATGAGGTCAAGTCAAGCTCAATCCTCCAGCCAGGACATCTGGACAAACCTCAGAGGAATCTAGCCAATTCTATAGAAGAGATCTGTGTGTAAGAGTGTCAGGAATTCCCCTGGGAAGTAGAACAACCTTTACCTAGTGCCAAAAATCAAGAGTGGCAAAACCAAAAGGCTCAGGAGATATGAGAGGAAAAATTCCAACAAGAATGGGAGCAGCGGATCGACCGCACATGCAGGGGGATATGGGAGACAGAGGGAGGCTGGAGGGGAGAACAGGTAGGACGGATGGGGGGATGGGTGATGAAACACATATACATTGTTAATGTAATTAAAGATAAAAAGGCAAGCAAGAAAATAGATGCCGTGTCTATAAAATACAATCAAGTTAAATTGTGTGTGTGTGTGTGTGTGTGTATATATTTGAGTGTGTGTGTGTATTTAAGTGAGTATATATGTGTATGTGTATTTAAGTGTGTGTATATTTAAATGAGTGTATGTGTGTGTAAGTGTGTGTGTATATTTAATGAGTGTATATGTGTGTGTTTAAGTGAGTGTGTGTGTGTATTTAAGTGAATGTATATGTGTGTGTATTTAAGTGAATGTGTGTGTATTTAAGTGAATGTATATGTGTGTGTGTTTAAGTGAGTGTATATGTGTGTGTGTATTAGAGAGAGAGAGAGAGAGTGTGTGTGTGTGTGTATTTAACCCAGAACCCTGGCTGAAAAACACCTCTGACTAGAGGAAGAAGAGAAGCAAGAGGGATGAAGGCAGGAGGCTCAGGCGCTGGTGGTTACAGAGGAAACAGGGATGGGAAAGCAGTCTTCCTAGACTGAGGCAGCTGCTGATTCTCTGAGCAAAAGGTGGCATGAGTGGCCTTCTCTTTCTCCAAACACCAAGTCACTTGCAGTAACAGAAGGATTCAACACGACTTGTGGGGAACTGGGCGAAACATGGGGGAGGGGCAGGAGTCTCAGGGGAGGGTCCATTAACCCTCTCCACCTCCTCATCTCGGACTTAAAGTCAGTAGCCAGCAGACCAGATAGCAATAGTCTCTTGTAGAGCAGGGATGGCTGATCCTGTGAAAGTGACAATTATTTTTGCTCCCTTCCCCTCATGTTTTCTTCTTTCCTTTATCCTTTCCTTCCTTTCCTTCCTTCCTTCCTTCCTTCCTCTCTCTATCCTTCCCTTCTTTCCTCTGTCTTTCCCTCCTTTCCTCCATGGAAGAATTGATGGAGGGATGGAGGGAGACACAAATGATAAGAGAAAGAACCTACAGAGTTAATTCATATTTTCCCCCATAACCCTGGCCCTTGATTATGATTTTCATTTACTATGTTTTATATTGGCCTGAAGATAGATAGATAGATAGATAGATAGATAGATAGATAGATAGATAGATAGATAGATAGATAGATAATGAGCACCCATGATGAAAGAGATACATTATGGAAACAACTGAAAACAAGACAATTCAGAAATAATGTCTATGTGGGCTGGGTATTTTGTTCACGCCCTTTTCAGTAGCAGATTTACCAAACTAATTATATTTCACCTTGGCAAATATTAAAATGATTTTTCATCCCTTACACACCCACCAACTGGTGGTGGGTGAGGGTAAAGCTGGATCTAAACTAAATGGCAGGAAAAGGCAAACTGGAATGCAAAACTTCAGAGCAGAAAAAACAATTCCAAGCTTTATTACCTTCAAGTGAGTGACAAAGAGTTTATTTATAACCCCCCAAAGCCCTTTAAATTTAATCAGATGTAATGAGTCATTTCTCTCTGCAATATGATCTTTAAAGAGATGTTAGAAAGATCTTGACTTGCCTGATTCAATAAGTCCTATTTAATCTTCCAGCGCACGCAGGGAGCTGTGTATTGGTCTGAGCTCTCCCCGTGGATTCTCTGGTCGTCCCCCTTCAGGCCAGTCACCTGGAGACCCTCTGTTGCCTTGCTGTCCAAGTAAGAATCCCACCAGCTCTCCCAATCTCTCATCCAGGAGGTGTAGGGAATCCAGCTACAGCTAGAACATCTGTCTAGTTCCTGGCAAGCTTGTGGGATGGCTACACAAAACCCTTGGAATTCCAGAGCAGCACTACGGCATGCTGCCCCAGAAGAAAATGCTAGAATGAAGGTAAGACAGCCACGTGGTGCCGAGAATACAACATCGTGGGAACGCTGCGAGGCCCAACATCTGAGAAGGGCAGACACCGACTCCTGGGTTCTAGACGCCGTCCCGAGTCCCGGGAGGTTGTCCCCGCTACTGGGAGAACCCCCACCGTTCCCTTCTCCTTGCCTCTGCTCAGGACTGACCATTTCCACATTGGATCACCCAGTAGGTCCATTTCTGAGAGTCTTCCTCAGCAGTGGGGGTTGTGGGGGAGCTGGCCCCACGTGGAGCCTGTTTCTGTTCCGGTGAAGTGCTATAATGCTTGGCCCCAGGCATTGATTCCCTCGTGTAACCTCGCTGCCCAGGAGCCTGACCACCGTGCAGACACACTGCTTGTCGGCCCAAAGCCCAACTTAGGTCTCGTTCCCACAATGCACTTCTCCTTTCATGCTTGAATGCTTTCAGCTCGCTGCATAGCACGCACACACGAGCCATGTGCAGAGCAACGGGGACACCCCCGAACTCACCTGCCGTCCCCATAACAAGGCAAGAGGAAACTTCATTGGGGCCAAGATGGAAATGTTTGTATCATTTCTTTTCTTGTTGCTATGATCAAATACTTGGCAAGAGGTAACAAAGTGGGGGAGGGCCTAAGAGAGGCCCTTGGTAGTGGGAGCACGTCGCCAGGTTTCCCAGTTCCAGAACGGTGAGAAAAATCCCATTCTGTTGTTTACAAGCCACTCAATTTATGTTGTCTTGTGCGATGGTCGCCTGGCTGCATTCACTCATTGGGTCTTCCAGAAAAAGAAATGGATGAGAAACCTCATCCTACATGGGCTGGAGAAATGACTCAGGGGTTAAAGCCTTGGCCTCATAACCAAAAGAACCTAAGTTCGGATCCTAGATCCCACGTAAAAATGTCAGGCAGAAATGATTGGCAGTCTATAATTCTGGTCCTTGATGGAAGAGCCTGGGAAACCCCAGAGCCGAGCCATAAGGAGATACAGCCTTCCAGGGTGACTCTGGATGTCACCCTTGGGCCTCCACAGGTCCACACAGTGTCCCCCTGTACACAAGCTTTCACATACAAGTGCATCAGCCTACCTGAAACATACACACACACACACACACACACGCAAAAAAAAAAAAAAAAGATGATGATTAACCATGCCAAGTGGCAATGAGCAAAGATGTCCGAAGAAGGCACAGAGGAGAGGAGGTACATTATCATTCAGGTCAAAGGACCTGAAGACACCACCCTAAATATGTGGGACCTCTCAGGAGGACACATGAAGTCATCAAACATTCTTCAAGCCAAGCAGGGGCTCCATTTCATCTCGAGTAAGAAGACAAATGCAGAACCTTCAAGAAAGTTTCTTTCATGAGAAGGCGCCGGCAACTCCATAAACCCGTGCATCATCCAAGATGTGAAATTGGAAAACTTCCCAGACAACTGAGATCTCTGAATTTTTTTTTTTCTCTTTCTGCTATTAGGCAAATCACTCCGGGATTTCTATCACCGAGTTTAATGGTGAAGAAAAGAAACCAAAGTGAAGTCACTGAAATAAACAGTTTCATTAAGTTCAAAATCAGTGGCTTTGAAATCAATTAAATCTGTAATACTCTTATTGAGGACACAGTAACAAATTAATAAGACTGGAAGTAAGCTTTCAGGGATACAAAAGCAGCTAAACTTACAATGCCATCTGATGCCACAGTTTCTGAAATCAAAGATGTATCTCTCTCTCTCTCTCTCTTTGAACACCTCTTTTTAAACCCTGAATCAAGATCTTACACATGCCTGCCTTTGGACAAGCCACATAAATCTTAAAGTGACCCCATTTTTTGTACGTGAGCTGTGTACCTAGGCCTTTCTATTCAGGGGGATCTGAAATAAGAATACGGCCTATAAAACAAGGGAAAAATAAAACACCACTGGATTGTTTATAAAAAGAGCTTCAAAGAGGAAAGTACTCAAACATGGTGAATTCGGTGTGGAAGAAAGACCAATCTGCATAGCAAGGCTTCGGTTCTCAGTATCCAAAGAGCCTGTTTCTGTCCCTCATTCATAATTTCCTGCTTAGACTGGTGTTTGTTGAGTAACTGTCACGTGGTGGGCACTGTATCGGTCTCCATTCTCATTTCTACCTACTATCACTGGAATCTATTGAACTAGGCAATAAGCCTTGCCTAGAAAGAAACTCTCAGGGCTGGAGAGGTGGCTCAGGAGTTAAGCCTCTGCCTTGCAGGCAGAAGGTCCTGAGTTCGGATCCTAGACCCCACGTATAGACGCTGGGCGGAAGCGGGAGCGGCCTGCGTTTCTGGTCCTGGTAGGGCGGAGCCTGTGAATCCCCGGGCAGAGTAAACAAGGAGGTGGAGGCGTCCCTGGTGGTTCCCGAATTCGTCCATGGTTCTACACACACACACACACACACACACACACACACACACACACACATACAATTGAATAAATAATAATAAAAAAAATTTAAAAAATAAAACACCAGGTGGAAATGGCAGCATCCTGTACTTCTGGTCCTGGTGGGTAGAGCCAGGGAAATCTCAGAGCAAAGCAAAGAGGAGGTAGAAGCAATCTAGATGATTCTAAAAGTCACCCTTGGTCCTCCACAGGGACATACAGCCCTCTGACAGACAGACAAACAGACACACACACACACACGCACACACGCACACGCACACACACACACCATGCACCCCATATATATATATATGAAAGAAAAGAAAAAAAACTGACAAGTCAATCAAATGCTCAGAGGAGCACCGCGTAGGGCTTAGCAGAGAGGCCTACTGGGAGTTTCAGATAGATGCCAAGCCACGGTGTCTTTTGGACTCTAGCTAGCTGCAAAACAAGTTCTCGAATAAAAAAAATAATAGGAAGAAACTCTCCATCAGAAGTGGTGTAATGTTACTCTGAGCCTAATCACTCATTTGCTGTGTGAGTCATATTTCTCATTGCTGTAATAAAATGCCTGACCAAAGCAATATAAAGAAGAAAGGATTTACAACAAACCATAATCCAGAACTTCGGAGACTCTATATCAACCACCTAGAACTAGACACAGCCTAATCTCTCCCCATCCTGAAGCTCAGGGAAATTTGCGGAAGAGGGGGCGGTAAGAGCACAAGGATGGGAGGAGCAATGATATGCAAGATACTCCACACAAGTTAGGGCCAAAGCAATCATAATTGGACTTTGCATGCCCAACACACTATTGACCCCACAAAGTCTAGCATTTGCTAAAAACACCAAGATCCTTGGAGGCAAGGGATTGACAGCCAAAATAGTGTTCCTATGCTTAAGGGGAACAAAGGAAAGGGTTCAGGGAATTGCTGCTGGGTCCTTGTATGTCATCGGAG
Organism: Typhlomys cinereus; assembly: GCA_023101885.1. Taxonomy (NCBI): domain Eukaryota; kingdom Metazoa; phylum Chordata; class Mammalia; order Rodentia; family Platacanthomyidae; genus Typhlomys; species Typhlomys cinereus. The sequence goes on along the minus strand of JALPQD010000374.1, from coordinate 665,073 downwards.
AGGAGGACCCAGAGGAGAGTTTGGCATGCACATTAAAGGATTCTCTGGGGATTGGAGGAGAGGAGGCACTGGGGGGTGGTGAAGGAGGGGTGAGGGAAAGGGGAGCAGGGGAAGAGGAGGGAGGGAACCGGTGTACCTATTAAGTTTGTATGAGTGGAGATAATAAAAAATGTTTAAAAAAAAAGAAGAAAGGATTTAAACTATTCTGTAAATAGCTACTATTATACCCATAGATCAGAAGAGCATTCAGCACTCAGCCTGACGTCTTCTTCTACAGCAGAGGCAGAGGATCTCATCACCCTGACAGGGTGCAGCCTAGGGCAGTGGAAGTGCAGTGAAGTGGACAGCAATGGCCACCAGAACACAGAGTACCTGCGACCCAGACAGGAGCACCCAGAATCAGACCAACCTACTCTCTCCCCATCCTAAGGCTCAGGGAACCTTGTGGAAGAGGAGGAAGTGAGGTTGTAAGAGCCTGAAGATGGGCAGGTCCACCACTGGAAAGACATTCCATTCAAGGCAGGACTGCTGCATCCAGGAACTCACTGCAGTGAGACTTGTCCTTACCAGACCTGCATAAGGACTGACATACCAGCATTCCCCCTTATCTAGCAAGGATCCCAGGAGAGATAATTACATGCAGTGGAAACCTTGGGGACTAGGGCTGGATGAGTGAAGGGGAATGTCCCTATCAGTGGGGTGGACAGAGAGGGGCCACTTGGTATGTCACAGAGGCCTGAACCCCCACAAGAGTAAACAAGCCAGGGAGAACCCTGGGGCCCATAGAAATGGACAGGTAGGAGGGTGGGAGGGAGTGGGATAGATTGATGATGGGAGGGGATGGGGGATGGAAAGGAGGGAGGAAGGAAAGAGACAGGGATAAGTGCTCAATATAATTGTAAAACTAGGAAAAAATTATATACACATTATATACATTTATGTATATAATTATGTATGCGTTAATGTATATACATATATACATTATATATACATTTATTTGACTTTCGGTTGCAAGGGATCCGCCCAACATGGCAGGGAAGGAGACGGGAGCAAGAGGCAGCTGGTCATGGGCACCACAGCCAGGAAGCACCACAGAAAGGGAAGCTCCGTTCCCTTTCTCCTTCTGTTCAGTTTGGGACCCCAGTGCATGGAAGGGTGCCACCCACACTTAAGGTGGATCTTCCCACCTCAGTTAAACTGATCTAGAAACTCTTTCATAGACATGCCCATTTGTTTCCATGGTGATCCAAAAGCCCTTGGAGTCGACAGCATAAAACATCTCACCACGGAAGGGGAAGGACCTCAAGCAGGGCCACGCCTCCCGAGAGACTGGTGAGGACTAGTGCTGATGGGGGAGGAAAGGAGGATGCTCTCCTCAGTGGTGCAGCCACTGATCTGTGACACTTGCTGGAGCATGAATCAGGTCAGACATATCAATAAAGACAACTAGATAAGGCTCTGAGGGCCACGCAAGTGAAAAGACTTGAGCATAAGAGGGAGTCTGGCAGAGGAGATGAAGGGCCGTCAAGGAGAGAGGATGGGACTGGGATTAAGGGGTGAAAATATGAATTCACTACTTGCAACAAAGAGAGAGAGAGAGAGAGAGATCTTGGTGTTTCCAGGATATGCTAGCGTGTTCTGCCAGCCATGTTTGGCACTGCCAGATTCACCCCATAGCACCCTCCTGGTGGAGGGCACCTCTGGAGACAGGAGATCCTGGGTTGAAAGAGAGGCGCCTCTTCTTTGGTCCACGGAGGAGTCAAGCCAAGTCCACAGAAGGTCTTCCACCTGCATGAGACTCCTTGAGGCTCGAGTTCCCGTCTGTGACACTTCCTTAGCCCAGAACCGGACTAGCTGGCCAGTTTGCTCAAACGTCTTTTCAGCTGTCACTCCATCTTGACGACTACACCTCTGATTCTTCCCAAACACAGCCCAGCCCAGAACAGGAGCTATCTGAGATCCCCAGCCCACCTTTCCCTCCCATCTCTCAGGAAGGAAAGCCAGGAGTGAGCCATGCATGTGGGGAAACGCCTAGGACCAGATGGAGATCTAAAACAAAGGGTCAGGAGATGGCTCCACAGTGCGAGGGCTTAACAATACCAGGTGGAGACCGAAGAGATGGCTCAGGGGTTAAGACTCTGTCTCCCAAGCAGAAGGTCCTGAGTTCAGATCCCAAGTCCCACATTAAAAAACACCAGGCGGAAACAGCAGATGCCTGAACTTCCAGCTCTAATGCACAGAGCCTGGGAAATCCCAGAGTGAAGCAAAAAGGAGGTAGAAGCAATCCAGGATGATTCCCGAAGTCACTGTTAGTCCTCTACAGGGACATAATACCCCAACACACATAAAAAATGAATAAAGTTTTTTTAATTAAAATAAAAAGATTCTTCCTCACAAGCAGAAGGACCAGAGTTCAGATCCCAGATCTAATGTAAAAATAGGTGGGATAGCAGCTTGCCTGTCTCATAAAGTGGAGACTCGTAAAGTGGCCAGAGCAAACTGGCCAGCTAAACTAACCTGATCAGTGGTTGGTGAGCTCTGGGTTTGATTAGAGACCCTGTCAGAAAAAAAAAAAAAAAAAAAAAAAAACCAAAGCAGAAGAGCAGTGATCAACCTTGGGCCTCCACATGTACACGCATGCACATGCATCTGCACAAAACATATGAACACACACACACAAATACAAACACAAGAAAACAGGGGAGGAAAGACATGAAACTTCATCCACTCACGCTGCATTCTGCTTCCAAACCCTTGTCCGTGTGCTCATTCCAGAATCATCTGTGAAGCAGCCCTGCATCGAAGCGTTACGCTTCGTGCTGAACTTGAACTCAGACCAACCCGCTGATGAGCTAATGCCATTCATCCCAACAAGCGCCCCGCCCAGACGGAAGCCAGTCCCAGCAACGCCCATGCCAAGGAAAACCCCACAGAAAAACCCAAATGTAACCCCCAAGACCAGACGGAGCCTATCCTTTCTGTCCCAAAACCTTCTTTCCGAGAGCCAGACACCCCTTGCTCTCACGGTGTCTTCCTGCTTTGGGGTTGCATTTCACAGCTCAGACCTAATCTTAGCAGATCCTTCGAGGGTGATGAGCCAGTGAGCCGGAATTCGTTAAACTGACTCCTCGGGTATAGCAAGGCACTTTACTAAATCAGAGATAATGAATTCCATAGGGAGTGAAGAGGGGAAGGGAAAAAAAAATAACTGTGCGGCCTAAATAGACTGGATTCCTGGGGTCCAGAAGGGCTGTGAGGGAAAGAGCCCGGGTCTCCCACACAAAAAAGAGAACTGACCTTCACAGCTTGCCTGACTGACAGCTGCCGCTCCCAGCCATCTTGTTGGTCAGATCTTCCTGGGCCTCTCAGATCGTCTTTTGGGTCTTACGATCCACACCCTCAGACTTGCGGTAGGCAGCATTAGCGGCAGCCTGTGGGGAAAGGGGCAGGAGGCCCCATTATGGAGAAACCATGTCCACCCCGCGGTGGAGCCGCCTGTCACCTGGGATGGGGAAGTGCCCTCCTCAGAAGCTACTGAAGAGGAGCGCTGTGCTCCAGGGCGTCAGGAAAACCCTAACTGGAATCCAAATACGGTAGCTTTTTAAATGTCTGAAAGTTTGGACTAAGGAGATGATTCAGTGGGTAAATCAGCGGACCAGTGGGAGGACCTGAGTTTGATCCCTGCGCGAACATGAAATCAGGCTCAGAGTGTGTATCTGTAACCGCAGTGTGTCTACGGCAAGATGAGAGGCAGAGGCAGGAGGCTCCTGGATGTGAACAGGCCCGCAGCCTGTGCAGAAGAGGACGAGAAAGATCCTGCTTCAAATCAGGTGGAGGCAAGGACAGGCACACAAAGGTGGCCTCTGGGCTCTACCTGTGAGCTATGGCACGCATGTGTGTACACACATACACACATATAATACACACACATACACACATATAAACATATAACACATACATACACATATATACATATAACACGCATACACACATAAACATACACACACGTATACACATACATACACACATACACATATACACACAACACACACACATATACACATACACATATACATACACAACATACATACACACATGTAAACATAAAACACACATACACACGTATATACATATAACACACAAAAATGTACACACATATGTACACACATATACACACACACAACACACATATATATACAAACACATACGTCTAAAACTTCTCTGATGTGACTCCCCTGTTAAGGCTAACAAAAATGCAGAAAATAAGTGTCTGAGAACTGTTTGTCCCTAAACAGGACATATAAGTCTCACCTACCTCCACCCCAAGGCTCGGGGAACATCACAGAAGTGGGGGCAGCAAGACTGTTAGAGCCTGAAGTAGGAAGGTTGTGGGCCAGGCATTATCTCCTGGACATGACATAGTCATGATGCACAAGATTTCACAGCAGATGTGTAAACTTACACAAGAATCGCAGGGAACTGTCTTATCCACATCTTGCCGTGACATCAGGAAGATCTCAAGCAGCTCCACCCCTCCCTGAGAGGCTGACAGGACTCATGCTGACGGGGAAGTAAAGAAGGATCTTTCCTCCACGGTATGGCCACTGGTCTAGGGTGCTTGCTGGAGCGGGAATCACGTCAGGCACAAGGCTTCACAGACCAGATGAAGCACAGGGGGTCGCACAAGGAAAAAGATTTGAAAATAGGAGGGAGTCAGGCAGAGGAGATGACGGCTCGTAGGGAGAAAAAGAGGGGGAATGGGATTTGGGACTAATGGGTGAAAATATCATAAAGTCACTATATTCATGTGTACAACACTAAAAAATAATAAAGTTTTTAAAAGGTAAGGCTAATTCTCCTCCTTCCCTTGCTTCGCGTGTACAGAATCGGGCAGAGGGGATGCTAGGTGATTTCTCAGCACAGGGTCATAGAAGCACAGTCACCACCCAGCTCACACTGGTCTTGGCTTGCTGGCTCTGGGGGGAGCCAGCACTGCGCTGGGTATCATGCACTCAAGCAGTTCATGCCACCTGTGGCTCTCGTGGAGAGCGGGTGGCCTTCTCCCGACAGCCAGTACCAACTCACCAGTGTCGCAAGAAAAGCTGCATGCCCAGCCCATCCCTCTGTGACTTCAGCTCAGGGGGCATCTTGATGAGAGCCGCTGACCCAGAGCTGCCCACGGGGATCAGAAAAGACAGTACGTGTTTGTTGTTTTAGGACTCAGAGATACAAGACAATCTGTACTGTGGTAATGGATGAGTAGTTAACAAGGTGGGTATGACTCATTCTCACACAAAGATGATAACCAGGCCTAAGATAAGAGCAGCACTGGAAGAGGTTGGATATATGTGCTGGTTACTCTTTCATGTTGCTGTGAGAGAACATCCAAAGTCAAGCAACTGAAGGGAGAAAGGGAGATTTATTCAGCTTCCGGTTCCAGAGGGAGATAGTTTTTCATGGCAGAAAAGGCATGGCTGGTGGCAGAAGCTGGAGACAGGCTAAGTCACTGCAGACATCGAGGAGGCACTACAAGATTGCCAACTGCAAGAGCAGGCCTCTCCCAGAAGTAGGGTGGGGCTAATCCACCTCAAAGCCCAGCCCTGGGACTGCCTTCCTCCAACACGGCTCCACCTCCTAAAGGTGCCAGGACCTTCCAAACACATGAGCCTGTGGGCATCGCATTGCTCACCACGACAGTAGAGAATGTGAAGGAGAGCCTGAGAGAAGGACTGGAAAGAGACGTTCATCCCTGCCCTTCATTCCTCTCCCTCTGTGAATTTCTTTCCTCCCTTACCAGTGTTTCCTGTTCTTACAGTTGTCAGCCTTATCTCTTCATTTGGATGGCTGTTTTCTTAAGGTAGGGACTAAGGTTCAAAGCTGTTTTTCTGGGGCTGGAGAGATGGCTCAGGGGTTAAGATTCTGCCTTGCAGCTGGAAGGTCCTGAGTTCGGATCCTAGACCCCACGTATAGGCGCCAGGCGGAAGCTGGGGCGGCCTGCGTTTCAGGTCCTGGTAGGGCGGGGCCTGTGAATCCCTGAGCAGAGTAAACAAGGAGGAGGTGGAGGCATCCATGGTGGTTCCCGAATTCATCCGTGGTTCTATACACACACGCATACACACACACGCACATACACATACAATTGAATAAATAATAATAATAATAAATTTTAAAAAATAAAACGCCAGGTGGAAATGGCAGCAGCCTATACTTCTGGCCCTGGTGGGTAGAGCCAGGGAAATCTCAGAGCAAAGCAAAGAGGAGGTAGAAGCAATCCAGATGATTCTAAAAGTCACCCTTGGTCCTGCACAGGGTCATACAGCCCTCTGACAGACAGACAGACAGACAGACAGACAGACACACACACACACACACACACACACACACACACACACCCCATGCACCCCATATACATATACATGAAAGAAAAGAAAAAAAACTGACAAGTCAATCAAATGCTCAGAGGAGCGCCGCGTAGGGCTCAGCAGAGAGGCTGCTGGAGTTTCAGGTAGATGCCAAGCCACAGTGTCTTTTGGACTCTAGCTAGCTGCGAAGCAGGTTCTTGGAGTCATAGTGGACTACTGTTGACCCTCCAATGACCCTTGTCAATGAATGAACCCCACCACCTGGTGTTCCTGTAGCCCCTACTACGTCATCATTAAAGTTGGCTGTGTGGCTACATCTGCCCAATGAGACACTGCCAGGCACAAGTCCAGTATAGGCTTGATATGTGCTCGAACACTGAGTTACACTGAGACCCGCCTCCCATGCCTCTCCCTGGGTGGTCCAGCTCTTCTGAACCAACAATGTCCAGCAGGAAGCACCAGTTCTCAGCTGGACATAGCTACACGTGTGCCCATGCTGTGTGGAAGGAAGGGAGCAAAAGGAGTGACGTCATTTTGGCCCCAGCATCCCTCCCAGGACTCTTGCTCTCTCCAGAGAACAAGAGATCTATAGAGATATTACACTGCGATGGTTCGTCGATACCAAACCCAGAGCAGGAGTGTTACCTACGCCGTGCATCTTGCTCTGCTGTGGCTGAAAGGAGGCCGCAGGCTAGAGAAAGCCCTTCTCCCTACCTGCGCTCTTCATGCAGTGTTGTGCATTGTGCTCATCCAAACGACAGCACCATGCTGCACAAGACTAGTAAGATGGCACCTGCTGCAGTTCGCCTGCATGGTTGCTGATAAATGACCACCAAATGGCTTGAGGAAACAAGGGGTTTATTGTCTCTTACTATTATCTAGTTACAGTTCTCAGTCTGCTGACAGGAGAGCTCACGCCAACACCAAGCGGAGGGAACTGGCCACACCATCTCTACATAACAACTGAGAGAGAGACGATCCCTACTTGCCAGACCAGCATGTCTGGCCAAGTGTACACAAGGATGCCAACTCTCTCAACCAGCTCTCTGTATTTTATTCCAGGGCCTAGTCCCACCCGCCATGAGCTGGACCTTCCCCATCAACTAGACAATCTCCTTCAGGTTCACTCGGGGCTTAACCACTAATTCTCTACAAACGTGCCCAGAGCTCAAACCCTCAACTGTCAAGTTGACACCTGTGCCCAACTGTGACAGCACCTGTGGACCGCTGACATTTCCTCAGAGACATTGGGGCCCAGAGCAGCTGGAACGCAAGTGTCTGCCCATGTGATCTCACACGTGCCCGTGCACACGAGGACTTGTAGGGGCTACAATGCACATGGGGGAACCCTGCACCTGTGCCCAAGCACATGCCACCCCTGTGTCCACACACGTGAGGATGGAGGGTCCTAGAGCATGTAAGCTGAGGAAGGTGACTTGGGGGGTTCCATGTAGCTGTGGGGAGCTGCCCGGCTCCGGTCAGTGACCATCACCCCTACTTCTTTTTTTTTTGATTTTTTTATTATTTATTATTTATACAATTGTGTGTGTGAGGTGTGTATATGTGTGTGCGTGTGTGTGTATATGTGTGTGCGTGTGTGTAGAACCACGGGAGAATTCGGGAACCACCACGGACGCCTCCACCTCCTTCTGCCCCGGGATTCACAGGCTCTGCCCTACCAGGACCAGAAACACAAGCCGCCCCCGTTTCCACCCGGCGTCTATACGTGGGGTCTAGGATCCGAACTCAGGACCTTCCGCCTGCACGGCAGAAGCTTAACCCTTGAGCCACCTCTCCAGCCCCCCATCATCCCTACTTCTGTAAATAAACCCATTCTTCCTCAAATTGGACTCTGGTGGAATCTTACTTTGGTCTATCGTGGAACTCCCGTCAGGGGTGGGTAGATGATCTGCGGTGTCTCCCCAGGACACGTCTTCATGCAACGCACTGTCTTCCAGGTCATGAGGCTGGTGCCCGGCAGAGAACCCTGCAGCCTCCAAGCGTTCCGCAGAGGTGTAGACAGCAAAGCTTGCTTTAATATTCCTTCTGCTTCCGCCTGGAGTCTTCTCTGTCTAGTGTTTCCTTTTATCCCTCCATGTTTCTTGCAAAGTCTCTCTCCCTCCTAGTGTGCTTTCAAGCATCGCCGAAGGGCTGGGGAGATGACTCAGGGGTTAAAGTCTTTGCCTCAAAGAGTTCAGAGCCCCTAGATCCCATGTAAACATGCTGGGTGGATACGGTATGACCAGCCATCCTGACACTGGAAAGCAGAGCCTGGAACATCCCAGAGTGAAAATATTAAGGAGGTAGAAGCAATCCAGGATGATTGCCAGTGTCACTCTTGGCCCTCCACAGGTGCATGTGCACACACATACTCACATACACAAACACTCACACACACACACACACACACGCACACACACACACACACACACAGAGTCATAGTCCCTTCTCTTTCCCAGGCTGGAATTCTGGGTTCAGAGAACAACCACGAAATCAGGGAAAAGTTACTCTCTGAGCCCTGGTTTCACCATTAGCAAAGTGGAAATCAGTTGCCTCACAGTGGGCCTGGGAGAGAAGCCGGTCACCACTGAAAGCCCCATCCAGAACTGATCCTGGCTTCCGGAGGTAAATCTCCACCTTGTTTCCATTCTTTCTTCCAGTGGCTGCATGTGCGTGTGCTTGTGTGTGCAGGGGTGTGTGTGTGTGTGTGCGCGTGTGTGCATTGTGGGACCTGAACATATTTGTCTCCATTTTGTACTTGTTCACTTGTTGCTATGAAGCACCAGACATGCTAGACATAGACTGTTTGACCCAATTGTGTACGTGACTATAGCCATGACCAGTCTGTTCTAAATTAGGACATATTTAACGTTCCAGGAGCCCCCCTAAACTGGAAGAGCAGCCTTTACAGTAACATTTTGTCCTTGCATAATCAACTGCCTCACCAACTTTGTCAAGGACAGAATTAATATGAGAGTTTGTAAAAATTGTGGTCAGAGCAGGTGGAACTATCCAATCAGAAGCCAGTCACGAACTGCTCAAGGAATTCCAAGGGCCATGAGTAATGTAAGGGGTACTAGAAACCGTTTATGGGGGTTGGAGCTGACCAGTCCCCACATGCCAACAATACTTTTGCTTCAATTCACCCAATCATGTATCTGTTAGGTTAGAGACCCTCTCCTCCTATAGAAATAGCCTATAAAAGAATGTGTGAAACAAAGACCAGGCTCTCTCATGCCTGATCTGCTGTGGGTGAGGAGAAAATCCAAACTTGAGCTTCTTTCACATAATAAAGGTCCTCTTGTGATATTATTAGTGTCAGCTCCATGGTGGTCTCTTGGGGTTCAAAAATCTGGTCACAACATTCATGTATGTGTGTGCACATGTGTGTGTATGTGTGTATGCATGTGAGTGTGTGTATGTGCGTGTGTATGTGTGCATGCATGTGAGTATGTGTATGTATGTGCGTGTGCATATGTGCATGCATGTGAGTGTGTGTGCGTGTGTGTGTGTGCATATGTACATGCATGCATGTGTGTACAAGGAAGGCTCATGGGCCTGTCCACGTGCAGAGGCCAGGGGAGGATGTCACGTGTGCTGCTCTGTCACTCTTCACTTCACCCCTTGAGACAGGGTCTCTCACTGAGTGAGGCTGCAGCCAGAGAGCCCCAGCAATCCAGCTCCCGTCTGGACCCCAGAGTATTGGCATATATGTAGCTTCACTCAGCTTTGTAACAGGCATGTTGAAGATTCAAGCTCAGACCCTTGCGCTTGTTCCTCAAGCCCTCTTACCCACCCGCCCTGTCTCTAGTCCCTCCTTCCCTTCTATCTGCTCATCCGTCGTTTATTTTCTCGTGTTCTAGTCTCTCTACCACAGCAAGACCTAGGTCAGCGACTCTGCACCTCTCTATGTGAAGTGATATAGGAAGTTCTTAGGGCGACTGAGATGCCCCAAAACTATCCTGGACCCTTTTCCTAGTCCAGAGAAAACAAGCATGCCATTTTCTGGGACCCCAGAACACACATAAAGAGAAGACATCGTTCACTCAAAATATAGAGGACACTCTGCAAAAAAAATAGAAATAATGAGAAAAGAAGAAAGAGAGATGCAGCTAATAAGTACATTTGCACCAATCTGTATTATGAATATATGTATATTTATATCTCAGCAGGCTCTGCACAGTTACAGATGAGCTAATTAAAATGCTTGTGTTTTTAGCAGTGATGTTTATTGAAATCGTTTTATAGCCAACCAAATTGAGGTTTGTTTACAGCTCGGATGCAAGGCTACCTGCAATATTCTGACCTAAATTATTTATATTCCTAAAAATAGATTGCCCCCTCCCGTCACTGGCCTCCTAGATATGGCTCAGGCTGTGGAAAGTTCTGGTGAGTCCTCAAGCTCTTACAAGTCTTCCTGCATGTTCAGTACCTGCTGAGGTGGGCGCTGGGGGTCTGAGGAGGAAAGCTGACTCACAGCGCACCGCTCAGCTGCTTCTCAAGCGTCACATGGAGCCCACGACATGGACGATTCTCAGTCCACGTCTGATATGAGGAGACCACTGTTGCTTATGTTGGTTTCTGGGTTTTGCTTGTGTGTGTGTGTGTGTGTGTGTGTGTGTGTGTGTGTGTGTGTGTAGCACAAGGTATTTAAGTATGTGTGCTTGTAGGAGCCCAAAAGTGGCACCAGGAATCATTCTGGAATGTTCTTCCATCTCATTGCTTTGTTCTAAGGTTTCCTATGTGTCAGTCGGCCAGGGGCCGAATAGAAGGCTGTTGTCACATACACCTGGCATTTTTAAATGGGATTTAGGGATCTGAACTCGGGTCCTTTGGCTTGCCAGGCAAAGGCTGTAACCCCTAAGCCATCTCCCCAGCCCCTTATGCTGGTTTCTTGCAGCAGTATAAGGTCAGGCACAAAAGACTCTGGTCTTTCATTGCTTTAGGATGAAGCTGAGGATCTAGCCAGACCCAAGGCCACCCAACCAATGATAGACCTGGAATGATCTGACTTGAGTTCTCCAGGCTCAGAGTTCTTGGCGTGTGCTAGGATGCATGAGGTGAGGAGCCCTGGGAGAGCTACAGCACATTGTGAGGAAGATGAAGGGTCCCGTCCCCAAGTCCCGCTCACAAAGATGAAGGTGAGTTACTCTTATTCACCATCCCGCCATGGGAAGGACCTGCCAAGCCACGCCTACTGGCCATAGAAAACACACCAGTATTTCAAACCAGAAGACGCTTAACATGCTGAATACCAGGGGCCTACCAAACAAGGAAGCAATGAAGAGACCGAATACATAAGCAAACCCCAAGACCACCAAGTTCAGCAGCATAGCACTAAGCCGTTGCCCAGGGCCCAAGACACTGTGGCTGCGTTCACCACTTTTCCACAGCTGCCTGGAGCTGCCCATGAGTCTGCAAAGCCCCGCCGCTGGAGGTGCTTGTAAGCATGCACGATGCTTGAAAGCATGCACATTTTGTGGGCATGTGTATGTGTATGCACATACAACGTGTGTGCATGTGTGTGCCTGCATTAGTATGCATGTATGTAATGGTGTGCAACTAGGTGTGTGCATCATGGAGCATATGTGCGGAGGACACCTTAAGATGTCCGTCCTCCACCTTCCACCTTCTTTGCAACAGCATTTCTCTGTCAGTCATTGTGTTTGCCTCTAACTCAGCACTGGGGCACTGAGACGACGCCTGTGCACTACCCCGTCCAGCTTCACGTGGGTTCTGAGGATTCGAACTTGGGCTCTCACACTCGCACAGCAAGCACCTCACCCACTGAGCTCCGCCCACTTGCCCAGCTGGCTTGCACATCTGCACAGCCTTGCCGATCACAAACAGCAACCAGAGGGGAATGAAACCACTTCCATCCTCTAGCCTTGCCTGAAGTGCATCTCACTGACGGAACCCAAGGCATCCACACAACCCTGGCTGCAAAGGGGTGGCAGCAGCTTGCCTGCGAGTCGCTCATAAATTCACAACCAAATGGTTTAGGGGAACAAAGGGGCTTCGTTCTTTCTTATGATTCTTCATTACTGTTCTTAGTTCAGCTTCTCAGAAGAGCTCATACCAACACCAGGAGCCGAGGGGACAGACCACACCATATCCACAGGGGATTGTTGAGACGGCAAGTCTGCCAAAGTATACCAAAGAATGCCAACTTATTGAACCAGCTTCCTCCATCTTCTCCACCCGTCCAGGGAATGATGCCACCCAGGATGAGCTGGATCTTCCCGCATGAACCACACAATGCCCTGCAGGCTTGCTCAGGGCCTGCTTTAACTACTGACACTTCACCGTGTGACCAGAGCTCAGCCCTCGATTGTCCAGTTGACACCTCTATATCTAACTAGCATCCTGTTCATTTCCCAGCCCCCACATCCGGAAGGAAGGTGTACTGGAAGCAGGAAGAACTGTATCCACAACAGCTTCCCCTGCTAGCACACATCACCCTATCTGAGTGCCTAAGCACCAACCAACAGCAACGGTATTGAATATAACACAGCTGCCTCTTGTATGAACAAAAATGCCTTTCCACTCATAAGAGGGGTGACCACGCTCCCTCAGTTCCCAAGTGATTGTTATTCACTTATTTCTGCCATATCATACCTTAAATCCCACGAACTGTTGTGTTAACTACCAACAAGGCATTTTAAAGCATGGGAGAAAAGGAAAGGAAAAAAAAACAACAAAGGTTAAGAGGTAAGGTAATTATTACACACACACACACACACACACACACACACACACACACACACACACACACACGAGGAAAACACAGGAAGTTGCTATGGTGTTTGCTTCCACTCCAAGTTGTGAGAACATGGATAATCTGGTTTTGTTGTATGAAACGGTGTCTAGCTTCCATAGCCTCGGCTGGCCTCGGCTTACAGTCCTCCCATGCCGCCCTCCTGAGTTCACACATGACAGGTGTGTACCTCCATGCCTGGCCAGGGATGTATTCTAACTCATCTCTTACACGACACGTTCCATATCCTCCTAACTCCCATTCTGCACCTGCTGCTGCTGCCTGCTGAAATTGCTCTGTGCTGAAATATACATCATATGCACAGACATAAATGATGCATGTATGCACACAGTAAGGAGGGAATATAGAGAGCTGATGTATTTTATAAGCATATTCTCTCTCTCTCTCTCTCTCTCTCTCTCTCTCTCTCTGTCTCTCTCTCTCTCTCTCTTTCTCTCTCTCTTTCTCAACGGGGTCTCATATAGCCTAAACTGACCTCAAAACTGCTACACAGTCCAAACTAGACCTTAAGATCCTGATCTTTCTCCATCTCCCTCGTGCTGGTTTTATGTGGTTCTGGAAGGGAAATTAGGACTGTGTGTGTGTGTTGAGAGCTACCTACTATGCTACCTCCTCAGCCCCTATGTTGCCAGCTTTGCTCTTCACGGCCCCCACAGGACGCCCCAAGTCAGCATTACACCCTGCCGACCGCATCCCACAGCAGCAATGGCTGTTTCCTCGGAGTTCATCAGCCGCGCTCTCTGCTCGCTCATGGGCTGGACGGAGAGAACAAACTCATCTAAGAATAGATCCTCCAATTCCCTCCCCTCCCCCAAAAAATTCTTCCCTGGTAGATTTCACACCTGAAATTCCGCCATCAAAGTGCAACTTCCCTTTTTTCCCAAGATCCCCTTGTTCTAAGCCTTTGCATCAAAACACAGCTTCTCAGTAATCAGCAATCTTCCTGCCTTTGCTCCCCTTCTTCTTGAGGTTGGGGGTGTAACTCCACTTGTAGAGTGTCTGCCTCACAGGCACGAAGCCCAGAGTCCACCACTAGAGCTACATCTACCCAGCGTGGTGGCACGATGCCTAGAATTCCAACACGGAAGGGGTGGAGTGGGGGGGATCAGGAGTTCAAGGTCATCCCAAAAGGCTTTTGATTTGTTGCCATGGAGAATCTTTACCCCCACCCCCCAATAAAAAATAAGAACTGAAACATGGGCAGGTCAGAAAAGATTTTATACCACAAAACAGAAGAGGCACAGAGCCATCCAGCAAATGACTCTATGGTGCAGAAGCCCATCGGCCAAATGACATTTGTCAAGAGGCTGCGGGGCCTTTCTCTTTGAAAGTCCTTCTTTTATTTCCCAAGAGATGGCAGCTCAGAAGCCCGGAATTAGAGGTGACAAGCCCAGGTGTCAGGTACCGGATCAGCTTTGTTAGATGGATCCAGCAGGACTAAGGGATTTGCTCCGAGTGACAGTCGGTGGGGCAGCGGCTGGTACTAAATGCCAGCTGAAGCTCCTGCTGTGCCAACCCAGGACTCCAGGGAGAAACTTGTAGGCGGAACCCTGAACATCAGTCAGACCATATTCCCAGACCCTAGCAGCCCCCCCCCGCACCTCCCATAAGCCCTCTCACTTGGAAAAGCTCAGCATTCATCCAGAGTTTGCTCAGAAGCACCCGGCCCACTGGCCTAAGACACTACTTGAACTAGTCCTGATAACCCAGGAAGTGAATTTCCTAAGATTCGTCTCACATGGGCGTGAGCCTGCCTTGTAAACATCTCTCTGTGTGTGCTGCTCTAGCCTTGGTCAGAGACGCTGCTGTCTGGGCAGAGTTAATGCAGAGACTCAAAACCGATCGAAGTGCTGAGAACGGCTATTCAATGCTCAGCCCTAACCGGGGCATCCAGATCACACCCCCTCCGAGGCTGAGGGAGCAAAGCAGAAGTGAGCAGAGAGAGATGGCAAGTTCTGTGACAAGCTGTCTTCTGAACATGAGATGGCTGCTGCCCCATGAACCCACAGCAGCCATGACCACCCGCACCAGACGTTCACAAGACTAGACCTGTCAAGGTTCCATCATGGATGGGACAAAGGTTGATAAGGCCTGAAAACTATAGTCAGCTCGCGGATGCACTGCGGAATCGTATACCTCAGCGGTGTGGCTACTGGTAAGTTAATCGCATTGCTCAGTGGTGTAACTGTTGGAAAGCTGTCGACATTACTCAGTGATGTAGTTACTGATAACTTACTCACATTCCTTAGTGATGTAGCTACTAATAAGTTGCTCAGATTTCTCAGTGATGTAACTACTGGTGAGTTGCTCTTGAGCCTGTAAATGACCCCAACCCGTGTCCATGAAGGCAACCCTAATAAAATGCAGGGGCCACCAAAAAAGACATGAAAGTAAGAGGGGAGCTTGTCAGTAAGAAGCAGAAAAGATTTGGTGGGAAGAGAAAAGGGTAAGAGAGGATGATGAGGGTAAAAGTAATCAAAGTACAGTACGCACGTGTACAATAATAATTCTTTAAAAATGATTTTCCTGGCCAGTACTGTTCCCTGACACTTCTTAGTGTGGGGAGATGGTCGTCCTGGACCAGGGAAGCGTACTTCAAAAACAGGGAACTTAGTACCTAGAGCTAAACTGTTCGTGAAGCCCAACTCCAGTGGAGACTGTCCCGCCTCCCATAGCGTCTCATAGCTTCCCCTCCGTGGCTCCAGCTGGCCCAGGTTCTGCTCAACATGTGCGCTATGCCAAGTCTGCACCTGTCCCGACCCGGCTTGTAATGTGTGAGATGCAGCACAGACCCTGGACACCTAGGCTGCACACCCAACACGCTTCATGTTTGCTTGACTGTGCCGGGGGTGTTTCTCCACCTCTCCTCCCTGCGCCATCTTCTGTACCACGCGATGCAAAGCTGAGCCTTGAAGGAACAGCAAACCGGAGAGTTGGGGGTACACATCCGTAATCCCAGCATTCAGGAGGTGGAAGCAGGAGGCTCCCTACTAACTCTGAGGCCAACCTGAACTAGACAATGAGGCCCTATTCAAAGCAGATAAGAACTAAGAAGCATCATAATTGATGGCCCAATTGAACAGCAAACAGATCGCTAAGGAGGTGAGTAAAGGGTAGCACTTATAGGGGAACACGGAAGGGTAATCACGCATCGGAGAGGAGGGCCGGAGAAAAAGAATGCACAGAAGGAGGAATTGGGGCGGAGGGACTGGGGAGGGGAGGGAGAGAGGTGGGAGGGGGAGCAGGGGGGGTAGGGGGAAGGAGGAGGAAGGAGGGAGGGAACTGGTGTACCTAATAAGTTTGTATGAGCTGAAATTAAATAAATAAATAAATAAATAAATAAATAAATTGAATCTGCAGAAAAAAAAAAAATTCCAGAGGAAAAGAAGGAGAATAGAAATAGGGGTGAAAAGAAAAAGGAAGCAGGGGGCAGGAGAGAGAACAGGGGTGAAAATAGAAAGGGAAAAATGGAAGGGAAGGGAAGGAGAGGGAAGGAGGGGAGGAGAGGGGAGGGAAAGGAAGGGGAAGGAAGGGAGGGAGAAAAGGGGAGGGAAGGGAGGGGAAAGAAGGAGAGAGAAGGGAAGGGAGGGGAGGGAAGGAGAGGGGGGGGGGAAGGAAGGGGGAGGGGAGAAAAAGGGAAGGGGGGAAAGAAGGGAAGGGGAGAAGAGAAAAGGATAGGAGAGGGGAAGCAAGGAGAGAGAAGGGGAGCGAAAAGTGGGGGAAGGAGCAAACATAGCAGAGGCTAGGGCTCAGGAGGGCTGGGACCAGGCAGTTGGTCGGTTCCCCTGAGTGAAACAGGGAGACAGGGAGGGAGCAGCTGAAGAGAAGACGTCTTTCCGGAGAAGGTAGATCGAGGGACAACCATGCCCAGCTCTGTTTCGCTGCTTCTTTAGACAAGTCAGTATAAGAACCGGCCCATGGCAGACGAATTAGGCCACTACTTAATGGCGTAGAATTCCAATTAAAGGAAGGAGCCATAACCGGCTTTATGGGGCTGTCTGACGGTGGGGAGGAGTGTCTGACCTAATCCCGGAGCCCAGATAGGCTACCTTCAGAGTGGAAAGCAATTGCCCATCAGATTTGCCGTGGGTGAGAGGAACCCATAAACTACAGGGAGACCGGGCTCGTTAAAGCGGTAATGCTCTGGTCTCCACTGTGGGCGTGCTCCCGGGACACCTCCGGAAATGAGATTTGGAGCAATCAGAAAGCTAAGCGCTTCCTCCCCTCACTCAACCTAATTATTGTCGTCTTATGCATTGATGCGTAATGAGGACTCTTAACTCTGCTCCTGGGTGTGCAAGCGCCAGCCTCAGACGCGGGCAGGGAGCGGAAGACTTGAGTTTTAAAGGACAGGTTATATTACCTGGGGCTGCCGGGTGGGAGGCGGCAGGTCTAATGCACACTGACACCAGCTCCTAATTCATTTGAAATTCCTCGAAGCCCCCCAAGAGAACCCCGCCATGTGCGGCTGGGAGAGATGGGGGAGGGTGGGAGAGGCATGTGCTTAAACTGCAGAGAAAGCCCCGGGTTAAGCACTAACGGTAAATCAGAAAGGACTCAGAATAGCTAAAATCATCTCACTCCCCCAGGACCCCCGAAGAAAAATGACTCTCCCTTCCCCCCAACAACCATCTAAAATTACCGCTAGATTCTGAATCATCTAGATTTCTACTCTGAAGCTCAGAAGCAGCCCGACTGTTTGCGCTCACATTTACATTTGCCTATAACTAGCAGGTCTCCTGACGCTGCTATTTCAATTTCTGAGGCTAACAAGGAAAATTCCAGAGACAATCCCGAGCCTGAGATGCCTCAAGGCCAAGGGGAGGTCGAGGTTTCCTCAGCAGAGACTGATGCAAACCGTGTTTGGGGCAAACAGGCTGTCAGGTCACCTCTGCGGTAACTCAAGCTACAACAGCAGCAGTGAAACTGCAATTTTCCTTCAGCTCGATCTGACACGCTGAAATAAGTTCTACTCCATTTTCTGTTTAGCCTCCCTGACTCATTTTAGCACCATGGACAGCTTGCTTTGGCCTCATGGTTTCTCCGATGACGTGGCCATTGGTTTTAGAGAATTACTGAAATCATCACTGAGAGATGGAGACCCATTTACCACGATCTTCCTCCCTCCCCACCCCTTCAGCGACCCTCGTACTGTGATCCATTGACCTAGCCGATCCCCCTGCTCCTTGCATGATTTCTAGCCCTTCCCAGTGGGGGCGCAGTACTTGTGACTAAGAAATTAGCAGCTGGAAAAACAGCCCAGTCAGATATAGCGGCTCCTACTTGGAATTGTATTCTTGGGGGGGCAGAGACTGGCCAGCAAGCCTGGTCTACATGCCAGTTCTGTGTCAGTGAGAGATTCTGCCTCAAGTTAAATTTCTAAAGAAAGTTGGACAGTACCTGAGGAACGACACCCAAAGTTGTCCTCTAGCCTGCACACACACACACTCACACACACATCTCACACACTCACACGCACATCTCACACACTCACACGCACATCTCACACACTCACACGCACATCTCACACACTCACACGCACATCACACATCCCACACACATCTCACACACACACATATCTCACACACACACATTACACACACTCACTAACACATACACACAGACATACACACACATCCCACACACATCACACACTCACACACACTCAAACATACACACTCACACAAACACACATACTCAAACACACATCACACACACACACATCTCACACACATACACACATGTCTCACACACATCTCACACATGCATCTCACACACACTCACACATATCTCACACACACACATCTCATATGCATCTCACACACATCTCACATGCACACTCACACGCACTCATTTCACACACACTCACACACATCTTACATATACACATTCACACGTACACATCACACTCAAACACATCACACTCATACACACATCACACATATACTCAAATGGGAGCACACACGCATGTGCACACACATACACATTCACACACACATCTCACACACGCTTCATCTCACACATACACACACACACACTTAGACAATCCTATTCCATAAGCCAAGGCTGAAAGGAAAATGGAACAGATCCACAGCTCTCCGTCTCTTTCTAAGCTTCCAAAGGGAGAAACCCAAAGCACGGGGTGCGTTGGGCTGAGCTCCATGTTGACTTTCTACAGCAACTCCTGAAATTCCTCCAGGAGAAAGGAGGTTAGACCCAACAATCCCCACACGGCTAGCTGTCCATAGGTGTACTTCTTTAAATTCCTCGACAGACAGCATCGTATGGATTTGTGGTGTGTCACATGATGCGTGGAAGCATGTATATACACTGGGGAACGGTTCCATCTAGTCAATTTACGAGTCTGTTACTTCACATACTATAAGGTAACTATTGTCCATCACAATTGATTCTATTCTTGGAAGACATTGACAGTGGATTTTTTTTTAACTGTGCAACAAGAGGGAGCAGACAAGACTTGTGAAGAATATAGAGTTAGAAATCATCCACTGGAGGGGCTGGAGAAGTGGCTCAGGGGTTAAGACTCTGCCTCACAACCAGAAGGTCCTGAGTTCTGATCCCAGGTCCCATGGAAAAATGCCAGGCTGAAATGGTAATGGCCTGTACTTCCGACTCCTATAGTTCCGATTTTGGAAGGTGAAGACTTAGAAAATCCCAGAGCAAAGCAAGAAGAAGGTAGAAGCAGTCCAGGATGATTCCTGAAGTCACCTTTGGTCCTCTCCACAGGGACACACAGTGAGTGCCCTCTGATACTTACACAGACACACAATCAATCAATATTTTTAAAATTCCATTGTTAGCTTCATTATCAATGGTAGTGTCATGGTTTGAAATATGAGGAGTCCACCACAGGCTCATAAATTTGAATCTTTAATTATTTGGGAAGGTCATGGCACCTTTAAGAGGTGGAGCTTCGCTGGAGGAAGCACACTCAGCCGGTGGGCCCTTGAGGTGGATTAGTCCTACCTGCTTCTGGGAGAGGTCTGTGCTTGCAGTTGGCGGTTTTGCAGTTCTCAGCCTCCTTGGTGGTCATGACTTAGGCCACCTCCAGCTTCTGCCAGCCAGCCACACCTTTCTCACCATAATGGACAATATCTCCCCTCTGAAACCATTAAGTTTCTTCCTTTAAGTTACTTAAATTGAGTCTCACAGCAACAGAGAAGAATAACTGCTATAGGCAGTAAGGTTAAAAAAATTATGCAAATACTTTATAAATTGACTGTGATGGGGTGTAATATACTATAGCCTGTCAGACAGATACTCCCTCTGCAGAAAGTAAAATGTGGCTTAGGATCTCCTGAACCAAATTTCACAATTCAAATTCACACTTTTTAAAAATTATTTATTTATTTCTGCTCATACAAACTTAATATGTACACTGGTCCCCTCCCTCCATGCCTTTCTGGACCCCTTTGTTTCCTCTCCCCTTTTCTCCTTCCTTTCCTCTCTCTCTCCCTATCTCCCAGTGCCCCCCCCCCATCCCTGGAGCATCCTTTAATGTGTATGTCAAACTTTCCTCTGGGTCCTTCTCTCTGATGAGGTGTAAGGACTCAGTGGCATTTCCTAGAACTCTTTCTTGTGTTACTCTTAAGTATAGGAACACTATTGTGGCTGTTAATCCCTAGCTTCTAAGGATCCTAGTGCCTTTAGTCCATGCTAGACTTTGAGGGGTCAATAATGTGTTGGTCATTGCACAGGTCATGCAAAGTCCTATTATGATTGCTTTGGCCCTAACTTCTGTGGAGTATCTTGCATATCATTACTCTTCCCATCCTTGTGCTCTTACAATCTTACCGCCCCCTCTTCCACAAATTTCCCTAAGCTTCAGGATAGGGAGAGATTAGGCTGGCCTGGTTCCAGGTGGTTGATGTAGAGTCTCTGATGTTCTGAATTATAGTTTGTTGATTTTTTTTCAGTTTTGCTGCTCCTGCAATTCCCTTGGCTCCATTCTGATGGGTATTGGATGTCACCTCCTAGCCAGAGATTAAAAAGCTTGTTAAAATAGAGTCTTATCATAAGAATAGATTCAAAGGTAGATGGAATAAAAGTAGGAGACTGTGGTGAGGGGGGAGGGGTCAATCTCCAATTTGGAAAATGGTTACTTTCTATCAGGCAGCCTATATGCCCTCCCCTTCTGGTAAGATCATACCCCATCAGTTGCAAATGATCAGGACAGGAAGTCTGTGAACTTAACCAGATGTCTCATTACTTACTTGCAGTCCTTGATGGTGGCCTATTTTCTCTGCTGTAACATGATCCCCTCTCTCCTTGTTTCTGGCATGGCCCTCCTTTCCCTTCCCTCCTGTTTATAATCTTTGCAATTACTGTAGATATTACAGAGATTTATCTTTGAGTGTGTCTCTAAGTGGTTTTAGTACTAGGATCCAAGTAGTAGGGAGTATATACAGCGCTTAATTTTCTGTGTCTGGGATACCTCACTCAATATAATTGCTTCTAATTCCATCCATTTCCGGGAAATTTCATTAATTCATAATTTTTGATGGCTGAGTAGTACTCCATTGTATAGTTGTACCACATTTTCCTTATCCACTCATCAACTGTTGGACATTTGGGTTGATTCCATGACTTTGCTATTGTAAACAGTGCTGCTATGAACATGGTCGTGCTTGTGCTATCAAGGTGAAGTTTTGCTGTATGGGAGGTTATTTCCAAAAGTAGAATAGCAGGGTCATATGGCATTTCAATCTTTAACTTCTTTAAGAATCTCCAGATGGCTCACCAGAGTGACTGTATAAGCCTGCATTCCCACCAGCAATGTAGGAGAGTTCCCCTCTCTCCACATCCTCTCCAGCACTTGGTGTTGTTTGTATTGTGGATTTTTGCCATCCTGACCAGGGTGAGATGATATCTCAGGGAGGTTTTAATTTGCATTTCCCTGATGGCTAAAGATATGGAGCATTTTCTAAGATATTTATTAGACATTTTAATTTCATCCCTAGTAAAGTTTCTTTTAAGTTCCAGGGCCCATTTTTTAGTTGGGCCATTTGTTTCCTTGGTGTTTAGTTTTCTAAGTTCTTTGTGCACTCTGGATAATAGAGCTCTATCAGATATGTGGTTAGTGAAGACTTTCTCCCATTCTGTGGGTTGCCTTTGTGCTCAAGTTACAATCTCTTTATCTGAACAGAAGCTCTTTAATTTCACAAGATCCCATCTGTTGAGTGTTGGTTGTAGTGACTGTGCTATTGGATGTCTGTTTAGGAAATGTTGGCCTAGCCCAATCAGCTCGAGGGAATTCCCTACCCTTTTAACTATGGTTTTTATAGTCTCTGGCTTTATATTAAGGCCCTTGATCCATTTGGAATTAAATCTTGTACATGGTGACAAGTACAGATCCAGTTTTAATCTTCTGCATGTGGAGATTCAGTTTTGCCAGCACTATTTGTTGAAGATGCTGTTCTTTTTCCATTGGATTTTTTGGGCCCCTTTGTCAAAGATCAAATGGCTGTAGTTGTGCAGGCTTATATCTGGGTCTTCAACCCTCATCCATTGATCTGTGTGTCTATTTTGGAGCCAGTACCAGGCTGTTTTTAAAACTATGGATTTGTAGTATAGACTAAGGTTTGATATGATGATACCTCCAACAGTGTTTTTGTTACTCAGGATTGTTCTTGCTATCCTGGGTCTTTTGTGCCTCCATATGAATTTTGAAATTGTTTGGTCAACTTCTTTAAAGAATTGCTTTGGGATTTTAATTGGTATAGCATTGAATCTGTATATTGCCTTTGGTAGAATGGTCATTTTTATGATGTTGATTCTGCCAATCCAGGAACATGGGAGGTCTTTCCACCTTCTAGTGTCTTCTGTAATTTCTTTCTTTAGGGTTTTAAAGTTTTCATTGTGAAGGTCTCTTACTTCCTTGGTTAGGTTTATGCCAAGGTATTTCATTTTTTTAGAGGCTATAGTAAATGGGATTGTTTCTGTGAGGGCTTTTTCACTTCTTTCATTCTGGGCATATAGGAAGTCCACTGGTTTTTGTACATTTATTTTGTATCCTGCCACCCTGCTGAACTTCTCAATTAGTTCCAGGAGTTTCCTGGTGGAGTTTTTGGGATCACTCAGGTATAAGATCATGTCATCTGCAAATAGAGATAACTTGACTTCTTCCTTGCCAATTTGAATCCCTTTTATCTCCCTTTGTTGTCTATGGCCTCAGCTAAGACTTCAAGTACAATATTGAATAGAAGTGGTGAGAGTGGACAGCCTTGTCTAGTTCCTGATCGAAGTGAGAATGCTTCAAGTTTTTCCCCATTGAATATAATCCTTGCTGTAGGCTTGTTGTATACCGCTTTTATTATATTGATAAAAGTTTCTTCCATTCCAACCTTCTCTAGGGTTTTGATCATAAAGGGCTGTGGGATCTTGTCAAAAGCTTTTTCTGCATCTATTGAGAGTATCATGTGGTTTTGGATTTTGGACTGGTTTATATTTTAAATTACATTTATTGATTTGCGTATGTCGAACCAACCTGTGTGCCTGGGATAAAGCCTACTTGATCCCCGTGAATGATCTTTTTGATATATTTTTGAATCCGATTTGCTAAGACTTTATTGAGAATCTTTGCATATGTGTTCATCAAAGAGATTGGCCTATAGTTTTCTTTTTCAAGTGAATCTTTATTAGGTTTTGGGATTAAGATGATATTAGCTTCATAGAAGGAATTTGGTAGTGTTCCTTCCTTTGCTATTTGATGGAACAGTTTAAGGAGTATTGGTGTTATTAGCTCCATCAATGTCTGTAGAACTCTGTGCTGAATCCATCTGGTCCAGGACATTTTTTGGTGGGAAGATTCAAGATTACTTCATCGATTTCCTATGTTATAGGACTATTTAAATAATTCAAAACTTCTTAATTCAATTTAGGTAAGTTGTGTTTACTTAGGAATTCACCCATCTCTTTTGTGTTGTCAAATTTCACAGAGTATAAGTTTTTGAAATATGACGTTATAATTCTCTGAATTTCTTGGGTATCAGTAGTGATAACTCCATGTTCATTTCTAATTTTGTTAATTTGGGTTTTCTCTCTCTGCTTTTGGTTAATTTAGCTAGGGGTGTATCTATCATTGATTTTTTCAAAGAACCAGCTTTTTGACTGGTTGATTCTCTGCATCCTTTTCCTTATCTCAATTTCGGATATTTCTCCCCTGATTTTGCTAATC
This sequence comes from Typhlomys cinereus, assembly GCA_023101885.1. Lineage (NCBI taxonomy): Eukaryota > Metazoa > Chordata > Mammalia > Rodentia > Platacanthomyidae > Typhlomys > Typhlomys cinereus. The sequence goes on along the minus strand of JALPQD010000374.1, from coordinate 640,736 downwards.
TCCTCTCTTCTACTGCTTTTGGGAATGGATTGCTCTAATGTCCCTAAAGCTTTAAGCTGCATTGTTAAGTTATTTAATTGTGATGGTTCCATTTTTTGATGTAGGCATTAAAAGCTATGCACTTACCTCTTAGGACAGCTTTCATTGTGTCCCAAAGATTTTGGTAAGGTGTATTTTCATTACCATTCACTTCCAGGAAATCTTGATCAAATTCACACTTTGTACCAGATAAAAGCTATAGTGTTACTTTAAATCTATTTGAAAGATATTTTGGTGTGTACACATGTGTGGGGATATAGGCATGCATGTGTATAGAAGCCAGAGGTGAGTCCTGGGTGTTATTCCTCAAGCATATGCACCTTGGGCTGAAGACATGGCTCAGGGGTCCTGAGTTCGGATCCCAGGTCCCACGTACAGATGCTGAACAGTAAAGATGGTGACCTGCACTTCCAGCCCTGGTGGGAGGAGCCTGGTAAATCCTAGAGCAAACCAAAAAGCAGGTAGAAGTAATTCGGGATGATTCCCAAAGTTACCTTTGGTCCTCCACAGGGACACACAGTGCCCTCTGATACACACTGTTGCAGTTCACCTGCATGGTTGGAGATAAATGACCATCAGACAGCTTAAGGGAACAAGGGGTTTATTTTCTTACGATAGTCCAGTTACAGTCTATAGTCCAGCTTGACAGGAGAGCATGCACTGACGCCAGGGCTGAGAGAACTGGCCATACCATTTCTACCTAATGACTGAGAGAGGGATGATCCTTACTTGCCAGACCAGCATGTCTGGCCAAATGTACACAAAGATGCTGACTCTCTCAACCAGCTCTCTGTGATTTATTCTAGGGCCTAATCCACACATCATAGGCTGGACTTCCCCATCAGCCAGATAATCTCCTTCAGGTTTGCTCTGGGCTCAACCCAACCACTAATTCTCCACAAATGTGCCCAAAGCTCAAACTCTCAACAGTCAAGTTGACACCTGTGCCTAACTATAACACACATACACACACACACACACACACACACACACACACACACACACACACACCACAAAATAAATAAAATTTTAAAAAAAGAATATATATCTTGTTGACAGACAGGGTCTCCTGCTGACCCGGAGAAGATTCCGCTAGGCTGGCTGGCCAGCAAGGCCCAGACATCTGCCTGTCTCTGCCTCCCCCACACTGGAACTTCAAGGACACACTGCTGTGTCCAACTTTTTTATTTAGAAATTGAAAATCCAAACTTAAGTCCTCATGCTTGCAAAACAAGCACTTTACTAGCTGAAATGTCTCCCCAGCCCTTAAGTAAATCTTAAAAATAGTAAGAACAGCAACAATAATAATGCATGAACCCGTTTTCCCCTTAGGTATCTTCAGGCAAAGCAAGGCCACTGCTATGGCTTAGTAGGTAAAGATGCTTTCCATGGGGCCTAAGGATCTCAGTTCAATCCCCGTAACCCACATGGTAGAAAAAGAGAACTGACTCCCACAGTTTACCTCTGACCTTCACACACGCACCATTGCATGCCTGCTATCCACCCGTGTGCGCACGCACACACACATACACACATGCTCATACACAAGATAAGTTAACTGCAAACAAGCAAAGAAAAACCAATCTTGGAGGATATTTCCTCAGCCCAAACCTTTGGGATTCTGCCGATAATCACCAATTCTAATGTAGATATGCTTAGCTACAAGAATATTAGCATGCACACAGACCACCACAAGCCCAAGCATTATAAATGCTATTATTAAACTTCTTGGCTTGTGCAAGCTAGACCTGGATGTGCCTGTTATGTCTCAGTTAAAGCCCGATCATTATCTTTAGGCTCCCTGTTCACCCCCAAAGCATGCCTGCTTGGTTGATAAATTATACAGTCTCCTTAATTGTAACAGATAAATAGAGACATGCTATGTGTCAAAAAGAATGATTCACAAGAAAAACTTGGTCTCCAAACAATATCACTTAGCAACAGAGCCTCAAAATGTACAAAATACAAAACAATTAAGAGGGAGAAGTGAATCAATCAGTCAGGTAGAACATCTTCACATGCCTCTCCTGGCAAATTATAGATTAGAGAAACTAAAACTCATCAAAGATAAACAAAGTTCAAATGACACTATTGGAAAACTTGACTATAAATGCATATATATGTACATATAGAACTGGGTGTCAAGTAATTAAAGGTCAGATATCTATCTGAAACATTTATAAAACCTAGCTACAATGCTGTCTTTGTACAGATACAGTGTTACACAGATGTAAATACGTTGTTATCAATCAAGGCTTGACAAGTACCAAAGGATCACTATCTTTCAAATGATTTCTGACAGCCAAGTAATGAATAAAACTTGGGAGTATAAACGGAAGACAGAAAAAGAAAACTTCGAGAAAGCAGAAGACACTAGCAAATAATGCAACTGGAAAGAATCCATAATGGAAATTGTAAAATATTGAGAAGGGAACGAAGAAAACAGCCCACATCTGTATTAGTGGTTTACAACTGAAGCCACAGGTAAGGATACATTTTTAGCAGTGAGTCTGTCTCCAGCATGGCTTTGTTTTATGTAAGCTTAACACACACACACTGTGTACGTCACATGAAAATTGTTTGAACCTTCAGATGAGGAAATCTTGGGCCCAAGGGGGGAATAAACTACTACTGTTTTCCTATGGACATAGTATCAAACTGCTCTAAATACCTCTCATTTACCTACAGATCAATGCAGCTCTTAGCCCTCAGCTGAGAAGCGTCCTTTTGTAATGGAAGTTGCTTAATACAGAGAACCACAACTGCCAAAGTGCAAAGAATAAGTAACTATACGGCGTGCTCAGCCCTAAGCAGGATGCTGATAGCAACCTCCACTGCAAGGTGCTAGGAACATCAAATGTTATGGTTTACATTTTAGTGTCAACTTGACAGTTGCAGGGTATTTGTGGCACAGCTGTGGAGAATCAATGGCTGGAGCAGCTACTGAGCAAGTCTGCAAGTGCTTGCTTAATTGATGTGGAAAACCCAGCCCATAGTGGGCAGTGTTTTCCAGTGATGGACAGATAACAGGAGGTGCAAGGAGGAGGGGCTTGCTCTTCCCTTATCCTGTGTGGACTTGTTGTTGTTTTCTCTATTGCTGCTGCCGCTGCTGCCTCCATCCTTGGCTGACGCAGAGCTCCATCCTTTCCACCATGTTGCTGCTGTTTTTGCTGCCTTTGAAGCCTGGTCTCTGGACCCTTGCTGCTGTTTGCTGTTCATTGCTGACATCAGAGCTCAGCTGTTCTTCACTCACTTTGAAGCCCAGGGTCTTCAACCCTCCAGCGAGATGGAGGCTCAAGGCTCTCAGGATCTTTTGACTTTGTGAGACATTCCGGTCAAGAACAAAGCAGCTCTGGGCAGCTACTTTGAAAGACACTATTTTTATTGTGAATCTAATTAATAAGGTTATTTTTATATATTACATTCTAGAGATTATGTTCTTCCAGAGAATCCTGACTAATACATCAAGGAAGAAGGATTGATTTAAGATTGTAAGAGCCAGACTGATAAAAGGTAACCATCCTGCAAATGGGAGACTGACCTCTCCACCACCACAGTCTCCTACTCTTATTCAATCTATCTTTGAATCTACTGTTATAATAAGACTCTATTTTCACAGCCTTTTATCTCTGGCCAGGGGGTGACATCCAATACCCATCAGGATGGAGCCAAGGGTAATGCAGAAGCAGCAAAACTGAAAAAAAAATCAACAAACCATAATTCAGAATATCAGAGACTCTACATCAACCACCTGGAACCAGGCCAGCCTAATCTCTCCCCATCCTAAAGCTCAGAGAAATTTGTGGAAGAGGGGGTGGTAAGAATGTAAGAGCTTAAAGATGGGGAGAAGCAACCATATGCAAGATACTCCATACAAGTTAGGGCCAAAGTAATCAAAATAGGACTTTGCATGACCTGTGCAATAACCAACATATCATTGAATCCCCAAAGTCTAGTATGATCACAGGCACTAGGATCCTTAGAGGCAAAGGATTAACAGCCACAATAGTGTTCCTATACTAAAGGGGAACACAAGAAAGAGCTCTAGGCAATGCTACTGAGTCCTTCCACCTCATCAGAGAGGAGGACCCAGAGGGAAGTTTGACATGCACACTAAAGGATGTTCCAGGAATGGGGGGGCACACTGGGAGAAGGGGATGGAAGGAGAGAAGGAAGGGGAAAGGGGGGGAGGCAGCATAGGGGAAGTCCAGGGAGGGGAGGAGGGAGGAAGGGGAATGGGCTACTTATCAACTTTGTATGAGTAGAAAAAATTTTAAAAAAAAAGAATGTAAGAGCCAGAGAATGGGGACGGGTATTACCAGCACACCTTCAAGACACACAGGACAGCCAAATCCATAACTCACTGCAGCTATGTTTCCATAAACCACCACAAGCTTTAGTCTGCCGACCTCTCACCATGCAAGGAGGCGCTCCACTCCCTGAGAGCTAATAATGAATGCTGGCTGTGGGAAGTGAGCTGCTTTCCTCAGTGGTATGTATATCCACTCGTCTCCTGAGTTACTCTGGAATAATTTCTCAGACCCCAATTAGGGTGGAAGAGAAGAATTTTATATTCACTGGTAGTCTGAAGCCAAGATCACTCTCCAAAAACTCCAGCCTGGAGCTCGGCTTGTACTTCCATTTCCTACTAAAGCAGGGCAGAGGTGGATGGAGCAAAGCGGAACTTTCCAGAAGCAGAAGCAAAGGTCACTAAGTGTCATGAGGTGGGCTGGCTGCAGAGGGACACAGGACTTGGTTCCTACCAGAGAGTAATGCATATGCAGGCCACAGGGGTGAGTGGAGCCTCAGGGATTCAGTAATTTTTCATCTTAACTCATGCATAGCAGTAACTTAACAGTTTACATTTTTCTACTTCACAGTGATACATTATCCACACTCCAGCAAGTGCTTAGCCACACGCCCAATGCAAACCCAGTAGGCCACAAACACAAAACAAAACAAAAAATGGAAGTAGGAGGGAGACCTGTAGAGAATAACTTTTCAGTGGGAGAAGGAGGGGGGAAGAGATCAGATAATGTGGGGTAAAAATGACTTAAATTAAATGTACTCATATATGAAACTGTCAAAGAATAAAACACATTAAATAAATAGCTGCCTGATTGCTACGTACCTTCCCCACCACAATGTAAAAACGCTGAGGGTCAAACTTCGTCTTTTCAAGTTTGTTTTCCAATATATACCATAGTACCTAATACATAGCTACACTCAAAATTTACTAATTACAATATTCTAATAAAATAGACATCATAAAAGACAAAAATATAAGAAAATAAATGTAGTATTGTGTCTAGAGAGCCATCAACATATCATTATGTTGATAGAGCATCGTGTCAGCAGAGCCCTTACTATACCATTACATTGATAGGTAACTGCATTGAAAAAATCCTCTTTGTACCATTATATTGATAAAGCCAAACTCAAGAGGTAAGCAGAAAGTAACTTTTCTTTTCTCCTCTTGTCTCCCTTTGACGCCACTCCGTGGTAAGATGGTCCTGTGTGGTAGGAAAGGGGAAATGCCTAGTAGACAACCTGTGTTCAGATCCAACTCTTTCTCAACACGCACCTGCAAAGTCAGAACTTGGGAGGCTTAGGCAGAAAAGATGGTACGTTCAATATCAGCTTGGCCACACAGTGAGACCCTGTTTCAATCAGAAAGAGAAGAATCTCTCCAGTCTCTGGGTTTGCAAGCAGGCACCTGACCCCGCTCTCTCTCTGGCCCTGTCTATCCATATCCCATCCTTGGTTCCACAGCTCATTCATCCTTTAAAGTGAAATCAGGCCAGCTCCCAAGTCAAAGTCTATAATTCATACCTAGAAAGGCCAGGTAGATTAACGACCATGGACATGAAAGACCGGTATTTTCCATGCCACCATCTTCCGTCATTCCAATGCCAGGCAGCCTGCTCCCCCCACCTTTCTTCTGGGGCATAAGTCAGCTGCACCCCCAGAAACACTTATGGAGGTTTCTAGTGCTTTCTGTAAGTTGCTTCTGCCTTCCTGTCTTCAGAGACAAACTTCTTCAGCTCAACCCCATTTCACCCTCAAGCGGGCTGCAGGCCACCAAACTATCTTCCTAGAGCTTCCTTCCTTCACTCCTGCTTGGAGAATCTAGCCCCCCCTCATTTTGCAAAATACAGGGAAACATCTATGATTTCGTGATTATAATTCTATATCCTCCAGGGAAACAAAGAAGAGTCCTGTTCTTTTTCTTTTGGGTATCTGTGTTATGAGACTTGCGTGTGTATGGGTGTGTATCTACATATGGGTGATCACATATATGTGGATAGATACATGTATATCCACTTCAGTGTGTGCCTGTGGAGGCCCGAGGGTATTATCAAGAATCAGCCTGCATTACTCTTCTACCTTATTGTTGAGAGCTGGGGTCTCTCATTAAACCCAGACCCCGTCCTTAGGACTAACCAGGCTAGCCAACTATGCTCTGGGCATTCCCAGGCTCTCCCTCCTGGGGCTAGAATTCCAGGCTGCCACCACTAGCTGCCTGGAATTTTTTGTACGGAATCTAGGGATCTGAACTAAGGTCCTTTTGCTTGTAAAGGCAATGGCTTTAACCACTGAGCCATCTCCCCAACCTGAAAAGTCCTATTTTAATACCCTGTTGAGTTGAGGATGCAGCTCGGTTGGAAGAGTGCTTGCCTAGGATACACAAAGTCCTGGGTTTGATGGTGGGGTGAAAGAAGAAAAGAAAGAGATCATTTAGACAGAGGGTGATTTCCTGCTGGCCAGAGAGGAAGCAGCAAATCTGGCATATAACATATGAATCTGCTTCTAAGGCTGAGCAGAACAGAGGGGGATTTATGGTTGAATCTGGGGTGACAAGAAACAAAATAGGCTCAGAGAAGTAAGTTTGCAGAAGCATTAAATGAGTCTGGGGGACAGGTACCCTCTGCAAAATAAAGGCAGAAAGAAATGGAACTTTATATGATCTTTAGCATACAACTGTGCCCAGCTGGCTAAACAACTCTCTGGACGTCCCTGGAATTCGCATCTGGGCTGCAAATGCAGACATTAGTATGTACTTTCCACAGTTCCAAGGGAACGCAGGTCCAGATTCTTGGAAAAGCTCTATATGATTAGAGTTTGACAAGAGCAAAAATATTTTACTCTATTTTTGGGGAGTCCATTAAGGCTACAAGGAACTATTTGTTTTCAGTAAGAGAATGCTTGTTGAAATAAATGCTCCCCATTTACTTGAGTCCTATTAAACTTTAACATGAACCTGTCACAGGTTAGATATGCAGTGTCTTCCTCTTCCTCCCTAAAACAGGTTCAGGTCTTCAACTGGTACCACTTTGGGAAAATGATCCGATCATGAGGATTCTGACTAATCGATGGGTATGGATTGATAGTTAATGGGATTACTGATCTTGGAGTTTGCCTGCATGTTGCTGGTAAATTCATGATAAAATGGCTTATAGGAATGAGGGAGCATTATTTTGCTTTATGACTGTCCAGTTACAGTTCTTCGTCCAGCTTGCAGGAGAGTTCATACCAATATTAGCGGTCTAGGGAACTGACCACAGCGTATCTACAGCAATTGCTGAGAGAGGTGAAGATCTCCTCACTTGTCAGATAGGAAGTCTGCCCAAAGTATACTGAAGAATGCCAATTGGCGAACCAGCTTCCCCTGTCTTATCCACCCACCCAGGGAATGGTCTCACCTGCTGTGGGCGGGGTCTTCCCAGATCATCAGACAATCTCTGCAGGCTTGCTCAGTGCTTGCCTTAACTACTCACTCTTCACAAACGTGTCCAGAGTTCAGCCTTCACTTGAGAAGCTGACACCTACATATCTAACTAGCACAAATGGTAAGTTTTAAAAACGAGGAGGCAGGGTCTGCATGATGACCCTGAGTGGAACAGATATGCTCCACCCAGCTGTCTGTCTGTCTGCCTCACCTCCAGCCCACAGTCATGCAGCCAGCAGACCCCGGAGTGAGATGATGAGCCAAAACACTTCTCTCAGTGACCTTCGCAGGTGCTTCACAATTTGGAAGTGAAAAAAAAAAATCACTGGGGTCTTCCTCCAGGGATCAAACAAGCTGGAAAGAATCTGAGATCTTCAGCCTTTTGGTGTATCTGATGTCGTTTTTTCAAATCGGAGTCTCACTGTGTGGTCTAGGATCTGCAGCCTGGGCTGGCCTTGGACTTAGCATTGTCCTGCCTCTCCCAGAAAGCTGAGATGGCAGGCACCCTCTCCCTGCCCCCTCACCCCGCCCAGTAGAGAAAAGAATTTCTATCCAGGGACATAATCTAAAAACATATGCTATCATCAAGACAAAGGAAAATGACCCTGGTAATGTATGTTTGCCAAAACAAGCCACATGGCTCAATCAACTTCAGGAGGAAGAGAGAATTTCAGTTTCACCTCATGTCCCTTCCCAGGGTCCTTTGCAATAAGGGAAATGCTGAGTTACAACTTGAGGGCGATGTGAGCGGTTGTAAATCCTGCCTGCACAATGACTCCAAGTCCTTTCCAACCTGGGGCCAAGGGCCTCTTCACTCATTCGCCTGGGTTCAGTTCAAATCCGCTCATCAAAAGTTCCCAGCCACATACATCCCCAAATGATTTCTCAGGCTTTTGAACTATGCGCTGTCACACTTTCGTAGAAACCTTCCAAAGACTACTTTTTTTTCTCATTTCCCAACTCTTGGAAAGCAAAATGATTTTTTTTTATGTACATGTATGTGGGGTGCATGTATTATGCATGTCTGTGTTTGCATGTAGGTAGATGCACATGTGTGTGCAGGTGTGCGTACAAGAGGACACTTGAGTGTGTGTGCCTGTGAAGACCCAAGGGTGACATCTGGAATCATCCCGGATCGTTTTTCCTCCCATATTGCTTTGCTCTGGGGTTTCTCAGGCAGCCTTCCAGGGCTGGAATTACAGGTGACCTCTCTATCCATCCCATATTTTTGCATGGGATCTAGAGATCTGAACTCAGGTCCTTTTGTTTATGAGGCAAAGGTTTCAACCACTGAGCCATCTCCCAACCCCGAGAAGCCTTCTCTGCCTGAGACACCCATCCAGTGAACCAAAGCAACGTGGAATGCCCCAGGGAGGTATAACTCCTTGGAAATGATGACATCTACCGTGGGCCACCATGGGTTGTAGGGCAAAGTTTCTAGCAAGTACACTATGCACAGAGCTAGTGGCCAGGGCTGCCTTTAGATAGAACTTGTGGACCAAAGCACCTCTCCTTCACCGCTTGAACAAATAACCCCCTGAGAGGTCTGTGGATCAGCTTGAGCTGTATCTGGTTGGGGTGAGATTTCCCCGGAGCCAGCACTGCTGTGGAGATTTGTATCCAAGGATTTACAGAAGAACTGTCCTGGGGAGAAATCTGTCAGCGAGCTTGGCAGTTACTTTTCTTTTCTTCTGCTGGGAGACAACACGGCGGACACAACTTAAGGAAGAAAGGGAGATTTATTTGGCTTACAGCTCCAGAGGGGAGATATAGCCCATGATGGTGGAAATCTCATAGCAAGAAGCACAGGGCTTGGGGGCAGAAGCAGGAGGCTGTTCAGGTCCCAGTTGTCACCATGGAGACAGAGCAAGCAAGAGCAACTGCAGGAAGCAGGGCCTGGCCAGCTAACCCTAAGGCCCTCCCCCTGTGACGTGCCGTCCTCCGGCAAGGCTCCTCCTCCTCAGCGTGTGATGAGCTACCCACACATTAGCCTCTGCTAAGGATTTAAACACATGAGTCTGTAGGGGTCGGGGGTTCACATTCAAATCATGGCAGGAAGGAAGACAGCAAGACTCAAGTGAAGAAATCACGAGCAGTCTACAGCCTGGTTTCCAGACTCACCCTGGAGCTTCAATGGCACCTTGGGCTCCCATCCAATCCCAGCCATTGCTACCTGCAGTTCCAGCTCAAGGGAAGGGACTACAATTCCCTGGGGACCCCCAGTCACCCCCTCAGCAATCCTCAGGAGAAGGTGGCTACTACAAACCACTCACCACAGCACGCAGCAAGCCAGAGATGCAAATCACACTGGTAAACTGAACCCAGGGCATCTAGAGAGGACTCTGTCACCATTTGTCACCGTAGCCAGATGACCAGACCTGCTGAAGGTCATGACAAGCCACCCTCAAGGCTAAGGTGACCACGGGAGCTTTGGGTGGGGAAGTTGGGTGGAAAGTGGGATAAATGTTGTCTTCCAGCAGCCGCAAAGGCTCCCATGGCAGGGCGGGGCTGAGGGATGGTGTGTTGAATGGATACCTCAGAGGGCTTCTTTCGAAGGGATGATTTATACAGCACCAGACAAAGAGGATTTATATTAAGGAAAATGGATTTCTTTTGTGAACAGAGTTGAGAAAGATGGATCGCTTCCTGTAAACTGCAGTTCCGTGTCTGTGAGCTGAGCGTGGATAGAAAATGACTAAGGTAATGTTGTTTCCAGACTCCCCGCATATCCCCCACATGGGGTGTGAGGGGGAGGGGTTGAAAGAGACCACAAAAACAGTTCTCTCACCAGACAGACAGCCCTTCCTACTAATGGTTCTCCAGAGAAAGTCTCATCTTACCCAAATTATGCAGACACAGGGCCAGAGAGATGGCTCAGGGACCAAAGTCCTTGTTTCAGAAGGACCTAAGTTCAAACCCCAAATCCCACACAAAACCATCAGGAAGAAATGCCGGATGGGCTGTACTTCTAGTTTTGGAAGGCAGAACATGGAGGAGATAGAGCAATCCAGAGTGAGTCCCAAAGTCACTCTTGGGCCTACACAAGGACACACAGTGCCTTCTTCTATATGTATGCACGCACACACACACACACACACACACATACACACACACACACACACACACCACATATAGAACAATGTCAAGGACTATTTTGTGTGTGTGTGTGTGTGTCAGAGAGCACAGTGTGTCCCTGGGGAGGATCAAGGGTGACTTCCAGAATCATCCTGGATTGCTTCTCCTCCTTTTTTGCTTTGCTCTGGGATTTCCCAGGTTTCACCCATCAGGATGGAAAGTGCAAGGCACCACTGTTTCTGTCTGGCGATTTTATGTGAGACCCAGGATCTGAACTCAGGTCCTTCTGCTTGCAAGGCAAAGTCTTAACCTCTGAGCCATCTCGCCAGACCAAGAAGGGCATCTTTAGTCCCGAGTGCTATGACGATTGTGCGTCTGTTGCTGCCATTTACCCACCAAGTTCCTCCTTCAAAGGGGCTGCCCTTACGTTTTCTTCAGTGGTGTAGCTATTGGTAAGTTCACAGTGCTCTATGAATCCTTACCTACGCTGCTGTGAGCAAGCCTATTTAAATTCATTAGGACATCTGAAAGCACAGGTGTCAAAGTAGAAGAGAGACAAGTTGGGAAGAAAATGAAATCAGCAGGAGAGGAAAGAGGACAAAAGAGTAGTGAGATGAATATGATGGAAATATATCTTATGCATACAGGAAATGTCTTCATGAAACCCATTGTTATATATAATTAGTGCATATTAATTTTTAAAAAAATACAATAAGTCAATTTCAAGAAGACAGCAGGGGGCTGGAGAGATGATGGCTCAGAAGTTATGACTCTGCCTCTCGAGCAGAAGAACCTGAGTTCAGATCCCAGGTCCCACGTAAAAAATGCCAAGTGGAAATGGCAGTCGCCTGCACTTCCCACTCTGGTGATTGGAGCCTGGGAAATCCCAGAGCAAAGCAAAAAGGAGGTAAAAAGAATCCAGGATGATTCCCGAAGTCACTCTTGGTTCTCCACGGGGACACACAATGCCCTCTAATACACACATACATGTACACATAATAAATAAATAAATAAATAAATAAATAAATAATAAAATTATTTTAGAAAAGAAGACAGCAAACAGGGCTTGGGGTGCAGGTGAAGTGCTTCCCATGCACGTGTGAGAACCAGAAATTAGACCATCCCCAGAACCCACATGATACTGGCTGGGTGTGGCAGGCTGTCTAAAATTCCAGCCTTTGAGAGATAGAGATGGGGGAATCCCTGGCACAGGCAGTCTAGGCAGACTAGACAAATCCAGGAGCTCTGGGTTTGGGAGGAGAAGCTGCATCAATAAATAATGAGGAGACTATCAAGTAAGATGCCCAACAACACTTGGGCTTCCACGCATGTATCCATGCCTATACACGCACACGCACACCACACACACACACACACACACACACGTATCAAAGAACAGGCTTTTATGTCTATCAGAAATCTCACTACAGGGGCTGGAGAGGTTGCTCAGGGGTTAAGCCTCTGCCTTGAAGGTGGAAGGTCCTGAGTTCGGATCCTAGACCCCACGTATAGACTCCAGGTGGAAGCGGGGGCGGCCTGCGTTTCTGTTCCTGGTAGGGCAGAGCCTGTGAATCCCGGGGCAGAGTAAACAATGAGGAGGTGGAGGCGTCCATGGTGGTTCCCGAATTCATCCGTGGTTCTGCACACACACAAACACACACACACGCACGCGTGCACACACACATACATGCACAATTGAATAAATAATAAATTTTTAAAAAAAGAAATCTCACTACATAGATCATTCTCCATATTTTAAAAGCATGTTTAAAACAGTTCGAGTGGAGGCTGGGATGGATCAAGGGTTAAAGCCTTTGTCTCATGAGCAAAAGGACTTGAGTTCAGATCCCCAGATCCCATGTAAAAATGCCACGCAGATATGGTGACAGTTTATAACTCCAGACCCAAAAGGCAGCATCTAGAAAACCCAAGAGCTAAGCAATAAGGTGGAAAAGCAATCCAAGGTGAATCTCACTACACGCTCAAGTGCCGCCTTGTATACGTGCCCACGCAAGCATGTATACCACCCACATGCAAAATGCACATACACACATAGAGACACGTGTACTGCACATGCATGCATACCAAAAAAAAAAAAAAAAACCCAGCCCAGTCTGCTTCCCACATAACTTTAAGGTTGGTTTCACCTACATATAATGGAGAAAAATAAAAGTGCCTACGGTTTGTGAGACTGTGGGAAAGTAAAGACTTATTCAACCTAAAGTTCCTAACCATGGAATAACTTGAAATTATCAGGAAATAGACAAGAGTTAATGGGGGAAAAAATTCTCCCTGAGCAATAAGAGAAGTCCACAGGACAATCTGGAGAATTGAGAGCTCTCAAAAGCACCAGGTTGGGGGATCAGACTTCAGAACCAAGAATCACAAGGCCTGGCATCAACAAACCCGCTACGGAGCAGGCTGGATGCCATTTAACCCTCGGAGCAAGAGCGCTGTCCTTGCGTTGTGCTGCAGAGTCCCGGGGGAGGACTGTGGGGGGCTGGTGGGTAGCCTCTGTTTCCTGACTTTGTGGCTTAAATTCTCCCACTCTGTTTCCCTGCAAGGTACCAACATGATGCCACCAAGCAAAAAGCTAAGAAAAGGCAATGAGGGGCTTCACCTTTGTGATGCTGGAGATCAAAGCATTCATGGCAAGTGCTCTTACCAATAAGCCACTCTACAGCTCTTGATCAGATGATGTGTGTGTGCGTGTGTGTGTGCGTGTGTGTGTGTGGTCGTGCGGGTGTGCGGCGTACCAGAGGGCATTTGAATGTGTGTGCTTGTGGAGGTCCAGTGGTGTGATGGTTAATCCTGGGTGTCAACTTGACACATGGGCATTAACTAAGATCAGCTGAGACCACCTGAAGAGATTATCTGTATAATGCAAAGATCAGCCCTAGATCCAAGTGGAACCTCCCTAGATCTCATTGGAACCTCCCAGTAGTGGACCAGATAAAAGGAGCCACAGAACAGAAGACAGGGAAGGAGAGTCTCCAGGAATCCTCCAGCCTTCAGTCGTCACCCACTAGCTTACTGGATGTCTGCCTCTGGCTTTGGCCAGCCAGCCAGCCATGCCACTTCCACTGTGAAAGACTGTTTCTCCCCTCCAGAACCATAATGAATAAATTTCCTTTTCTCACTTAAATTGCTTGACTTTGGGTGCTCTTTCACAGCAATAGTGCCTCTAAGGATCCCACTGCCTGGAGCCTTCTCCCTCTGTGATCCATGCTAGACTTTGGGGGGTCCTTGACATGCCAGCCATTGTGCAGGTCAGGCAAAGTCCAATCCTGGCTGCTGCAGCCCTAACTTGAAACAAGGTCTCACGTTGCTCAGGATGGTCTGGAACTAAGCAGCAAAGACCTTGAACTGATCTTCCGGTCTCCCCCTCCCTGAATATTGAGATTACAAATGTGTGCTGCCATGCCTGGTTGATGAAGTTGTGGGGGAGCTTGAACCCAGAGCTTCACGAATTCTAGGAAAGCATCCACCAACTAAGCTATATCTCCAGCCCCAATGACCCAATTTTTAAAAACAGAAGACTTCACAAAACTGCAAAAGAAAATCAACAAACCACAATCCAGAACTTCAGAGACTCTATATCAATCACATAGAACTAGGCCAGCCTAATCTCTCCCCATCCTGGAGCTCAGGGACATTTGCGGAAGAGGGGGCTGTAAGATTGTAAGAGCAAAAGGATGGGAGGAACAACGATTTGCAAGATTCTCAACAATAGTTAGGGCTAAAGCAATCATAATGGGACTTTGCATGCCCTGCGCAATGTCCAGTACACTGTTGCCCTCATAAAATCTAGCATCTGTTAAGGGCACCGAGATCCCTGGACGCAAGGGATTGACAGCCATAGTAGTGCTCCTATGCTTAAGGGGAACAAGAGAAAGGGCTTATGGACATGCCACTGGGTCCTTATATGTCATCAGAGAGGAGGACCCAGTGGAGAGTCAGGCGTACACAATAAAGGCGTACTCTCTGGGAATTGGGGGGGAGGCACTGGGGGATGGGAAGGGAGAAGAGGGGGTTCGGGGGGAGGAGGGGGGAGGGAGGGAACTGGTAAAAAAATTTTAAAATGTATATTTACATTTTTAATAAAAAAAAGAAAGTGAAAAAAAACTGAAGACTTCAACAGGCAAGTGCAGGAGGTATACAAACGGCAGATTAGTCATGATCGAGGGAGAAAGAAAAACTTTCCAGCACAAAGACAACTTGAAGGGATACATGTCCACCAAACCAGGCCTTCAAAAAATGCTAGAAATGATACTCAAGCGTGAAGAAAAAAACAGGCATATCCAGGAGAACAGAAGGCAAATATAACACCATTAAAAGCGAAGCAATATACTTATAAAAACTGCTAAACATAATAAATGTCTGGAATCAAAAATAGTTTCTCCATTATAACACTAAATGTTAATGGAATTAATTCACCAATCAAGAGACACAGATTACAAACTTGGATTAAAAATCACAATCCATCAATCTGCTGCCTGCAGGAAACCCATCTCACCACAAAAGATAGGCACGCTCTAAAAATAAAAGGTTGGTCAACAATTCTACAAGCTAATGGAAGCAGAAAACAGGCAGGGATAGCCATCATGCTATCAGACAAAGTGGACTTCAAACCAAAGAAAATTATAAGAGACACGGATGGATACTACATTTTAGTCACAGGTACAATTCACCAGGAAGATTTCACAATACTGAACATATATGCACCCAATACAGGCCCCTCCACATTCATTAAGAAAACCCTACAGCGTCTAAAGCAAGAAATCACCCCCAAACGATAATTCTTGGGGACTTCAACACCGCCCTCTCAACATGGGATAGATCAACAGGTCAAAAGCTTAACAGAGACACTTTGGAACTTAATCAAACCCTGAAAGAAATGGACCTCACAGATCTCTATCGAACTTTTCACCCACGTACCAAAGAATGCACATTTTTCTCAGCAGCACACGGAACTTTCTCCAAAATAGATCACATATTGGGCCACAAAACGAATCTACACATATACAAAAAAGTTGAAATTCTAACCTGTGCCCTATCAGACCACCACGGCCTAAAGCTGGACATCCACAACACATCAAACAAGAGAAAATACACTAACTCCTGGAAACTTAACAATATGATGCTGAATGAGAACTGGATTCAGGAAGAAATTAAAAAGGAAATTCAAGATTTCCTGAAAGTGAATGATAACGAAAATACAACTTACCCAAATCTCTGGGACACAATGAAAGCTGTTCTAAGAGGTAAGTTCATAGCTCTTAATGCCTACATCAAAAAAATGGAAACATCAGAAATAAACAACTTGGGCTGGAGAGGTGGCTCAGGGGTTAAGCCTCCGCCTTGCAGGCGGAAGGTCCTGAGTTCGGTTCCCAGATCCCACATATAGACGCCAGACGGAAGCGGGGGCGGCCTGCGCTTCTAGTCCTGGTAGGGCGGAGCCTGTGAATCCCGGGGCAGAAGGAGGTGGAGGCGTCCATGGTGGTTCCTGAATTCGTCCGTGGTTCTACACATACACACACACACACACACACACACACACACACAGACACACGCGCGCGCACATGCACACAGTTGAATAAATAATAATAATAATAATAAAATTAAAAAAAAAAGAAATAAACAACTTAACAATGCAGCTTAAAGCTTTAGAGAAACTAGAGCAATCTGATCCCAAAAGTAGTAGAAGAGAGGAAATTAGCAAAATAAGGGGAGAAAGATCTGAAATCGAGATTAAGAAAACGATAGAAAAATTCAACCAGTCAAAAAGCTGGTTCTTTGAAAAAATCAATAAGATTGATACACCCCTAGCTAAATTAACCAAAAGCAGGACAGAGAAAACCCAAATTAACAAAATCAGAAATGAACATGGAGTTATCACTACTGATACCCAAGAAATCCAGAGAATTATAACATCATATTTCAAAAACTTATACTCTGTGAAGTTTGACAACACACAAGAGATGGATGAATTTCTAAGTAAACACAACTTACCTAAATTGAATCAGGAAGTTGTGAATTATTTAAATAGTCCTATAACATATAAGGAAATTGAGGAAGTAATCTTGAATCTTCCCACCAAAAAATGTCCTGGACCAGATGGATTCAGCACAGAGTTCTACCAGACATTTAAGGAGTTAATAATACCAATACTCCTTAAACTGTTCCATCAAATAGCAAAGGAAGGAACACTACCAAATTCCTTCTATGAAGCTAATATCGTTTTAATCCCAAAACCTAATAAAGACTCACTTAAAAAAGAAAACTATAGGCCGATCTCTCTGATGAACACAGACGCAAAGATTCTCAACAAAGTTTTAGCAAATAGGATTCAAAAACATATTAAAAAGATTATTTACGGGGACCAAGTAGGCTTCATCCCCGGCACACAAGGTTGGTTCAACATATGCAAATCAATAAATGTAATTCATCATGTAAACCAGTCCAAAGTCCAAGACCACATGATACTCTCAATAGATGCAGAAAAAGCTTTTGACAAGATCCAACAGCCTTTTATGATCAAAACGCTAGAGACAGTAGGAATGGAAGGAACCTTTATCAATATAATAAAAGCTGTATACAACAAGCCCACAGTAAGGCTTATGCTCAATGGGGAACAATTGGAAGCATTCCCACTTCGATCAGGAACTAGACAAGGCTGTCCACTTCTCACCACTTCTATTCAATATTGTACTTGAAGTCTTAGCTGAAGCCATAAGACAAGAAAGGGACATAAGAGGGATTCAAATCGGCAAGGAAGAAGTCAAGCTATCCCTATTTGCAGATGACATGATCTTATACCTGAGTGATCCCAAAAACTCCACCAGGAAGCTCCTGGAACTAATTGAGAAGTTCAGCAGGGTGGCAGGATACAAAATAAATGTGCAAAAATCAGAGGCCTTCCTATATGCCCAGAATGAAAGAAGTGAAAAAGCCTTGAGAGAAACAATCCCATTCATTATAGCCCCCAAAAAATGAAATACCTTGGTATAAACCTAACCAAGGAGGTAAAAGACCTTTACAATGAAAACTTTAAAACCCTAAAGAAAGAAATTGCAGAAGACACCAGAAGGTGGAAAGACCTCCCATGTTCCTGGATTGGCAGAATCAACATCGTAAAAATGACCATCCTACCAAAGGCAATATACAAATTCAATGCTATACCAATTAAAATCCCAAAGCAATTCTTTAAAGAAGTTGACCAAACAATCTCAAAATTCATATGGAGGCACAAAAGACCCAGGATAGCAAAGACAATCCTGAGTAACAAAAACACTGCTGGAGGTATTACCATACCGAACCTTAGTCTATATTACAAATCCATAGTTATAAAAACAGCCTGGTACTTGCTCCAAAATAGACACACAGATCAATGGATAAGGATTGAAGACCCAGATATAAGCCCACAAAATTACAGCCATTTGGTCTTTGACAAAGGGGCCCAAAGAATCCAATGGAAAAAGAACAGCATCTTCAACAAATGGTGCTGGCAAAACTGGATCTCCACATGCAGAAGATTAAAGCTGGACCCATACTCGTCACCATGTGCAAGACTTAATTCCAAATGGATCAAGGACCTTAATATAAGGCCAGAGACTATAAAAACCATAGTTGAAAGGATAGGGAACTCCCTCGAGCTGATTGGGCTGGGCCAACACTTCCTAAACAGACATCCAATGGCACAGTCACTGCTACCAACTCTCGACAGTTGGGATCTTGTGAAATTAAAGAGCTTCTGTTCATATAAAGAGATTGTAACATGAGCTCAAAGGCAACCCACAGAATGGGAGAAAATCTTCACTAACCACACATCTGATAGAGCTCTACTGTCCAGAGTGCACAAAGAACTTAGAAAACTAAACACCAAGGAAACTAATGGCCCAATTAAAAAATGGGCCCTGGAACTTAAAAGAAACTTTACTAGGGATGAAATTAAAATGTCTAACAAATATCTTTAAAAATGCTCCATATCCTTAGCCATCAGGGAAATGCAAATCAAAACTTTCCTGAGATATCATCTCACCCCGGTTAGGATGGCAAAAATCCACAACACAAACAACAACAAATGCTGGAGAGGATGTGGAGAGAGGGGAACTCTCCTACATTGCTGGTGGGAGTGCAGGCTCATACAGCCACTCTGGCGAGCAGTCTGGAGATTCTTAAAGAAATTAAAGATTGAAATGCCATATGACCCTGCTATTCCACTTTTGGGTATAACCCCCCGTACAGCAGAGGTTCACCTCAATAGCACAAGCACAACCATGTTCATAGCAACACTGTTTACAATAGCAAAGTCATGGAATCAACCTAAATGTCCAACAGTTGACAAGTGGATAAGGAAACTGTGGTACATCTTTACAATGGAGTACTACTCAGCCATCAAAAATGATGAATTACTGGAATTTGCCGGGAAATGGATGTCATTAGAAACAATTATAAGTGAAGTATCCCAGACCCAGAAAATTAAGCGCCGTATGTACTCCCTAATAGGTGGCTCCTAATACTAAACCCACCCAGCCCATCTTGAGACACTCATAGGTAAATCTATATATTACCTACAGTAATTGCAAGGATTATGAACAGGAGGGATGGGGTTGGAGGGCCACACCAGAAACAAGGAGAGAAGTGACCATGTTACAGTAGAGAAAATAGGCCTCCATCAAGGACTGCAAGAAAGTAATGTGACACCTAGTTAAGTTCACAATTCGTTCCTGATCATTTACAACTAAGGGGGTATGAACTCACCAGAAGGGGAGGGCATATAGTCCGGCAGATTAAAAAGTAACCCTTTTGCAAATGAGTGATTGACCCCTCCCATTGCCTAATGCCATATGACCCTGCGATTCCAATTTTGGGTATAAGTATTACATCTACCCTTGAATGTGCTCTTATAATAAGACTCCAGTTTAACAGCTTTCTGTCTCTGGCCAGGGGCTGACATACAGTGCCCATCACGATGGAGTGAAGGGCATTACAGGAGCAACAAAACTGCAAAAGAAAATCAACAAACCACAATCCAGAACTTCAGAGACTCTATATCAACCACCTAGAATAGGCCAGACTAATCTCTCCCCATCCTGAAGCTCAGGGACATTTGCGGAAGAGGGGGCGGTAAGATTGTAAGAGCAAAAGGATGGGAGGAGCAATGATTTGCAAGATACTCCACACAAGTTAGGGCCGAAGCAATCATAATTGGACATTGTATGCCCGGCGCAGTGTCCAACACACTATTGACCTCACAAAGTCTAGCATCTGCTAAAGGCACCAAGATCCTTGGAGGCAAGGGATTGACAGCCACAGTAGTGTTCCTATGCTTAAGGGGAACACAGGAAGGGGTTCAGGGAAATGCCACTAAGTCCTTGTACGTCATCAGAGAGGAGGGCCCAGAGGAGAGTCACGCATGCACAAGAAAGGACTCTGGGAATCGGGGCGGGAGGCACGGGGGGATGGGGCGGGAGGGGTGAGGGGAGGGGGAGCAGGGAGTTCGGGGGGAGGAGGAGGGAGGGAGGGAACTGGTGTACCTATTAAGTTTGTATGAGCTGAAATAATAATAAAAAATGTATTATATAAAAAAAACGGCAGATTAACAAACTAAAAGAATACTGGCACGTTGTTAGTCATATAGCAATGAAAGCGCCAACCTCCTGAGATATCACTTTATATTCAGTAACTGATGGAGAGAGACAGAGGCAGAGGAGGAGAAAGAGAGGAGAGGAGAAGAGGAGGAGAGGAGAGGAAAGGAAAAAGGAGGAGAGGGAAAGAGAGAGAAGGGGGAGGGGAGAGAGGAAGGGAAGAAAGTTAACAAAAATGTCAACAAGGATATAGAAATTTGGGATCTTTGTGTGTTACCGCTGGGAAATGTAAAATGTTATAGCCACTCTACAGTCATGGAATCGCCACCATATGATATATTAGAGCATAAAATTACCAATGAGACATGGAAATTAAAGAACTAAGTGCTTTTCATTGCCTCCATAGATTAGTATGGCTCCCAGAACTCAACCAGAAGCCTCCTTTTGTACTAGGAGGCGTTTAATGCAGACCCACGACTGGTCAATGTGCAGAAATAAGTGACTGTGAAGCGCTCAGTTCTAAACAGGACATCGAAATCGCCCCTCTGTACCCCAAGGCTCTGGGAATCTGCCAGAAGAGGGGCCCATGAGAGTGTCAGGGTCTAAGGGTGGGGAGGGGGCGCTGCCAGACAGTATCCTCTGGTCACCCCAGGGCTGCTGCACCCACGAACTCACTGTGAGATGTCCACGTCCACAAGACCTGCACATAGCTGACCGATGATCAGCATTTCGCCATGGATGAGGCAGGATCTCAGTAGACACTCACTCCACCTCCCTGAGCGACTACTGAAGTCTGAGGCCACACAGGAGACAGCGGGGGAAGGGGAGGGAGGGGGCTTCTGTCCTCAATGCGTTCCTCACTGATGGGCAAGTTGTCCTCTGACCTCCACTCATGCACCAAAGCACACACACACCTGCTTGTGCATAAGAATAAAGACATTAAAAACAAAAGCGGAGAATGAGAGAGGAACGTGCCCAAACATCCATTGCAGGCCTTTACAGACATGCAAATAAACACATGTGCACATGCTCACACAACCACATATACACACAAAGAATCGAAGGTATTTAATCCCCCCAATGCTATTTCAATGGTGTTCTGTCTATTTTAAAGCATTCTAATAACTGTGATCTTAAGAATTAGGCAGAAGCTCTCTGGAACCCAGCACCCAGCTGAAGCACCTCATTTTGGGGTACATGGGCCCTCCTGGGAGCCTGCAGCCGTCCGTCACATTAAATATGCAGCAAAGCTCCTTTCTCTTCCCCAAAGATTATTTCTCAGTGCATGTTCTCCATTCTGGTTTATAACATAAAGCAGAATGCTGCTGGGATAGTTGCTCTGCGTGGTGGCTGATAAAATCATGACAAAGCACTTTAAGGGAACAAGAGGTTTATTCTCCCTCACAAATCCTGGTTATAGTTGTTTGTCTATTTTGACAGGAGAGCATGCACCAACACCAGGGCCGAGGGAACTGGCCACACCATCTCTACATAATGGCTGAGAGAGGGACGATCCTTATTTACGAGACCAGCATGTCTGGCCAAGTGTACACAAGGATGCCGACTCTCTCAACCAGTTCTCTGTATTTTATTCACCTGTCCGGGGACTAGTCCTACTCGCCTTGGGCTGGGCCTTCCCCATCAACTAGATAATTTCCTGCAGGTTCACTCTGGGTTAACTCAACTACTGATTCTCTACAAATGTGCCCAGAACTCAAACCCTCAACCATCAAGTTAACACCCGTATCTACTTATTACAGCTGTCCTCTCCTTTACTCACTTGAGTGTGCCGCCCCACATGCATATCAGAATGCAGTGATATTCCTTACACTCTCGCAAACCATTGCTCAACATTCACTCACATCATGGTCTGACTCCGAATGTGCTATTCAAAGCCGCCACAAAGATCTTCCCGTGGACTTCATAGGAGACCAGTATAAACTTTGTTTCCCCAGAGAAAGGAATTGTGAATTATGAAATCATCACAGGGACAAAATTAGAAGGCAGAGGTAGTACCAGGGTTGGGGAGATCACTCAGTGCTGCTTGAGCACAAAGACCCGAGTTCAGATCTCTAGCACCCACATAAAAGCAGGTGTGGCAGCATGCCCTGCAGCTCTGCCCTGGGTGGGGGGACAGAACAGGCAAATCCCGGGGGCTTGCTGGCCAGCCAGTCAGCCAAGGTGGCATTCAGTGAAAGACCTCTTTCAAAAAATAAAATGGAGATACCGGAAGAGAATATACATGGACCTCTGGGCTCCATGTGTGCAGAGCTCCCGATCACATGCACACCATGCATACATACATGCACGCACACGTGCACACCACCCATACATACATGCACACACACATGCACGCATGCGTAAGAGAGAGCTCCTGAATACACATGCACACCACGTATACATACATGCACGCACACGTGCACACCATGCATGCATACATGCACGCACATGTGCATACACGTGCACACCATGCATGCATGCGTGCACACACATGTGCACACATGCATAAGGGAGAGCTCCTGGATACACATGCACACCATTATACATACATGCACATACACATGCACACATGCATAGGGGAGAGCTCCTGAATACACATGCACACCACATACTCATACATACATTTACACAAGGGAGTGTCCCTGTATACGTGTTCTCAGAATACACACACACACATACAGACACATGCACACACAAAAACACCACACATACAGACACACGTACACACAGACATACCACAGGCACATGCATACACACATATACATATGTATGTGCAAATACAAAGCACATCCCACACATATGCACCCAGACATACACATACACTACACACACATTCACACAAACCTATGCACACACTCAGACACAAACACACACACACATATACACACATACAGATACATAGACACAGACACACACATCTTTCCCCTGACATCCTTTAATCAACAAATAATTCATCTGAGGTTAAACCAACCAGATGCATCTTCTTTTTTATGTGCAATAATCCCAAGGACATTTTTCATTATAGTGGTAGGTACTATTTGAGGGGAGGACGTGTTTTCATATGTCCATATAGGTCCTATACCACATCCAAAACAGAAAAGCTATGACATGTTCACAATAATTCTAACAAAATCTAATTTAAATACCTAAAAGCAAAGTTTTAAAAAGAAAATTCCAGCCCAACCTAATGTCAAATACTTGGCTAAAAATGTATCCAACTATTTTGGGTTTTCACACCTCTCTCTCATGTTCCACCAAAAAAATAAAAATCCAAATGCATTAAATTCATTTCCTGCATGCACGACTTTGGAATTGCATCGGTAGCAGCAATCGGGCTTTTTGGCGCAACTCCATGTTTACAGACCTGAAATGTTCCTCTCGCATGAGTCTGTTACCCTCCGCGTGACTGTAGATTCCTTTTCTCCTGGTGTTGACTTCACTATTTTACAAGGAAATTAAATACTCTCCCAATCGATACATGTCTTCAGTTTTTGGTATCTTTCCCATTTTTCAAAACTGCCCTCACGTTGGCATGATTCTGCCTTCCAGCACCTTCTTTTTGCATAAATGGCTCTACCATGCCTAGAGTACTGAACTAGACCCAGAAAAACTGAATCTGGTCGCCCCCTGACTCCGTGGATCTTCTTAGCTTTATGCACAGAACTTTGAGGAACAGGTTTTGCTAGTTTGTCTTTGTTTTACTTTTTCTCTCTGCTCTGAGGGGACTGAGGATTTGAGCAATTGCGCAAATGCTAGGTTGTTGGTCTGTTTTTTTATAACTTTCTTTACATTGGCAAAATAAGGCGATGCTTAAGGGTTAGACATTCTCACATGTTATTCCTCTGCTTTAATTCTTGCTTCTTCTTGACTTTCCTAAGGAAGGAGAGAGACATGAACTGTCAGAGCTCTTATTCTTGGGGTTTAGAGCTAAACAGACATGGGTTCAGACCTTGGTTCTGCCACTGGCTACCCAAGTGTTGTGTTCAAAATGTGAAGTGTCCCTTACAGGCATTGGAAGACTTGTTCTGCAGTGAGCACTACTGCTATGGAAGGTTCTGGAAGCCTCAGGAGGTGGAGCTTCACTAGAGAAAGTGAGTCACTGGAGACTGGCTTTGGGGTTTTACAGACCAGTCCCACTTCCTGTCTGCTGTCTGTTTCCTGTCTGTGGATGTCACGTGACCAACTGCCTCCTGCTCCTCTCTCATGGTTTCTACGCCATGATGGACTGTACGTACCCTCAAACTATGAGCCAGAAGAAACCCTTCCTCGCAGTGTCCCTTAGCTACCACCCCCAACTTGACACCCAAAGGCTGAGTCTTTGGGTGCAGATGGGAAGGGGGTGTAGTGGGGTAAGCCCTGAGAAAGCTTGTGGGAGACATCTAACTGATGTGGGAGGACCCAGCCCCACAGGGGGCGGAACCACTCCCTGGCAGGCCAATAAACTGGAGAGAACTGGTTCGGCTACTTTGGCATACTTTGAAATGCAAGCATTCTGGCGAGTAAAAAAAAAGTTTGCCCCTCTCTCAGCAATGCCTGCGGATCTGGTGTAGCCAGCTCCCTCAGCTCTTGGCATTGGTATGAGCTCTGCTGCCAGGCTGTAGCTGTAACCGGGATCACAAGCAGGAATAAAACCCTTTCCTTGTGCCCTTAAGTCGTGTACTTACCAGCAACATGCAGAGAAACTGAATATATGTGTTTATACACATCGTGTATTTGTGGTCAGAGTAGCAAGAGAAGGCACAGCGTGCCAAGGACTGCAGGAGCTGCTGTAACTCTCAACGCAGCAATCTCACCTGTAGAACATGGGTGACACCCTGGCCCCTTGAGGCTGCAGTGAGGATGTCACACTCTCCTGTCCACTCTACTTCTGCTCCCTCAATGACACACACCCCCAAACTCACCCAGGGAAACAAACAATCCCTCCAGCAATGCTCAACCTAATGCTGCACCCTCAAATCCTAATCCTGTCTGTCCCTCACAAAAACGTTTTGATGAGACCCGAAGGCCCCCTGAGCATCAGAAGTTTCTCAGGGGTCTCCTTGGCTGCCAGTGATCCAAGATGGCATCCCAGGGAGGCAGCGGACAAGGTTTTCCTACAAGATCCTTACTTTGCCTTTTCAAGTCTTTCTAGTGCTTGAAGTTAATCCTATTGGCTTGATTCTCATTTCATCTCAAAAATGTTCAGAGCCTTGATTTCTCATCAAAAATACTTGAGATCAAAAATACTTCTGAAACCTCCGACCAGCGAAGAAAATAGTCAACAGTGTTAAGAACCAATCTGCTGAGTGGGAGGATGTGCTTCCAAACTCTGTTTTCTTTGACAAAGGAATAATATCCAAAGCTTAAGAAACTTGACAAACAAAGAAGCTGCTTGGACCATTTTTTGCGATGGTACAAATAGCATTTCTCAAAAGAATACCTTAAAATGGCCAAAGAAACATGAGAAAACAGCTCAACACCATAAGTCACACATAGATATGGATCAAAACCATACTGAGATAACATCTTATCCTTGTCAGAGCGGCTATTATTTTAAAAAAATGAAATAATAAAATAAAAACCAGACACAAGCAAGCATAAAGAGAATGTGGAATAAGATCTCATACACTATTAAAGCCTCTGTTTTCTGAGCAAAAGGATCTGAGTTCAGGTCCCCAGATCCCACGTAAACATGCCAGGTGGCAATGGCTATGGTTTGTAATTCCAGCCTTGGAAGGCAGAGTCTGGGAAACCCTGGAGCAAAACAATTGGGAGATAGAGCATTCCGGAATGATTTCTGATATCACCCTTGGGCCTCCACAGGCACACACACTCAAGTGTCCTTTGATCACACACACACACACACACACACACACACACACACACACACACAAATAAATTAGAATAGACATTATGGAAAACAGTATAGATATGAAAACAAGCCAATGACCCAGCAGCAATCCAGCCTCTGGGTACATATGCAAAAGGAAAGCCATCTGCGGTTGATACAATTGCACATCCCACTACAATATTCACAATAATTGAGACACGGAATTAACCTAGGTCTTGATCCATTGATGACTGAATAGAGCAGACATGATACAAATATGTGATAGAAAATTATTCGGTCTCAATGGAAAAATGAACTCCCATCATTGGCGGGGGCATGACCCACCTGAAACACATAAGTAACTCGTGAGGCAGAGACAGACCAACAGTACTGGCTTTCACTTGTGCACGCAACCATAGGAAGATGATCTCATGGAGGTAGAGAGCAGAAGGTTGGTCACTAAAGCTGGAAGGAGTGGGAGGAGGGGGAAGTAGATGGATAATGGGTGCCAAGGTAGAGGAAGGTAGGAGAAATACCTTCTGATAACCAACGAGACAGTAGAGGAGCCAACAGTGGGAGGCTACAATCCATGGATAACTTCACAGCAGCTAGTACTTAAGATGCTCCCCACACAAAGAAATGCAAAGTGGAGCTGGAGAGATGGCTCAGGAGTTCAGACTCTGCCTCACAAGCTTCCTGAGTTCAAATCCCAGGTCCCATGTAAATATGCCAGGATGAAACAGAGAGAGCAACCTATGCTTTCTGGTCCTGGTGGGCAGAGCTTGGGAAATCCCAGAGCAAAGCAAGAAGGAGGTAGAAGCCATCCAGGATGATTCCCAAAGTCACCTTTGGGCCTCCACAGGGACACACACTCAAGTGCCCTCTGATACATACAAAAAATAATAAAATAACTAATTAATTAAAATGATGAAATAATGAAAAGTGTTGGAGGTGATAGATGTGCTACCTACATGGATCCAATCGCCAGACCAAACGTCAATTATGTTTGGACACATTTGTCTAGAAAAGTCTAGTTGTTGCCATCTTTTTTTTTCCCAGCTCTGTGATTCCTCCCACATTTCCAATTGACTCTACTCTCTCTGGCAGTAAAGTTCAGATGACTTCCTCTAGGACTGATTTTTTTTTCTCACTTCTGGAACATAAATTTGCTGTCCTTCTTGCTTTTATTTATATCCTACGCTTGCCTAGGAGTTACTGTGGAAGGTCTCCTGGTCATAAAATATCTTAAAATACATTCAGGGCACCCAAGAGCCACAAAAAGAAGGACTTATGATCGTTAGCATAAGGAACTAATTGGGAAGGGTAGCATAATTTACTAAGTCAAGTAAATATCACATAATGACCTCACACAGCACTAATCCCAGGTAGGAAATAATTATATCCATCCCCTAACATCAAATGAATATTTATTAGGTACAGTGATTACTCTTGTCTGTTGCTGGAGGACATCACTCAAACTCAAGTAACTTAAGAGGAGAAAAAAAGGGAGATTTATTGAGCTTACGGTTCCAGAGGGGAGATACAGTCCATTACGGCAGGAAAGGCAGGCTGACTGGCAGAAGCTGGAGGCAGCCTGTTGCAGTCACCTGCATGGTTGCTGATAAATGACCATCGAATGGCTTAAGGGAACAAGAGTTTTATTGTCTCTTACGATTATCTAGTTACAGTTCTCAGTCCAGCTTGACAGGAGAGCTCACACCAACACCAAGGCTGAGAGAACTGGCCACACCATCACCACATAACAGCTGAGAGAGGGACGATCCTTACTTGCCAGATCAGCATGTCTGGCCAAGTATAGAGAAGGATGTCAATTTCCTCAACCAGCTCTCTGTGATTTATTCCAGAACCTAGTCCCGGCCACCATGGGCTGGGCCTTCTCCATCAGCTAGACAATCTCTTGCAGGTTGCTCTGGGCTTAACTCAACCATTAATTATCTACAAATGTGCCCAGAGCTCAAACCCTCAACTGTCAACTAAGACATGGCCTAAGTTACATCCATCACGGAGGCTAAGAGTTGCAAAACTACCAACTGCAAGAATAGACTAACTGAAGCTGGGTGGGACTAAACAACCTCAAGACCCACCCCCTGTGACTGCCTTTCTCCCTGTGACAGCCTTTCTCCAGCCTAAAGGTGCCACGACCTTCCCAAACAACTACAGATTCAAACACATGAGCTGTGGGAGACAGGTCACATTTCCAACCAGGACACTAAGTGTTCTAGAGACACTTCTGCTGCTGTGAGAAATACTCCGACCCAAGCAACTTAAAGGGGAGAAGGGTTATTATTTTAGCTCATTGTTCCAGCAGGGATAGAGTCCGTCATGGCGGGAATGCATGGTGGCAGGTGAAAGATGCCAGCTGTCACACTTCAGCCACACTCAGCAAGAAGGAGCAGGAAGTGGCCCAGGCTACCAAACCTCAACCAGACACCCCACTCGTGACGTGTTTCCTTCAGCCAGGCTCCATCTCCTAAAGCTTCTACAGTCTTTCCAAACAGCACAAAGAAAAAATAACTTCACACTAGTTTGTCAGGTGCAAGAGTCTAAGAAAAACATTTCTCAGGTTTGGTCTGTTTTCTGTTGCTATAACAAAATTCCAGACACTTTAAAGTATAAAGGTTTTACAACTCAAAGCTCTGAAGCCTGAGAGATCAAGGGTGAGCGGTTGTTGATAATGTCTGAGGTGACAGATGTGCAACTATCCAGATCTGATTGCTGCACATCACATGTGCAGACTGAAACATCCCACTCTACCTCGTAAGCATAGATAATTGTGGGTTAATTAAAAGTCAACTAATGTTTCTTTTCCTTTCATGTATATGCATATGGGGCCCATGCATATGTGTGTGGCATGCATGTGTGTGTTTGCCTATGAATAGGCGCACACATGTGTGGGTGTATGTACATGAATGCACTTGAGCGTGTGCACCTGTGGAGGCCCAAGAGGGAATCATCCCCCATCACCTTTCCACCTTATTGCTGTGAGGCTGGGTCTCTGATTAAACCCACAGCTCACAGTCAAGGCAGCCAGCCGGCTTGATCTGAGGATTCCCACACTCTGCTTTCCAGGGCCAGAACAGAGAATCACTACCACACCCACCTGGTGTTTTTACATGGGCTCTGGGGATCCGAACTCAGGACCCTTTACTCACAACACAAGAGCCGTAATCTCGGAACCTCTTCGCCGAATGCACAAAGTTGTTCTCTGACTGATGTCAGTCGAGAACAAGGTCAGGAGGGTGTTGGGGGGCTGGAGGCTGCAACTCGTGCCCACCAGGGACATGAAACAGAGGCAGGAACAGCAGCATCAGAGTCACAACCTCAGGGACACCCTGGCAGTGGGGATGTGGGAGAAGCACAGCATTGTGGGCCCTTTGTCCATGTCTTATGCACAGAGCAAGCGTAAGACACACGTCCCACCCTCCGCCCAGCAATTACATTCCTGCTTTGCAATAAAGCTCCTGAAATGTTCTTTATGGAAAATTCCTTTTTATCCCCTCTTCCTAATCTCCATGGTGACATGTTATGAAGAGCTGTTTGCACTGCTAATAAAAGCACGGCTTCCCCGGCGTGTGAGTGGCTGCCGAAGTCTCCAGGCTGTCGGCAGGTTAATGGGGCCCAAGTTCCAATCCAGCCTTGATGAATAACAGTAATGTGGTTTGGGTCTAGTATCATTAAATTTGATTAGCTGAGCAAGCGCGTGGAGATCGGTAATTAACTAGCAAAACAAGAAGACAGGTGTTTTGCCAGGAACGCAAGAGAATCTGATCTCTGGCTAAGACTGTCCCTCAAGGACTGGAGAGATGGCTCAGGGGTTAAGACTCTGTCTCTGCAAGCAGATGGTTCTGAGTTCAGATCCCAGTTCCCATGTAAGAAAACACCAGGAAAAAAAAAGGCAGTGGCCTGCACTTCCCACCGTGGTGGGAGGAGCCCTAGGAAATCTCAGAGCAAAGCAAAAAGGAGATAGAAGCAATCCAGGATGATTCCTGAAGTCGCCCTTGAGCATCTACAGGGATATACAGTACCCTCTGATACACAGACACAGACACACACACACACACACACACACACACACACACACTAAATGAATAAATAATTTTTTTAAAAGCATGTCCCCAAGTCTAACCTAGGCAACTTATTCACGTCTGTGTGCACATGCAACCAACTGACAAACAAACCCTCCTGAACAGGATTCGTCTGGGCCCGACCTGGTGGCGAACACCTATAATCTCAGCATCTAGGTGTTGGAGGCAGGGGGATCTGAGTTCAAGGCCAATGTGGGCTGAACAGTCAGACGCCACGTCCAAAATAAGAAAGACTGGTCCCTTGTCTAATCCGCACCACTTTTCACGGGCAGACGAGAGAAGGGCATGTTAAAGCTCGTCCACACGTTGATAAATACCTAAAATACCCTTAAAAGACGTCACCTGATGCCATTCTCCATCAGGGGTGACCGTCATCCAGAGACATTTGGGGTCGTTACAACCCACATCTATCATGCAGAGGCCAGAGACACTACTAAATGCCCCGTGAGGGTGGCAGGAGGGCTCAGTGGTGCCAAGCCTAATGTCCCGCATTCATTCCCCAGGACCACATGGTGAAAGGCGAGAACCAACTCCTGCAAGTTGCTCTCTCTCCTCCATGCACACACAGGCATGCCCGTGCACACACATGATACACACACACACACACACACACACACACACACACACACACACTAAATAAATAAATAAAATCTTTAAAAAAGCATGTCCTCAAGTCTGACTTCGGGAATCAGCTCTTCAACTCTCTGGTGGTCCTGAGAAATGGATGAGTCCAAAAAACAAGAAGCACAAATAACTAGCACGCACCAACCCAGCTGGGGTTCAGGGTGCCCCTGAGAGTCATCTCGGGAGAGACAGCCCCAGCTCATGAAGCAGGGACAAAGCATGCCCGAGGGTCCTGGGTGGCAGAGGTTGCCCCCCCTGTAGCGCTCAGCGGGGCTCCAGAAGGAGTTGCGTCTCCCCTGGAGCAGTCTGGGCCCTGAAGACAAAGGCCAGGCACGCACGGGTGGAGCCACAGAAAGGAACTTGTCCCTGGGAGTTTCATGCGACTAGACTCAGGTCACCTTTGAGCCTAGATTTCCCCCAGGAGCTAAAATAAGGTGATTGACAATCTGTCTCCCAGGGGTATTTCAGTAAGGTGGAGAGAGATGCTCTTTCCCAAGCTTCCTGCTAATATACTGATTTAAGCCCTACGAACTTATCACTTTACAGCATAAAGTTGATTCAGTGTTGTCAATTACACTTGGTGAAATGCGACGCTGTGAAGATTTCGAGAATGCTAACCAGGGCTATTTCCGTTTTCCTAAACACTTTCCATTCTGTCCCATCTGAATTCATAACCACCCCGCAGAGAGGCATTTAGTTTCAGTTAATATTCTTAGATTGTAAATGAGAAGACTGGGGACCGAGGAGGTAGCCCATTTGGCGGTGTGTGTGCCTGGCCTGCGTGAAGCCCAGGGTGGCGTCCCCGGCTCTACCCAGACCCGGGTGTGGAGGAGCTCGGGGCAATCCCAGCACATGGGAGGCGAAGTCAGGGAAAGCAGGAATTCAAGATCATCTTCATCCTCAGTTACCTGTGAGCTTGCGGCCGACTTGGACTGCATGGATAATTCAAATTAGTCAGTGAGTTAAAATGTGAAACCCGGACTGCAGAGATGGCTCAGGGGTTAAAGCCCTTTACCTCACAAGCAGAAGGGCCTGAGTTCAGATGCCCAGATCCCACGTGAAAATGCCAGGCAGATGTGGTGGTGACCTCTAATTCCAGCCCTGAAAGGCGGAGCCTGGGAAACGCCAGAGCAAAGCAATAAGGAGGTAAAGCAACCCAGGATGATTCCCCAAGTCACCCTCTTGAACACACACCTGCACATATATGTACATACAACCATATGCAACATACATGTCGACACATTGTCATGGTTTAAACAGTTAGTTGCTCCCCTCAAGCTCATGCGCTTGAATCCTTAGCTGACCAAATCCCCCTTGAGTTCCTTGAGTGTGAGCAGCATCTCATAGCAGCACAAAGAGTAACTACTACTACTACACACACACACGCACACGCACACGCACACGCACCATTGAAGTGAAGTAAGTGACGTTTCAGTAGCTCTCCCTGTACAGTACAAGTAAAGTTCAATGGAATCAGGACTCTCCGAGGCATCCTAGGCCAGCACAAACTTGATTCAAGCAACTAGGGGGAAAGTCGAGGCGAGATCTGACTTTAGTCGGAGAAGACCGGGCCAAACCAGGCTGCTTGAATTCCAGGGAGAAGCCAGCCCTGTGTTGGCAGGAAAAGGCCTCTCTCTCCCTAGCAACAGCACCCGTCCTCCCTTCCCTACGTCCCCAGGCCCGCTATGCCCCCTGCCTCCCAAACCCCGGGGTGGGGCGGAGGGTGCACGAACATCCTTAATGAGTTTCAGGGTCAAACACCTGGCAGCTGGGAGCAGGGCCCACGGTTCTGATCGATGCGAGCAATATTTAGCCTCGCCCAGGCTCAGCAGGCCTGGGGCGCTATTTTTAGTATGTTGAGTTCACAAGGATCCCTGGACTAATCTGGAAAGAGCCGGAGCACCGGAGGAACGCTGCGGAATTCCTAACCTGAGAGAGACCCGCAGCTGCGGGGCGCCCAACCAGGGGAGATACAGATACAGAGATGTTTTAGATGGTGGTGATGGGGAGGGGGAGAGATGGAGATAGAATCCAGGGCCAAGCACATGCTAGGCGAGTGTTACATGAACTTCTCCTCAGGCGATGTCAGCAATTTCCCCTTCCCCACAGATAGTAACTGTGCTAGTTTAGATATATGTGTGTGTCAACTTGACAACAGAAGCTAGCCCTGCGTTGGCAGGAAGGCCCCGCCCACAGTGGGTGGGACCATCCCCTAGGCAGGTGGATAAGGGGGGGGGGAGCTGGTTCAGTACTGTGGCGTGCTTCGGCATACTTGGGCAGACAGTCTGGCAAGTGAGGTTGCCCCTCTCAGCATTCCTCGTGGAGATGGTGTGGCCAGTCCCCCCGCTCCTGGTGTTGGTGTGAGCTCTCCTGCCAAGCTGGACTAAGAACTGCAACCCCTCGCCCCCCTAAGCCAGAGCTTGTGGATGTGGCAGCTACATGCAGGCAACGCGAATCCATCAGCCTACGGGGCTTACCTACAGGAGCTCGAGGGACCCCCAAAGAGCCACGTCATCACAAGTCCCCGTGGTGGGCAGGGTGGACATGGTGGACTTCCCCCCCCCCCGGAGCTAACCCTCCACACTCCACCTTCTCCAGCACCTCCAGGGACCCCATGCAGCTGTGGCAGAATCCCACCCCCTCTTTCTACAAGGGAACCCCCACCCCCTCTTTCTACAAGGGACCCGCACAAGCCCAAGCTTGTTGCTCTCTCACACGTGGCCCTGTGCGTGCAACCCCAACCCCACCATTTCTTAGTCTAACTGAGGTACCCTGGGGAGATGGCTTGGGGGTTAGAGCCTTTGTCTCTCAAGCAGAAGGACGTGAGTTCAGATCCCCAGACTCCCAGATGGAAATGGTGGCAGCCTGTGTTTCTGGCCCTAGAAGGCGGAGCCCGGAAAAACCCAGAGCAAAGCAATAAGGAGGTAGAGCAGTCCAGGATGATTCCTGATGTCGCCTCTGAGCCTCCACTGACACACACACACACTCAAGTGCTCTCTAGTATACGCGCACGCGCACACACACACACACACACACGAATAAAATTAAACTCATTTTTTAAAAAAAAAAAAAAAAGAGAAACAAAATTTGAAAAAATTTTAAAGAATTCAGGAAAGAAAATAAACCGATGAGTTTATATTTCATTAAGATATGTGTTAGAACCTGAAACTTTGGGAACTAAAGCTAGATGAGTGAAGGGAAATGCCCCTATCAGTGGGGTGACCCGAAGAGAGGCAACTTGTTAGGCCGCAAGAGGCCTGAACCCCCACAAGAGTAGACAAGTCAGAGGGAACCCTGGGGGCCACAGAAGTGGACAGGCGGGAAGGTGGGAGGGAATGGGATAGATGGATGAAGGAAGGGAGGGAATTATTGGGAGAGAAGGGGGTGGAGGGAAGCAGGGATAAGTATGCAATGTGTTTATAAAACTAGAAATATAATTATTTTTTAAAATAAGCTAAATTTTTAAGCAAAAAAAACCCCTAAAACTCAATTATTCCTGTCCTGTATCAAACCTTCAGTTTTGTATTTAAATAACCTATATAGCCTGCCATTCCCTTGGAGAAACTGTGGTAATTAGGCCCCAAGCAAAGGACATACGCGCTTAGTGGGGAAAGGAAATTATGATGGCTTGATCCAAATTACCCTAAAATATCACTTCACTGTTTTAACCACCACATTTCAGTGCCGTGAAAGTGATTCATCTGCAGCCAAAACCAGGCAGAACGCTGAAATATGACTGAGTCTTTTCGTGAGGCCCACGCACCACCGTGTGTCCACAGGAATCGCACCTGTGATGCATGCCAACGAGGTGTGTGTCTGGTGGGCAGGACCCCTAAATGACAAGGTTATAGTGGAGGGAAACCTGGGGAGAGAGGACGGGAATAAGGATCAGAAATTCTCCGGAGCATGAGAGATGGCTCGGCCGGTGCACGTCTGGCCCCCTGGATTCTGTCCCATGTGATGGAAGCAGATCCCTGCTGGGGGCTGGAGAGGTGGCTCAGGGGTGAAGATTCTGCCTCCCAAACAGAAGGTCCTGAGTTCGGATCCCAGATCCCATATAAATGGCGGCAGCCTGCACTTCCGGCCCTGGTGGGCAGAGCCTGAGAAATCCCTCAGCAGAGCAAAAAAGGAGGTCGAAGCAATCCAGGATGATTTCAAAAGTCACCCTTGGTCCTCCACAGGGACACACAGTGCCCTCTGATACACACACACACACACACACACACACATACACCTCTGACCATCTGTATAGTGGCAATGTACACTGGGGTCCTCTGTCTCTCTCTCTCTCCTGTCTCTCTCTCTGTCTCTCTCTCTCTTTCTCTCTCTGCCCCATCTCTCTCGAATTAACAAAAAATATTAAAAAGAAAAGACCTTCCCCACCTCTTGCCCCTGCCCTACGCACATCTCACATCTTTGGAGAAACTTCCCTCCTCCGAAGGGCAGGACCAAGAAGCTCAGCCACTCACAGCAGGCGTCACTGCTCCGCCGGGAGCAGCACCACTGAGGACCCCAGTGAATCTCTGCTAACATGGCGCCCAGCCCCTAAGAGCACAAAGGCAGTAGGAGAGGAACAAAAAGAAAGACAAAAATCTATCTTCAAGGAACAATGAACCAAAGAATAAGTTTTCAAAAATGTTTTAGTTTTTTCAGACTTTGTGTGTGTGTGTGTGTGTGTATCAGAGGGCACCTGTGTCCCTGTAGAGGACCGAGGGTGACTTCGGGAATCATCCTGGATTGCTTCTACCTCCTTTTGGCTTCACTCTGGGATTTCTCAGGCTCCGCCCATCAGGGCCAGAAGTACAGGCCACTGCTGTTTCCTTCTGGAATCGTTATGTGGGACCTGGGACTCAAACTCAGGACCTTCTGCTTAGAAGACAGAATCTTAACCCCTGAGCCATCTCTCCAACCCTTAACTTTCTTTTTCTTTTTCTTTTTTGAGATAAAGTCTCTGGTAGCCCAGGCTGGCCCCTAGCTCACTATATCAGCAATGACCTTGAACTTCCAATTCTCCTGCCTCCACCTTCAGAGTGCGGAGGATTAAACCCCTGGCTTCCTTTCATGCTGGTTTGAGGGCACTATACTTTCCAGGCTGCAGCTACTCCAATGAGAATCTTTTTTCCCTCAAAGTACAAGTATAAAATTTATTTTAAAACAAAGTTGTGTGTAATCAGGAACATTAGTGATACAACTTTTAACTGTTTAAAAAAAAACTCATGGCAAAGATTTAAAATATATTTTCATTTCAGTATTCATTTAGAATTTAAAAATTTATGCTCCAGGGCTGGAGAGATGGCACAGGGGTTAAGACTTTGTCTTGAAAGCAGAAGATTCTGAGTTCGGATCCCAGATCCTATGTAAAAACACCAGGCAGAAAAGATGTCAGCCTGCACTTCTGGCCTTGGTAGGTGGAGCCTGGGAAATCCCAGAGTGAAACAAGAAGAAGGCAGAAGCAATCCAGGATAATTCCTGAAGTCACCCTTGGTCACAGGGATACACAGTGCCTTCTGATAGACGCATACACACACACACAAAAGAAAAGAAAAAAGAAAAAAAAATTATGCTCCAAACAAATGAGACACAAGGTAAATATAATAAGCAATTCCACAACTACCTTTACATGTATGCTTCAATACTAGCATATTTCAATGCATTTTGCTACATAAACACAAAACCATATATAACTGCTATGCCTGAAATTTTAGCTTAATTAGATCTTTCAAGTAACATGTGGTTCCAACTCACAATCCTTCAAGTACTGCTAGTTGAGTGTTCCTTTGTCTGTAGAGGACTTGATTTTGGTTATGTATTTAAATCATAGTTGGTTACATATTTAAATCATGATAATAATGACCTTTTCCCTCCTACATGGTGAAGTGCTTTCTTTAATTGTTTTCCCTCATGGCAAGAACTACAGCAAATAGTTTGTAGAATTTTAAAAGCATTTCCTAAAATATATTCAACTAATGAAAAATGGGGATTATTTTTATGTCGTTCATTGAGGTTCACTGTGAAGGAAGATGCACAGGAAAGCATATGGTGAGGGGGGGTCCGTGGCTTAATCCCATGGGTGTGGTTACATGTGGTGTTTTGCCAGCCAGGAAGTGGAAATCGCAGGTCCTAAAATCTGCTTGCTGACTCAAGATCAGACCTGAATGGACTTGCCAAAAGAAAACGGGAAACGTTTCTCTCTCTGGGTCTTGGGGAGGAGGAAAAAAAAAAAACTGCTAACCTTGCTTTTTATAAGGGCTTTTATTGAAAAGGCTAAGTGCTTTTAGCTAAGTTGTAAAATTTAACGTAAGAGGCAGAATTTGAATCCTCAGCACCCACAAGGAATAATGGTCGTGTTTGTACCAGACAGAGCCCATTGCTAAAGAGCACAGAAATGGGAGGGAGGAGGGCAGGTTCAGTAAGAAAGAGACCCCTTGGAGTTTAATTTTCTAAGTTCTTTGTGCACTCTGGACAGTAGAGCTCTGTCAGATATGTGGTTAGTGAAGATTTTCTCCCATTCTGTGGGTTGCCTTTGAGCTCGTGTGACAATCTCTTTATCTGAACAGAAGCTCTTTAATTTCACAAGATCCCAACTGTTGAGAGTTGGTAGCAGTGATTGTGCCATTGGATGTCTGTTTAGGAAGTGTTGGCCTAGCCCAATCAGCTCGAGGGAGTTCCCTATCCTTTCAACTATGGTTTTTAAAGTCTCTGGCCTGATATCAAGGTCCTTGATAAATTTATTTTGGTTTTTTTTTTTTAAATGGGGCCTGGGATCCGAACTCAGAACCTTCTGTTTGTAAGACAGAGTCACAACCCCTGAGCCATCTCTCCAGCCCCTTAGAAAATTAAACTCCAAGGAAAACACTGGCCCAATTAAAAAATGGGCCCTGGAACTTCAAAGAAACTTTACCAGGGATGAAATTAAAATGTCTAACAATTATCTTAAAAATGCTCCACTTCCTTCGCCATCAGGGAAATGCAAATCAAAACTTCCCTGAGATATCATCTCACCCCGGTCAGGATGGCAAAAATCCACAATACAAACAACGACAAATGCTGGAGAGGATGTGGAGAGAGGGGAACTCTCCTACATTGTTGGTGGGAATGCAGGCTCATACAGCCACTCTGGCGAGCCGTCTGGAGATTCTTAAAGAAATTAAAGGTTGAAATGCCGTATGACCCTGCTATCCCACTTTTGGGAATAACCCCCCATGCAGCAGAGGTTCGCCT
The DNA here is from genome assembly GCA_023101885.1 of Typhlomys cinereus. Classification (NCBI taxonomy): domain Eukaryota; kingdom Metazoa; phylum Chordata; class Mammalia; order Rodentia; family Platacanthomyidae; genus Typhlomys; species Typhlomys cinereus. The sequence goes on along the minus strand of JALPQD010000374.1, from coordinate 602,543 downwards.
CAATAACACAAGCTCGACCATGTTCATAGCAGCACTGTTTACAATAGCAAAGTCATGGAATCAACCTAAATGTCCAACAGTTGACGAGTGGATAAGGAAACTGTGGTACATCTATACAATGGAGTACTACTCAGCCATCAAAAATGATGAATTACTGGAATTTGCTGGGAAATGGATATCATTAGAAAGAATTATATTAAGTGAAGTATCCCAAACCCAGAAAATTAAGCGCCGTATGTACTCCCTAATAGGTGGCTCCTAGTACCAAACTCACCCAGCCCACATTGAGATACTCAAAAGTAAACCTATGTAACACAGTAATTGCAAGGATTAAGAACAAGAGAGATGGGTTAGGAGGGCCACACCAGAAACAAGGAGAGAGGAGACCATGTTACAGCAGAGAAAATAGGCCTCCATCAAGGTCTGCAAGTAAGTAATGAGAAACCTGGTTAAGTTCACAGACGTTCTTTCCTGATCTCACCAGAAGGGGAGGGCATATAGTCTAGCAGATAAAAAGTAATCATTTTGCCAATGGGTGATGGACCCCTCCCTCAGTGAGGTTTCCTACTCTTATTACATCTACCCTTGAATGTGCTATTACAACAAGACTCCAGTTTAACAGCTTTCTGTCTCTGGCCAGGGGCTGACATACAGTGCCCAGCAGAATGGAGTGAAGGGAATTGCAGGAGCAGCAAAACTGCAAAAGAAAATCAACAAACCACAATCCAGAACTTCAGAGACTCTATATCAATCACATAGAACTAGGACAGCCTAATCTCTCCCCATCCTGGAGCTCAGGGACATTTGCGGAAGAGGGGGCGGTAAGATTGTAAGAGCAAAAGGATGGGAGGAGCAACGATTTGCAAGATTCTCAACAATAGTTGGGGCCAAAGCAATCATAATGGGACTTTGCATGCCCTGCGCAATGTCCAGCGCACTGTTGCCCTCATAAAGTCTAGCATGTGTTAAGGGCACCGAGACCCCTGGAGGCAAGGGATTGACAGCCATAGTAGTGATCTTATGCTTAAGGGGAACAAGAGAAAGGGCTTATGGAAATGCCACTGGGTCCTTATATGTCATCGGAGAGGAGGACCCAGTGGTACACAATAAAGGACTCTCTGAGAATTGGGGGGGAGGCACTGGGGGAAGGGGAGGGGGAAGAGGGGGGAGGGAGGGAACTGGTAAAAAATTTTAAAATGTATAATTAAATTTTTAATAAAAAAAACGTATTTAATACACCTAAAAAAAATAAAAAATAAATAAAATGGTATAAAGTGTTCCACTTTGGCAAAAAAAAAAAAAAAAAGAGACCCATCTTGAATTAGAAAAAATTATATTAAGTGAAGTATCCTAGACACAGAAAATTAAGCACCATATGTACTCCCTAATAGGTGAATCCTAGTACCAAACCCACTTAGTGACACACTCAAAGATAAATCTCTGTAATACCTACCGTAATTGCAAAGATTATAAGCAGGGGGAGAAGGGGAAGGAGGGCCCCGCCAGAAACAAGGAGAGAAGGGATCATGCTACAGCAGAGAAAATAGGCCACCATCAAGGACTGCAAGTAAGTAATGAGACATCTGGTTGGGCTCACAGACTCTCCTTACTGGTCACTTGCATCTGATGGGATATGATCTCACCAGAAAGGGAGAACATAGAGTCTGGCAGATAGAAGGTAACCATCCTGCAAATGGGAGACTGACACCACCACCCCCAACAGCAGTCTCCTACTCTTATTCCATCTACCTTTGAATCTACTCTTATAATAAGACTCTATTTTAACAGCATTTTATCTCTGGCCAGGGGGTAACATCCAATACCCATCAGGATGGAGCCAAGGGCATTGCAGGAGCAGCAAAACTGAAAAAAAAAATCAACAAACCATAATTCAGAAAATCAGAGATTCTACATCAACCACCTGGAACCAAGCCAGCCTAATCTCTCGCCATCCTAAAGTTCAGGAAAATTTGCGGAAGAGGGAGCGGTAAGATTTTAAGAGCCTAAAGATGGGGAGGAGCAACGATATGCAAGACACTCCACACACGTTAGGGCCGAAGTAATCATAATAGGACTTTGCATGACCTGCGCAATGACCGACATATCATTAAACCCCCAAAGTTTAGCATGGCTCACAGGCACTAGGATTCTTTTTTTTTTTATGTTTATTGCTTTTTTTAAAAAACATTTTTTATTATCTCTGCTCATACAAACTTAATAGGTACACCGGTTCCCTCCCTCCCTCCTCCTCCCCCCGACCCCTCTGCTCACCCTCCCCTCACCCCTCCTTCCCCACCCCCAGTGCCTCCCCTCCCCCAATCCCCGGAGAATCCTTTAATGTTCATGTATTGGCTTTTTTTTTAACATTTTTTATTATTATTTCTGCTCATACAAACTTAATAGGTACATCAGTTCCCTCCCTCCCTCCTCCTTCCCCCGAACCCCCTGCTACCCTCCCTTCACCCCTCCCTCCCCATCCCCCAGAGGCACTAGGATTCTTAAAGGCAAAGGATTCACAGCCACAATAGTGTTCCTATACTAAAGGAGAACACAAAAAAGAGCTCTAGGCAATGCTACTGAGTCCTTACACCTCATCAGAGAGGAGGACCCAGAGGGAAGTTTGACATGCACACTAAAGGATGCTCCAGGGATGGGGGGAGGGGGCACTGGGAGAAAGTGGGGGGGAGGAAAGGGAAAAGGGGCAAGGAAGCAAGGGGATCCAGGGAAGGGTGGAGGGAAGGAGGGGAATGGGGTACTTATCACCTTTGTATGAGTGAAAGAAATAAATTAAAATTTTTTTTCTTTAAAAAAAAAAAAGAAAGAGACCCTATCTCAAAGGATATGGGGCTCACGAGAGGCTCCTGGCACCTGTGCACATGTGTGTGCACCTGTGCAATCTGCACAGACATACATGTAAATCATCCCAGTTGAGCATGGTGGTAACTGGGCTGAGGTAAAAGGAGCAAGAGTTCAAGACTAGCCTGGGCCACATAGCAAGACCCTGTCTTAAAAAAAAAAAAAATCAAGTAAATGGCCTGGATTGTCCTTTTGGATGATCTCAATGCTTGGGGACAGTAACCTTGAGAACCCTCTCTTTTAATAATCATTTAAATCAATTTAGATAAAAGAACTTAATATTTTACATAAAAGCCTTGAGAAAGTAAAAGCAAGATTAGTCCCCCCCCCCAAAAAAAAGAGATAAAAATTTTCTATTCCCTACTGGCATCCGAAGGAGGGACGAGAGAGAAGCAATGGGAATGTGATCAAAACACATTATACACGTGCATGCAAACATCATAACGAAACCCCTTGTTACAACCTATGCTAATAAGATGATTTTTAGAAGAGTGAATCCAGAGCTGGGGAGACGGCTCAGGGGTTAAGGCCTTTGCCGCCCAAGCAAAAGGCCCTGAGTTCAGATCCCCAGATCCCATGTGAAAATGCCAGGTCTAGCCCGTGGTACAGTGGGTTTCTGCGGTAACTACTTTTAGGCTTTACACATCCAAACTCAGGAAGACAACAGCCACGTTTCCCTCGCGTGGGCGGAGCCTAGCTTGTAATGTACATAACGGAGATATATAAATGGGTGTACATGTGGGGAAGGCTGAAAACTAACTACGAAAGGAGAGAGACCAAGAGAGGGCTTTTTAAAGCAGTGCTACAAGAATTGTCCTATCGATATTTCACCAGGGGAGGGGAAAGATCTCAAGAGCCCCCCACCACCTTGCCCCCTCCCTGGGAGAGTGATAGGGGCTCATGCTGATGGGGAGGGAATGCAAAGCGCTTTATTCAATGCCATATATCCTCTGACCTGTGATTCACGCTCCAGCAAGTACCAGGCGCGTGCTATCAAAGGCAACCCAGAGGGCTGTGCCCCCAAAAAGATACGGAAACAGGAGGGAGACAGGCAGAAAGAAGAATTATAATGGGCAGAGGAAAGGGGATGAGATTGGGGATTCAGGAGTAAAGATATCCTAAATTCCCTGGATTCGTGTATGAAACGCTGAAAGAATAAAATAAAATAACAAGTTTTTAAAAGGTAGTGCTAGGGCCAATGAGATAGCTCAGCGGGTCAGGCATCTACTCGCAAATCTGGCCACTTGAGTTCAATCCCCAGAAGCCCTCGTGGTGGAAGGAGAGAACTGACCTCTGAAAGTTGTTCTCTGACCTCCATCTGTGTGACAAGAAATGAATGTGCTCTCGCTCGCTCGCTCGCTCGCTCTCTCTCTCTGTCTCTGTCTCTGTCTTTCTCCTTTTCTATCTCAAATAAATGAATAAATAAAGTATTTTTCAAAGTGGTTCTAGAGAAGGAGAAAGAAAGGCAAAACAAATGGGAAGCAAAGGAGATGGGGCGGGCAGGGGAGGGGGAGGTAGACTACAAGGTGGGATGGAGAGGGAGGAGGGAACTTAACTAAAACAAATTCTCTGGACCTACCACGGCGATCCCTAAAACTTTGTGAGCTGATTTTTAAGGAAAATTTAAAAGAATACCAAGCATCAGTGGTCAGCCACTGTCTCCTTAATGTCTCATCAGACGACCTGTCAGGAGGCCAGGATGTGTTTCTGGGGAAGGTTGTCATTAACCCTGACACAGCCGCCCGTCCCCACGGACACAGCCTGAGAGCTGCGACCTCTGACTTTTCCGACCTCTTGACTTCTTCTCCCCCAGCACGGTGTGGACAAACCTGTTCTCAGACCCCACAAAGGAGACTTCAAGCCCCCTGGGATCCCTTTGAGAAGGTCCTTCTGGAAGGACCTGCCATTCCACTTCCCTCCCTCTCCTCCTCTCTTCCTTCTGAACCGAACCAGGACTCTGGAAGACAGCTGACCAGACTCTCCTGTGACCTTTGGCATCCCTTGATCACGTTCCTATCCAAATCCCGAGTCTAATGGAGCAGCTTGGGGGGTGGGGGAGAGAGAAGCAACCATTAGATTAATAATATGCACGGGAAAATAATGACTGCCTAATTTTAGCCCAGCAGAGAGAAGAACAACCTTCACATGTCATCATCTGAGGTAGCGTTGACGTGTCCCCCCACTCCCCGCCTGACACAGTTCTGTCAATTAGCTGAGCAAAGCAATTACCACTCCTTTCTCTCTTCTATTTGCAAAGAACCAAAACTTTCTAAGGATGATAAATGACTCTCTGGAAAATTCAATGTGGGTTCTGCTAAACCTGCACTTTCCAGATTGTGAGGGTGTGGGATGGACTCTTTTCTTCATTTATATCTCATGATCAATGGGGTAAGTGACTATAAAACACACACGCACGCACGCACGCACATGCATGCACACGCACATGCCGGATAGAATTCAGAGGCGTGAATCCTATGAAACAGCAGGCCACACTCAGATCTGTCCAAATGAGCGGCCAATGAATACATATCTCGGCATAATTAGTAGAGTGCAGTGACATTGTTAGCCCAATGATGAAGTAAATTTTGTTTTAATTGTTTTGAATCCTATCCTGAATGGCCTAAAAAGAAAAAAAAAGGGAAATGTATTCAGAGTATATGACCTTGAAGAATTTCTGGAGTCGTTGGTGTTTCCAACAACACAGAACAGAATTATGGCGGGAAATGGATCTGTAGTGTTCCAACTCCCCCCCCCGCCCCCTGGGAGTGTGTACATCATTAATGGTGCATAATTAGGGAGGTCTTGATGTTGGTCCTGGGTTTTGGTTGATAGTGGGTCTCAAAAAGTATTTTTAGTTCACTATGTAATAGCCAGCTAGAAATGGCTAAACTTGCCCATTGAGAGAAAGAGAGAGAGAGAGAGAGAGAGAGAGAGAGAGAGAGAGAGAGGAGATAGGGAGTGGAGGTACCTAATTTTGCTCCACTGCTAAGACAAGGGACAAAAGGAATGTGGGGAGAGGCAGAGGGTGATGTACATTCAAAGCTAACTTGCAGATGCTCCTAGAGCCTTCGAGGCTCCTTGGGCTACAGAAGAGGAAGAAGCCACACAGACTCACGCTCAGACAAGGAAGGGAGGCAAAGAGAAAAGTTAGAGGGGACCTGCCCTCCCATGTCACTTGAACACATGGGACAGACTGTTCTCCACAAGTCTACTGAAGAAGGCGAAATAAAAGAGAGAAACAACTTCGAGGCACAGAATGGTCTACTAGGAGGGTGGTCCCCCAAGGAGCCCACCAGTTGCTCGGATCTTGCCTTCACCCAACCAGAGCAGGAAGTAAGTCTGACAGGTGCTTCTTTTCCTGACTCTGTGAGTTGGCTGGGTTCTACTCTGCGAGGGCGAACTGCGGTTGCTTGTGGGACCAATAAAGTGGGAGCTGGTTTGAACTTCACCGTGGCCCCTTCCATCCGACACTTTTCTCACTGCTGTGAGGGAGGAAGGATTTCTGTGGGCTCCCAGTTCCAGGGTACAGTCCATCATGGCTGGTCAGGCTTTGCAGCAGGACCAGCTTGCAGCGGAAGCCACAGGAACATGAAGCTGCTTGTCCACCTGCAGGGGGATCAGGAAGCAGAGAAAAGACCGGAAGTAAGGCGGAGCTATAAACCTCAAGGGCCATCAACTTCCTCCAGCGAGACCCTACCTCCTGTAAATTCTAAAAACAGAGCCACCAGTTGGGGACCAACCAGCCTGTGGGAGACACTCAGGGGGTCTCCCTTGTAGGTTCTCATCATGCAGGGATCAACCTGAGTTGTTGTCGTACTTTTCAATAGCAGAGCTATAGCTTCTGAGAGTGGATCACAGGGAAGCCCCAGCGCGCACATTCACCCAACCTCTGCTTGCTCTGCGTTAGCCAACATCCCGCTCGCCAAAGCAAACCGTCTAGTCAGACCCAGACATGAATGCAAAAATCTCATGGTTCGCTGGAAGAACGAACCTGACGATGTCTCTGCCACAAGGGCACGAGCCTCGTGCTCAGGATCAAAGCTGATCTTCGGAAGCTTCACCTTGTATCTGACAAAGAGGCCAGAAGGTACCTGGGAGAAAAATCTGTAGAAATTGTGGAGGATGCAAGATCTCCTAGCCCCCACCTAGACACACACACACACACACACACACACACACACACACACACACATACACACACACACGTCGACAGATGCACACAGTCCTTCTATGACCCTTTACTTTGGAGATAGTATCTTGTAGCCAGACTGAACTTTGCAAAACACAAGTCGGTTCACACCCTGCCCTCCTGCCTCTCCCCAGTATTACTCCCTTTGAAGTCTCTGCCTCAAGATAAGGGCACCAAAGGTCTGGATGTTCTGGGACCTTCTGAATTACAGATTTTCTCTGGATCTCAGCCCTTCGGCCACTCCTGTCTCCTCCTCCTTCCACCACACAGCCTTAGTACATTCTCCATCTGGTCAACTCCAAGACCACAACCAAACCTCAAGCACCACTGTCCAATAAGCTGGCAAGGTAGCTGGTGGGTGCCCGGCCCAGAAACCTGCAACCTAAAGTCAGTCCCCAGAATCCCTGGTGGAAGGGGAGACCTCTGACCTCCACTCCCACTCATGCACATAGCAAGTATCTCTCTCTCTCTCTCTCTCTCTCTCTCTCTCTCTCTCTCTCTCTCTCACACACACACACACACACACACACACACACACACACAAATATTTCCAAATTATAAAAGAAATCCACATGTGACTCCAAAACCAAGCGACCCTGCCTCTCCCCACCCCAGGAGTTCACGTCTCTTAATTAAGCTACTAAGAACGTGAACGTAGATTCTAGGATCTATCTCACTTTGCATTTGCTTGTCTTGCATGAGATGATATTGACAATAAACATGTATCCAGCGCTTACTGCCACATGTTGTGGATGCATCAATAACAAGACAGAGTCCCGCCCTCATGGAGCTTGCAGACTGGTTGGAGATGTTAGAACAAATACAAGTGCATCACACACACACACACACACACACACAACACACACACACATGCACACACGTGCAAATAATAACTTGTAGGAGGACATTAGAGAGCAAAGACAGCTACTATTTTTCCTATTTTGTATGTATGAGAGGTACTTGGCATTTGTTTACATGTATGTATGTTACTACTTGCTTTTGTGTGCCTCTGTGTGTATGTGTGTGTAAGCCCAAGATGGCTGTCAGGAATCTTCAATTATTCTCCCTCCTTATTCTCTGCAGCAGGGTCTCTTATTCCAAACAGAGCTCATCATACATTAGTCTGGCCAGCCAGCTTGCATCTGCCTTCTGAGGCTACGGTTACAGAAGATGCCTCACCCACCCGGTGCTGGGGACCTAAACTCTGGTCTCCAAGGACACATAGCAACTGCCTGTCCATCTCGCCAGATCCTCTTTTCATTGGCATAGAGTAATTATAGGTAACGATGGGTTTCCTGGGGACCTTTCCATACACACACATAACATACTTCGATCTTGTTCACTCCCTATGGAGATGTTATTTTAGATGGGGGAGGGGTCCAGCTCTCTCTGAAGAAGTGACCATTGAGCAGAGACCTGAAGAATGAATTAGGAATAAGTCAGGTGACTGTCTGGAGAGGATTATTCTAGGCAGAGGGGACAGTGAGGACAAGATTCCTGAAGACCACATGCATTGGACATGTGTGACAAGCACTGAAGACACAGACTGAATCAAGGGGAGACTTGTAAGAAAATGGGGGAGGAGAAGAAACCAAGAAGTGAGTGTATGAGTTCCGTAGGAATGCTAGAATGAAGTAGCACAAACCGGCTGGCTTCGAACAAGAGAAATGTATTCTTCCATAGCTCGGGGGCCACAAGTCCCATGTCAGCAGGCCTGGTTCCTTTTACGAGTTCAGAGTAAAGTCCTGCCCCAGGTCTCCCAGCTCCTTGGGGCCACCAGCCATCTGCATTGTTCCGTGGCATATAGGTGCCCTGTGGCATCTCTGTCATGCGGGTAGCTTTCCTTTGGAGTAGTAATTTACTACAGAGACAGACAGACAAACAGACAGACACATGCCACGCTATGCAGGTGGAGGTCAGAGGACAACTTTCAGAAGTTGAGGGCTGGGAAGATGGCTCAGGGGTTAAAGTCTTTGCCTTCCAAACAAAAGGACCTGAATTTGGAGCCCGGATCCCACAAAAATTGTCAGGCAGAGGCTAGAGAGATGGCTCGGGGGCTACGGATTCTGTCTTGCAAGCAGAAGGTCCTGAGTTTGGATCCCATGTAAAAAACGCCAGGCAGAAATGGCAGCAGACTGCACTACTAGTTCTGGTGGGCGAAGCCTGGAAAATCCCAGAGTGAAGCAAGAAGGAGGTAGAAGCAATATCCAGGATGATTCTCCAAGTCACCCTTGGTCTCACACACACACACACACACACACACACACACACACACACACAATGCGCGTGTGCACACACACACGCATGCACACACACACACGCATGCACACACACACACAAGCATGCACACACACGCATGCACACACACACACACGCATGCATACACACACACACATACACACACGCACACAGTATTCTTCAAAACTTTCCAGGAGTCACAATGACACGTCTCAGAGATTTTTTTTAGAAAAGGCCACAATACCCACCGGTGCCCTGGAGGGGGACTCGGGGAGTGTCAGGTAGCTGACAGGTGACCAAGGCCCTGTCTCTCACATTCCGGACCTGGGTTTTCATAACGCGGTCCGCATGGGGGGGGGGGGTCCAACAGAATGGCACGTTCCCAGCAAGCCGCATCTACAGCCCTGCTCAGCGCTCATTAGAAGCCTCAGCGGACAGGCTGCAAAGTCCTGACGCCGCACATTTATTCGGAGTTGCAAACACCTGTGACCAGAAAACCAGGCCAGCGGAAAGCTTTGCCTCCTCCCCCCTCTGCACCCCACCAGCTCCGCTTTCAGGGGTGCTTCATCCTGCTGAAAGTTAGAAATCACAGCGACATGCATGGGGACAGGAGGGTGGCTAGGACCCCTCCAAGGCCCTGGGGGAGCGTGGTCAGTTCGGCTCCCCTGGCAGAACAGCCCATCTGGAGGAAGCAGGTGTCCGGGGCCCAGCTGAGAAACACAATTAAGCTGTAATATTTTGTCAGGCCTGCGCCCCCTTCTCTCCCCCCCCCCCACTGTTTATCAGTGTTAAGAGACAATTCATGCTTTGCCATTCTCTCTGGATGGTGAGCGGAGCTCACAGCAGGAAGCGAAGATTAAACTGTCCATCACAAGGCGCTAGCCTGGAGTGTTGCACCCACACACGGCGCCCGGGAGAGGGGAGCACTGGGCGCCCAGGATCTACTCACTAGGAGCTCTGACAGCTGGGCACAGGGGCACCGAGGCCTCCTCTGCCTCAGGCTGTGGGATCAAGGCAGCCGGGAGAGGCAGGAACCTCCCCCACCTCCCTCACCTCCACCCTTACCTCCACCCTCACCCTACCCCTGCCTTCCCCACCCCCATGCAGGCAAACCGCAGTCCCCTCTCCTTGCCACAGAAGACATCTCCCCGACCCCGACCCCCCCCCTTCATGGCAACAGTGAAGGAACACGATAAGCAAGCTAGAAGCACCCAGGCTCGCTTATTTCTCCACAGACCCCTGGAGCTTAGCCTGTCCCACCCACACTGATTTTAGGGTTCATCAGGACCACCCTATGTGTAACTCAGTTCACAGTCAGATGTGGCAGCACCTGCCTGTCAGCAGAGGAAGGAGGGCTGGTGTGAGCTCAAGGTCATCCTGGGTTTCAAAGTGAGTGTGGCTGGAGAGATGGCTCAGGGGTTAAGACTCTGCCTCACAAGCAGAAGGTCCTGAGTTCAGGTCCCAGGTCCCAGGTCTCATGGCAAATGGCAAATGGCAAATGGCAAATGGCAAATGGCGGTGGTGGGGGAAATTCCAGAGTGAAGCAAAAAGGAGGTAGAAGCAAGCCAGGATGATTTCCAAAGTCACCCTTGGCCCTCCACCAGGGACACATAAGTGCCCTCTGACACGCACACACACACACACACACACACGAATGAGTAAAGTTTTTTAATTCAAATAAAAATTAAAAAACAATGAATTGTAGACCAGCTGAGCCATGACAGCAAGATCTTGTCTTTAAATTATGTCCATGTAAAGATTTGTACATAAACGTTACCTCAGCCTCATTTGAAACATTCCAAATAAATGGCCCGAGTGTCTATTAACAGAAGAAGAAATGAAGAACTCGTGGCGAGACGGTGAGTCATAAAATCTTGATCTAGGGATGGGGTGTGGCTCAGTGGTATAGCATTTGCCTAGCTCATGTGAGTCTGGGCCGAAGAACATGTCACAAGAGGATGGATTGAGGATAGATGGGTGAAGGAAGCAGTGGGAGTGGATAATGTGTGAACGACGGAAGGATTTATGGATGGGTATCGTGGGATGGATGACGGATGGGTGGGCGGGTGGGTGGATGGATGGATCGATGGATGGATGGATGGATGGATGGATGGATAGATGGATGGATAGATGGATGGATGGGTAGATGATGGAAAATGAAGGAAGGGATGAATGGATGATGGGTGAATGTCAGATAGTGGATGTATGCATGGACGGATGGATGATGTGATAATTAATTCTGGGTGTCAACTTGACACACCTGGCAAAACTAAGATCAGCTGAGACCACCTGAAGAAATTACCCAGATCAACACATTACAATACAAAGACCACCTCCTAGATCCAATAGATCTCATTGGAACCTCCCAGTAGTGGACCAGATAAATGGAACCACGAAACAGAAGACTGAGAAAAGAGAAACTCTCTGGGAATCTTCTAACTTCAGACACGTGGATGGGTGTGACATAGCCTGACTCCAGCTTCAGCCAGCTAACCGCGCCGCTTCCGCCATGAAAGTCTGTGTCTCCCCTCTGGAACTGTAAGGTGAATAAATCTCCCTTTCTCCTTTAAGTTGTTTGACTTTGGGTGCTCTCTCACAGCAACAGTTAAGAGTAACCATTATAGAAGAACTGATAAACACATGGAGGAAGGGAGGGAGAGAGGAAGAAGATATGGATGGATGGTGGGTGGATGATGGAGAGATGAGTGGGTAGATAAATAGATGGATAATGGATGGATGACAGATGGATGGATGGATGGATGGATGGATGGATGGATGGATGGATGGGTGGATGGATGGATGGAAGGATGGATGGATGGGTGGATGGATGGAAGGATGGATAGATGGATGGAAGGATGGATGGATGGAGGGAAGGATGGATGGATGGATGGATGGATGGATGGATGGATGGATGGATGGATGGATGGAAGAAAGGAGGGAAGGATAGATGGATGGATGGATGGATGGGTGGATAGATGGATGGTTGGATAAATGATGGATGGATGGTAAAGGGATGGTAAAGGAATGGTAGATAGATAGATGGTTGGATAAATGATGGATGGATGGAAGAAAGGAGGGAAGGAAGGATGGATGGATGGAGGGAGGGAGGAGGGATGGATGGATGGAAGAAAGGAGGGAAGGATGGATGGATGGATGGATGGATGGAAGAAAGGAGGGAAGGATGGATGGATGCATAGTAAAGGGATGGTAAAGGAATGGTAGATAGATAGATGGTTGGATAAATGATGGATGGATGGAGGGAGGGAGGGAGGGAGAGAGGGAGGGAGGGAGGGAGGGATGGATGGATGGATGGATGGATGGATGGATGGATGGATGCAATATTCGGAAAGAGTGGCCTCACAGGTGAGAATCTGACCCACTCACCCTCACCTGCTCCCCCAGGTGCCAGTGGAACACATCTGGAAGATGATCGGCCAGCTTAGGCGTACCGATCACATGACAGACTTCGGTCTCTATCCACAAGATGATAAAGCCACAAAGCAGGACCACGACAGCTCAGCATCCATCTAAGGCACTAGCAAACCACACGTATCAGCTGTAGTGAAGAAAAGCAAAACTTGGACACCCCAAACTTAAGACAGTGACAACTGAACCCTTTCCTAATTAATCAGATCAAGGTTATTTTGCAGCCGCTGAGGATTAAACTTGGGGTCTCACATGAGACAGGCAAATGCTATACACTGAAGCACAACCCTACCTCTAGATCAAGATTTTATTTTTCACTGCTTAGTTATACTGCGTAAGAAGAACACCAAATTTACTAAGAAGATGATCAGCAGGATAACAATTTTTGTCAATTAAGATTTGATGTCTGTTTCCTATACAAACGCAACTAAGTCTTTGGTTCTATTATGGGGGGATCTTGCTTAGCCTGTATCAACATCTATTTTTATTCATTTTATCAGATTTTAGTCTTTATCCTTTTAAAAATAAAAGACAATATTCACAGGGATTTTTTTTTTCTGGGAGAGGAAAACATCTCAGGTGTAGAATGTCACGCCCGTTTCTTTTACAGAGAGATAAAGAGGGCCCTGGGATCCCAAGGGACGAGAGAAAGGGAGAGGGGAAAAGAGCTATTTTAGCCTTTTGGGGTACAGCACATGCGCACAGTGCACAGGAGCAAGATTATAGGTGTGAAAATGTTACCGTTAAATGCTGAAGTGATAGAAGCATTGATTTTTTTAAGATAACAACTGAGCCAAATCTGTCACTCTGAGGCTGTGATATTTGAGATGCAGCTGGTGGGGTTTTCAAACATGAAGACGAGGGCTGGGACGAGGGTAAAAAGCTTAGCGGCCTGAATTCGAATCCCCAGAACCCATCCATGTAAAACCAACGCTGTAGGACAAACCTGTGCAATCCCAGGACACCCATGGGAAGGGAGGCGAAGACAGTAGAAATCTCCAGAAAGCAGGCAGTGATGGTGAGCTAGACAGCTCCAGACACCTGACCTTAGGCCACTGCTACAGTTTATGAAACGGCTGTGTCCTGGATGTGACGGTGGTCTGGACTGGCTCTCTGGGCACACCTGTTAGGAGATTGGTTGCATTGGTTGAAGCAGGAAGGATCCGCCTGTTGTGGGACCATAACCATCCCCACCGCAGCATGAGAAAACCAGCTGAGTGCCGACTGGCTGGCTGGCATGCATTGCTCTTGACTTGGGTGTCATGTGACCACTTTCCAACTCTCCTGACTGAACCTGGCTTGCAGGCTGACCAACACCCCTTCTTTCCCCAGGCTGCTTGGGGCAGGTGCTGATCACACTAACATGAAGCTAAGTCTCTGGGCCCTGTCCTCACGTGATCTAGCGCCCACATCAAGGTATGCACGCTGCCGCCTGCCCTTGCTCGACAAAGTTGGGTGCGTGCACACGGGCACTCGCAGACACATACCAGCCGAGCCCTGCCATCGACCAACCACGAGGACCAAGAAAGCTCCCATCTCTAGCCCCACCCCCAACCCTGAGTCCGCCTGCACCACCCATCTGGAGACTTCTCCAGCTAGCGTCCTGCACTCCTACCTGCAAGCACCGTTTTCTAAGACTCGGTCTTGCTCTGTGCAAAGAAGCCCTGCATCCCGTCTGTCTCCACCATGCCCTGAAGCTGCGGGTCAGAGAGCAGCCACAGCTTCCTGGGTCTCCCCCGCCTCCCTTCTCGCGGTCCCGCAACTTCTGGCAGCCACGCTGCAGAATGCAGCCTGGCGTGCAGCGTGAGTTCACACCCTCTGCTTTAAAACTCTCCGCGCTTGCTCACCACACTTCGCCGACAGGAGGATGTTGCTGCCCGTCGTGGTGGCTGACACGCCCACAGCTTTGCCGGCACAAGCCGGTGGCCGGATGATCCACCACATCCACTGGGGGGAGATGGGCTCATTTCTGAGAGAAGATCAGCTAACCGGAGAACTGACCGCCATGTGGCCGCGACGGCAGGAGAGGAGGAAAGCCACAGCCCGGCACCTCACTCCACAGCTGCAACCCAGCTGCCAGCCTGGAAGAGGCTCCGCCCGCGCTTCCAACAGGAGCCGGGGCGAGAGCTGACCCTAGACACAGACCCCAGAGCTGATCTTGCCAGCTGGTCACCACAGCTAGGCTTTCTACCTCTACACACCATACACATGCACACGCATGCGTGCAAATACCACACACACATGCACACACATATAAACACACACCCCCACACGTAAACACCCCACGTACACACATGCACACACACACCACACACAAATACATCACACGCACACATAAACAGACCTCACACATATGCACACACATGCAATGTATGCACCAGACATAAACACACACACCCAACACACACAGAAATACACCCACATACACACATGCGCATGTGTACCCACATGCTCACACACACACATACACACACATCACACACATAGACACCACACACACATACGCATCCACATGCACGTGCTCATGCTCACGCACACACACACACAGTGCTGAGACTGCAGGCCGCACGCCCGGTTTTTCACAGCACTTCTTAGATGAACTAAAGTGAACAGCTGCAACCAAGTCGAATAAAACGAAGGGGGTTTGTCCCCATGAAGCTCCCCATCACTCTTTGTGCTTAGCACTGGCCGAAAACCTGCGTTTGTATCCTGAACATTGTCTCCAAACATTTGCACATCTGCAAGGACGGAAGGTTTTGAAGGCAAATTTTAAAGAGGGGTGCAGGAGAGGAGGTGAGCCGAATAGCTTCGTACTCCAGTATCTTCCACTTAAGTTTAAACAGCCAAAATATTCCCGTAGTGTTAACTCTACATCCAAACTGCATGCATTCCAGAAGTGCCTATGCAGAGCACATGGGAAAGTGCTAGAATGCTCTAAAAGGTTGAGAGTAGCCCATGTTGACTGTAAAATTTCAAGACTTTCTGAAGGAAAAGAAGGGGTTTTCTCTTTAAAACCCTAAAGAAAGAAATTACAGAAGACACTAGAAGGTAGAAAAACCTGCCATGTTCCTGGATTGGCAGAATCAATATCAAAAAAATGACCATCCTACCAAAGGCAATATGCAGATTCAATGCTATACCAATCAAAATCCCAAAGCAATTCTTTAAAGAAATTAACCAAACAATCTCAACGTTCATAGGAGGCACAAAAGACCCAGGATAGCAAAGACAATCCTGAGTATCACCATACCGAACCTTAGTCTATATTACAAATCCATAGTTACAAAAACAGCCTGGTACTGGCTCCAAAATAGACACACAGATCAATGCATAAGGGTTGAAGACCCACAGATAAGCCCACACAACTACAGCCATTTGATCTTTGACAAAGGAGCCCACAAAATCCAATGGAAAAAGAACAGTATCTTCAACAAATGGTGCTGGCAAAACTGGATCTCCACATGCAGAAGATTAAAACTGGACCCGTACTTGTCACCGTGTACAAGACTTACTTCCAAATGGATCAAGGACCTCAATATAAGGCCAGAGACTATAAAAACCTTAGTTGAAAGGGTAGGGAACTCCCTCGAGCTGATTGGACTAGGCCAACAGTTCCTAATCGAAAATCCAATAGCACAGTCAATACAACCAACACTCAACAGATGGGATCTTATGAAATTAAAGAGCTTCTGTTCAGATAAAGAGATTGTAACTCGAGCACAAAGGCAATCCACAGAATGGGAGAAAATTTTCACTAACCATATGTCTGATAGAGCTCTATTATCCTGAGTGCACAAAGAACTTAGAAAACTAAACACCAAGGAAACAAATGGCCCAATTAAAAAATGGGCCTTGGAACTTAAACTTTACAAGGACGAAATTAAAATGTCTAACAAATATCTTTAAAAATGCTCCATATCAGCAACAAAACTGCAAAAGAAAATCAACAAACCACAATCCAGAACTTCAGAGACTCTATATCAACCACCTAGAACTAGGCCAGACTAATCTCTCCCCATCCTGAAGCTCAGGGACATTTGCGGAAGAGGGGGCAGTAAGATTGTAAGAGCAAAAGGATGGGAGGAGCAATGATTTGCAAGATTCTCCACACTAGTTAAGGCCGAAGCAATCATAATTGGACTTTGCATGCCCAGCACAATGTCCAACACACTATTGACCCCACAAAGTCTAGCGTCTGCTAAAGGCACCAAGATCCTTGGAGGTAAGGGATTGGCAGCCACAGTAGTGTTCCTATGCTTAAGAAGAACACAGGAAAGGGTTCAGGGAAATGCCACTGGGTCCTTGTACGTCATCGGAGAGGAGGGCCCAGAGGAGAGTCAGGCATGCACAAGAAAGGACTCTGGGAATTGGGGCGGGAGGCACAGGGGGATAGAGAGGGAGGTGGGAGGGGAGGGGGAGCAGGGGGTACGGGGGGAGGAGGAGGGAGGGAGGGAACCGGTGTACCTATTAAGTTTGTATGAGCTGAAATAATAATAAAAAAATGCTCCATATCCTTAGCCATCAGGGAAATGCAAATCAAAACCTCCCTGAGATATCATCTCACCCCAGTCAGGATGGCAAAAATCCACAATACAAACAACAACAAATGCTGGAGAGGATGTGGAGAGAGGAGAACTCTCCTACAACCACTCTAGCGAGCCGTCTGGCGATTCTTAAAGAAGTCAAAGATTGAAATGCCATATGACTCTGCTATTCCACTTTTGGAAATACCCCCCATACAACAAAACTTCACCTTGATAGCACAAGCACGACCATATTCATAGCAGCACTGTTTACAATAGCAAAGTCATGGAATCAACCCAAATGTCCAACAGTTGAGGAGTGGATAAGGAAAATGTGGTACATTTATACAATGGAATATTACTCAGCCATCAAAAATGATGAATTAATGGAATGTGCTGGAAAATGGATGAAATTAGAAACAATATATTGAGTGAAGTATCCCAGACACAGAAACTTAAGCGCCATATGTATTCCCTAATAAGTGGATCCTAGTACCAAACCCACTTAGAGACACACTCAAAGATAAATCTCTGTAATACCTACAGTAATTGCAAAGATTATAAACAGGAGAGAAGGGGAAGGAGGGCCTTCCAGAAACAAGGAGAGAGGGGATCATGTTACAGCAGAGAAAATAGGCCACCATCAAGGACTGCAAGTAAGTAATGAGACATCTGGTTAAGTTCACAGACTTTCCTTTCAGATCATTTACAACTGATGGGGTATGATCTTACTAGAAGGGGAGGGCATATAGGCTGTCAGATAGAAAGTAACCATTTTGCAAATGGGAGACTGACCCCCCCACCATGGTCTCATACTCTTATTCCATCTACCTTTGAATGTACTCTTATAATAAGACTCCATTTTAACAGCATTTTATCTCTGGCCAGAGGGTGACATCCAATACCCATCAGGATGGAGTGAAGGGCATTGCAGGAGGAGCAAAACTGGAAAAAAATCAACAAACCATAATTCAGAACATCAGAGACTCTATATCAACCACCTGGAACCAGGCCTGCCTAATGTCTCTCCATCCTGAACCTCAGGGAAATTTGCGGAAGAGGGGGCGGTAAGATTGTAAGAGCACAAGGATTGGAGGAGTCATGATATGCAAGATACTCCACACAAGTTAGGGCGGAAGCAATTATAATAGGACTCTGCATGATCTGCGCGATGACCAACATATCATTGACCCCTCAAAGTCTAGCATGGATCACAGGCACTAGGATCCTTAGAGGCAAGGGATTAACAGTCACAATAGTGTTCCTATACTTAAAGGGAACACAAGAAAGAGTTCTAGGAAATGCCGCTGAGTCCTTACACCTCATCAGAGAGGAGGACGCAGAGGAAAGTTTGATATACTCATTAAAGGATGCTTCAGAGATGGGGGGAGGGGTCACTGGGAGAAAGGGAGGGAGGGAGGAAAGGAAGAGGAAAACGGGGGAGGGAGCAGGGAGGCTCAGGGAGGGGTGGAGGGAGGGAGGGGACAGGGGTACCTATTACGGTTGTATGAGTGGAAAAATAAATAAATAAATAAAGGATGTGATAATAATAAACTATGAAAAAAAAGAAGAAGGGGTTTTCTTTCTCTTGATCTTCGTGGTCCCACTTATAACTGTATCATACCCCAAGACGTATCTACCCTGTCCACACCTGCAGCCTCAGAGTCCACCCCGGAAACCCGGGAAAGTCTCCCATAGGAAATTTCTCATGCGCTCCGCTGGAAAGAGTTGCCCAGGGACTCGGTGTCACACGCGTCAGGCAGGGTTGACGGGCTGACCTACAGCTCTGCTCTTTGTCAACCACAGACCCCAGAACCCAGCCAGTGCTTTAGACTGGCCCCTGACAAAGAAAGGTGCAGCGAGCCAGGCGGGGCTGGAGCTAAGCACAAGCTGTGTCCCATCACCTCACAGAAGGCACGTTGAGCGCATTCAGAATCCCTTGAGAATGTCTCAAAAATCTTTCTCCAAAAAAAAAAAAGGAGTGTTTTTCCATTGTTTGCATCTATGAATAACAATGCTGTTGTTTTCAAAGGGGGGAAGAAAAAGTACTGTCACAGCACAATCCAGTAAAACACTTCCACTTTTATGAGATGAAAACCTCTAAATTTGAGTCCTCCAGAGAAAAGTTGATTAACCATCCAGGTAAATACAGATAAGAAGGCGTATTCGGGCTGGAGAGATGGTTGAGGGGTTAAGCCTCTGCCTCAAAAGCAGAAGGACCCTGAGTTCAGATCTTAGATCCCACATTAAAAATGCTGGGCAGAAATGGAGGTGGCTTGGAAGGGAGACCCTGGGAAACCCCACAGCGAAGCAAGAAGAGGTAGAAGCAAGCCAGGATGATTTCCAAAGTCACCCTTGATCCTCCACAGGGACACACAGTGCCCTCTGACACACACGCACGCCCACATACACACACACACACACACACACACACACATACATGCACACACACACACATACACACATGCATGCACACACACACACACATACACACATGCATGCACACACACACACATACACACATGCATGCACACACACACATACACACATGCATGCACACACACATGCATGCACACACACACACACACACATGCATGCACACACACACACACACACACACACACACATGCACACACACACACAGAGAAAATAATTTTTTAAAAAAATGATCTAGCCTCAGGTCCTCATGTTTGTGCATTAACCCCTCGGCCCTCTCTCCAGCCCCTCTTTCTCCTCTTCACTTAGTCCTGGACCCCAGCCCATGGAACGGTGTTGCCTGCAGTCAGGGCGGGTCTTCCCTCTTCCTTCATCTCTCCGGAGATGCCCTCGCAGATGCGCACAGAGTTGTGTCTCCTAAGTTATGACAAATCTCATCAAGACGACCTTCCAGATGAACCATTGGAAGAAGGTCCCACATCCCATATGCTCTGTGCAGTTAGACAGACAGGTGTCAACTTGACAAGTGAAGACTGAGCTCTGGGCATCTTTACGAAAGTTGGCTCTTAAGGCAGGCCCTTGATCCTGCAGGAGACTGAGGGACTGGGCGGGCCCAGCCCACAGTGGGAGGGACCATTCCGGAGCAGGTAGATGGAGGAGCTGGCTCAATACACCGGCATTCCTCAGCCTACTTCAGGCACTCACAGTCTGGCAAGTGAGGTTCGCCCCTCTCTTAAGCAGTCCCCGGATGTGCTGTGGCCAGTTCCCTTGGCCCTGGTGTTGGTGTGAGCTCTCCTGCCAACTGTAACTGGGCAATCGTAAAAAGAATAAAATTCCTTGCTCCCCTAGGCTATTTGGTCCTGAATTGGATGAGCAACATGAATACAAACTGCCACATGCTCCTACTTAGCACTGAATTCTAATTACCGCAGCTAATGTCTTCATTTATTCTTCATCTCCTGTGATAACTTCATGACCAAAAGACAAACAACCAAACAAAAGGAAACAAGGGTTTGGCCCAGCTCACGTCCGTTCACACTTCACCAGCTTGGCAGGAGAGCTCACACCAACACCAGGAGCCCAAGGAGCTAGTCACACTACACCCACAGGCATTGTGAGAGAGGAACAGCCTCCACATTCCCGCAAGTTCTCCCTCCATCTACCTACCTGCCAGGGAATGGCCCCACCCACTGTGGGCGGGGTCTTCCCACATCAATCAATCTCCTGCAGGCTTACTCAGGGCTTGCCTCAGCTAAACAAGTCCCCATAGGTATACCTAAAGGCTCAGCTCTCAATTGTCATCTAAAAGTTAACTGCCACCGCTAATAACTTTGAGACTAGATTTTATCTTTTTTTTGCATGTGTAGGTATAAGTGTGTGTGTGTGTGTGTGTAGAAGAAGGCACTGCGTGTACCTATGGAGGCCCAAAAGTGACTTATGGAATCGTCCTGAAATGCTTTACTTCCTTATTGCTTTTCTCTGGGGTTTCCCAGGCTGCTCCTTCCGGGGCCAGAATTGCAGGCCGCTGACGTTTCTGTTTGGTGTATTTACATGGGGTCTAGGATCCAAACTCAGGTCCTTTTGCTTGGCATGCAAAGGCTTAACCTGAGCCATCTCTACAGATCTGGACTAGATTTTAGAAGTCCTGGTGAAGACCAGGATGAGACAGAAACTGTAAAACTGTAAGAGCTGAGGATGGGGTGCAGCCAGGCAGAATCTTCTGGACACGACACCCACAAACTCGCTGCTGTCTACTTCCATTAGACCTGCAGAAGATTTGGGCCTATCACCATGGATCTCAAGAAGTTCCACCCCTCCCCGAAAGACTGTTGAGGGTCAATGCAGGGTAGGAGAAAGGAGAGTTGCCTCCCTCGATGGTGACCCTCTGAGATATCATCCTTGCCCCAGCAAGCACCCAGGCATGTGCCACGAAAGGCAACCTCGAAGAAACTTAGTGCACCATGTGCAGAAAGTCATGAAACAGGAGGAAGACTAGCTGGGAAGAAGGTGTGCAGCGAAGAAAGAAGGGGGTAGAAGTGGGTAATGAGTGAAGAGGTCATAAATGTATTGCATTCATGTATTAAAATTTGTATTTAAAAGATTCAAAATAGGCTGGAGAGATGGCTCAGAAGGTCCTGAGTTTGGATCCCAGGTCCCGCATAGAAAAGTCAGGCAGAACCTGCAGGAGCCTGTACTTCTGGGCCTGGTGGGCGGAGCCTGGGAAATCCCAGAGTGAAGCAAGGAGGTAGAAGCAATCTAGGATGATTCCAGAGTCACCCTTGGCCCTCCACAGTGACACACAATGCCCTCTGATACACACACACACACACACACACACACACACACACACACAAATATAAAATAAATAAAATATTTTTTAAAAATAATGATCTTTATACTCCACACAAGTTAGGGCCGAAGCAATCATAATTGGACTTTGCATGCCCTGTGCAATGTCCAACACACTACTGTGTAGCATTTCCTAAAGGCACTAGGATCCTTGGAGGCAAGGGATTGACAGCCACAGTAGTGTTCCTATGCTTAACGGGAACACAGGAAAGGGTTCTGGGAAATGCCACTGGGTCCTTGCACCTCATCGGAGAGGAGGACCCAGAGAAGAGTCTGGCATGCACATTAAAGCATGCTCCCGGGATATGAGGGGGAGACACTGGAGGATGGGGAGGGAGGGGAGAGGGGGAGGGGGGCACAGGGTGGTGGGAGGTTGGAGGGAGGGAGGGGACCAGTGTACCTGTTAAGCTTGTATGAGTGGAAATAAAAAAATAATAATGATGATCTTTAAAAAAAGATTCAAAATAAAATCACTTTACTATTGTAAAACACACACATATGTATATACACATGCATACATACCCACATGCATGTGTGTGCACGTGCACACACACACACACACACACACACACACACAATGGTCACCTTAACCAAGTTGGATTTTTCAGACTCCGGTGGAGGGAAGCAGGAAATAAATACTGTTTATGCAACATTGCTGTGAACTACTGTGGCTGGTCGCTAGTTTGTGCACTATGCACTGTTCTCACTTTCATCGATGTGTGAAACTTCCCACAATTCAATAAACACACACACACACACACACACACACACACACACAAAGAGCTTTTAAGGCTAAATTGTCATCAGTATCTTTCTGCTTTCAAAGGGCAGAAATCCCATCATGCATCTCGAAGCTGTTTTCTTTCCAAGGAGGCCCAACTCAAGTGTGAAGACACTTTACAAGATACGCTCTAAAAATACATTTATCTAAAAATAACTCGTATCTTGTCAGTAATATTCTTACATGGGGCAAGGGGAGTCTGTGGGTTGGGGCGCTCTCTCTCTCTCTCTCTCTCTCTCTCTCTCTCTCTCTCTCTCTCTCCCCTCTCAGTCTTTGCCAGGCCTGAAGTCTATTCTGCACCATGATCTCTCTCCTGAAATGTGCAGCTCAACGCCCCCCCCCCAGACCACGGGAGGTGAGGACGTTGGGATTCCCGCCTGAGCTGAGACTCTCTCTAGAGTTTGGCGAACGCCGAGCCGGAACCAGGGGCTGAGATCGGGGCTCAGCACCTGTACAACGCCACCCCCTAATCCTGGAGCCCAGAATGCTTGCGGCACAGCGCAGCGGTGCAGAGCCGATCCCGCCACGCACAAGCCGAGCCCGCGAAACACCGGCAGCTAGTTCCGCGTGGGCCCCAGTCCTCATTCCCCAGCAGATATTTGACTACATGTGTTTCAATGGCTTGGGGGGGGCGGACAGCCCAGGCCGGGAAGCAGCCGTAGCCCCCCAGCGATGTCTTAGAGGTGGCAAACTATTTGCAGCTTGTGAACCCTTGTGCCACAAGGACGATTGGAGGGGCCTGTGATGGTTCTTTTTTTTATTATTCTTTCTTTCTTTCTTTCTTTCTTTCTTTCTTTCTTTCTTTCTTTCTTTCTTTCTTTCCTTTCTTTCTTTTCTTTCTTTCTTTCTTTCTTTCCCTTCCTTCCTTCCTTCCTTTCTGTCTCAGAGGGCACTGTGTGTCCCTGTAGAGAACTAAGGGTGTCTTCGGGAATCATCCTGGATTGCTTTTTGCTTTGCTCTGGGATTTCCCAGGCTCCACCCACCACAGCCAGAAGTGCAGACCACCACCCTTTCCACCCGGTGTTTTACCTGGGAACCTGGGATCCCTGCAGAGATTTCTTAAGAGCCACTCAAGGCAACGAAGCAGAAAAGCAAACGCTCCGCCCTACCGAGAACGAGGAGGGAGCTGGGAGCCGAGTGTGTGAAGCATCGCGCACGCGCATGGGTGCTTGATCCTGACTGGGACATCGAAACCACCCCAATCCCCCGGGGCTCAGGGGACATCACGGAAGAAGAGGCGGTAAGACTGTAAGAGCCAGAAGCTGGGGTTGGGGGGAGCTGCTGCCGGAGAATGTCTTCAGGCAAGACAGGGCTGCTGCAGCCCCAGCTCACTGCAGCTGAGTTTACAAGACCTGCCCGGGATTTGGCCGGAGACCATTTCAGGAGAAGACTTCCTGGGGCAGCACGTCCCCTGGGATACGATCAAAGGCGGATGCCGACGGTGCGAAGGGGAGCTACTTTGCTCAAGGGTGCACCCACTGACACATCGCCGGCTCCCGCAAGTGTTCAACTGACCCAGGCAACCCTGAGAGACACAAACACAAAAAGACATGAATGTAGGAGGGAGATTGAGAAGAAGGGCTTCAAGAGAAGGAGGAGGAGGAGAAGGAGGAGGGATGGGATCAGTAACATGAGGTGAAAATAAATTCATTGACCTCGTATATGAAACTGTCAAAGAATAAAAATTACAAAATTAGGGCTGGTGAGATGGTTCAGGGGTTAAGACTCTGTCTCTGCAAGCAGAAGGTCCTGAGTTCAGATCCCAGGTCCCACATAAAAACGCCAGGAAGAAACAGTAGCAGCCTACATTTCTGGCCCTAGTGGGCAGAGCCTGGGAAATCCCAGAGAGAAGCAAAAAGGAGGTAGAAGCAATGCAGGAGGATTCCCAAAGTCACACTTGGTCCCCCACAAAGACACATAATGCTCTCTCTCTCTCTCGCTCTCTCTCTCTCTCTCTCTCGCTCTCTCTCGCACACACACACACACACACACACAATCACACAAAAGAAATAAAGTTTAAAGCAGTTCTTGAAGATAACTGGAATTAATAACCTCATTTTGTCAGTAGTCAGACTTAAACCATGATTTTTAAGTTTATTCCACTCTAATTCCTCTCTCCTATAGTTGAACTGTGCGGGTCCCCTTAAAGCCCATAGCAGAACCCCTGCTCCCCACTGTGAGGACATGAAGAGGTGGGGCCTTCGGGAGGTCATGAGATCATAAGCATGTGTGCGTGCCCTCTCTGCCCGATGAAGAAGCCAGCCTGCTACAGCTAAGAAACCGCCCTCCACACTGAGCCTGCAGCATGGTCACCCCCAACATGCTGCTGTGGTTTGAAATGAGTTGGCCCCTGTTGCAGTCACCTGCATGGCTGCTGATAGATGACCATCAAACAGCTTAAGGGAACAAGGGTTTATTCTCTCTTATGATTGTCTGGTTACAGTTCTCAGTCCAGCTTGATAGTAGAGCTCATACCAATGCCAGGGCCGAGGGAACTGGCCACACCTCTCCACATAACAACTGAGAGAGGGACGATCCTTACTTGCCAGACCAGCATGTCTGGCCAAGTGTGCATAAGGATGCCAACTCTCTCAATCAGCTTTCTATATTTTATTCCAGGGCCTAGTTCCCCCCACCTGGACTGGGCCCTCTCTATCAGCTAGACAATCTCCTGCAGGTTTGCTCTGGGTTCAATTCTCTCTGTAAGTATGCCCAAAGCTCATACCCTCAACTGTCAAGTTGACACCAGTGCCTAACTATGACATCCCCCACACACATACACACACAGGCTCATGTATTCAAACCCTTAGCTGGTGCCAGTATTTGGGAAGGTCATGGCCCTTACAGGAGGTGGATCTTTGCTGGAGGAAGGCAGTCACAGCAGGTGGGCCTTGAGGTGGGCTAGCCCTGCCCTGCTTGAGTGAGTCAGTCTGCTCTTGAACTGGCGGCTCTGGGTCTCCAGGATGTCTGCAGTGACTGACGCCTCCTCCAGCTTCTGCCACCAGCCAGCCACGCCTTTTCCACCATGAGGGACGGGGTATTTCCCCTCTGGAACGTAAGCTGAAGAAATCTCCCTTTCTCCCTTTAAGTTGCTTGACTTTGAGGGGTGTCTCAGCAGCAGAAGAGAAAAGGAACCGGAACACACGCTCTGGAACTACAAGAAATAAAGCCCTGTTGTTTGGGGGGCGGGGAGCTGGTGCGTGACTCTTCTGGCATCGTCGGCTGCCTGCACTCAAAACCCATCCTGACTTTGGACACGCTCAGTGAGGTGGCCAGTTGACCCGACCCAAAGTGGACTTTGCCCATCATGTTTCAAAATTGCACTCAGAGGGGCTTCAACTGGGCAGTCCCATCTCCATTGCTCCCCCAGACACCACATCTGATAAATGTGAGATATAATTCTCTCTGAGCCTCAGAGGCTTTTCGCGTTTTCATCTCCATGATTAAAGCTTTCATAGTGACAGAAACTCCAAGGGAGACTGTCCTCCACGTGTTCCTCCTCCTCTTCTGCCCATTCCCGGGGTCTCTGAAGAATACAGGAGCTGCTGACTGACCCAGATCCTCAGGCCAAATCCAAGCAGTGTATGCTAGTTAGATACATAGGCGTCCACTTGACAACTGAAGGCTGAGCAATGGGCACATCTGTGGAGAATTAGTAGCTGAGGTAAGCCCTGAGCAGGCCTGCAGGAGACTGATCGATGTGGGACGGTCCAGTTTACAGAGATGGGAGCATTCCCTGGCAGGCGAATAGGATGGGGGAAGCTGGGTCAGCAAGCTGGCATGCTGCGGCATTACTTTTGCATCTCGTTGACTGACAAGGGAGGGGGTTTGGTTTGTCCTCCTCTCAGCAATTGCTGTGAATATGGTAGATCCAGTTCCCCCAGCTGCTGCTCTTGGTACGAGCTCTCCTGCCATGCAGGATTAAAAGCTGTAACCAGATAGTCAGAAGCCCAGACAAAGCCCCCTTCCTCCCAAAAGCCATTTTATCGTGAATTGATGGGCAGCTAAGCGTCCTTCAGGACACGCAGGTAAGAAGCAAGGTGTGTGGCTTCCAAGACCAGACGAAGTGCAGCCAGGCCGGCAGAGCCACCGAGACGAGGAGCTATCCCCTGAGACTGTCTCGTGCACGCTCAGGTGGACGCCGTCTGAGGTCACGTGAAAGCCCCTACCGGGTGCCAGGCCGCAGTGGTCTCCAGAGACACTGCTCTCGTCTTGTCTTCTGGCCATGGGCAGACAGCCTCAGAGGAATAGCAGCTGCACCAGAGGACACTCCCTGCCCCTAGACCTTGGGGACAGGAAGCCGCGGACAGGTCCCATCCGCCCCTGAGTGCAAAGCCCCGATGCCTCCACCTCTTGCCTTTATAAAAAAGTGCGGGTGACCCAGAATCCCAGAGACAACAAATCAGTCCCCGGAGAGTCCCAGAGTAGACAGCTTCCTGACCCCAGGTAGAAGGGACACTCCTTCAGCAGATCCAGAGGGACCCTCCCTCGAAGACTTGCACCCAGAAAAGAGGCATCATGTGTGGCTTAAGAAACTTGAAGTTGGGCTGGAGGGGAAGGAAAGAAAGAAGGAAGAATGGAGGAAGGAAAAAGGAAAGAAGGAAGGAAGGGAGAAAGGGAGAGAGGGAGAGAGGGAGGGAGGGAGGGAGGAGAGAGGGAGGGAGGGAGGGAGGGAGGAAGAAGAAGAGGAGGAGGAGGAGGAAGAAGGGAGGGGAGAGAAGGGGAGAGTAAGGGACAGGAGGGGAGGGAGGGGAGGGGAGGGGAAGGGAGGGGAGGGGACAGGAGGGGAGGGCAGGGGAGGGGAGGGCAGGGGAGGGGAGGGCAGGGGAGGGGAGGAAATGATAGTGGCCTGCAATTCTGGCCCTGGAAGGCGGAGCTTTGGAAATCTGAAAACTAAGCAATTCAGGATGACTCCCAAAGTCACCCTTTGGACCTCCTCAGGCACATACAATACCCTATGATACACACACACACACACACACACACACACACACACAGAAACTTAAGATCAGAAAAGCAAAAAATGACCTTCCCAAGGTCATTGTGAGTTGACAGGAGACTAGAGCGGAAGGCTGGCCATCTCCAGGCACAATCGGGCCTGGAGCCCTGCGAGACCTCATGTTCTTTCCCTAACTTTGAAGTACGGTGCCCTCAGCCCCCCAAGAGGGACCTCGGCTTTGCCTCAAAGGAATTGTCTGTGAATGAACTCTAAATGTGAATCCAGCCCATATATCCTTCCTCTCCTTAGGTGGGTGATAATCTGCTGCAGAAGGTTAAAAAGAGAAGGAAAATTATTTGCCGATTTGTAGATGATCGTTATTTGTCTTTATACTTTAGAAGAAAAAAATTATTTCCAAAATATCTCCCTGCAATTTCCATGATGTGTAACGCACACAGATAAAATCTAAAGCTTTGTCAGCCACATGAGTTATCATAATCTCCCTGCCTAGAAAAAAAATAAACACTTTTCTATCTTATTTATTATTTGTTTAAGAGGAAGATGCATGCGTGCATGTATGTATGCACACGCGAGTGTCATGGCACATGGGTGGAGACCAGAAATCAGTTCTCTCTCCTACCATGTTGGCTTCTGGAGATTTAACTCAGGTCACCTGAGTTTGCAAGAAGACACCTGACCTGCTAAGCTATCTCGCTGGCCCTTACCTTTTTGTTTTTGCATGTGTGTGTGTGTGTGTGTGTGTGAGAGAGAGAGAGAGAGAGAGAGAGAGAGAGAGAGAGAGAGAGAGAGAGAGAACGTGTGTGTACAGGCATGTATGTGTATAACAGGGCACTTACATGTGTGTTTGCCTATGAAAGTCCAAGGGTGACATCGGGAATCATCCTGGATTGTGTGCGTTACCTCTTATTGGAGCTCTGGGGGTTCCCAGGCTCCGCCTTCCAGGGCCAGAATTACAGGCCGTCACTATATCTACCTGGCATTTTTTTATGTGGGATCTGGAGATCTGAACTCAGGTCCTTTTGCTTTTGAGGCAAAGGCTTTAGCCCCTGAGCCACCTCCCCAGAGATTGTCCCCAGAACACTTTTTTTTTTAATTTTTTTTTATTTATTCAATTGTGCGCGTGTATGTATCTGTGTGCGTGTTTGCGTGTATGTGTGTGTAGAACCACGGACGAATTCGGGAACCACCATGGACCACCTCTTCCTTGTTTACTCTGCCCCGGGATTCACAGGCTCCGCCCTACCAGGACCAGAAACGCAGGCTGCCCCCACTTCCGCCCAGCGTCTATACATGGGGTCTAGGATCCGAACTCAGGACCTTCCACCTGCAAGGCAGAGGCTTAACCTCTGAGCCACCTCTCCAGCCCCCCCAGAACACTTTTCAAATTAATCTCTTGGAATGAAGATGTGGCTCTGGAGGAGAGCACTTTTCTAATATACATGAGATGCTGGGTTCAGTCCCTAACATTGAAAATGAATAAATTATTCTCTTGACAGTGCATTAAGTAAATAAACAAATCCCCCTATTCTCTATGACTGACAGTAGTTCGATATCACACTGGCCACAAAGAGAACTCAAAGCCAGCCTCAGCAATAGAAACTCTGTGTGTGTACAGGCATGTACAGAAAACACAGAAAAAGGGCTGGAGAGATGGTTCAGGGGTTAAAACTCTGCCTCACAAGCAGAAGATCCTGAGTTCAGATCCCAGGGCCTATGTAAAAACACCAGGCAGAGTGAACGGGAGGGAAGAAGGAGGGCTCCCCAGAAAAAAGGAGCAAGGGGATCATGTTTCAGTAGAGAAAATAGGTCACCGTCAAGTATTGCATGTAAGTAGTGAGACATCTGGTAAGCTCACTCTTACTTCCCTTCCTGGTCATCTGCGACTGAAGAGGTTTGATCTCACCAATCAGGGAGGGTATAGGGACTGGCAGATAGACGGCAACCATCCTGCAAATGGGACACTAAATCCCCCTCACCGCGATGTCCTACACCTATTCCATCTACCTTTGAGTCTCCTCTTATAGTAAGATCTTCATTTAAACAACCTTTTATGTCTGGCTAGAAAGTGACCTTCAATACCAATCAGGATGGAGCCAAGGGCAGTGCAGGAAAAGCAAAACTGAAATCAACAACAAACCATAATTCAGAACATCAAAGACCCTACACTAATCAACTAGAACCAGACCAGCCAAATCTCTCCCCATCCTAAAACTCAGGGAAACTTGCAGAAGAGGGGGCGGCAAGATTATAAGAGCCTAAAGATGGGGAGGAGCAACGATATGCAAATACTCCACACAAGTTAAGGCTGTAGCAGCCATAGTCAGACTTGTGTGACCTGCACCATGGCTGACATGCAACAACCCCCCAAAGTCCAGCATGGATCACAGGCAGTGTGGGATCTTTAGCGGCAAGGGATTAACAGTCATGGTAGTGTTCCCATACTAACAGGGAGCCCAAAAAAGGGCTCCTGGCTATGCCACTGAGTCCTTATACCTCTCTAGGGTGGAGGACTCAGAGGAGGTTTGACATTCACACAAAAGAATGCTCCAGGGAATAAGAGGGGGAAAGAGAGAGGCACTGGGAAAAGGGGAGGGAGGGGGTGAAAGGAAGGAGAAAAGGGAGGAGAGTACAAGTGGGGACTAGAGAGGGGTGGAGGGAGGAAGAGGACAGGGTACCTATTGAATTTGTATGATTGGAGAAAATTAGTTTATTTATTTATTTATTTATTTATTTATTTATTTATTTATTTTAAATTTTTTTATTTATTTATTTTTTAAAAATACCAGGCAGAAACGGTGGCAGCTGAACTTCTGGCCCTGGTGGGCGGAGCCTGGGAAATCCCAGAGCAAAACAAAAAGGGGGTAGAATCAATCCAGGATGATTCCTGAAGTCACCCTTGGTCCTCCACAGGGACAGTGTAGTGCCCTCTCTCTCTCTCTCTCTCTCTCTCTCTCTCTCATACACACACACGCACACACACAAAAAAAAATTTAAACAAACTCAGAAAGAAAATTTTCTCTAGATAAGCCAAGAAAGGAGGCAAGCAGTCTCTAGATAGAAATCATATTGTCTCTAGATAAGCCAAGATGGCTAACCCCAAGCTAGCTGAGGCTACATACTTCACATATGTATTAACTTCTCATGTGTTGACGTCTTTGTGTTTGGTTCTTGCTGGAATTCTCTTCCTTAGAGTAAGAGGTAACTACAGCATCATCCCACAAGGTTGTGGTCACACATACATAGTTTGATTCCTATCTATGCAACCTCCGGCAACCCATTCCCCTCTTGAGGGTCCAATTCCCTCCGCCGCACATGAGCTATATCCTGGAAGATGCAAATGAGCAATAGCAAGACACCTGCAGAAATGTCTAGCGCAGAACAGGTGCGACCATGGGGTTATTTGGAAAGTGAAAACATGCATTTTTTCCCTCCACAAACCATTTCCCACTTACTTTAAAAATGAGCCCTTTCGGATCACACCATTGCCTAGTGAGTGTTCCCATGGGAAGTCCTGATCGTCAACCCTTGAGAAGTCACAAAAACCCTCTTATTGCTTAGGATTTCCAAGGCCCAGACCTACTTGGGTAAACAATGAAGGTGCTAATCACTGTCACTCAGAAAGTGAAGGTATCCCCTAATCCCTTAAATACACCACACAGGACCTTGGACATTTTTTTTAACACATAAAAAGGAATCGGGTCTCCAGGAATCCAAAGACTTGGGCCTATCCAGAATGTGCCATTTGGAGACAATTAGACTCTGATTCAGAATTTAGATGGGTAATGGAATGCTGTGATGTTGTGGGCGTGAGAGGCGCTCCCTATAAACCCGGAAGAAATGAAGCGCGGGGTAGAAGATGCCTTCCGGGATTTGGACAGATAACGGATGGATCAAGTGGATTAGCAAGGTTTCTTGGAGACTGATTGCCTCCTTTCCAGCTAAATCACAAAAGCACTTCACTGGAAGGAGAGGGCCCCACCCTGGCTGAGAGCTTAGAGACACAAAGCTGAGGGCTTCTAACCAGCTTGGGAGGCTGAGACTGGGGGGAGGGGTGAACCCCAGTAGTGGCTGAGGGACCACTGGTGTCCAGAGACATCTTCAACGTTTGCTTTCCAAAAACAAGCCCCCTTGCACACACAGATTTACTGCCCAAACAGTCTGGGAAGCAGGATTTTGTGTCTGACAGAGAAAAAGCATTTTGGACCAAGGATTTACAACGATGGAGAAACAACAGACATCCCGGGTGTTCTGCAGAATACCTGCAGCACAGACCAGGTGCAACCATGGGACTTCATGGACTGCTCGGTGTCCTCTGCCACACCAAAGACAGTGTCCGAACGGATGGGAGTACTGTATTTCAATAACATGTTCTTTATGGACACAGAATCTGAGTTTCATATAATTGTCAAGTGTCATGAAGTATCCTCACATACACACACACACACACACACACACACACACACACACACACACCAACCATTTAAAACTGTAAAAACCCAATCTTAGCACACACAGCACAAAAGCAGGTCAGCAGGTGGAATTCAGCCCTGGAAGTACATCTTGCCACGTCCGTGTCTAACCAATGCATTCTGAGGAATGCATGACCAGCTCCTGCGGCTTCTGGGTTCACAGAGACATCGCTAATGGAAGGGTGTGTGGACAGGTCTGAACCGGAACTGGTGCCATCTCAGAATGACGTGGGGTCTGTACCATTGAGCACGCACTGGGTCTCTGGCACGTCCCCAAGCCAAGCCAGATGCAGCAAAGCCCAAGTGGGCGTCTCCTGACTGCAGGACACCCTGAGCAAGCCGTGCCTGCTTTCCCTTCCCAGGTGCTGTTACATCTTTACAGTGTGTGCATCCGGCGGGAAGGGTACCTACTGCGCGGGAAGTTAGGGAACAAGCCAGGAAAATAAAGGAAGGAAACGAAAGCTCAGATCACAGAGTCGCCACGGAATTAACATCTGTTCCCAGGCAAATTTACCAATAATAATTCAGAACTTTATATTCTCCGGGCAAACAGACTCGTTTATGTGAAGCATTTGAAAATTCTGATGTTCGGTCTCCCCGGCCCGTGAAGGGCAGCAGAACGCAGTCTGCACTTGCTTATTTTGTATCTAAGCAACTGTCAGATTCCATATCTACTAATAAGAAAGGGTATAATTATACCCTGATACTTTAATTAGCAGCAGATGCCTGTGTTTGTGAATAAAATGTAAGATTTTTTTTTTTCTTTTAGCGGTCCAGAAGCTCGATTCTGTGCAAATTTCAGGTGTCTGGTGTCGGGCTATCTCAAATCCTGCAGATCAGAAGAAAGCGGCAAGAGGATTTTCCTATCGTTGCCAACCTCCGTGGGCACGTTCCTGTGGGTTCTGTAACATCGTTCTGGAAAAGATGGATACGTCTTCATTTACTTCACTATTTCTTTCCTGCCACAAAACTTACTCAACAACCTAACAGAGAAGGGAGAAGGAGGAACTCAGAGACTCAGGGCAGCCCACTATAAACCATGGGCATCTTTCTGGGGGCTGTTTTCAACTTCTCTATCATACACACACACACACACACACACACACACACACACACACACACGCACACACACGCACACACACACACACACACGCATGCATACATGCACGCACAAAATCCCTCTGGCAGAAAAACTTTAAAAAAACCAACTTCAAGCTAACTGATTCAGCTTACTTTTCTTGGGATGCAGGACAAGTTCCAATAATAAAAAATAGATAAATAAACTTCTTCAGATCTAAAAGCACTCAGATTGAGGCCTTTGGGGAAGGGCAAAAAAAAAAAAAAAAAAAAGATCAAATATGTCCTTGAAACCCCCAAAACTGCTGCTTCCTGGTTTCTGTCCAGTAAATGCAAGAGTCTTGGAGGCTTAAGACATCATCAGAATTCAAAATAAAGAGGGGGTGGGTGGGGAGCCAGCAAGAAGCCCTGGGCTGAATCCCCAGCATCACATAAACTGGGTGTGGGGGTGAATACCATAATCAGGAGATGGGGGCAGGAAGATCTGAGGTTCAGCATCTCCCCAGCTACACCAGGAGTTACAGACCATCCTGGACTGCATGAGACTCTATCTTTAAAAAGAAATTATGGGAGGGGGGAGTAAAGAGGAAAAGAAGGTGAAAAGGAGGAGGAGGGGGAAGAAGGAGGAGGGAGAGACTCTCCTGTCATTCTGCCACTCTCACTAGTCCATATTCTTCCAGTGACAGGTGGTCTGGGTCATAGACTAGCCCGTAGGCTCAGTGGGTAGCTACAAACTGATCCTGGCGCCACACAAGTTGTCCTCACAGGCCCCATATGTCCTGTCCCCAGCACAGTCCCTGGTGGTCGAGTCGGGATGCATTCTGACTTCGGCTCTCCAGCCCTACGTCTGAAAGAGCTAGGTTGCTGCAGTACTGGTTCTCTAGCCAAGCCTAGATTTTTGATTGCAGAGAGTAACTTGAGAACCTGCAGACTCCAACGCAAGTAGAATAAGAGGAACAAGTCCCCCCACCTCACCCCCATCTGCCACGGCTCCGAGTTCTTTTAGAGACCACTCCCACCAAACGCAAACACGCAGCAGACCGTCTTGTTCTGTGAACTAATCTCCAAATACATTCTCCACCTTTGACTACACTGACCTCATCGACCTTGCTGGAGCCAAAGACTGGCCAGGGTAGGCTCCCTAGGGTCACCTCACGATTCTGGGAACTAAAGCCCAGTCCCTCGTGGCCATGTATGGACCATATACCCCTTCCACCTAGGGATCACCGGGCTCCACACCCGAAGTCGGTCCCAGGGAACCCCAGAGGACTTTGGCCTTGGCCCATCTGGATCCGGCCTAGCCGCTGAGAGCAGAGGACCGAGAGATGAAAACCTCCCAAGTTCTTTGCGAGGTTCGAGGGGTCACCCGCGAGCATCCAAGAGGGGCGCAGGTACCCCGGGGGAGTCCGGTGCATGTTGGGAAAGGATGCTGTCTTTCAGCAGGCTGCAGCCCCCACTATCTCCCCTGCCCTCCTGCAGAACCCCATGGATGGGAAACTTTTTACCCAAACTTCATTCCCCGCAGCTGTGCCACTCCCAGCGGCTGGCTTCCCTCCCCCGAGGGGAGAGGCTGTGTTTAGCATAGCTAGAGGCAAAAAGAAGCAATTACGGAGGTCCAAATCTCTCCTTCCACCAGCCTTCCCAGGCTTGCCAGAGAAGTCTCGGTCTCCTTCATATCATCCCAACCATCGCCCTTCGTGACCCAATTGCGCTCAGCTATCCACCCCCCACCCTCGCCCCCGCCTCTGACAGTTGCCTGCGCCCCAAAAGTCTCCGGCCGATGCCTGTGCGTCTAGTGCCATCTAGCGCCCGCGCGCCGCCACGGCACCTTCCCCTGAGCGGCTTTGTTCGTTGGAAAGAAGTATTGGGGTGGGATTGGTCCGCCCCTGACCCCGGGGAAGCTGGCGGAGCTGTTCTGTCCGCCCCCCTACACCTCCTCCTAAAAGCAGCCCTGTCGCCTGTCCTTCTCAAGCCTCTCTCCCTCAGGAAGGACCTTGTCGAGTACTTCTAGGTGTTCCAATCACAAGGGGATCTTGTGAAAATGCAGGGTCCCGGGCTCAGTGGTAGACGCTTGCCTGACACTGAGGCAGAGGTTTGATCCCCAACAAGGAAGAATGAAGGGAAGAGGAGAAGGAGGAGGAGGAGGAGGAGGAGGAGGAGGAGGAGGAGGAGGAAGAAGGGAGGGAGGAAGGAAGGAAGGAAGGAAGGAAGGGAAGGAAGGAAGGTAAGGAAGAAGAAGGAAGGAAAGGAAAGGAAGGAAAGGAAGGGAAGGAAAGGAAGGAAGGAGGGAGAGGAAGGAAGGAGGAGAAGGAAGAGGAAGGAAGGGAGAAGGAAAGAGGGATGGGAGGGGAGGAAAAGAAGGAAGGAAAGAGGGAAGGAGAGAGAGAGGAAAGAAGGAAGGATAGAAGGGAAGGAAGGGAGAGAGGGAAGGAGGGAGAGAGGGAAGGAGGGAGGGAGGGAAGGAGAGAGGGAGGGAGAAAGGAAGGAAGGAAGGAAGGAAGGAAGGAAGGAAGGAAGGAAGGAAGGAAGGAAGGAAGGAAGGAAGGAAGGAAGGAAGGAAGGGAAGGAGAGAGAGATTCTGAGCTGGTAAAGTTCTTGTCTTGCAATTGTAAAGACCTAAGTTCAGTCCCCAGACTCCACTTGTAAAAATAATAAAATAAAAATCATAAAATAGGGCTGGAGAGATGGCTCAGGGGTTAAGTCTCTGCCTCTCAAGCAGAAGGACCTGAGTTTGGATCCAAGATCCCAGGTTTAAAAAAAAAAAAAAAAGCGCTAGGTAGAAATAGAAGCGGCCTGTACTTCCTGTTCTGGGAGACAGAGCCTGGGCATCCCAAGAAATAGCAACAGGGAAGGCAGCGAAATCCAGGATGATTCCTGATGTCACCCTTGGGTCTCCACAGACACACACAGTGCTCTCTCACTCTCTCTCACTCTTTCTCTCTCTCTCTCACACACACACATATAGAATGTCAAGTGTGATTTGCACTTATAATTCCAACACTAGGGAGACAGAGACAGGCAGATCCCAGTGACGGACTCGTCTCAAAATAAGGTAGAAAAATGACAGCTGGGGTCATCCTCTGGTCTGCATATACAGCGACATATGTACACGCGTACAGAGAGAGAGAGAGAGATAAGATAGACAAAGACAGAAAGAGATCAAGAGAGACAAGAGATAGAGAGAAGACAGACAAGACAGAGAAAGACACAGAGAGAGAGCGCGAGAAAGAGGGAGAAAAAGAAAGAGAGAGAGAGAGAAAGAAAGAGAAAGAGAAAAAGAGAGAAAGAAAGAGAGAGAGAGGGAGGGAGAGAGAGAAAGAGACAGAAAAAGGCAGAGAGCGCGAGAGAATGTATCATTTAAGCACAGTGCAGACTTTCCACTGCAGCCTGGGGACCCACCCTTCACGTATCTAACAATCTGAGAGCCTGCTAGAGCAGAGCTAGACGGGTGCAAGGAGCGTCAAAATGCTGAGACTCCTCTGCTCCACCTGACCGCAG
This sequence comes from Typhlomys cinereus, assembly GCA_023101885.1. Classification (NCBI taxonomy): domain Eukaryota; kingdom Metazoa; phylum Chordata; class Mammalia; order Rodentia; family Platacanthomyidae; genus Typhlomys; species Typhlomys cinereus. The sequence continues at coordinate 565,741 of JALPQD010000374.1, read as the reverse complement.
CAGGAGCCTTTGTGCGAAGCACTATCTGCTGGGACCAGTCAGTCCCCCAGGCCAGCAGACTAGAGGCGGGCGAGGTGCTGAGCTTGGGGGTCCACATCTGGACTCTGCCTCTTACAGTGTGACCTCGGGAAGGCACCGAGCCTTTCGCATCCTCCGTTTGCTCCTCTGTGGAATGGGAATAGCCAACTAAGGTTCTTACACGTGCACACACACACACACACACACACACACACACACAGCCCTGTGGCCAGCTCTGAGTGTGGCGCAGGGTGCGGCAGGGAGAGGCAGCCAAAGCCCTGCTGTAGCTGTGTGCTACAGAAATGACAGGCATCCTGGGCCCGAAGCTCTCACTCTGAGAAAAACCAGGCAGCGGCAGCAAGGAGGGATGAAGGACAGACAGGACCTGCCAGAAACCCCCTGGTTTCTGGTGCAGTCCTGGAAGCCGTGTCTGCCGTAGAGGACCCCCAAGGACCATCCAGGCTGGCTGAGGTCAGCCATGGGCGTGCACACACACACTTGATGGGGGATGGCTTTGACTTCCTCTTCCATCTAACTTTTCTACATTTCCTGGGTGTCACAGTGAGGCACAGGTGTCAACCTGACAGTTGAGGGTTCAAGCTCTGGGCACATTTGTAGAGAATTAATGGTTGAGTTAAGCCCAGAGCAAACCTGCAGGAGATTGTCTGGCTGCTGGGGAAGGCCCAGCCCATGGTGGTGGAACTAGGCCCTGGAACAAAATACAGAGAGCTGGTTGGGAGAGTCGGCATCTTTGTGTACACTTGGCCAGACATGCTGGTCTGGCAAGTAAGGATCGTCCCTCTCTCAGTTATTAGGTGGAGAGGTGTGGCCAGTTCCCTCGGCGTTGGTGTGAGCTCTACTGTCAAGCTGGACTGAGAACTGTAACAATTCTTTGTAAGAGACAATAAGCTCCTCATTCCCTTAAGCCGTTTGATGGTGATTTATCAGAAACTGTGCAAAGGAACTGCAACATGACCCTTATTTCAAGACAGGAACATTAAAATAGCTACAGAATAAAGAGGGGGAACAGGAGCATGGCTCTATCCCTAAAGGGCTGCTACTCAAGCCTGAACTGCCTGAATTGGGACCCCAAGATTCCACACAAAAGCCGGACACAGTAGCAGAAGCCTGTGTAATTCCAGCAAACCTGCAGGAAGTAGGAGGCAGAGGCCAGAGACACCCCAGATATGGGCAGACCAGCCTGGCTTCCATAGAAGAAGAAATAGCCTCTGACCTCCACATACACACTGCCCTCTCACACTTGCACACTTGCATGTGCACATGCACATACATACCTAGGTAGTTTTAGCATGCTGAGAAGGCCATTGAAGGTCTTTGAGGTCTTTGGGGGTCTCCCCCCCTGGGATTATCCTGAGGGAACACACCTTACTATTCTGGAGGAACTGGTTCTAATCCTCCACAGAGATAAGGTACCAACTCCTCCCAGTCTTCTACTGATGAAGGATATGCAGATGAGCTCTCCATTGCAGACAGAGCTAAATTACTCAAAAGAAATTCCTTGTGACCCATGATCACCTGGGCAGGGCCCTGATGTGAGCAGACCAGTGAGCTGTCAGGCACTGTTACCCTGAGGACGAGGACTGGAGATGGGAAGCTCCCTGGGACTCACTGGGCGGTCAGCGTAGTCAGCAAGCCCCTGTCTCCAAAGACAGGTATGTGGCTTCCGAAGAACCACACCTCAAGTCCATCTCTGGGCAACACACACACACACACATACACACACACACCTACATAACACATACACACACACACAAATACATATACACACACAGGCACATACACACACATATATATACACACACATACAGGCACATACATACACACGCACATACACACATGTAGACACACACAGGCAGGCATTCATGCACACATGTAGATGTACACACAGGTAACATATGCACATACATACATACATACAAGCAAATGCACATGTACACATATGCACACACACACAAGCACATGTATATGCACACTGTCATAGTTGGGCACAGGTGTCAATTTGACAGTTGAGGGTTTGAGCTCTGGGCACATTTGTAGAGAATTAGTGGTTGAGTTAAGCCCAGAGCAAACCTGCAGGAGATTGTCTAGTTGATGGGGAAGACCCAGCTCATGGTCGGTAGGACTAGGGCCTGGAATAAATCATGGAGAACTGGTTGAGGAAGTCGGCATCCTTGTGTACACTTGGCCAGACATGCTGGTCTGGCAGTAGGGATCGTCCCTCTCTCAGCCATTATGTAGAGATGGTGTGGCCAGTTCCCTCGGCCCTGGTGTTGGTGTGTGCTCTCCCGTCAAGCTGGACTGAGAACTGTAACCAGGAATCATAAGAGAAGATAAACCCCTTGTTCCCTTAAGCTGTTTGATGGTCATTTATCAGCAACTGTGCACAAACCGCAACACCGAACAAGGACACACCCCGACTTCGTTGCTTAAGGATGGTTGGGGTGGGAGGGGGGCCACGTGTTCGGAGGGTCTGACGAGTCTTCCGTCGCTCGGCTGAGGCGGCAGCTGGGCGTTCTTCAGACCCAGAACCTTCTTTCTATTTCCTCCTTTGTTCCTTCCCCCCGGCAGACATCTCACTTCATCCTCGTGCACAAAAGGAAAATGATTGCTAAGGTCTTAACCCTCTTTTCTGTGAAGAGGAAAGAAAAATAAGATTGTTTCCTCCTTGGTGATTTGTCAGAAAGGCCTAGAAGGCAAAATTAAATCTGAGATCAAGGGGAACCTTGAACAGAGTGAGGCGCCTGCCCTCGGGGCTCGGGCCCCTCTGAGTCCTGCCCGCTTCTGGCCAGTGACCCAGCTCGGGAGGGATGCGGCCTGTGCCTCTATTCCCGGATGGGGGGGGTGTTTAATATTCCAACCCACTGGGTTCCCCTTTGCAGGGCCACCACGCTTCTCGAGCAATGCAGGGGACTTGGGGGTAGGGGAGGCTTGACATACCTGAGGAGGGTCTTGAGGGTCAGAGACGGGCAATGAGCAGCCTGGCACCCTGTCTATCCCCTGGAGGTTCCCTCCCCCCAACTCGGGAGTTAGGCTGATTTGAGATTTTTCTCTTTTCTTCTTTTCAATCACAAGTAACTGCAGTCTAAACTGTCACAAATACAAAAATAACATCTCTCTGCAGTTGAAAGCACTTTCCAGAGTGGGAGCTTCCTGCCTCTCCACGTTCAGCTGGCGAGCACGCGCTGCCTCGTCGCGCTGCCGCCCTGGCCCGGCTGGTACGGCCGCCACTTTCTGTCTGACCCTCTGGTCTTCTGAAGTCCATTCTCCTGTCTCAGCCTCTTTGTGCTCTCCTCCCACCTGCCAGACTCTCTAGGGGAATCTCACACACTCACACTCTCACACACACACACTCACTCACACACACACACACACACACACACACATACACTCACACACATACACACACACATACACACACACACATACACATACACACATACACACACTCTAAGGGAATCTAACAGACACACACACACCACATATACACATACACACACACACATACACACACACACACATATACACATACACACACACTCTAAGTGAATCTAACAGACACACACACATACACACTCTAAGTGAATCTAATACACACATACACACACACTCTAAGGGAATCTAACAGATACACTCAACACACACATACACACACACATACACACATACACACACTCTAAGTGAATCTGACAGACACACACTCACTGTAAAGGAATCTGATGCATACACACACGCAAACACACACACACACACTCACTCACTCACTCTAAGAGAATTTGGCATAACGTTCATAACCACCTTTCATCCACCCCAACGTCCACCCTTCTGCATCTTCTAGACGCAGCTGGAATGAATTCAAGTCTCAGCCCAGCGTGGCACAGAACTGCCGAAGTTAATGTGGAAGACGTGGCAGCTTGGGGAGGCAGCTCAGGACGTGGAGCTATTTATAGACTCTTCAATATGCAGAGCTGTTGCTTTACAATTCCCATTAACCCCTCTGAGATTTGAACCGTCAGATTAATTTCCCAGTTCTCTGAGGAATGCTGGCCTTGGTTAACCCCATTAGGACATTTTTCTTTGGGGGTTCAATTCTCTGCATGAAAAAAAGAAAATCTCTCAACATCTTCATGAGCCTGCTCGATTTACTTTGTGCTTCTTCAGTTGGAAAAGTAAAATAACAACAATCATAATTCTAGAATTCCAGATCACAAGAATTCCAGGCACCTTTCGGAACAAACGGAACTCACAACAGGGGAGGATAACTAAAAGAAATGATCCAGGACTTGCATTGGCAAAAGGGCAGGGTAATGGGGCTGGGGAGACAGCCAAAGCAGATAAGTACTCGCTACACAAGTAAGAGGACCTGAGTTCAAATCCCCAGAACCCACATCAAAAGCTGGATGTGGCAGTGGGTGCTTGTAACCCCAGTTCGAGGGACAGAGGCTGTGTGGAAACAGAAGGGTCGAGGCACCTGTTGGCCACCAGGCTCACTCCAGGTTCAGTGAGCAGAGAGTTATAGAGCAGGACACCCAGCGTACTCCTCCTGCCTGCACACACACACACGCACATATGTATACATACATGCATACACGCACACATATGCTACACTTATACATATGCACATATAAAGCACACTACTGCAAGCACACACATATACAGATGTGAGCACACACATGTATACACATATATCATACATACCATAATATATAATATATATAATGGTTATATGCATAACTTGAAGCATTTGCTTCAACCAAAACATTCATCCATGAATGACCGAGTCCCATCTCTGCCACCAGCAACTTTGGACCCAGCTTGCTCTCCCGTGGTCCTCAGCTGCCTTCTGTATAAATTAAGAAATGAACCCAGCTGAAGAGCGTCTGGGTGGTTTCCGAACATTCTGGAGCATCGAATTCCTCAGCTGATGTTACAGAGGAGTGGGCAGTGTAGCTCAGCGGGCGGGGTGTTTGCCCGGCATCCGGCAACTGCGCCCCAAGAGGAGAACGGTGTGCCCTGATTTATACCCCAACGACCTCATCAAGTGAGTCCAGATAAGGCAGCCAGAATGCCCAGGGAGGTAACATTAAGCTGAAACCCAAGGGCCAGCAAGATGGTTCGGTGGGTAAGGCGACTGTGGAACTGAGTTCAATCCCCAGAAGCCCACACAGTGGGGAGAGAGAACTGACTTCCAAGAGTTGACCAGCGCACCACAGCATCCACACACTCTCTCTCTCTCTCCCTCCCTCCCTCCCTCATATTTAAGCTGAGACATGAGGGTGGGGAGGTGCATGGTGGGCAGAGGGCCCCCCCATGTGCTGTCACTGGTGAAAGAAGACCACGGAGCTGGTGGTGGCCTCCCAGGGCTGCGGGGTGGGCAGGGGTGGGACGCACGAGCCAGGCAGGAGGCCATGGCGACTGAGTCAGAGCTTGGGAGTAACGCGCCTTAGCTACTTTTCTCACGGCCGAGGCAAACGGCCCAGCAAATGCAACCTAGGGACAGGTCTGTCTGGTCATCAGAGGGGACATTCCGGCGCAGCTGGGCATGACAGGACTGTTCGCCCGCGTGCTTAGCTCACTTTCTCCCTTTCATGAACCCCAGGGCCTCAGCCTGTGGGTGGAGCCGCCATGTTTAGAGGGGTCTTTCCGCCTCCATTGTCACTGTCTAGAATCTTCCTCACAGCTATGCCAGAGGTCTAGCCCCGTGGTGAGTCTAGATCCTGTCAGGTCGAACGTCAATGCTAATCATCGCACCAAGACCGGTAGCGTGCACTCCTGACTGAAATTCTGCCCCTCACTCCGGATCTGGGCCCTTGGGTAATATAACTAATGCAGTTGATCCTCTCAAAGCATGGGGTCCATTGCTGGTTCTTCAAATATAAGGGGTCTTGCTTCTTTTGGGGACCAAATAATGGAGAGGCAGTGATGTATCCATTTGGAATTTGGGCCCCAAGGTAGCATGCAGACTACACTCTCTTGTTCTTAATACCCTCTTGAGAACTTGAAGGATGAGATTCTTGTATATACATTATTGACATTGTCAAGGAATTAACTTTAAAAAGAAAACGTACTGGGGCTGGAGAGGTGGCTCAGGGGTTAAGCCTCCGTCTTGCAGGCGGAAGGTCCTGAGTTCGGATCCCAGATCCCACGTATAGACACCAGGTGGAAGCGGGGGCGGCCTGCGCTTCTGGTCCTGGTAGGGCGGAGCCTGTGAATCCCAGGGCAGAAGGAGGTAGAGGAGGCCATGGTGGTTCGCGAATTCGTCCGTGGTTCTACACATACACAGACACACACACACACACACAGACACGCGCACGCACATACATACACACATGCACTCAGTTGAATAAATAATAAAAATAAAAATAAATTAAAAAAAAAGAAAATCTACTGGGTAAATATGGTAAACATTGGTATCTTATTACCCATTATCAATTCTCCCTATCTTCATTTGTAGGACCATGTTTTTTTTTCATGGTTGCAAGGAGACGTGAGCTATGCTTAACTTTCCCGGTTCCCTTGCAGCTAGTCATGGCTCTGTAAACTATTTCCAGGCTTCCACGAGAGCGACTGTTTTCCAGATACAGACCCTATTTTGAACATCTTCCTCTTGGGGGAATGGAATGACAGCATGCTGTCTGAAGGTACAGCAACCACCTGTGGAAATAAGAAGGCAGTCACCGAAAGGGAGAGCAGGAGACCAGAGAGGCTGCTGGGTAGTGACTTCTTGTTTGAGGAGAATATAATTGCAGCTTCCTAGTGCTAGTCACGACTCTCCCCTGAAACTTCCTTCCCTGGTGTCATAGTCAGACACAGGTGTCAACTTGATGGTTGAGGGTTCGAGCTCTGGGCACATTTGTTGAGAATTAGTCGTTAAGTCCAGAGTGAACCTGAAGGAGATTGTCTGGTTGTTGGGCAGACACAGCCCATGGTGGGGGGGACTAGGTCCTGAACAGGTGAATAAAATTCAGAGAGCCGCTCCCTCTTTCGCCCCACCCCCGCTCCGCCGGTCGGGACGCGTAGGCGAGATCCAGCCGGGCCTCAACGCGCGCTCTAGGACCCCAGGTCAGCCCACGGGGACCCGGCTCCGACTCCCGCCATCCAGCCGGAGCCGCGCGGGGGCCGAGGGACGAGGAGGACCTCCCCCTGCGCCCGGGCCCCGCCCCAGCTGCCCTCGGGTTAAATAGCTCCACGCCGACGCGCCCATCCTCCCTTTTCGCCCCACCCCGCTCCGCTGGTCGGGACACGCACGCGGTCCACCCGGGCCTCACCCCGCGCCCTAGGTGAGTCCCCGTTCAGGCCCCGCCCACCAGTACCCCAGGCCAAATAATTCAGTTTAGTGAAATTGAGAGATCTTAAGAGTTAAAATGACAATGCCAAAGTCAAAGTGCAAATCCATGAGAAGCAACACTCAAGTAAACAAATCTCCCACTGAAGAAATTAATCCCATAATGTTAGACTCCAACAAGAACAAACCCACGGAAAAAGGCCAAGAAAGCCTCACCCAAGATAAAGACGTTCAAAATATGATCATTACCATGTTCAATACTATGAAAGAGGAAATCCGGGAGGAATTACATAATCGAATCAATCGCTTTGAAGAGGAACACAACAGACATCTGGAGGAGTTGAGAAAAACAGTGCAAGAAACAAAAAGTGGCATAGAACAGTTAAAACAAACTCAAGCAGAGTTTAAAACTGAGCTAAAAGACAAGTTATCTTCAACCCAGAACGCCACAGAGAGTCTTATCAACAGAACTAATGAAGCAGAAAACAGAATTTCAGACCTTGAAGATAAAGTGGGAGTACTAACCAGCTCAATGGAAGAGGTTGTTAAAGCCAAAAAGATACTTGAGAGAAATATCCAAGAGATATGGGACACCCTGAAGAAGCCTAACATGCGTATTCATGGAATACCAGAGCAAGAATCTCAAAATACCACCCCTGAGGAAATTTTTCAAACGATCATCAAGGAAAACTTTCCTCATCTAAAAAAAGAGAGGCCCATTCATATACAAGAGGCATTCCGCACCCCAAACAGATACGACCAAAATAGAAGCACACCGCGGCAAATAATAGTTAAAACACTCCACATTCAAGATAAAGAACTGGTGCTGAGAGCTTCAAGGGAGAAAAAACAAGTCACTTTTAAAGGCAAACCTATTAAAATAACAAATGACTTCTCAGTCGAAACAGTAAAAGCAAGAAGAGCTTGGAGAGACATACTTCAAGTATTGAATGAGCAAAAATGTCAACCCAGGCTGATTTACCCTGCAAAACTATCAGTCATGATCGAGGGAGAAAGAAAAATTTTCCAGCACAAAGACAACTTTAAGGGATACATGGCCACCAAACCAGGCCTTCAAAAACTGCTAGAAATGATACTCAAGCGTGAAGAAAAAAACAGGCATATCCAGGAGAACAGAAGGCAAATATAACACCATTAAAAGCGAAGCAATATACTTATAAAAGCTACTAAACATAATAAATGTCTGGAATTAACAATAGTTTCTCCATTATAACACTAAATGTTAATGGACTTAATTCACCGATCAAGAGACACAGATTACAAACTTGGATTAAAAATCACAATCCATCAATCTGTTGCCTGCAGGAAACCCATCTCACCACAAAAGATAGGCATGCTCTAAAAATAAAAGGCTGGTCAACAATTCTACAAGCAAATGGAAGCAGAAAACAGGCAGGGGTAGCCATTATGCTATCAGACAAAGTGGATTTCAAACCAAAAAAAATTATAAGAGACACGGATGGATACTACATTTTAGTCAGAGGTACAATTCACCAGGAAGATTTCACAATACTGAACATATATGCACCCAATACGGGCCCCTCCACATTCATTAAGAAAACCCTACAGCGTCTAAAGCAAGAAATCAACCCCCAAACGATAATTCTTGGGGACTTCAACACCGCCCTCTCTACATGGGATAGATCAACAGGTCAAAAGCTTAACAGAGACACTTTGGAACTTAATCAAACCCTGAAAGAAATGGACCTCACAGATCTCTATCGAACTTTTCACCCACGCACCAAAGAATACACATTTTTCTCAGCAGCACACGGAACTTTCTCCAAAATAGATCACATATTGGGCCACAAAATGAATCTACACATGTACAAGAAAGTTGAAATTCTAACCTGTGCCCTATCAGACCACCACGGCCTAAAGCTGGACATCCACAACACATCAAACAAGAGAAAATACTCTAACTCCTGGAAACTTAACACTATGATGCTGAATGAGAACTGGATTCAGGAAGAAATTAAAAAGGAAATTCAAGATTTCCTGAAAGTGAATGATAACGAAAATACAACTTACCAAAATCTCTGGGACACAATGAAAGCTGTTCTAAGAGGTAAGTTCATAGCTCTTAATGCCCACGTCAAAAAAATGGAAACATCAGAAATAAACAACTTAACAATGCAGCTTAAAGCTTTAGAGAAACTAGAGCAATCTGATCCCAAAAGCAGTAGAAGAGAAGAGATTAGCAAAATAAGGGGAGAAATATCTGAAATCGAGACTAAGAAAACGATAGAAAAAATCAACCAATCAAAAAGCTGGTTCTTTGAAAAAATCAACAAGATTGATACACCCCTAGCTAAACTAACCAAAAGCAAGAGAGAGAAAACCCAAATTAACAAAATTAGAAATGAACATGGAGTTATCACTACGGATACCCAAGAAATCCAGAGAATTATAACATCATATTTCAAAAACTTATACTCTGTGAAGTTTGACAACACAAAAGAGATGGATGAATTTCTAAGTAAATACAACTTACCTAAATTGAATCAGGAAGTTGTGAATTACTTAAATAGTCCTATAACATATAAGGAAATTGAGGAAGTAATCTCGAATCTTCACACCAAAAAATGTCCTGGACCAGATGGATTCAGCACAGAGTTCTACAAGACATTTAAGGAGTTAATAACACCAATACTCCTTAAACTGTTCCATCAAATAGCAAAAGAAGGAACACTACCAAATTCCTTCTATGAAGCTAATATCGTTTTAATCCCAAAACCTAATAAAGATTCACTTAAAAAAGAAAACTATAGGCCGATCTCCCTGATGAACACAGATGCAAAGATTCTCAACAAAGTCTTAGCAAATCGGATTCAAAAACATATTAAAAATATCATTCATGGGGACCAAGTAGGCTTCATCCCCGGCACACAAGGTTGGTTCAACATACGCAAATCAATAAATGTAATTCATCATGTAAACCAGTCCAAAGTCCAAGACCACATGATACTCTCGATAGATGCAGAAAAAGCTTTTGACAAGATCCAACAGCCTTTTATGATCAAAACGCTAGAGACAGTAGGAATGGAAGGAACCTTTATCAATATAATAAAAGCTGTATACAACAAGCCCACAGCAAGGATTATGCTCAATGGGGAACAATTGGAAGCATTCCCACTTCGATCAGGAACAAGACAAGGCTGTCCACTCTCACCACTTCTATTCAATATTGTACTTGAAGTCTTAGCCGAAGCCATAAGACAAGAAAGGGACATAAGAGGGATTCAAATTGGCAAGGAAGAAGTCAAGCTATCTCTATTTGCAGATGACATGATCTTATACCTGAGTGATCCCAAAAACTCCACCAGGAAGCTCCTGGAACTAATTGAGAAGTTCAGCAGGGTGGCAGGATACAAAATAAATGTGCAAAAATCAGAGGCCTTCCTATATGCCCAGAATGAAAGAAGTGAAAAAGCCATGAGAGAAACCATACCATTTACTATAGCCCCTAAAAAAATGAAATACCTTGGTATAAATCTAACTAAGGAGGTAAAAGACCTTTACAATGAAAACTTTAAAACCCTAAAGAAAGAAATTGCAGAAGACACCAGAAGGTGGAAAGACCTCCCTTGTTCCTGGATTGGCAGAATCAACATTGTAAAAATGACCATCCTACCAAAGGCAATATACAGATTCAATGCTATACCAATCAAAATCCCAAAGCAATTCTTCAAAGAAGTTGACCAAACAATCTCAAAGTTCATATGGAGGCACAAAAGACCCAGGATAGCAAAAACAATCCTGAGTAACAAAAACACGGCTGGAGGTATTACCATACCAAACCTAAGTCTATACTACAAATCCATAGTTATAAAGACAGCCTGGTACTGGCTCCAAAATAGACACACAGATCAATGGATAAGGATTGAAGACCCAGATATAAGCCCACAAAGTTACAGCCATTTGGTCTTTGACAAACGGGCCCAAAGAATCCAATGGAAAAAGAACAGCATCTTCAACAAATGGTGCTGGCAAAACTGGATCTCCACATGCAGAAGATTAAAGCTGGACCCGTACTTGTCACCATGTACAAGACTTAATTCCAAATGGATCAAGGACCTTGATATCAGGCCAGAGACTTTAAAAGCCATAGTTGAAAGGATAGGGAACTCCCTGGAGCTGATTGGGCTAGGCCAACACTTCCTAAACAGACATCCAATGGCACAGTCACTGCTACCAACTCTCAACAGTTGGGATCTTGTGAAATTAAAGAGCTTCTGTTCAGATAAAGAGATTGTCACACGAGCTCAAAGGCAACCCACAGAATGGGAGAAAATCTTCACTAACCACATATCTGACAGAGCTCTACTGTCCAGAGTGCACAAAGAACTTAGAAAATTAAACTCCAAGGAAAACACTGGCCCAATTAAAAAATGGGCCCTGGAACTTCAAAGAAACTTTACCAGGGATGAAATTAAAATGTCTAACAATTATCTTAAAAAATGCTCCACTTCCTTCGCCATCAGGGAAATGCAAATCAAAACTTCCCTGAGATATCATCTCACCCCGGTCAGGATGGCAAAAATCCACAGTACAAACAACGACAAATGCTGGAGAGGATGTGGGGAGAGGGGAACTCTCCTACATTGTTGGTGGGAATGCAGGCTCATACAGCCACTCTGGCGAGCCGTCTGGAGATTCTTAAAGAAATTAAAGATTGAAATGCCATATGACCCTGCTATCCCACTTTTGGGAATAACCCCCCAAGCAGCAGAGGTTCGCCTCGATAGCACAAGCTCGACCATGTTCATAGCAGCACTGTTTACAATAGCAAAGTCATGGAATCAACCTAAATGTCCAACAGTTGACGAGTGGATAAGGAAACTGTGGTACATCTATATAATGGAGTACTACTCAGCCATCAAAAATGATGAATTACTGGAATTTGCTGGGAAATGGATGTCATTAGAAAGAATTATATTAAGTGAAGTATCCCAAACCCAGAAAATTAAGCGCCGTATGTACTCCCTAATAGGTGGCTCCTAGTACCAAACTCGCCCAGCCCACATTGGGACACTCAAAAGTAAACCTATGTAACACAGTAATTGCAAGGATTATGAACAAGAGAGATGGGTTAGGAGGGCCACACCAGAAACAAGGAGAGAGGAGACCATGTTACAGCAGAGAAAATAGGCCTCCATCAAGGTCTGCAAGTAAGTAATGAGAAACCTGGTTAAGTTCACAGACGTTCTTTCCTGATCTCACCAGAAGGGGAGGGCATATAGTCTAGCAGATAAAAAGTAATCATTTTGCAAATGGGTGATGGACCCCTCCCTCAGTGAGGTTTCCTACTCTTATTACATCTACCCTTGAATGTGCTATTACAACAAGACTCCAGTTTAACAGCTTTTTGTCTCTGGCCAGGGGGTGACATACAGTGCCCAGCAGAATGGAGTGAAGGGAATTGCAGGAGCAGCAAAACTGCAAAAGAAAATCAACAAACCACAATCCAGAACTTCAGAGACTCTATATCAATCACATAGAACTAGGACAGCCTAATCTCTCCCCATCCTGGAGCTCAGGGACATTTGCGGAAGAGGGGGCGGTAAGATTGTAAGAGCAAAAGGATGGGAGGAGCAACGATTTGCAAGATTCTCAACAATAGTTGGGGCCAAAGCAATCATAATGGAACTTTGCATGCCCTGCGCAATGTCCAGCGCACTGTTGCCCTCATAAAGTCTAGCATCTGTTAAGGGCACCGAGACCCCTGGAGGCAAGGGATTGACAGCCATAGTAGTAATCTTATGCTTAAGGGGAACAAGAGAAAGGGCTTATGGAAATGCCACTGGGTCCTTATATGTCATCGGAGAGGAGGACCCAGTGGAGAGTTAGGCGCACACAATAAAGGACTCTCTGGGAATTGGGGGGGAGACACTGGGGGAAGGGGAGGGGGGAGGGAGGGAACTGGTAAAAAATTTTAAAATGTATAATTAAATTTTTAATAAAAAAAAAAAAAAAAAAATTCAGAGAGCCAGTTGAGGGAGTCGGCGTCCTTGTGCACACTTGGCCAGACATGCTGGTCTGGCAAGTAGGGATCGTCCCTCTCTCAGCCATTACCTAGAGGCAGTGTGGCCAGTTCTCCTGGCCTTGGTGTTGGCATGAGCTCTCCTGTCAAGCTGGACTAGGAACCGTAACCAGTAGTCGTAAGAGACAATAAACCCCTTGTTCTCTTAAGCCGTTTGATGGCCATGCAGGTGAGCTGCAACACCTGGTGTAAGAACTGTTTCCTGTCCATGCCTGTATCTCCAAGCACCTATAGCCCAGGTGGGCGCAGAGCAGCCCCTCCTCGGGAGGCCTCTGCTGCATCAATACATCAAGAAAGACCGCGTGGCACACAACAGCTGGGCACGTGTCCGGGGGTCTCAGCCCAGCACCACGCGGTTGGCAATGCTCCCTCCTGGCAGCACGAAGCGGAGCAAGCTGCTTTCATCGGCACTTCGCAAAGCGCCTCATTTTCGCCCTGCGTGCTGCTCTTAAACTTGCAAAGCTGCCGCCATCGAGCGACCACAGAGGCCCCTCTGTGGCTGTGACTGTCCCGGGACAGGGCTCGGGCTGTCCACCGGAAGCAGAGGATGCCCACTGCAGACCAGTAATGGGAACACCAGTTAATGAGTTGGTGATGCCAAGAGCCCCAGCGGGTGGTGGGTCGAGAGGGGGGGCAGAGGCCAAAGACTTAAACCACCCCCATAAAACATCTGCAAATAGGACTCCAGGAGGCTGCAGGGAGCCCCCAGATTCTGTCTACTATGCACCATTAGCGCTTGGAGAGGAGCAGCGCCCTAAGCGTAGGCACCATGCACGTCTCAGGAGCAACACGGCGGCACCTCGACGGCACCATGTCTCCAAGGACAGGAATGGAAGCGGACTGCCAGCTTCAAAGGGGTCCTAGAAGACACTGCGGCTCCCCCTCACCAAGGAAAGTGTGGGTTTATTTTTCCACAGCTTTACTGAATGTGAAGCAAAAAAAAAAAAATGTAGGTGACCCAAACTGTCTGGTTTTCTCTATTGTCGCTGTTGCTGTTGTCATTTCCTGCTTCTCCTTTTCCTCTCTTTCAGCCGCATCTCTTGGATGACCCCTGAAACGGCCACCAGAGCTCTGTAGCTTGCAGCTGGCTGCATTTTGTGCCTCCATTTTTTTGCGGCTCAGTCCTCAGCTCTTCCCTTAACACAGAGGACACCCGGTCCCCCACAAATGCGCCCCCACCTGACTCTCCAAAATGAGGACAAGCACATCGCTTCCTGCCACTTCCACAGCGGAGCGGGTACAGCTGTAACCCAACAGTCCCCCCACACACACACAACAAGAATTAATCCTGCCAGCCACGAGCAGAGGTGGATACCAGGTACCACTTCTCAACGGTTTAAGAAATGTGACCTGGAGAATCACCTCAATTTTGTCACCTGCCAAGTGAGGTGCTTGTAACTGACCCCAACATCAAAGGGGTGTGATAAGAAATGTGTGTACAACGTCTTTAAAATGCCTGCGGTTTCTCGGAGGGAGGGGGAAAAAAAATGGAGTATGAGATCGGAATGTAAACTGAAGTGTGTCTTGGTCGTAATGAATGAGACAGGTTATTAGACCGCAAAGCAGAAAACTACTTAGAATTCCAGCCAGGCCAAGCCCTGGAACCTGAGGATCTGGGATGACGGGAGAGATGCGCGGGTTAACGGTGACCTGTGGTAACAGTCTCCAAGGAGCAGAGGGAAGGGCCCACCCCACACGGCTCTGCCCACACTACAGCTACCATCGACCCCCACGCATGAGCTTTTGTCCCCCAGACTGTCCAACCATCAAACACAGCCAGTCACCGGACCAGCACCCCAGTCACCGTCACAGACAACAGCCAGTCCCCCGTTACTTCTTACACTTTGAATGCCCTCCATTCAAAGACTTGTGTGGGGCCGGCGAGATGGCTCCGTGGGTAAGGTTTGCTTCCCAGAAGCCCACGTGGTCACAGCACGTAGGCACACCTCCACGCAACTCTCTCTCTCCCCCCCCCTTATCTCCTCTCTCAAATAAATGGAATTTTTCTTATGTATGCGTGTGTGTTTGCCTGTAGAGGAGGAGCACATCTGGGTGGGCATATATACACGCGCGTACTTGAGTGTGTTGCCTGTGAAGGCCCAAGGGTGATATTAGGAATCAACCCACTGTATTCTTAGGAGTGCGGCTCTCTAATTAAACCCAGAGCAGCCATTAGGACGTGTCTGGCCAGCCAGCCTGCTCTGGGGATTCCGAGGCTCTGCCTTCCGGAGCTGGAATTACAGGTAAGCTGCCACACCCAGCCAACATTTTTTACATGGGATCTGGGAATCTGAACTCAGGTCCTTTTGCTTAACAAGCAGAGACTTTATCCACTGAACCATCTCCCCAACCCCATAAAGATTTTTTTTTTAAGGTTCGTGTGTGAATGCTTAGTCCTAAGTTGACAGAAAGGCTAGGAAAGGCCTAGGTGAAGGAGGGGGGGATGGGATGGGAGGTACTTGGAGACTGTATCCTAGCCAGGCTCCGCCCCTCTCCCACTCTGCAGCTGATCAGCCAGAGGTGAACAGCCGCCTCCACACATGCCTCTGTTCCGCGATGCTGCGCTTCTCCAGAAACCCCAAGACACCAAAGCAGAGGGCCAGAGATCAGACCCTTTGTGGGCAACAGAACTAATTCTTACTGAAACTGTCCTGTGGCTAATACATCAACCCCTCAATGCTAGCAACCATGGCGCGCGCGCACACACACACACACACACACACACACACACACACACACACACACACGCCTTTATCAACAACTACTTTACCACCACGCCCCTCCATTCCACTGTCATCTGCCCTGGTTCTCAGGGTTAGGTCCATAGGGAAAAGGAACAGAGAGCAACTCTGAGACGGTGTGTAGTGGTCCCCGTGGAGGATCATCACAAAGAGAAGCTAACCCAAGGGAGACTGATTGGAGCTGAGGAGCCTGGTAGCCGAGGGAACCACAGTGTGTACCATTAAAGTGAGAGAGTGTGGGCTGGAGAGATGGCTCAGGAGTTAAGCTTCTGCTTTGCAAGCAGAAGGTCCTGAGTTCAAATCCCATATCGCACGTAAAAATGCCAGGCAGAAATGGCAGCAGTCTTTACTTCCTGTCCTGCAAGATGGAGCCTTGGAAACTCCAGAGCAAAGCAAAGAAAGGGCAGCTGCAACCCAGGGTGATTCCCAGAGTTACCCTTGGACCTCCACAGGCACATAGAGTGCCCTCTGATACACACGCACACGCATGTACAAACAAAAAATTAAATAAGTAAATTTTAAATGGGAGAGCATTAGAACAGAAGAGACAGCTTCAAGTCAGGGAGAACAAGGGAGCACCCCATGGACAGCAAGGGGAGGAGGGGAGCCCAACGCACAACGCACAGCCCCAGACAACAGGGGTGTCCACCTTTCATGGCCTTCAGAATATTGCTATGGAGTCACTAGAGAAGCAGGCGTGGCGGGGAGGGGAGAGGAAGAAGAGAACGTTGTGGGGGGAGGCTAGGGAGACACAAGGTGGGTCAGGGTGGGGGTCAGGGGTCTAGGGAGTCAGAAGGGAATGGGGAGCCAGGAACTCAGAAGGGGTTCAGGGTGGGGGCCGGAGGGCCAGGGAATCAGAAGGGGATGGGGGACCAGGGAGTCAGAAGGGGGTCAGGGTGGGGGTCAGGGGTCTAGAGAGTCAGAAGGGGGTCAGGGTGGTTCTATTGCTGGAACCGCCACCTTCCAGCCAGGGTAGAGGAGCGTCACAAAGTAGCCTGGCTGTAACCAACACTCACCACAATCTGACCACCCGAATCTCACTCCTTCCACTGCCCACCACTGCACATCCGCTCCCCCATCCCCACCCTGTCACCCTGGTGGGGGTTGTGGAAACCCACCAGGGATGGGAGCTTTCCCGTCTAGACTGACTACTAGCTGTGCACTCCTTTTTCTAACGTAGTATATGTCACCATTTTCTAACACGCATGTGCATACATGACATGTGTGTGCATGTGTCTATGGGGGAGGGGTATGCATGCCAAGGACATGTAGAGGTCAGTAGGCAACCTCAAGTGTTGACCTTGCACCTTATTGGAGACAGGACCTGTCTCTCATTGCTCCCCACTATCTGGCCATAAGCTCCCGGGAATCCTCACCTCCACCTCCCATCCACAGTGGGAGCACTGGAACCGCAGATGTGCCTGGGTTTACATGGGTTTGGGGGATTTGAACTCAGGTCCTCATGCTTGTGCAGCAAGCACTATACCCACCAAGCCATCTCCACAGCTCCACCCAACCCTTCCAATCTGTCATCGGAGAACCTTCAACAAGTTGCCTATGACCACAACTATACTGACCACAGCTCTACACCAGGGCTGATTCTGTGTCTTCTTGGACTGCCACGTAATCAACTGAAGCAGCAAGTGGCCTGTCACAGTTACGCACAGGTGTCAACTCGACAGTTGAGGGTTCGAGCTCTGGGTACATTTGTGGAGAATTAGTGGTTGAGTTAAGCCCAGAGCGAACCTGCAGGAGATTGTCTGGCTGATGGGGAAGGCTCAGCCATGGCGGGTAGGACTAGGCCCTGGAATAAATACACAGAGAGCTGGTTGAGAGAGTCGGTACACTTGGCCAGACATGCTGGTCTGGCAAGTAAGGATCTCCCTCTCTCAGCTGTTATGTGGTGATGGTGTGGCCAGTTCCCTCGGCCCTGGTGTTGGTGTGTGCTCTCCCATCAAGCTAGACTGAGAACTGTAACTGGACTGTCATAGGAAATAAACCCCTTGTTCCCTTAAGCCATTTGATGGTGATTTATCAGGAACCATGCAGGTGAACCACAACATGGCCCTATGTCAAAGATCACAGTTGAAACCCGACAGCCTAAGTAACTGGCTCGAAGTCCTGCGGCTAGAACGGCCCGGCCGACACTTCACACAGACCACACGTCTCCAGAACCTGTCCGGAAACAACATGTCACTCGTCATCTCACAACGTCTTGAGCACCTTCAGGAAGAACATCTAACTGGGGGGCAGGGTTGGCAACCCCAGTACCACCAGAGAAGTACAGTGCACCAGGAGGAGCTTACATTCATGACACTAGAATGCTCCTTGAACCCCTGCTCAGAGGACGAAGCTAGGATCCCCACAGCCAGGTAGCGCACTGTCCGTGTAGACCGTCTGTTTTCTTCACTCTGGCAAGGCTATCGTGGGACGAAATGATTCTCATCTACATATAAGAAACGTGAGGCTCAAAGGAGCCAACAACGGGGCTGTGTGAGATGCCCCCCAATCCTCCACACATGATAAGCACCCTGAGAGGAACAGCAAACCCACATAACTTGTAGCTGGTTCTCTCCCAGGGCTCCGACATCCAGAGACAGTCTGGAAGAGGCAGTTTTCACTAACAAGTTTTGAGTGAGTGGATGGATGGGTGGATGGATGGATGGATGGATGGATGGATGGATGGATGGATGGATGGATGGGTGGATGGGTGGGTGGATGGATGGGTGGATGGATGGATGGATGGATGGATGGGTGGATGGGTGGGTGGATGGATGGGTGGATGGATGGGTGGATGGATGGATGGATGGGTGGATGGATGGGTAGATGGATGGATGGATGGATGGATGGATGGGTGGATGGATGGATGGATGGGTGGATGGATGGATGGATGGGTGGATGGGTGGATGGGTGGATGGGTGGATGGGTGGGTGGATGGATGGATGGATGGATGGATGGATGGATGGATGGATGGATGGATGGATGGGTGGATGCGTGGATGGGTGGATGGATGGATGGATGGATGGATGGATGGATGGATGGATGGATGGATGGATGGATAAAGTACTGCTCATAGTGAACTCGCAGGGTTCTTCTGGGGCTGAACAAAAGGCTTAGTTGGGAAGTCCTAGATTTGATCCTCAGCATTGGTGACACAAGCCTGTGTCCTTAGCACATGGGAGGTAGAAGCAAGAGGAGTACAAGGTTATCCTTGGCTACACAGAGAGTTCAAAGTCATCCGGGTCTACATGAGACACTGTTTGAGGCTGAGAATACGGCTCCGGGTCAAAGACTTTGCCTTGCAAGCTACAGGACCTGTGTTCAGATCACCAGATCTCACATTTAGAAAATACCAGGTGGCTATGGTGGCGGCCTGTGATTCTAGGCCCGAAAGGTAATCCAAGATGATTCCCAATGTCACCCTTGGGCTTCCACAGACATGGGTGCTCAAGTGCCCTCTTTACACATTACTGGACACATATGTACACCCACTCACATGCAAGACACACACACACATGCACGCATGCACAGGCGTGCAATTTTTAGACAAGGGTGAGGGGAAGCTAGCCAACAGTCCTTGAAGGTCAGAGAGGCAGCCAGCGGGAGTGTGGGTTTCAGAGCCCCTGGTGGGTCTGATCACAGACCCCCCTACCCCCACACAGGCACTTCACTGCACCTCCTCTGTCTGACCTCTCTGTGGGCCAGCGAAAGTCTGTGGAGCTTTCCCTTCTGGACAAAAGATGCTGACCAGTTCAAGCGGTCACTGCCCTTTGCAATGAGATGCCCTGAGCCCTCTGTTCCATGCCCTGACACGTGTGTAGCCGCCTACGTGCTGATAAGGCCAAGGGACACGGAGGAGCTGAAACTATGCCCATCGAAGTCAGCCCCCTCCCCCCAAGGAGGAGGAGGAGGGAGGGAGAAGGGCAGGGACTGGGGTGAAGAATGACCCAGCTGTCAGGACTTAGTACAGAACCTCCACTTGGAAGGCCTACTGACTGCCTTGTGGACACAAGGTCTTCTCCACTCCTTCACACACACACACACACACACACACACACACACACACACACACACCTCCCAACCACCGCATTCATGGAAAACCCGCAGCTATGTTTGATGTTCTCCCCTTACCAGAATAACAAAGCAACTGTGTGTTGTACCCTACAAGGTTTCAGGATGGACAGAAAACAATACACAGCAAACCAACCCTCGGCCCTGGGGCCTGGGAGAATCACGTTTTCATTGCACTTGCTGGATTTACAAGAACAGGACACTGGAGCTCCTGAGGGGTGTATACCATCCAGCTTCATCCCGGGGCTCCAATTACACCACCAGCCGAAAGGAAAACTTGAACCGAATTTAGAAACAGGGTTAAGAGACACAAGGAAAAAGAAAAAAAAAAAAAAAAAATCCCTTCTGTGATGTTTTCAAACATAACTTGTGAAACATCTCCCTCGTGTGGTTCAATGTGGAATTGCACATCTGAGCCCCCAGCTTTTCAAGGTCTGAGGTTAATAAAACACTTGATCATTGGCAACTGGGTAACACCTGCAGGTGGGTTCCACAGGTCATAGGATGGAGAAAGACACAGAACTAGGCTAGGTGCAGGGGTGCACGTCAGGAGGCTGAGACAGGAGGAGCATTAGTTCAAGGCCAGACCAAACTACAGGACAACCGTCTCAGAAAAGTAAGTAAATTCACTTGTTACTAAACACGTGAGGGTTAAACGTGTTCAGCACCCGCGTTCTCAGCCCAGCAAGTGAACCTGATGGTTAGTGGACCCGAGGCAAGGCCTGGCTTCAGTTCTGACACCTGCCCTCAATACATCAATTAAAAACAAGTTAACTGGGGCTGGAGAGGTGGCTCAGGGGTTAAGCCTCTGCCTTGCAGGCGGAAGGTCCTGAGTTCGGATCCCAGATCCCACTTACAGATGCCCGGGCGGAAGCGGGGGTGGCCTGCATTTCTGGTCCTGGTAGGGTGGAGCCTGTGAATCCCGGGGCAGAGTAAACAAGGAGGAGGTGGAGGCGTCCATGGTGGTTCCCGAATTCGTCCGTGGTTCTACACACACACACACACACACATATACGCACACACACACATACACCCACAATTGAATAAATAATAATAAAAAAATTTTTAAAAAAAAAACAAGTTAACTGTGAAAAAGCAGAAAAGAGACACTTACTCAATACGGCCATATCAGGGAGAAGCATCAATGTGGGAGTCATCTCTCTCCAGCGTTTTGCTGTGGGATCTGGATTTCCAGGGGGTAGGAGCGACCTAATCAAGGTCGTTCTGCCCACTAGCATCTCACTCACCACATGTCCACCTGTCTCTGTAAAGTGACCTGACAAGTCCCTGGGGGCACATGGGATCTGGAAGATTCTCAGCACTCTCTGACAAACGTCTGTCTGTTCCCAGAGTGAGATTTCTGGGGACGGTCCAAATTCCCCGTTTCACCATTCTCTTGGTGGTCCCGATAGCCAAAAGGGTGGGACAGCCGGCCAATAAACATCCTTCAGAGTCCCTGTGCCTCGGCTATGTGGACGAGTCCAGTTGTCGGGAGCGCCAAGTAGCATTGACCATACATGGCATTTCGAGATCAGTGAAGACGTCAGAATATCTGGTTTCTAGAAGCAGTGATGTCACAGGTTCTGGCACAGCCACAACGGTCACTTTGAAGGACAGATCTTTAAATTTCAACTAGAAATTAAACTCAAAACTTTTCGCACTGATCTCCAGCATTCTGTCCACCGATGGCCTGGTGGATCCCAGCTATTCTGATTTGATTATTCATTCAGCCATGATGTCTCCTCCCAGGACAAGGAGATGCCCCTCTTGTACTGTTTCAAAAGCAAAGGTTCTGTTGTCCTCAAGGTGGGGGAAAGGGGGGGGGCTGGGCAATCTGAATCAAGCGGCCAAAACAATACGGTTGGCAAAATAAAACACTGGCCTGGCGGGCTGGAGAGGTGGCTCAGGGGTTAAGCCTCTGCCTTGCAGGCGGAAGGTCCTGAGTTCAGATCCCAGATCCCACGTATAGATGCCAGGCGGAAGCGGGGGCGGCCTGCATTTCTGGTCCTGGTAGGGCGGAGCCTGTGAATTCCAGGGCAGAAGGAGGTGGAGGCGTCCATGGTGGTTCGCGAATTCGTCTGTGGTTCTACACAGACACAGACACACACACGCGCACACATACACATGCACATGCGCACAGTTGAATAAATAATAATAATAATAATAATAATAATTTTTTTAAATTTTTTTAAAAAAACACTGGCCTGGAAATCAGGAGTGCAGTTGTATGTCCTGCCTGGTGGGCTAACAGCTCCTACAGAAGCAAGTTTCTGCAAGAATCAGATACTCCTGGGCCAGAAGAGGACAGTGAACCGACCCACGTCTCCCCCAGTGGGAGGTCAGCCTAAAATAGTGATAGGAGAATAGACTGTGGAGGAAGACATCTGCAGCCCAGCGCTCTGGGAGGGAGACCTCTATCCAGGGGGATTCCTTCCTGTTCCGGCAGCAAGTTGAAGGCTTGTGTGGGCGGAAGTGGAGGCTTGCATGGCAGGAAGTAAAGTCTGCAAAGCAGGGAGTAGAGTTTTGCCCACCAGCAGGAAGTGGAGTCGAGGTTTAATGGGACAGGAAGTAGAGGCTGGAGTGGCAGGAAAGGGACGCTTGCCTGCATGGCAGGAAGTGAAGGTTTGCACAGCAAGAAGCAGATGGGAACAGCACATGGAAGCTTGCACAGACAGGAAGTAGAGGCTGGTGCTTCAGGAAATGGAAGTTTTCTTGGCAGGAAGTGGAGACCTGCGCGGAAGAACTAGAATCTGGCAGATGCAAAATGCTGAAGGGGGATCAGAGGCAGCCTGGGCTGGTTCTGACAGGTCTTTACTCAGTGCCCCTCTGAAAGGCACCCGCTCTCTGGAGGAGACGCACACCCCTCTCCCTGGCTGTGGGAAAGAGCCAAGTGAGCAGCCCTGAAGGTGGAGGGCTGGCAGAGCAGCCGCAGAGGCGCCCTCACTCAGCAGCATGACCACCTGGTCCGCTGACCCACGAGCCCCCCTATGGCAAGCACAATATGTTCTTGGCGAAGCTGTCACCTCCCCAGCTACACCCCTCACCTGCGGAGGAACCGTTCATGCTTTGTATAGGCAGCTGAGGGTCGCCTGCTGCCAACTGCCTGGACCTGCCCCTGACCAGGCTGCACCTGTCACCACCAGCTCCTGCCTGTGCAGGGATGTCACCGTCCTCTGCCCGGCGGCCCTGGGCATCTGGTCCCTGCCCCCTCCTGTCTTCAGCGTGGTGACTGCTGCCAAGAGCGATTCTCCTAATAGCTGAAGCTCCTCGAACACCAGTGTGTCCCCCCTAGGGTCACAGCAGGACCCCCGCCCTCCTCTGCTCCTGGGATCCAGGCTAACCTCCCCGGAAGCCCCTCCAGGATGTCTGGGTGGAGTCATCTGCAGTTGCTGACCTGAGCAGAACAGATGGGGCCGCGTCATCAACTCCTCTCTCCCCTCAACCCCTGGCGCGCATCTGCACAGCATGGTGGTTAGAAGGGGGAGGCAGGAGCCGGCCAGAAGGGCTTGCTGGGGGGGCGCTCTGGCTGCGAGCACCGTCCTGGACTGTGAACCCAGCTGGGTGGGCCACCATCCAACATTTGGCCCTGCTGCCAATCCACTGCACTCCAGGAAGGAGCCACCAAAACACCCCTCCCCCCACCAGGGGGTCCAATAGGAACTTGACCGGCTCTGAACACACCCTGCTTTCCAGTGTGAACACTGTGGTCTGTATGCGGCTCCTGTGACACCCTTAGGAGGTCATTAGAATTAAAAGGGGTCGCAAGAATAGAGCTCCCCAGACAGCGTCACTACCTCTATACAGGCAGGCAGAAGGACCTGAGCTAGCTCCCCCACAATTCGCACGGTGCAGCAGATGCTCTAGGGCTTTCCAGCCTCCCCAACAGCGAGCTCTCTATAAATTGCCCAGCCTGTGGGATTTAGTTATCGCCACAGAAAACAGGCAACAGCCTTTCCCACAACTGGAGCAACCCGTTGGCATCTACGTGGCACAGCAGCCTTGGAGCCATTATAGAAATATCCTGTTCCCTGCCAGGGATTGGGTCTGGCATGCTGCCAAGAGCTGGTTTGTAGACAGGTCCTTGCGCATGATTGCACAAGGCATCTCTCTCCCCCCCAGAGGTGCAGCACTTCATAACAGAAGAGAAAAAAGGGTCTCCTTGAGGCTGAGCGAGGTCCCTCCTCTCCACCATGCCCACCAGTGAGTGAAAACATTCAGATGAGTTTGTCTTTTTTTGTACTTTTTCATTTTTATTATTTTTAATCATATTCTTTTTAGGGATTTACACAGACACCTGTATTGTTTTCACCCCAAATGATTCAATCCCAATCTCCGTTTTTCTCTCCACTCCAAACTTTTTTCTTCCCAATTATCTCCCTCTACTCTCATGTTCTGTGTATATGAAGCCCTGGAAGGCAGAGCCAGGGGAAGCCCCCTTTGCCCCCCAAGCCCCTTCAGCAAGGTGGCTAGCCAGACTAACCACAATGGCACACTCTGGCTTTAACTAGAGATCCAGGCTGAAAACAGTAAGGTAGACACACATGCAGACAGCATACACACACACACACACACACACACACACACACACACACACACACACACGTTGAAATTAACCATTCATCTAAAACAACCGTGAATGCTGATTTTGTATAAACACAAAACTATCAAAGGTAGTAGGAGAAATCTAGCTACCTTGGGCTTGGCAAGGTTTTTGATATAGCAAAGCATAATCTAACAAAAAAATGGATTGATACTTGATTTCATTAAAATATTTTTCAAAAAAACCTGCTCTGTGAAAAATTGTTGAGAAAGAAAAAGATAAGCCATGAAATGAGGAAAAACTTATAAAATAAATCTGATAAAGGGACTATATCCAAAGTATAAAGAAAAGCTTTTAAAACTCAGTAAGAAAGATGAAAACCCAATCTAAGCATGGATAAAATATCCAAAGGAAATATATTAGCAAATGAAAAGATACTAAACATCTTAAATGATGAATTTGTAAATTCAAAAAATAATATAAACTAAAATGACTGAACTCCAGAAAATGGACCATACTAAATGCTGACAAAGATGTGGAAAAACAGGAAAAACGTCCTGTTCATGGAGATCCAAGATGGCGCAACAGGCACTTTAGAAAATGAGGAGTTTTCATATTTTTATTTAGGTTGGAGAGAGAGCTCAGGGTTTGTGAAGCCCTTGCCTCGAAAAGCAAAAGGACCTGAATTCGGATCCCCCAGACCCCATAAAAATGTCAGACAGAAATGGCAGCATCCTTCAATTCCAACCCTGGCTGGCAGAGCCTAGAAAACCCCAGAGCAAAGCAGTAAGGACCTAGAACAATCCAGGATGATTTCCAATGTCACCCTTGGGCCTCTACAGGCAGACACGCTCAAGTGACCTCGGGGACACAGACACACACATGCAAAAGATGTGTTTTTGAGACGTGGGGAAGGAGGAAGAAAGAAAGGACACGCATGTCATGGAAGCCGTTGGAGGACAATTTTTGAAAGTCATGTTTTCTTCTAATATGTAGGCTTCCAGGATCACGCTCAGATTTACAAGCAGACCCAGTACCCACTGAGCCATCTCACCAGCCCCCCAAAACAAGTTGCTTACATGTATTAATGGTCTTATCACACAACCCAGCCATCACATCCCAAGATTTTTATTATTATTCATATTCACATTTATCCATATTACCTTTTGATTGACAACGTATATCCTCACAAACCTGCACGAGAATGTTTAACAATGGGGTGTCACTGCTCACTAGAGCGTGCTGAAGCCATGAAAGGCAGACACAGTCTGTGTGGAAAGACCACATACTGTGATTACAATGGATGAAAAGGCAAAACTACAGGACAGTGGAAAACACAAGGAATGAAAGGTCAGAGGTAGAAGTAAAGAACAGAGGTTAATGCTATTAAACTATTCTGTGTGATGCCAAAGTGGGGGGACACAGTGATATGCATTTGTCGAAATTCTATAAAGGTTCAGAATGAAGAATGAGCCCTAGTGTGAACTACAACTTTAATGGGTGAATGTCACTTCATTAGTTGTATTCAACGAAACACAAGCTGGAGGCTAACAGGAGAAACTGAAGGGTGGGTAGAGGCAACAGAGACCGCCTGTGCTTTCTGCCTGATTTTCCACAAACATAACGGCTCTTCAGGGAACATGGTTGTTGGGAATGGAAACTGGTCCAGCCATTATTGAACCAGGTGTGGAGATTCCTGAAAAAAAAGAATCTAAACCCAGAGCTCTACTACTCTTGGCATGTGTCCGGGAATCCCAAGCGCACTCAGGATGCCTCACACCGTAGCACGCGGTAGCACACTCTTCACGGCGACCAGCTCGAGCCTCGCCTGCAGTTTGCGCCCAGAAGCAAGAAAGAAGAGCTGTGCTCAGCCATGAAGAGCGAAGTTTGCAGGCAATGGAACTAGAGACCATGTTGAGCAAAATAAAAGACAGAAAGTGCCTATGTTCGCAAACCTGCAAACCTAATTTTTTAAAACAGACGTGAAAAAAGAAAGGGGGAAACTTGTTCCTGGGGAGGAGGGAGGACAAAAAAGTAATGGGGGCAGGTCAAAGTGCACAGTGTGCATGCATGAAGATGCCTGATGAAGGACTCCTCTGTGTCATCAGCTGCGTTATACAGAGGGGAGGGGAACCCATCGATCGGCCTTTCTCTGATCAACTGGGTGCTGTGGGAATCTTGCTGAGCTGGTTCTTGAAGAAAATGCATATTTGAGTGCTCTTATAATATGACTCCAGTTTAACAGCTTTTTGTCTCTGGCCAGGGGATGACATACAATGCCCAGCAGGATGGAGTGAAGGGCATTGCAGGAGCAGCAAAACTGCAAAAGAAAATCAACAAACCACAATCCAGAACTTCAGAGACTCTATATCAACCACCTAGAACTAGGCCAGACTAATCTCTCCCCATCCTGAAGCTCAGAGACATTTGCGGAAGAGGGGGCGGTAAGAGTGTAAGAGCAAAAGGATGGGAGGAGCAATGATTTGCAAGATACTCCACACAAGTTAGGGCCGAAGCAATCATAATAGGACTTTGTATGCCCGGCGCAATGTCCAACACACTATTGACCTCACAAAGTCTAGCATCGGCTAAAGGCACCAAGATCCTTGGAGGCAAGGGATTGACAGCCACAGTAGTGTTCCTATGCTTAAGGGGAACACGAGAAAGGGTTCAGGGAAATGCCACTGGGTCCGTGTACGTCTTCGGAGAGGAGGGCCCAGAGGAGAGTCAGGAATGCACATTAAAGGATTCTCTGGGAATTGGGGCGGGAGGCACTGGGGGATGGGGAGGGGAGGGAGAGAACAGAGGGTTCGGGGGGAGGAGGAGGGAGGGAGGGAACCGGTGTACCTATTAAGTTTGTATGAGTGGAAATAATAATAAAAAATGTTTAAAAAAAAAGAAAATGCATATTTGAAAGAACTGTGGTAAATCTTCAGTTAATGAAAACTGGTGGTCCCACCTTAAATTCTTAGGTTGACAGTTTAGGAAAAAAACAAATCACGTTTTCCTTTACGGTCCCTGTATCTAGTCAGTGGGTGTGCTGTGGTTGCCCAACCCACCATGTGTCCGAGAAGCGAGGGAAGCCAAAGCCACGGGCCGGGCACTGGGAAGAAGAGTCCACAGCCCAAGGAGTAAGAAGCATTCAACTTTTATTTCTAGGACACATTCATCCGGAATCTTTGTCTCTTTACAATTACCCCCTAAGAGAAATGAATACAATAAAAATATAATCCAACTACCATCAATGTTCATAATCAGAAAAGAATCTAAAACCTCTGATGTGATAATATAGGATCTTTCTTAAAAAATATAAACTTCATACCAGAAATAAAGCCTGAATATTCTCTTTCTTTAAAAATATAATTTTCCGTCTTTGCTCTTCCACGAGTCTTATAACAATCACCTACTCTACAGTCTACATGTAACATGACAAGATTCTGCCCTGATCTATATCGGGTCCTGCACCATGAGCTAACTAACAGCAGCAGTTTTTTTTAAATGAGATGCCTCTGTATTACAGCAAGACTAGAGAAATACTTATCAGAGAGTCCACTGAAGACTTTTGAACAAATAGTATTTTGTTGCTCGTTAAATTAGAAAACGGTATACAAAGCACTGTTTGCAAACTATAAATTTCTAATGAAAAAAATTTTTTAAAAGTTTTGACTAGAAAGGCCAAGACAGTGGTAGGGACACGCAGCTAGGGATGTTTTGGTTTTGTGTAGCTCTTTACAGGGAGGGGACCTTGTAAGTTGAAGCCTCTGTGGTCAGGGCCCCAGCAGTGTCTCATCAAGACCGCAGTGCTGTGTTAGAAGCATCTCTGTCTAGATGGATGCTTTGCACCAGAGTGAGACGTCCACTCGTCTGTCCCACAAGTTAAATGTCTCCTTTCTGACTAGTTCCTCTATGTAGAGCATCTAACAGTTGACATGTAAGCCTTTGGCAACAGAATTCCAAAGTCCAGCATGTGTGGTCTGGGAATGGGACCCTCGGTTTAGGAAGGTAACAGGGCACCTAATTGAAAGCATGGAACAACGTACCAGCCACAGACTGGGGCCTCCATCTCCAAGCAAAGAGCATCGTCCCCATAGTCTTCAGGGTGTTTCATAGAACACAGGAAGTGAAGGATGACAAAGTTCAGCCACACGGCACCCCCAGTGAGGGCTGCCTTCCTGCTTGCTGAAATGTAAACTGGCACGAGAAGGCATTCTATGTCCCCTGACACTAGACAGGCTCAGAAAGCAGGTCAACGGTACCCAAGAAATCTCTCTAGCACCTAGCAATCTACAAGATGAGAAAACTAGCAAGAGACGGGTCTAGGCTGCTGCACAGCAAAGGTTCTGCTAAGGAGCTGGCAGGCTGCTGGGGGCGTGGGCTGCCCTCCCTCTGATCCATCTCTGCGACAGGGGCAGGTGAGGGGATCCAGCCCAACTGGTCTTCCCTCCCCCTCTGACTCTTCTATGCACTTACCCTCTCCTTCAGTTCCCTCTTTCCCCAAGAGAATATTCAGGCCAACTTTTTTTCTTGTTCCAGTATAGGCTAGCGATGGGGTGATCCCTAACTCTTGTCTTCCGTCAGTGTAGGATCTCTAAAGCAGGGAGAAGGTTGAACATAAATGCCTTGTACAGAGGGGTCGAGCAAGTCCATCTCACGCTGAGGAGCCCCGAGTAGGAAGATTTAGCAGTGGTAACATCCAACAGCCGTCTCTATCGAGGTCTAACTACTGGACTTCAAACCAGGATTGTCCACATTTCAGGTAACAGTAACTTACGCCGAATGAACACGTCTTGCATTTTCTACATACAACAAAAAGGATTCTTTAAAATGCACACAGGATTTTAAATTAATTTTCTCCCTTTTACAATCGTATCTTCGGTCTTACATTTAAAATATCAATCCATTGTCAAAGAAACCAACAATAGCTCAGTGTTTTTAAGTGAAATTATAAGCATTGAACTCAGAGAAGAAACAGAAACCTGCGTGTGAGCTCATGCGCTGAGGCGGACCTCACGCTGACGAGCCCGCGGGACACTCCGTGACTCCAGCCTTGGGGGTCTCACTCCTGGGGGGGTCTTCACTGAGGCTTCCACAGCAATTCACATCTTGCCGCACGTGCAGCCTGTTGCAGAGCTCAACGCGTCCCACAGTCCTGCGTGCCCTGGATGACAACACGGCCATCTTTCAGAAGCCGCGGGGAGGAGGAGGAGGAGGGTGCGGGCTACCTAAGATCTCGTCACATACGCTGTGCATCAACCTTGCGGACAAGAGTGAAGGAGTAGGCTTAGACGTATGCGGTGAATGTTCTCCACACAATTCTTCTAGAATCAGACAGTACGGCCAACGGCATCATTTATTTTAACTGGATTATGAAAAAAGAAAACCTGAAAGAATTATTGCCAGGATCTGCATCCATTTCTTGAAAAAGTTAACAATGCAACATTAAATATGTATTTGTTTGTATATTTACTTGAAGAATCTTTGGTAACAACTGTGTCTTCCACATCATAAGACTTTTAAAAATTATCGTCAAAGACAGAATAGGCAGCAGCTACTCTGCGGCCTCTCAGCCAGACCCTGGCTGCCAGTCACGCTGCGTCCTCAGACACGATGTGCTTCACTTGCGAACACACAAAACGAGGTGAACACCAGGAAAGAATTAGACAGTAATGAGAATCAATGACAAAACATAACAATGACAACTGTTCTCAAGTCATTTATTTTTAAATTATAAGATTTACAGTATCTTGATTATGAAAAAATAGCATAATGGAAATTAAACTAAATCAAGAAACCAAGAGAAAGAAAACTTTGCTCCTCGAATACCAGCGTGAGCCATCCTGTGAGTGTCTAACGTCCCAGCCGCATCTTAGGCAGAAGCTCATTCCCACGTTTCACTTGCAGGTTTAATTTCTCGTTTTCAACTGTTAAATTGCAATGTATTTTTTCAAATCCTATAATAACCTAGTATTTGTACTGCAATAGCAGCAAAATCTCGCAGGTGCAGTCAGACGTGGGACGGGCCCAGCTCGAGATTCAGCCAAAGCACTCAGCACCCAGAGCTCACCGCACAGCGTGTTTCCTTCCTCTGAACTGAACCAGCGGGCATCTGAGCAGAGATTACTGCTGTGGATAGTAAGACTGCTGTGGGGGCTGAGGGAAGGGGTAGGTGGGCTGCTGGGGAGCTGGGTACGGAGCCTGTCCGGGGCTCTGATGGTACACGGATGGATAGGGCATGTTATACTGGCCATACGCGTATGGGTTATAGCCCATGGGCATGGGCATCTGGCAATACCTGAGGGGAAAGAAACAAAACAGCGGGTTGGTAAACTAGTAGTACAAAATCAAGCCAGTTCCCTCTACTTCAGTCTACTAGCAGACACAGACTCTAATGTCAAAGACTTAACGTCAAAGAAAGCAAATGTTTTTCTGCTGAAGGAAGGATCATTAAATAAATGTTCAACTATTAAAAAGAGTTTGTTCACTTTAATGAGCAAAACTAATTCTCTAAATGTCTTATTCCACAAAATTCAGTATTTACTAAACACACAAAAATTTCCTGTTTACAAGGCTCCATATCTGAATATTTAAAATTAATAAACTGCAGGCCGGCACAACAGTTAGCAGGTCAAGGCTCCTGTGTGCGCAGCGTCCGGCAAGCCTGAGTTCCATCCCTAGAACCCGCAGGGTGGGAAGGAGAGAACCGGCGTCCAAAACTCCTCCACTGACCACGCGCTGCGGAACACGCGCTGCAGAACACGCGCCTGCTCACGGGACACACGCCTGCTCACGGGACACACGAGCTTTCTCCAGTAAATCAACATGGAAAGAAAACACTAGTCACCACGAGGAAGGCTGGTGGGGACGTGGCTCGAGTGAAGCAGCTGTACGGGCAAGGCCCCCAGTGCCTTCCAGCAACACAGAAACGGGAACACACGCAGAAACTGCCAGAGAAGCACACCTGTAACCCCCAGCCTGAGTGAATTTCCTTCTTTTTTAAAAATTGTATTCCTTCATATTTACTTATGAACGGAGGGGCGGGAGGGAGAGAGAAAGCACAAAAGCATGTTATGGAAGGAGGTCGGAAGACAACCCCATAGTCCTTTCCTCCACATGCAGGTTTCTAGGATGGAACTCAGGTCGCCTTCTTTGGTCACGAGTGTTTTCTTTCGACACTAATTTACTGCAGAAAGTGAAAGTGTGGCATGAGCAGGCGCACGTTCCACAGTGCGTGGAGCTCAGAGGACGGCTTCTGCTTGGTCTGTGGGCTGGTGCCTCACGCGTGTGCAGCCCAGGTAGGTAAACTTCTGATCGAATTCACTGACCAACAGGACTGCAAAGTCCCGGCGAGAACAAGGCCGCCTGGTTCTTGTCAGAGACCAGAAGGTGCCGCTCGTCGCTGAGAAAGAAGCAGCCAAGGAGACGCTGAACACACGGGACAGCTGCGCTGACATCAGCAGTTCCCGCTGGGGGCGTCGGCCAAGCAGCTCTGGCTTCTGGGTAAACCAATGCAACTCCCACACCTCCCCTTAGAGAAGGTCGTCCTTACCCGGGATATCCTGGGTAGGTGGGGTACGGTGGTCCCTGGGCCTGGAGGGGGGGTGCAGAGCCGGGGGCCTGTGGTGGAGTCGGAGCAGCAGCTGTGGCAGCCCCGGCACCCGTGGGGGCCACGGCACCTGTGGGGGCCACGGCAGGAGGCACTCTGTTTGCTGGAAGCACGGGGGGCGGCGGTCGGGCCGGGGGCTGCGGCTTCACAGGCTGCAAGGAAAAGCAAGCGCTGAACCGGGAGCTCTGCGACTTCAGCCTCCAATGACACACGGCGAGACCCGCATGGCCAGCAACGAGCCGGGGGGTACCGGCTCCCGCTGGGGGGTACCGGCTCCCGCTGGGGGGTACCGGCTCCCGCTCTGGGGTACCGGCTCCCGCTGGGGGGTACCGGCTCCCGCTGGGGGGTACCGGCTCCCGCTGGGGGTACCGGCTCCCGCTGGGGGGTACCGGCTCCCGCTGGGGGGTACCGGCTCCCGCTCTGGGGTACCGGCTCCCGCTCTCGGGAACAGCTTTCTTTGCTAGAACATCGTGGCAGCCGGGCCAGGACGGGCGCGGCTGGGCTCACTGCCGGCTTCTCTTCCTCTACCAACTTCTGCCACAAAAATCTTCAAACCTTTGAACACTTGAAGTGACACAATCCTGCCTAGGTGAATGGAACCTGCTGGAGCGACGATCTTCCCACCGCCAGCCCACACGCACTCAAGTCCTGCGTGGGGGATGTCGTGGCCTGGCACGGTGCCTGAGGAAAGCGAGCTCCCCCCTCCCATGCCCTCACGCACTGCAAATGTGCGGTGGGTCCCCTTCCAAAGCAACGTGCAAGCGCTACTGTTATGACCCGAATTCAAATAACACTACATTTCCTACATTTGACTATCAGGAGCCTTCCAGCTGTCACCCAGAGCGCCCCCCTTTCTCCATGTGTTTAGGGGAGACCTTCTACTCACTGTGCTCACTAGAAGGCAGCTCTAGCTTTAGTTAGACTCCCCCTGAACACACTGGGCAGAGGTGGACGACAGGGGCTTGACACACAACAGCCACCCAAGAGCAAAGCTGCCCACTTGTCGCAGTGGCCTAAAGCCAGCGGCCAAGAGCCGCAGGTGTGGCCTCGAGCTCCTTCGCAGGCCAGCGGCCACGACACAGGCTTCCGCCCAGCAGTGGGCCACTCACCGCCATGGTTCTTGGGGCTGGAGTTGGAGGCGTTGGCGCGGGGCCCCCTGCGGGGGACGACTGGTACCCGGGCGTGGGGATGGAAGGCGCGCTGGGTTCTCTGGCAATGCTTTGCTGCAAGTCCCTTGGGGAAGACAGAGCAGTACAACTGAGGCAGCTTAGACCACAACACACACAGCACCACATCTTTCCTCCTTGAAATAGAAATGGTTTCTAAATGACGACAGTATTTTAGAATATGTAATAGAAATGTGTATTTTCTATTCTTGGCTAAAATACAACTCTATCTTCCTACACTTTAAAAAAACAAGAACATATGTTAACTTTCTTTCTTTTTTTTCAATGGTGTAGGGATCAAACCCAGGGCCTTATACAAGATATGCAAGTGTCTTCCACTAAGCCGCACCCTCAGCCTCTGAGTATTTCTGAAGGCTATGGAAGAAAGCAAAGTTTCTTCAGAGTTCAGTTACAAGCAGCAGGGTGAACTGCCTCGGCTGCAGCACACAGGAAGAACACATGCACATCAGCA
Organism: Typhlomys cinereus; assembly: GCA_023101885.1. Lineage (NCBI taxonomy): Eukaryota > Metazoa > Chordata > Mammalia > Rodentia > Platacanthomyidae > Typhlomys > Typhlomys cinereus. The sequence goes on along the minus strand of JALPQD010000374.1, from coordinate 531,763 downwards.
GAGAGGGGCTCCCAAGTCCCCACCCCTCCCTGAGGATCTGTAAGTGGTAAACGACTTACCTTTGAAAATAAGAATATTGGAATATTTCTTGTTAAGAATATCCAGAGTTTTCTTGTATTTACAAAGTCCAATTTAAATTTCTTATATTCTCACTTCTTACATAAAAAGCCGATTCCACTTCCTACTGCGCTTAGAAACTGCTTCCTGTCCGTCAGGTGGGACCCACATCTAAAGCAGGGGACCTGGGCATGGCTTATAGGAACAGGATCCTGGCACTCAGAAAGCTGCAGGAGGCCAGGCCCCTCCCACCCCGCTGCCAGGTGAGACCGTCTACACGGCCAGTTGTGCTTCACAGGCCCTGGACCAGGGACATGTTTTTGTTGCTTTTCTTTTTTACATTTACTTATTTGTGTGAGCCACAGCTCTGGTGCCGCGCTCAGAGGAGGCTGTGGGAACTGCCACTCTCCTTGCACATGGGCTGTTCTGGGACTGAACTGACGTCACCAGGGTCAGTGGCACGTTCTTCACCCGCTGGGCATCTCACGGGCCCTGCTCTAGTCTTCTACTCTATGAGCAATGAAGAAACAAGCCATAAAATGACGTCATTCTAACACATGCCAATATATCCCTCCGACAGATTCAGAAAACAGAAGAGCTACATCCAGTATGACTTGATTTCTGATCTGACTGGACGGGAGCACGGCACTCGCCCCTCACACGCGCGCCTTCCACTTCCACGTGGACTAACACAGCACTCTATCGAACTTTCAGATTTTTTTCCAATCGGAGAACTGATACTTTAGAGTAATTTTAAATTGAGTTTTATAATGGATGGAGGCATCAGACTATGTTTAAAAATCACTTCTATTTCCTTATCTGAAAACTTTAGGTTGATATCCCTTTCCCAGTTTCCCCCTGGGTTTTTGTTCATTGCTTTTTTTTAGTTCTTTATGAACAAGGCTTTTGCCTGCTAATATTTGAGTGTTTCCTCTGTGTGACATCCTGTCTCTCCACAGTGTAGAAAAGTGGCTGTTGCTTGAATTCTTAATTTAATGTTCTCCAACAGTATCATCCTATTCGTAGTCCTCCAGTAAGTTTTACTAAATTTCATTCAATCTGTTTACCTTCATGACCCTCTGCATCAACACTGGTCACCACTCAGCACACAATGAGCTACTCTGGCTCCTGCGGCAGGGGGCCGCCTGCCTGCGTCCCCACACTCGACACTCGCTGCAGGTGAGGACCCCGCCTGGCACCTCCAGGCACGCCGCGCTGAGCCACGTCCCTGGCCGCCTCAGGCCTGACTGCTGCCACTTCCTGCACGTTCAGACCAAGCTTCCTTCTCCTTTTCACCCTTCAACCCCAGATCAACTGTGCTTATTAGTCATAAACTACTGAGAAGGAACCGTTACATCACACTACCAAGTTCAACCCGGAGTCTCCATGTGACATCTTGAAAACAATAATTTCATACGCAAACAAACTCACTTCAAGAGTTCATCTCTTTCTGTCTTGCGCGCAAACACAATGTCGCTGCACTTGTTCTGGAACCTGACCAGGATTTCAGTCAGCTCGTTGTAGAACTGTAAGCAAAGAACAGGTACACATGGCAAACAAAAACTATCAGCCTAGAGAGCTGGTGTCGCAGATAAGGGAATTTTTTAATGTGGGTAAAGCTAAAAACTACTCACAAGAGCTAGGAAACAGAACCAGCCTAGCTCCCACTCTCTGAGGTACTTTACTTTTCTGCAAAGTAAAATACTTTATTCCTCAGAGTTGTGACAAAACGCTGCCACCATCAAGTTTACAACCCTCTAAACAAACCCGGAAGAAGCAAAGCCATGAAAACCAGTAAATTCAAGGCAAAATTACTTGGCTAACTGGAACTAGCAAGAAACTTTCCGCATTGTATTTTCACCTCTGCCCCATCAGCTCATTTCTCTCATTGTGTCCTGACCTTTGTGCCCTCTTTCAAATTAGCCACGAGTTCTACAAAGTTGTCATACGCAGCAGCCAGACTCTTCAAAACATCTTCTCTCAAGTTAGCTTCATTATTAGACTGCTTCATTTTTGAAAATTCCTGATGTGAGACCTGGGTGGGGAAAAAATGCACATGAACGAGTTAGTACACTTTCACCTAATAAAAGGGCAAATTTTCAAGACCTCAGCCCAAATGGCTGATTTGTAATTACATCTGCATATTTGTATCTCATTCACTTCAAATGTACAGATTTAAGTTTATGTCTCTTTCAAAACCTCACTAAAGTCTGGATGTACTAGTATGTAATTTTACAAAAATAATGATCTAATCAATTTTGACTTTTCTTACATGTATAAGAAAAAAAAAATCTTTGAAAGTTTGGGGAAAAAAAAGATAGGCAGCACATCTAACCCCAGGCAAAATCTGCAATGCATCTAACCCCAGGCAACTAAGGTAAGAAGATGGCTGAGGTCAAGGCTAACCTAGGCCACATACTGAGTTCCAAGCCATAATGGGCTAGAAGATCTTTATCTTTGCCAAATACATCACTTCCCCCACTGCAAATCCGTCAATCTCACATTCCTAAATGGACATGGGTTCAGTGCAGACATATTCTTTTATTGTTACACTACATCTTAGGAGCTGGGAGATGCTCTTTGGTAAAGTGCCTGCTGCACGAGCATGAGGACCAGAGTTCAGGTCCTAGCACCCACATGAAAGTCAGGCATGATGGGGCGAGCTCCTGGAGCTCCCCTTAGCTCACCTTAGCCAAACAGATGAGCTGCGGCTCAGGGTGACATAAAGAGGTGGACAGCAATCCAGGATGAAGCACCATCAACCTCTGGCCTCCATTCAAAGCATGCACACACAAACACATTCATAAACCAAATACACCGGATGTGTATGTACACATGCAGATAGAGAGATCATATTAAATGCACAATTTTACCTGGATATTTTTCAGGAGTTCCTCCTGCTTCTTCAAAGATTCTTGGACTTTAGTTGTGAGACCCCCATAGATTCGATCCAGCTCAGTAACAGAAAGAGCCTCTTCATTTATCACGCCATCTTGAGCCAGGGCCGTCAAGAACTTGCTTGTCATGTCAAAGTTCACTGCTTTCAGGTCACCCTCAAGACGCTCTCTTTCCTTCTTCACCTCATCAAGACTTGACAGTAAGGATTTTAAGACATTTACAACCTAAACAGAAAGACTTCGTTGTCACATAACCCACCCCAAAAGAAGTAAATTTCAAGAAAGAAATAATACACAGGTTAATTTATGGCTCTAGAGTGATGATTTCTCAGAAAGCCAAGTACAAACTGTCCATCCGATTATTTACATGTAAACACTGTATAGACTCAGAGCCTAATACTCCTATCTCAGCATCCCTCAGAGCTGTGCACGGAGCCCAGAGCCTTGTGTGTGCAAGGCGGGGACTCGCGCATAGAGCCAAGTCCTCAGCCTTTCTATTCAATTTCAGGAAAGCTCTCTGTGTATTAGACCCTCTTCTTTTTGTTATCTGCCCAAAATTACAACTATCTGTACAGTCACTGTGCACCAAGACTGCGCTTGAACACAGACTTAACCTTATCCTGAAAATCAAGTAAGGTGTTTGTAAAAGCAGAGAAGAATACTGAGACCCAAATTTACCGAACTCCAAAGTCCTCTCTGTCAACCACACTCTTGCCCCCTGAAAGCTCTGGAGACAGAGGGTGGGCTCTACCAAGTAAGAAGACATCTGCTGTGAGGCGGGAGAACTAACAACATGAGGTTGACGGCAGGGAGGAGAGAGGGTGACGTGGAAACTGAGGAGAGGCGACGCCAAGTTCCTAAAGAAGAAAACGGAGCCGTGAAAGTCCTTCAGGAGGAGCCTGACGCTCAGAGGAAAGAGAGGCCTTTCTGGCCACAGCACAGGGCAAGAGCTGGGGGGCGGGGGAGCAAGCCTCTGCAGAACCTGGACACTAGATACCAAGGCCACTATGTCAAGAAAATAGAGCTTCAGTGAAGTAGCGTGCTGGTTAAGCCAGGATTCATCCCTGTGTAACGCCATCACCATTAACAAAAGTATCTGTTAACAAGTATACTCTAATTCTGATTTTGCTCAGACTTCTTTACCGAAAGCAGGAGAATCACAGGACAATAGCCATATAAACCAAGTCACTGACAAGACACAAAAACAGGAGGATCAGTCGGCCACAGGGATCTTGTCCTAAAATAAACAGCAACGGCTGAGGATGTGGCTCTGTGGTACGAGCTTGCTCTACATACAAGAGCTCCCGGCTCAATGCACAGTACCGCCAAGAGACTGAGCCACGACTCTAAGTCCAAAGTTTCCCTGGGCCACATAGTAAGGCCTCGTCTCAACTGGGAGACCCTGGAGGCAAAGCTCAGGGGAGTTATTGCAAAGAATGTCCCAAGTCCTGGCCTGACCCCAATGCTGGGAACGGGAGGGGGAGGATCGGGACTCTGTGCTTCACAAGCAAACCCCTGACTATCGCCGTCTCTGAACCCTCACGTCCTGCACGTGCCTGGCACTCCTGGTCTCTGGTCACTCAGCCGTGCCCTCTCTGCTCTGCCACTTCTCAGGACACTCCTGCTAGCCCGGCCCTGGTGATCCTGGCGGGCTCAGCTCCTCTCCTCTCGAGCCGGCGCTGCAACTGCTGACAGGTAAGTAAGTATATCCCACAGCACCTTCCTACACTTGCTGCATTTGCAAACTTTTACCCTTTGCTGCTGCTCCCTCTGATTATGAATGGTTTTCCATTTAATGATAAAGACACGTTTGTTAATTTTTCAAAATATTTAGCAAGTGTCTGACTCAGTAAGTCTTGGCTAAATATATAAAATTATTTTATACACGAATAGGGAAAAATACCATAAACTTCCAAAATCTACTATTCCAAGGAAGTGACCTCTTTAAATATATTCATGGCCACGTCTTGCCTGGCTTCCTCTGGGCACTACCCAGCACCACCCTTCAAGTTGTTGGACGTTAAATTACACTTGTGCTTTCTCTTCTCAAGGACGCCCCAAATTAGATGCTCTATTGCCCACTGTTTTCCTCCTGCCCATTATCATTAATACCGTGATGATGTTACCCACTCACTACCATACACGCCTTGTCAACTTTCCCTTCAAAGGCAGAGCCAACTGGAACAGAATGAAAGGCGGTAAGAATCTCAAGAATCAGAAATTGTGGTCAGCAATGTGCCCAGACTTTTTACTGAAGGAAAAGCTTTATAGGACTTGAATTAAACAGTTACCATATGAAGTATCTAAAATTTGTATCCAGTTCACAAAAGGAATCAATACATGAAAATCACGCGCGCACATACACACGCATATGCACACAGTTGAATAAATAATAATAATAATAATAAAAAAAGAAAATTAAAATTACAGGCTGGCAATGGGTAATTTCCCATCATGTGATGTATACATTAATAATAGTCTAACAACTCATTTTGTGTGTGTGTGTGTGTGTGTGTGTGTGTGTGCACATGCACAAGCGTGTCCATCTGTGAGCATGCACATACATTCTTGGGCACTAGGCAACTGCACCACGGTGCTGCACTGCCCACAACGGCTGAGCACGGCTCTCACCTCGCTGCCCTGCATGGTCTTGGCTGGGTTGGCAGAGGGGATGGCGGCGTTGAGCTGAGGCTCCGGCTTACACAGCAGTGCGATGATGTCTCGATGAGACTGATACTGGACCTTCACCTGTCCATCTGCTTGCACGGCTTTATCTAACACTTCTCGGAACTTGGCTCCCTCTGGTGAAAAGCATCATGTTAAGTCCTGTCCTCAGCCGTTACTCCCCCACCCATCGGGCCCCCGTCCTCTGACCCCAAGACTCAGCTCCAACCACTCCTCCTGTTTATGTTTGCTCTGCTGTTTTGTTTTGTTTTGTTTTGTTTTGTTTTGTTTTGTTTTGTTTTGTTTTGTTTTGGGGGGGGAGACAAAATCATTTATAAAATCAGAGCACAGGCCTATGCTAAATTGGGCACCACTTGGGCTGGAGAGGTGGCTCAGGGGTTAAGCCTCTGCCTTGCAGGCGGAAGGTCCTGAGTTCGGATCCCAGATCCCACGTATAGACGCCAGAGGGAAGCGGGGGCGGCCTGCGCTTCTGGTCCTGGTAGGGCGGAGCCTGTGAATCCCGGGGCAGAAGGAGGTGGAGGCGTCCAGGGTGGTTCGCGAATTCGTCCGTGGTTCTACACATACACAGACACACACACACACATACACACAGGCGCGCGCACACACACACACATACACACACATATGCACACAGTTGAATAAGTAATAATAATAAAAAAATTAAAAATAAATAAATAAATAAATGAATTGGGCACCACTTGGCTGGAGTTTGCTAGATAAAACCAAACTGACCTTAGTCTACTACTTTTCTACATCTAGCAAATACAGAAAGAAATCGTTCACTCCAAAAATTGGTGCAACTTTTATGTAAAAAGCAAATTCTCTCCAAGATTAATCTGACTTAAAAACTAGGGACCTGATCAAATGGCTCGGCAGGAAAGGCACTGCTGCGAGCGCCCTCGTGTAAGATCTGATCCCTGGACCCCACATGTAGGGGGAAGGAGCTATCTCCACATGTCTCCACATGTGCACAGTCATGGCACTCTGTGTGTGTGTGTGTGTGTGTGTGTGTGTGTGTGTGTGTGTGTGTGTGTATGTCTCAGAGACTCTCTCCCCCCCATACAAAAACCAGATAAATTTTCAGGAAGATTTCTTTTGACAGAAATAAATACAAGTCTGTAGCCGTGATGATGATACTGTTTATCATAAGCACAAAGCTTAATAAAGTTCTTAAAAGCACAATTTTGTCTTCAAAGTTACCATTAAAGCTCATTTTTAGCAATCCAGAATTCATTATTAAATCAAAACAGAAATTAAAAAATCATGTGTCATCTCATGTTGTTAAACAGGCAGCGTGTGCAAAGCTCTGAGACTTAAAGGATTGCTTCTTTCACTTGTTACAGTGAAATATTTTTATCTTTACACTAACTGAGGGAAAACTGGTTTTTCATTATTCACATCATCACTAAATTCAGAAGTGAATATATTAAAATATACACATATTAAAATATACACACATACACACACATGTGCATACACAGAAGTGAATATTAAAATATATAGATACACAATGCGCACACACAGATAGAAGTGAATCTATTAAAATATATAGAAACACATGCGCACACACAGAAGTGAGTCTATTAAAATATATAGATATACACACACATGTGCACACACAGATAGAAGTGAATCTATTAAAATATATAGAAACACATGCGCGCACAAAGATAGAAGTGAGTCTATTAAAATATATACACACACATGCGCACACACAGAAGTGAGTCTATTAAAATATATAGAAACACACATGCATACACACAGATAGAAGTGAGTCTATTAAAATATATAGAAACACACATGTGCACACAGATAGAAGAGAATCTTTTAAAATACATAGACACATATATGCACACACACAGATAGAAGTGAGTCTATTAAAATATATAGAAACACACATGTGCACACACAGATAGAAGAGAGTCTATTAAAATATATAGAAACACATGCACACACAGATAAAAGTGAATCTATTAAAATATATAGACACACATACATATGCGCGCACACAGAAGTGAGTCTATAGACACACATACACACACACACACACACACACAGATACAGCCCAGTGGGACTTGACTGGTGCTTGTTACCTGCTCGGAGAGGCTTGTAGAGGTCATTGGATGATGTTCTTTGCCAACGTTCCTTGAATTTTGCTCTTAAATCATTATCAGTTGCTTCTTCTTCATCCAACAATCTTAATGACTGAAAAAGGAAAAGAAAAAAAATTTCAGACATCATTTCTGACATTGAAAAATTCTAACCTTCATGTTTTTGTTTTTTGGGGGGAGGGTTGCTTTGAGACTAGGTCTGCTACATCGACCCATCTGGCCTGGAATGCACAGTACAGAGGCGGCTAACCTCTGCCTCACAAGGGACAGGCTGCAAGCATGTGCCACCGTGATTCCAGGCTTTTTAAATGATCACACCCAGACTAGCATGGGGCTCACCAGGGAAGAGCCTGTGGCACAAATGTGAGGACCCCACTTTACATTCCGGCCCATGTGACGGCACCTGGGACCCAGCACATCACGAAGGCAAAGAGCAGCATCTGGAGCTCGCCAGCCAGCCACCAGGTGAATAAAGACCTTCACTCAGTGAGACCTCGTCTCAAAAAGATGGGCAGCACTGAGGAATGACACACATTAGCCTCTGGCCACAAGCACAGGCCGCGCCTCCATGCAGATACACGCCTCCACACACACACACCACACGTCTACATGCAGATACACGCCTCCACAACCACACATCACATGTCTACATGCAGAGACACGCCTTCACAAACACACACCACACGTCTACATGCAGATACACGCCTCCACAACCACACACCACATGTCTACATGCAGAGACACGCCTCCACAAACACACACCACATGTCTACATGCAGATACACGCCTTCACAAACACACGCCACACGCCTCCATGCAGATACACACCTCCACAAACACACACCACACGCCTCCACAAACACACACTGCACATCTACATGCAGATACACGCCTCCACAAACACACACCGCACGTCTACATGCAGATACATGCCTCCACAAACACACACCGCACGCCTCCACAAACACACACCGCACGCCTACATGCAGATACGCGCCTCCACACACACGCCGCATGCCTACATGCAGACACACGCCCCCACACACACACACCGCACGCCTACATGCATGTGAATACACACTACGAGCACATGCCACACACACACACATGAGTACATGCCACCACAAGCACACATTGCACACCACCCACACATGGGTACATCCACGAGCATACGCAGCACACCTACACGCACATGGGCACACACCTGCACAAGCACACACCTACACACGTGGGCACACACACTGCATGCCTACATGTGCATGGATATACTTCTACCAACAAAATAAGATCACACCCAATAGACATTATGGGCACACAAGCGACTGGGAACGTGCTAGATGCAGCTCTGAGTTAGCGGGTGCAGGCGAGGGCCTGAGAATCTGTATTTCTACTAAGTTCAACACAACAAGGACTTGGTACAGAGCTACACGGTATCAACTCTGCTTGCTTTAGTGCTCTGAACACTGTGTCTACACAAAAATGTTGGTAAGTGCTAACTGTGTAATTAATGGAACCCTTCATAATAGCTTTCCCAAGCCAAAATACCATGTTACCATCCAAAACCATTTTTTAAAGCTGATCTTCACTGAAGTGTCAAGCTACAACTTCAAGTACAACCCTTCACATGTAGAGTGACACCAGCTAGAACAGCAAGTACAACCCTTCACATGTAGAGTGACACCAGCTAGAACAGCAAGTACAACCCTTCACATATAGGAGTGATACCAGCTAGAACTGTGTGAGCCGAGTATCTCAGTATTTCATTCACAAGACTCACACCGACATATCTTTACATCTCTGTCTCTCCCTCAAAGTACTCAGAAATAGGATAAATACAGCATTCCTGAAAGATGAGTGAATACACAAATTCCGATGTTTAAGCGCACTGCCAAGGAAAGTCACCCAGAGGAATCCATGCAACTCTCAAGCTGGCATGAGCCCAGCGTGTGAGTTTCTGTAGCTGAAGACAGCAATGAGCCCAAGAAGAGGTGCAGGCAACACCTCCAGCCGCAGTTGAAGACGTCTCTGGAGACGTCTCTGCAGTGACGACTCTGAGACGGCACTCCCACTCTGGAGTGAAGGGATCCCCGCGGTGAACACTGACTTTCAAAAAAAAAAACCGGGGCTGGAGAGGTGGCTCAGGGGTTAAGCCTCCGCCTTGCAGGCGGAAGGTCCCGAGTTCGGATCCCAGATCCCACGTATAGACGCCAGGCGGAAGCGGGGGCGGCCTGCGCTTCTGGTCCTGGTAGGGCGGAGCCTGTGAATCCCGGGGCAGAAGGAGGTGGAGGCGTCCATGGTGGTTCGCGAATTCGTCCGTGGTTCTACACATACACAGACACACACATACACACACACACACACACACACACACACACACGCGCGCGCGCGCGCACACACATACACACAGTTGAATAAATAATAATAAAATAAAATAAATTCAAAAAAAAAAACCTTTAAAAGCATTTAAAATGCCCCATCTGTGGTCGATGAACATAGACAGTTTTCAAAACATCTCAGCCCTAACTTCCTGAATCTGGTTCCATGCTCACTAAAAAAACTGGGATCCGACAGAAGAGAAAGCTCACAGACCTAACGACCTGACTTCATCCCCAGAAATCTGCATGAAAGAAGGAGAGAAGTGACTTCTGAAAGCTGGCCTCTGACCTCCATGCACCCCCCCCCTTCTGCCTCCCTCAAATGAATTATATTAAAAAAAATTGGCATCTAGATACCCAAAAAATGACTGATTATGAACTGGACAGTTTGTGTGATTCTCACTGTAACTGTTACACAACAGTCAGATGAATTCAACTTATGCACACAAGTGCATTTTCCTGAGGCCAAATATTACCCCTACTGCAGCCTTAACACACACCTCGTCCAAGATCTCTCTGTTTCTCTGCAGCAGCTCTGGGAGTTCTCTGATCAACTGGTCCACAGTCTGGATGCCGCCCTGCTCGATCACTGACGCAGACTTGGTCAGAATGGACTGAGGCACCGTGTCTCCAGAGACGTCTTCAACTGCTGCTGGAAGATTGAGGGACGCCAGCACCCTGCAGGGAGGGAGACACTGGGTCACGTGCGAGTCGCACCAGCACAGCACAGCGGCAGTGAAGGACCCCCCCCGAAAGACCTCTATAGAAAAATAATATAAAGATAAAGGGAAAAGCAAACAATCGGTAACTGATAAGCTAAAACAAAATCATTGAAGAATTAAGATACTTAAGTTGGTAATTCAGAAATAAAAGTCAGAAGGTAAAAATAATTATGGGAGACAAAATATTCAATATAGCTTTGGTTAGCAGCTGGAACTTCTCTCAGATTAAGCAATTAAAGCCAGGAATTCTACCTGTGCTTATTCTGTTCTTTGCTGCTGGTCTTCTACAAGCAAGGCTGTGTTCTGCCATCGGTCACATGCACAACACCAGGAACCCTTTCTTTAAAAATGTGACCTTGGCTGGCGAGATGGCTCAGGTAAAGACACCTGTGCCCAAACTTGGCAACCTGAGTTCAATTCCCACGGCCCACAGGGTAGGAGAGAACCAACTTCCAAAAGTCTCCCTCTGATCTCTACATACCCTTGTTCTCCCTATCTCTTTCTCTGCCACCCCCTCACATGAAAATAAAAATAAAATTTTAAAACATACTGTTAGATTATTACGCCACTAATGAACCAGAAATAATGTGGAAAAGAGTCATGGTTTCATAATATATATGAAAAACAAAGAACAGGAGGTCAAAGTATTAATCACAAACCTTTGGTGAGGAAGACACAGGATGCCACAGGTAGAGTGAGGGAGGGAACAATGGGAAAAGTACCTAGGGAGGCTTGAGGGGATGGAATATAGGAAACGCTGAGAAACTTAAGAAAAATCCTAAGATTGTGGGATGGAACCAAATGGGAATCTCCTATGCTATTATGTCAAAAACATTTCTTTTAAAAAAAAGGAACAAGAATGGACAGTCCCTACTCAGAGGAACACAGAGAGAGGAAACCAGGGCAAAAAAACCCGCCCTGGATTGGTCCACTTAGAACCAGTGACAACTACACCAGAAGTAGCAGGAACGTGACACTTCCTGGTGAGCAGTTGTTCAGAACTCTCAAGGCCTCCAAACAGCTTTCTGCCGTTGCTCTTAGTTACTCTCCAAAAAATTTACAGCAAGACCCTATTACTGAAAATGTAACACATATGGATCAAAGGACGTGGACAAAAAACACCAACTGGAATTGGTTTGGATGCTGCCTCCTCGCTGGATGGCTTCCAGGGTACCAGAGAGAACTGTAGAAGCTACTGAAATCAAAGGTCTCATCAACCTGTGAGATCTGCAAGTTACAATAAAAATCACCATGGCAACAGGTGACTGCTAGTATAATATTGGCATGCGTATCAAGGAGACAAAACTAGCAGCTTTCTGAATTTAAGAACCGCTTGTCAATGGAACACATTCCTGTTACTGTTAAACTAGAACAAGAATCTATGTAAGGAAAGGAAATAGGTCACTAGGGAATAACATACTATGAATCTTTAGCTAGGAAGACATACACCAAACTGCTTTGTAAACAGCTGTTAATATACCTATAGACTGGAAGAGCACTGGGCACGCAACCGACAAGTTCTATTTTTACAACAGAAAGTGTTTATTACTGAAAAACACGACTCGCCAAAATGCAGAATATAAGTGTCTGCAGCTTGCTTGTTTCTACGCAGTGCATGTAAGCCTCACCCATACCCACCCCAAGTCTCGGGGAACATCACAGAAGTGGGGGCAGAGCCTGAAGTGGGAAGGTGGGGGGCCAGGCATTATCTCCGGAACAAGACATAGTCATATCATATCATATCATAGTCTGCTCACACAGAACTACAGGGAACTGTCTTTCCATGTCTCTCCACCTCTTATCCGTATCCCGCCGTGACATCAGGAAGATCTCAAGCAGCTCCACCCCTCCCTGAGAGGCTGACAGGACTCATGCTGACGGGGAAGGAAAGGAGGATCTTTCCTCACGGTATGACCACGGGTCTAGGGTGCTTGCTGGAGCGGGAATCGGGTCAGGCACAAGGCTTCACAGACCAGATGACGCACAGAGGGGCACAAGGGAAAGATATGAAGATAGGAGGAGTGAAGCAGGGGAGATGAAGGAGTGTAAGGGGAAAGGAGGGGGTACGGAAATATAAAGTCCTATTCACACATACAACATTAAAAATAGATAAGACAGATAAGTAGATAAATAGGTAAGTAGACAGATAAGTAGATAAAAAGGCAAAAACACTAATCCTAGAGTTGCGAGCTGTTTCCAGCTCTGGGGGACAACACCTGCCCCGGTCCTCACTCCCACGCTCAGAAAGGAAAGCTGTTCGTAGACTATGCAGAGAACACATCGAGGGGAAATCTTAGAACTTTCAAGACAAATTTGTGCAAGTTATTTTCCACCTACCCATTTGCCAGAGTGGTGGCTTCTCTCATTTGCGCGATCGACCTGTTGACCAGGTCGGCCTTCCTCTGACTGAAAGCAGCCAGAGACTGCTGCACGGACACCGGAACCATCTTCTCAAAGAGGTCTAAAGCAGAAGCAATGTAACAAAAGAAATTTTACAACAGAAACTCATATTGCAGAAACAATATTTTCTTTATAATCTTCAAAAAATCAACAGATTCTTAAAAAGGTCACAGCCTTATCATCCTGGAGAGCACAATAACAAAGCAAATTCCCTATCATTAACTTCACGAGCAACAGCGATAATGAAAGCTTTCACTGCTGGGATCTGGTTTTCTGTACGTGTCCAAGTCATTGCGTGGGAGAGACCAACACTGGCATACGCTCGTTACTCAATGAAACCAACTTAGTGCCACGAAAATACAACTTAAGCTTTATTCTCCCTTTTTGCTGTTCTGCTCTTGCTTACCTGCTTGCTGGCTCGTCTAAGACAAACACTTGCTTGGTGGGTGGGCTAGCCTAGAATTCGCTGTGTGCACGGGCCATGCTAGCCTCAAACTCATAAGCTTCCCGCTTCCTTGCAAACAGTGGGACTATGGGTATGGGCCGCCATGTCTAGTCTCACATTCATTTTAAACATGTACGCAAGTAATACCAAAAGTGCGAGAGAAAGTACATATCATTTTTCAATGAGAAATATATATATCCATGAGGAGCTGGTGATGTGGCTCCGTTGGTACAGTGCTTGCCCAGCATGCATGGAGCCCCAGGTTCAATCACCGGGCAACAATGCCCACATCAACTGAACATGGTGGCACACGCCTATGATCCCAGCACTGGGGAGGTGGATGCAGGAGGATCAAAAGCTCAAGGTCAGCTTCAGCTGCAGAATGAGTTCAAGGCCAGCTAGGTTACATGAGACCTGGTCTCACAATAAAAAATTTTAAAATAAAATAAATAAAATAATAATAATGGTTAACATGGAAGAAAGAAGAAAGCACGATTTTCTTTACGTAAAATAGAAATTCAATTATTTTTGAAGTTGGGGGAGGGAGATGAGAAAAGCTGAAGAAGGCACGAACAGACCGGAGAGCACGTGAAGAACCAACACACCAGTGAACTTCTGGCTGAGGGGCACGCTGATCGCGGTCGCCTTCACCAGCGTGGCTTTGCCGATAGGATCTAGGTCTTTAAGGTCTGGAACTCGATCGTGATAAATGAAGTCATTATCCTTCTTGGCTGCAGTAAGAGCGCGGTTGATTTTGTCAGAAAAATCTTTCACACTGACATATTCGTCATAGCGAGAGGCCACTGTCTTAATCAATTCCGCTGCATGCTGAAAAGAACAATCAAAACAAAGAAGAAAAAAAAGTCTTGCTTCCATCAATAATTATTTTTTTAAAAAATCCTCAGAGACTATCACTTCTGGCCTTGTAAAGCTAACAGGATAACCTGAAATTTTGCAATAAAAAAACTAAAAATTGAAGGGTAACGACAGCAGACACCCCTTCCAACACATGGGTGAACTGCTGAGTAAAGAAAGCCATTTCCACAACCAGCAACTGAAAAGCGCTAAAAGCCTTGTGGAAAATCAGGCCAGGAAAACAGAGAAGCCGGAGGACGGAGACTCCCTCCTTCCGCCACCAAAGCAGAACCTCCCGGGGCTACGCTCCCAGCAGTCTGGGGGTCACCCAGGCAGCAACCACATCATCTAGCATCAACAAGGAAAATTCTAAACCACAAATGGCAAGTGACGCTGTCATATCCAATAAATGCATAGAATGTCAAAAGGACTGTTAGGGATAAATTCAGTATATGTCTTAAACATGTCACAAAGAAGGCTGGAGAGAGGGCTTAGGGATTAAGACTCTGCCTCCCAAGCACAAGGTACTGAGTTCAGATCCCAGGTCTCATGAAAAACGCCTGGTGGAAATGCACTTTGGGCCCTGGTGGGTGGAGCCTGGGAAATCCCAGAGCAAAGCAAAAAGGAGGTAGAAGCAATCCAGGATGATTTCTGAGGTTACCCTCGGGCCACCACAGGGATATACAGTATACACACACACACACACACACACACACACACACACACACACACACACACACAGAGTAATAAAAAATTGAAGCACATAACGGGGAGCCCCGGGCTATAACACTGAGTCCTGAACCCTCACTAGGGTGGAGGACTCAGAGGGAGGTCTGGTGCCCACTTGAACGGATGCTCCAGGGGATGGGAGAGCGGGAGGGAGGGAGGGAGAAGGTAGAAGGAAGGTACGAATGGGGGACAGTGCAATGGGGGATCGAAGAGGGAGGGGAGACTGGAGGTACCTATTGAACTTGTATGATTAGGGAAAAAAATGTGGGAGGAAAAAAATGAAGCATAAAACATTTGGTCAATGAAGCGAGTGTGGTTTAGCACCAGAGACCCAAGGACGCCACAGCTGGAGAGTCCATCATATTCTATAAGGCATGTGGAGAATCAGTAAAATGACCAGATGACAAGATGAAGCCTGGGCACTTACAAACATGACAGAACCACCAACTGATCTGTCAGAGAAAGAACCTGAAGGCTCACGTGTCAAAGGCTGGAACTCAGCCGGAGGCCTGGAAGGTGCTGTAACTTTTACGAGGCCTAAAGGAGGTCTTCCATCACTGGAGGCATGACCCCAAGGGCTATGAGGACCCCCTCCCCGCTTCTTCCTCAGGCTCTGCCCCCAGACTGTGCTGCCTCTTCACAGACCCCAAAGCAAGAGAACCCACCCAGCATGGACTAAGACCTCCAAAAGGGGGGCTAACGTAAACCTTTTAGCTTTGTAACTGATTGCCTTAAGCACTTGTTACAGAATAAGCAAACTGGCTAGCATAATAGCCTTTTTTTAAATCTCACTAAAACAAAACAAGGTATATAGTTACTTAACTGGATAAAAATCTTCACTGCCAAAGTTAACATTATGCTTAATAGAAACATGTTAACACTCCTCAAAGCAGAAACGGAAGGCCAATGGGTAAGACCAGAGTTGTCAAAACACTCAGACAAGGAAATCACAGTGTAAGTTCAAGGAAAGAAAGAATTACTTGGAGGTGATACTTTTATACAATAGAGAAACTTAAGCTCCTAATCTAATGTATATAATGAAGGAAAATTGACATAATGAAACAAAATTGGTTGTCCACCCCCACTTTGAACAGATAATAGAGGAAATAAATCCACTCTTACTAACAACAAACAAAATATAAAATTTCAAAAAACAGATGTGAGGTCAGTGATATGAGGTTGGTATGAATCTATAGAAAAACAAGAACAAATAAAACGAAGCTACAGGGCTGGAGAGGTGGCTCAGGGGTTAAGCCTCCGCCTTGCAGGCGGAAGGTCCTGAGTTTGGATCCCAGACCCCACGTATAGACGCCAGGTGGAAGCGGGGGCGGCCTGTGATTCTGGTCCTGGTAGGGCGGAGCCTGTGAATCCCGGGGCAGAGTAAACAAGGAGGTGGAGGCGTCCATGGTGGTTCCCGAATTCGCCCGTGGTTCGACACTCACACACACACACACACACACACACACACACACACACACACACGTGCGCGCACATATACACACACACACACGCACAATTGAATAAATAAAAAAAAAAGAAGCTACATAGTCAAGAGTAAAAATACAAACCGAATTACACGTAAGTCATACAGACTGTAAATTCCAGCCTCCTCCAACAGACCCTGAGATGCCGAGTCGCAGGAGGAAGAGCGCCCCCCTTCCTGGAACTGCCTGAACAGAGTAATGCAGGGAAGGGAGGAGCCCTGCCTGACCAGGAAGCTGGGGCAAGGGAGAGCAGGAGCAGCCAGGAGCCAGCAGGGGGCAGGGGCCAGGCAGGAGGCCAAGGGCCCTGAGGGAGCATGGAAGAGGGGTGAGCACATCACAGAACTCCGGGACCCTCCAGGGGTGACGGGAACAGGGAAGCCCGAAGATGTCTTTCCAGAGAAGACAGGCGAGTGCTGCGGAGCAGAGATCGGCGCCCAGTGACGCGCAGAAGCACCCAGGCTCATCCTCCCACCAAGACGCACCCCGGAACATGAGCACGTGTGAACAAGCACGTGGGGCTCATCCTCCCACCAAGACGCACCCCGGAACATGAGCACATGTGAACAAGCACGTGGGACGGGGTCCACGGATGCCGCCGGGAACCAGAGGACTCGTGAAGAGGAGATGCACAGGATGGCAGGAGGTCGAGGTCACCTCACCGACAGAGTGAGCAGGGGTCAACCTGGGCCACGCAAGACCACAAACACAAAAAAGACGGTGCAACTGTTCAGTGACTGCTGAAAACACACCAGAAACACTGTCACGAAAGACAGAACCACTATAAATTATGAATGCAGCCATTGCACACACAATACACAAAGCACAGGAGCTTCTGGGTGAGACGGTGTCACGGCGTCAACCTGACGGTTGAGGGTTTGAGCTCTGGGCACATTTGTGGAGAATTAGTGGTTGAGTTAGGCCCAGAGCAAACCTGAAGGAGATTGTCTAGCTGGTGGGGAAGGTCCAGCCCATGGTGAGTGAGATTAGGCTCTGGATAAATCACAGAGAGCTGGTTGAGAGAGTCGGCATCCTTGTGTACACTTGGGTAGACATGCTGGTCTGGCAAGTAAGGATCGTCCCTCTCTCAGCCATTACGTAGAGATGGTGTGGCCAGTTCCCTCGGCCTGGTGTTGATGCGTGCTCATCTGTCAAGCTGGACAGACTGTAACTGGACTGTCGTAAGAAAATAAACCCCTGGTCCCCTTAAGCCATTTGATGGTGATTTGTCAGCAACCACGCAGGCTGACTGCAGCAGATGGTGATCAGAAACTACACGGTGAGAGTAACATGAGCAGAAGCAGCAGCTCGGAAATCACAAAGAAGGGACAGGGAAGCAGAAGGAAAGCCCTGGACAACGGGAGACCCAGCTCTGTCCTGACCGTCCCCGTCCTTACACTCCCAGGCGGGGAAGCAGAAACCGCATGCAGAGGTGAGCAGGCGACGAGGTGAACAGACTGCAGTCCTGCTCAGCTGAAGGATCTGGTGACCGGCTGACGCCTCCGAAGAGCAGTAGACAGACAGTCCCTTTGTCCCTGCAGCAGGGCCTGAGAATAAGGAACAGCCAAGCCAGGAGCCTGAGAAACCCTGACACAGATACTGCAGAGACGCATGGAGCGGCGCTGGAGAAGCAGAGATGAGATGCTCACACCCCAGCGCGGGTGTTCTTCGCAAACAAGGAGGGGTTAGGACACCTGCCGGGCAGCACGCACCTCACCTCCTCTGGACGCGCAATTAGAACAGTTCACATTAAACAAGCATGGATAGATAAGAGAACTGAATGCAAACTTGCTGAAGCCTGAAGATAGACACAGTTGCTGTCTCTGCTGCCAGAGGGGCGCTGAGGAAGGTTTGGTTGGGCAAAGGTGGGCACCTCTCAAGGAAAACCCTGGGGACCACCTCACGCTCACCACAAGACTCACCTGCAACCTTGCGATCTCCTCCCCAAACTTCTTCTGCTGCTTGGCCAGGATGGACTGGTGGTACTCGGCGTTGGCTGCATGATGCAGTGCTTGGCAGCCAGGATGGGGAGCACCTCCTGGAAATACAAATACTGACCAGGGGAGAGTCCAACCACACAAGCCATCACAGACAACATGGGATGCAGGAAGAAAAGGAGAAGGAGACAGAATTAGAGCCGCCCGTTAATGACTCAGAAGGGGGTTAGTCACTAGGTGTGAGCACAGAAGTCCTCCCAACTCTTTGGGAGCTGAAAGCTATGAATTCCATTTTTTCCTTCCAATTATTGGTTTTATAAAAACTGTTAACTGAAGCCAATTCAGTTTTTATAGTTCTTTTTATTGAGCCATGAAATCAGCATCGTGTTTATGAGAAAGGAAGGAAGGCATGCATTAGAAAGAGCGGTAGGGTGGGCAGGGAGGAGCAGCTTTCTAGAAGCTTTCTCTGTGTCTCACCTGGCCCCAGGTACCTAAACCACCATTACTCACATACACTACTGACAGACTGCTTCATCACGTTTAAAAGACAAAACACAGTAAGGTCAGTTCTCACTTAAATTCAAATGCTGAGACTGTCATAAAGATTATTTGGCCAAAAAAAGTAACATATACACACTAACATCAATACCATATATATATATATAAACACCTCCCAGACACACAAATGAATTATTAAACTCATCACACTAATGGTCTTATCTTGTTCTAATTTGTTTTTAAAATAATTCCAGTTAGAATTACATTGAAAAAGTCCAAACATATGAGCCAAGAAAGCCACTACCTCAGTAAGGCTCTTCCAAAATACCACACTTTCCCTGCAATCTCACTATTTCTAGGAATAGTGACATTTTTTAAATACAGTACACAATGGCTATCTGAACAAAAATATGAGAATCCAAAGCCAAATTACTACTTCAGTGTTTGTCTTCCTGCAAATAATTTCCTAGTCTCCCAATCACTTCTTCAGATCCTTCAGTTCTATGACTAAAATATGAAAGTATTTCAGAGCTTCATTAGTGAGAAGGAAAGATGAAGAGAACGTCAACCTCAAGCTGCCTCATGCTAGCGCTCGAGCTAGGCTGGAGCAAGTGGGATGCAACCAGGCCCGTGGCAAAGGCAGCCTCCTGCCGTGAGGACAGGCTTCCGAGGCCTGAGCTGTGGGGCCCGCTGGGCGACATGCAGGGCATTAGACCTGCAGCCTGAGAAGAGGCAGGAGGAAGTCCTAATTGTCTTGGGAACTGCTCTGTGAAATGCCACTGATTCTTAAGAGTCCTGGGCAGACTTCTAACCTCTTGGTGTGCTTTAAGCGGTGGTGGTGGTGGTGGTGGTGGTGGTGGTGGTGGTGGTGGCGGCGGCAGAGGCTGCGGCAGCCACCAGCAGCAAACTAAAGGTGGAACCCAGCAACTCCGAGCTGCACTCTGACCCCATGTGCTCTAAAGCCCTAGGATCTTCGCGTTGATTCCTTATTGCTCATGTTCTGACTGACGTGTTCCTCCGCTACACATATGGCATTTTCTGACTGATGTGCACTGTTGGTGCAAGCATATGCATTTTTAATTTGCCCCGATGTTTCTTCAATTTCATAATGTATAGAGTCCTGAACATGACGCTAATTCACAAATTCTTCTCCAAGAGTCACATAACGTATATGGACATCTGTTGCTACAAAATAAAACCCTCTGAACGATCCTAAAGAGAAGTAGCTGAAACATGAATTTGGCTTCATTTTTTTTAAGTGTTCTGTTTTAACCACTGCAGCTTCCTTGTTCGTCTGGGCTTCTTCATTTACAAACGGTCATCTCCAGCATTCTTTCCAACTGACCCTTCAGGAAAGGTCCATGAAAGCAACACTTTCTGCGACATGCAGTTGGAGCGGTTGCTGTTCCTTGACTGTCCATTAGCAGCCTTGCTGTCTACCCCTGCAGGCATTACCAACTAAATTCTAATCAAGGCATGAGATGAACCAAAGTTTTCTTCATGTCTGTTTTTGCACTCATTTTCAAGAAAACAGGATAATGGTTAAAAACTTGGAGAATCAACATGCTCAAGGATTCATGCTTGTTGCAAAAGTCACCAGCAATCCAGAAGGTGTAATGTCTTGATTTAAAAAAAATTATTGAAAACAAAACTCAGCATTTTCCAGAAAGAGTTTTAGCTTGGGAAAACAAGCTTAGTGAAAAAGGACAAAGAATCCCTAAATGTAAAAGAATTATTCATGCATTATAAAACTTAAGAAATTATTTCTAACAACATATTCCTTATGTGCTTCAATTAAAATTTCAAATTTATCATATATAACTTTCAACTGTTCACGCACAAAAGTATCCCCAAGCAAAGAAGCAAGTGTTCGGGAATGTGGCGCTGACCTTGGGGAGGGTGTCTCTGTACTGGCACTGCTTGAAAGCGTCACCAAAGTAGTCGGCAGCCTGATTCGCCAGCTTGGCTATGATGGCATCTTTCATCTTATCTGGAACGAGAAGTTAAACTGACCATCACAATTACAATGAGATAACCTGCTACCTACCTACCTGACTCCTTACAAACACCTCGGCCCAAAAGACGTGCATCTACTGAAGGAGACCATCATTGATGAACCAAGTCTGCTGCAGAACTGTCCCCTGGGCAGCAAGGATGGGGCCCAAACCTACCACCCACACACTTGACAAGTGAAGCAGGAGGGCCAAAGTTTAAAACTGGTCTTGGCTGCACAGCGAGCCGACGAATAGCCCAGCCTATGTAAGACACGTTCCAAAATAAACAAACAAAAATAAAAACAACTCTATAGACAAATCCAAAGACACAGAAGTAGACAGCTGGCAGCCGGGGCGGAAAGAGTGACCGCTGACTGTGGTCTGTTATTGTGGAGGGCTCTGTACACATTTAAGAAAACGCTGACTGTAAAATGTAAAAAGGTAAACTTTTGGCACATACACATTCTGTCTCCCCATTAGCTCCTTTCCGTTGTGAGCTTTCTGAGATGGGTCTTGGCTGTGACGCAGCTGGGCTGCTCACTAGCTCCTGCACAGCCTCCGAGAGCTGCACTCACGGGCACAGCCGCTGTTGCTGGTTTTGTTTGTGCGCAGTCTCAACTGATGCCCAGCTGCCCTGGGACTCACTGGACAGCCCAGCGGATTCGACTACAGCAATCCTCCTGCCTTACTCACCTTGACCTCCAGATGTTATTTTAACAAAATAAAAATTATTCCTACTCCTATTTCTCACCTAAGATGACAAGCCTCTTGCTCTCAATCTCTCCGAACTGAAGTAAGGTCTGTACTCCACATTGCTCTTACTCCCTGACTCTCCAGGGACTTTGCGCAGACAGATGCTGCTCATCACGTAAGCCTGTTTAAACAGGCCTCCTGACTGGGGAAGTGACGACGCTAAGTGCTTTCTGTTCAGACATGCAGGCCTGAGCTCCTGTCCCCAGAGCCCATGGACAAGCGGGTTCACGGTGGGTCTGCAATTCCAGGGTGCCTGTGAGAAATGGAAGACTCTCCAAAGGAAGGCACTCACGCAGTCAGCTGCCATACATGGCAGTCATGACTTGAACCTGTCTCAAACAAGGTGGAAAAATGAGGAGCAATGCCTGAGAGTGTCTTCTGTCACACAAACACACACACACCGCACATGTGCTCTCTCCTATGCTTACCCATCACATACATTTAAAAAAAAAAAAAGGAAAAATGAAAAATAGGATGTTCTTAAAGAAACCCTTCCTGCTGACCCCAATAGCACATCCCACTGATAGGCCTCCAGCCAGTTAACACAATGGGTTTTGTCAAAGTTACCTTGACTGCTTCATTTCTTCCACCTCATCTCCCCACCTACATGGAACCCATTACATTCCAATTGCCTTCTTAGTATAAGAGCCTAGCACTTGTTTTCACATAGAACAAAGTGTAGAAGAAATTGGAATTACCTCTTGTGGCTTTTAAAAAAAAAACTTCTTGAGCCTGTGCCAGCATAATAAGACTGAGGGTCCCAACAGTATCTGGAGATATGTCCACGGTAGGCTCTCGACTTAAGGCAGATAAAACTGTCTCTTTAATATGCAAAAAGGCACCACTAGCAAACTAGAAGGAGAGAAAAAGAATTACTTTAAAACTCAAGACTTAATTTTCTATTACACACAAATATCTTCCAAATATTAACTTAGTGAATAGTTACTATAGTTACATTTTCCTAATGTGATCTAAGGAATCTCACAAACAGAAGGGAATTTCTGAACAATTCCAGAGTACCCAGAAGTTTAATAAATATTAAAAGTATGTTTATGAAGAAAAATAGGTAAACGGCAAATACTGACCAAGCTTATTTATAAATCAGATCTTCAAAACTCACCTAACACTTCTCAAATGGATTTTGCTTTGTGTATGTGTGTGTGTGCATGCCCGTCAAGTGGAGCCAGGCACCTGCACATGTGCATGAAGGGGCCCTTGGGAACAGCCTCTCATTGGGCAGGGCCTCCCTGGCTGGAGCTCACATTAGCTCACATCCTGGGATGACGGCCGCCACGCTTTGTGAGGTTCTGGAGATCAAACTCGGGTCCCACACTTACAAGGCAAGGGTTTTACCACCGAGTCCCTCGTCAAGTGTGTCCAGCACTGAAATCCCTCATCACGTGCGTTAGGCTCAGGGACCTGGCAGCGGCAGGTGTGCCTCGCCCTGGAGGCTGGCAATGCCACTTGTGGGCAGCAGCCTGACAGCCTTCAAAGCTCCCCCTGAAAAGTTCACCATTCAATCTCTTGGCCAATTTGGTTTTATGAAGATTAATACCAAAAATCATTTTATGAAACAAAGGAAGAAGTCAGTGTGGAATTTAAAAGGCAGGCTAGCTAAGTCTGCCACAGCCACATCTCAAAGCTACTACACTAAACAAACTATCATTTATTGCTCCTTTACCTGAAACGAAAAAATAAAAACTGAGTAAGTAAAAATCAAAATAGCACGCCATTACCAGCCCAGGAAGAGGTCCTAAATATAGCTAGCTGTCCTAGGAACACTACAGGCCTGACCACAGTCCAATGTAAACTCTCCACAAGTCTAGAATTAACCTTATTTTCTTCCCCAAAGTCCCTAATTCTGTACCACCAATGACGTTAGATGTGTCTCACTCTGAGAAAACATGTCAAAACACGTGCGGATGTTTTAAAGAGTCCTTCACTCCGAGGTTTCCCTCCAGCGTGAAATCTCATTTTGTTCGCTCGTCATCAGCTACGCCTCTGCTGGGCGTCGGGCTGTGCTGGGGGCTGTACTGGGTGCTGTACTGGGTGCTGTACTGGGTGTCGGGCTGTGCTGGGTGCTGTACTGGGTGCTGTACTGGGTGTCGGGCTGTGCTGGGGGCTGTACTGGGTGCTGTGCTGGGTGTCGGGCTGTGCTGGGTGCTGTACTGGGTGTCGGGCTGTGCTGGGTGCTGTACTGGGCGCCGTACTGGGCGTCGGGCTGTGCCGGGTGCTGTACTGGGCGCCGTACTGGGCGTCGGGCTGTGCTGGGTGCTGTACTGGGCGCCGTACTGGGCGTCGGGCTGTGCTGGGTGCTGTGCCGGGCACCGGGGGCTGTGCTAGGTGCTGTATTGGGTGTCAGGGGCTCTGCCGGGCGC
The DNA here is from genome assembly GCA_023101885.1 of Typhlomys cinereus. NCBI lineage: Eukaryota > Metazoa > Chordata > Mammalia > Rodentia > Platacanthomyidae > Typhlomys > Typhlomys cinereus. Next base: position 507,446 of record JALPQD010000374.1, on the reverse strand, counting down.
CGGGGGCTCTGCCGGGTGCTGGGGGTTGTGCTGGGGGCTGTGCCGGGCGCTGGGGGCTGTGCTGGGCGCCGGGGGCTCTGCCTGGGGGCTGTGCTGGGGGCTGTACTGGGTGTCGGGCTGTGCTGGGTGCTGTGCCGGGCGCCAGGAGCTGTGCCGGGCGCCGGGGGCTGTGCTAGGTGCTGTCCTGGGTGCCGGGGCTGTGCCGCGCGCCATGGCATTGAGCAAGCAGGCTGGATTCTGAGCTGAGCACTGGCATGTTTGTCTGAGGGCTTTGACTGGACAGTCAGCGCTCAAGTGCGCTGCGAGGACAGCATCGAAACGCCCCCCCACACACACCTGGTACTGCTTTGCCGCCGTCTTCAGCCCCTCGTCGCTGTCCAGGTTCTGCTCGGCAGCGATCTGGCTGGCTAAGGCCGCACAATTGAACAACACACAGCTCTTTTCATATCCTAAGCTTGAAAGAGCTGGAGAAAAATGGAGAAGGAAAAAGATGATTTTTTCTAAAGAAAACAAATGTTTCAAAGACTTGATACTGTGACCTCTCTCCCACTGACTCTCACACAGAAGGTTCCAGACTTGTTTTCTCCCCTCTCCCAGCCACCGGCCGAGCAGCCACGTTCACAGGCTCCTTGTTCCCTTCCCTTTGTTTCCGCGTTTTTACTACAGTCGGGCTCAAAATGTGCACGCTTCCTCATCTTGTTCTTCACTTCTTTTGCTTTTGTTGTTTAACAGTGCGCGTGTGCCGTGTGCATGAGAAAGAACGCGTGTGTTCAGAGCGTACGTACACACATACTTCAGCTCACAACTAGAGGTCAGAGGGCAACCCACAGGAGTCGGTTCTCTCGTGGGATCAGAGACTACACTTGACTCCTCGGGCTTCCCACAAGCACGTTTCCTCACAGCCACCTCACCGCCTCTCGATAATGCCTTAAATTCAAATGAATCGTTTCCATGTTTCTATTACCCTTCAAGATTTCACTGCACAAGCATATCTGGGCCATTTGGCATCACCGAAAGCTTCACCGAAAGAAGCAAACATCTTCTAGCGGGTCTTCATGCCGCCCTCTCCCATAATGTGACTCGGATCAACAATTCATACATCCCACATCTGCTAGCACAACTACTACTTTAAAATAAGAGAAGGACAGAAAAGAAAGCAAACATTGATGGTTGGTGAGAATGTGCGTAAACCACAACCTTTACTGGTGGCTACAGTATTGGGTCCTCAAACGTTAACAAAATTACTATAAGGTCCAGAAATCCTGCTTCGAAGCATATACCCAAAAAACTGGATGCCATTATTACCAGCAGGGTATTTCTACAGCTATGCCCACAGCGGCATTACTCAAGCAGCAACCTAGGTCACCACTGAATGACAGATGTGTAAACAAAGTATGTTCTACACACACGAAGAAATCATGACCTTGCAAGGAAGAACCCCAGCTGCCAAAACACGGATGGGCCTGGAAGATGTTACACAAGGTGGAGTGTGCCAGTCACAAGACACTGCGAAGATTCCATGCACAGCACACTTAGTTACGAGTGTGTGCCCACGCCAGGATGACAAGTGTGTGCCCACCGCGCCAGGATGACAAGTGTGCCCACCGCGCCAGGATGACAAGTGTGTGCCCACCGCACCAGGATGACAAGTGTGTGTCCACACCAGGATGACAAGTGTGTCCACCCACCACACCAGGATGACAAGTGTGTGTCCGCACCAGGATGACAAGTGTGTGTCCGCACCAGGATGACAAGTGTGTGCCCACCGCACCAGGATGACAAGTGTGTGTCCACACCAGGATGACAAGTGTGTGTCCGCACCAGGATGACAAGTGTGTGTCCGCACCAGGATGACAAGTGTGTGCACCACACAGAATTACAAGTGTGTCCACCCACCACACCAGGATGACAAGTGTGTGTCCGCACCAGGATGACAAGTTTGTCCACCCACCACACCAGGATGGCAAATGCGTCCAGCACATCGGGCTTTTCTGTGGGTAAATACACTGCCCCACTTTTCAGGTGAGCTGGCTGCAAGCCCCCTCCAGCCTTTGGTAACAACACTGTACTGTAATATTATTTTCTACCCCGGAAAACAAACTCATCCTTCAATTCCTGCCTTCTGCAGATAGAATTAGCCTCCTCATCTGGGTAGGGGCCTGTGAGTTTTACAATCGCGCCTTGCTCAACGACTGGGACGCACTCTGGGAAACAAGTCATTAGGGGATTTCGTCACTGACGTAGTTACAAAGATGGAGACAGTTACAGTCTCTCCAGAAGACAGTGTCCGTGTTCCGCAACCCCCGCCGTACATGTGGCCTGTTTGCGCAATGCATATTACACATACATACCACATGTCAGGAGATCGGCTAGCAACACACCCAGACTGAAGGTTACAACTAAGTGCGGGCAAGGGATAGCCTCTTTACAAGTGTTTTAAAATTTTATTAAAGATACAAAGAAAATGGAATTTCTTAAAACTTTCATATTCATAAGGAGTCATTAGGAAAGCAATTTTAAAATCTAAATAGACTGGAAGCCAAGTCTCCTTTCTACTAAAAATTACATACCCAGTTTTACAGATCCTCCAAAAAGGGAACCTTTATCAAAAGCGTCCTTCCACGTAAATGTCAAGCAGATCTGCACAGAATGGGAGAAAACAGAAGCATATTACACAGTGCGTACTTCCAAGTACGAGCTCTCTGAAGAACAACCCACAATGAGGAAAAAGACAAATGTTAAACCCCTGTAACAGTCTCACCTGTAGCTTAACACGTTTCTTTTCTTCTAGACTGGTTTTTTTCCCCCAAGTAAAATACTGGCATTAGGATGTTTCAAAAGACCATTCTGTGTGTGACCATGACGCTACCTTACTCATCTCTACAGACAACAGCTCAGACAGAACAGCAATGCTTGTCACAAGCAAAGAGAAGCAGAAGCAAGCACAGCAAGGTTTCCAGGAGAAGAAATTAAAACCTACTGCAAAAATGGAAGAATGGTTTCTTTAGGGAAATGGAATAAAAGTATTTCATTTCCTTTTTTTTTTTTTAATTTTTTTTTTATTTATTCAATTGTGCGTGTGTGTGTATGTGTAGAACCACAGGTGAATTCGGGAACCACCATGGACTGCCCTGGGATTCACAGGCTCCTCCCTACCAGAACCAGAAATGCAAGCCGCCCCTGTTTCCGCCTGGCGTCTATATGTGGGGTCTGGGATCTGAACTCAGGACCTTCCACCTGCAAGGCAGAGGCTTAACCCCTGAGCCACCTCTCCATTTCATTGCTTGACCTGAGTGGTTGCTGTACAAATATATTTATTTGAGAAGATTCAAGCTACATGCGTAATTTGTTCACTTTTCTACATGTTAAAGATGAAAAAATATTTCTATTAATTAAAAAAAAAACAACTAGCTGAGCCTGGCAGCACAGGCCTATAAAATGAGGTGTTTAGGAGTCTGAGGCAGGCAGATCTCCAGTTCAAGGCCAGACTGGGTAACTTGGTAAGACGCTGCCTCAAAATACAAGAGGACCGGGACATAGCTCAGGGTGAGCGTCGGCAAGGTCCTAGGTTCAATCTCTAGCATACAAAAAAAATACACTCTTCCTAATTCTATAACAAGTACACCATATATGGTTTTATGTTATTTATTATAATCTGACACAAAGTTTTTAAACTGCCAACTGGGAAATTTTCAAACACCTGCAAACTAGAAGGAGGAATGTAATACGCTAGCGTTTACCCACGCGGCTTCGGCCTTCTCCCGGCTCAGCTCCCCAATCTCCTCTTCTGCCCATGTTTTATCCTGTACTACTTTAAAGCCAATCTCAACACACGAATACTTTGCCTGGAAAAGTTTTAGCATAAAAATATATAAGGAATTTCTCTCATATTTTTGTTTTAGTGTGTGTGTGTGTGTGTGTGTGTGTGTGTGTGTCAGAGGGCACTGTGTGTCCCTGTGGAGAACCAAAGATGATTTCAGGAATCATCCTGGATTGCTTCTACCTTCTTTTTACTTCACTCTAGGATTTTACAGGCTCCGCCCACCAGGGCCAGAAGTCCAGGCTGCTGCCATTTCTGCCTGGCGTTTTTACATGGGACCTGGGGTCCAAACTCAGGACCTTCTGCTTTCGAGTCTTAACCCTTGACCCATCTCTCCAGCCTCTCGTATTATTTTGAAATCTTTAACTATCACTACTCACTTAAAAAACTTCCATGAATTCTCTCAAATAAAATTATCAGCATTTTCAACAATTATCTTTTAAAAGTAAGCTAATATTCTTGTAGCATAACATCAATCAAGTAACTTTTACATGATGCAATTTGTAACAATAATTTTAAAATACTAAATGGATACTAGAATTCCCTGAATTTACAATTTCCATAGCAGTTTTGTAAAAGGGAAAGACGAATATCTGGTTGAAGTGTGCTTTGATACTCTGTGCCACTCTATCCACAGATTCTGCCGGTTTGACACAGTCTAAAGCTCTACGCACGCCGTCAGACATAACTGAGACGCTCGTGCGGGAGTCCAGCAGAACCTTCCCAAGGACACAGATCACAGAGAGACCTCCAAAACTACCTCACGGGATCCAAACATAGCAAAGAGAAATCAAGGATTTCATAAAAAGATAACCACATGTACAAGAATCGATGATCTGTTATTACAACTTTCAAACAAAATTAATTAGTAGCTTACCTGATTTTCAGAAAATGGGAATTTGGGTTCAATGGAACAAATCTGATCATAATATCTAAAAGAGAGAGAGAGAAATAATAATTAGCAGAGCTAAATGACCTGGAGTTCTATAAATCCAACTGACTTAAGAGCACACATTCTTTCATGCTCCTTTTCAGGAGCCCACAAATCAGCTCCACCAGCTGTTTCAATATTATGAACAGTCTTTCAATGTGTGAATCACACACTCAAATCTATGCAATAACAACAACTTGTAGCCCTGCCAATCTGAGTTTGCGCCCTGAGAGCCTACATGATGAAAAACCTGACTTCAGACAGTTGTTCCTGACCTCCATCTGTGTGAATGTGTTTTCTCACACTCACTCTCTCTGTCTATCCTCAAATAAATGGTTGTTATGGTTTTTTGTTTTGTTTTGTTTTTTTAAGCCAGGGACAAAGATCGTATGCCCACTGCTAAAAACCCAGTATTACTGGCTGAAAGCAAACACACAGAGGCGTGTATGTGTCCATGAGACAAATCAACATCTCTGGTCAACTTCTCATCAATAAAGGACTGTTTCAGAGAGCGGGAGGTGAGGCAGGGCTACGCGTTCTGAGGAGCTTCCAGCCTCCCCTCCTCCTGCCTGTCCCTCCCACCTCCCCTCCTTCTGTCCTTCCCACCTCCCCTCCTTCTGTCCCTCCCACCTCCCCTCCTTCTGTCCCTCCCACCTCCCCTCCTTTTGTCCCTCCCACCCTCCCACCTCCCCCCCTATCCCTCCCCCCTTCCACCTCCCCTCTCCTGCCTGTCCCTCCCCACCTTCCTCAGGACTGTCTTTCCAACAGTTTCTGCTCAGTCAAGATTTCAGGAGACCAAGTGTCTGGCCTGCATGACAGTAAGTTTGGCTGCAAGCTGCAAGAACTGGTCGCTGAGCAAGTCTACTGAAGACATAGGCATCGGCTACCTAAGCGCAAGCCTGGACAAACTGTGTCAGTCAGCTCACTTCTAGTATTTGCACATAAACAAAAACAATCATAAATGTGTATTAAAGCCTCCCCCAAAAGTATGTGCCCCGAGGGCGTGGACAAGAAACACGTCACAAGAGCAATAGTGCGCTAGTGTCCAGATAACAACGTCCTGCCAGTGCTCCTGAGGAAACAGGCGACTTCAAGGTTGACGCCAGGGAAAGGGAAGACTCACGCCTAAAACACCCTGCTATGCCAGAAAGTGCCAAACACAAAAACAGGGAAAGTCAAGGAAACATGGAAGCCGTGATGAGAGTTTCCGACAGCCAAGCAAAGCAAGGCGAGTGAACGACTTACACTACAGTGATAATCCACTGAAGAAAGAACATATTTTAAAGCAAACACACAGGTGAACAGAGTTACACAGTGACCTGTGTCCTATTGTGCAACACCCACTGGCAAATCCAGAAGAGAGGACGTGAATTAGCAGCACTTGGCACATCTGACTGAGGTAAAATCCATCAATGGATACTGAAAGCAAAAGTTTGGGGCTGGGGATGCAGCTCAACTGGTAGAGGTGTTTGCCAAACACGTTTAAGTACCTAGGTGTGATCCCCATTACAGAATAAAAAGGGTACGGCATGGGTAGAGCAAAAGGATCAGAAGTTCAAAGTCTGTAATGCATGAGACCCTGTCTAAAAAAATAGTAACAATAATAAAAGTTTGAATGAGAAATAGGTTTCCACAGAGTTTAAGAATCTCTCCACAAAATATTTAATGAGTACAATATAGTCATTAATTAATTGTAAGGTCAAGAAACCTCCAAATCTTTACCAAGTTGACAAAAAGTGATTTGATCACAAGACCCATAACTCATGCTCTTCCTGGCGTGCATTAAGAAGAGCATCAATTCGTCACAGGTCCGTGTAAAAGCCACAGCATCACCGTTTCAGTACAGGTGCCCCAACAAGCTCCCATGTTCACACTTTGCTGGTCCAATGCTTGGAAAGTTGTGGCACAGTCTTGCTGGAGGAAGGCAGGTCACAGGCGAGGGCCTGAGGTCTGCCCAGCTGCTTCCTCTCCCTCTCTCTTGTTCTCTGCCTTCAGACACCCTTGGCGACCTCAACCAGCCCGGCCTCCAGCCATGCTGCCTTCTGGCATGTGTTGTCTACCACGAGTGGGCTATGACCTCCTTTGAAACCAAAAGCCAAATAAACAGCCTTTCCTTCCTTCCTGCCTGCCTGGGTCTAAACATTGTGTCGCAGCAGAAGAGCAATCACATGACCAGGAAGCCTCACTGGGGCTGTTCTGCTAAGTCACTGGACTCCAGAGTCAGGGTCGTGGGCTGGGCACGCAGCTCAGCAGTGCAGAGGTGACCCAGCATGTGTGAGGACCTGCATTTGACCCCCGATAACCACAAAGGGGGTGGGGGAGAACCACTGTTACGAAAGACAAAACTGAGGCTCTATTCCACACTGAAGGAAACTAAGCGACACACTAAAGCAATGCACAATCAAAGGTTGATCCTGGAGAGGAGAACATTAATACTGGAAAAATCAGCAAATTTTGAATTTTTTAGATTAAATGGCAATATTGAATCAAGGTCAATGTCCTAATGATAAAAGGTAGAAGAGTTATGTTATCATCCTTGTACTCAGGAAGGTATTAAATACTGGAACCCTAAGATGAAGTCCCTTTGCACTTAATTACCTTCAATTTTTTGATGAAGTTTTTGTTATCTCTGATCACCATCTAACTCTCGGGCACTCACTGCACCTTGAAGCCAATACATTGTATGTTCTCATAGCTCAGGGTCTTCACCTCTTTCCTGTACCCATCTGTACCTAAGATATTTTCCCTCACCATATCCCCCTTGTCTAGGCTGGTATGACTTGAGAGAAGGCTTCACGCGTTCAGCAAACACATTAAGAGCCTACTGTATGTCAAACACATTTCTAGGCCCTAGTATTCATTCATCAGTAAACAATCATCTCAAAATCTGGGCAATGCTTAAAAGAATCTCCTAAAGCAAAAGGCAAGTTTAAAAAAAAAAAAAAAGAGTGTCCGATATAGGGAAAAGTATTATAGAGTAAAGGGGTCGTGGAACTAAATGATGTGTAAGGCAGGAAGGTGCCATTCTCAGTAAGACGGTATTAGCGTAACTTGCTGAACTTTACACTGGCACCAAACAAAAGGGTGGTGAAAGGAGGGGATGGGTAGGCCGGGCACATCTTGAAGGGTGGGCATGCCGTGCCCCTGGCAAGCCCAAGGACTGGGTAGAGGAGGGGCAGTGGGACATGAGGTCGGAGAAGCAGAAACGCTTTGGGTACCACCGTGACACTTCTGCTCTGACTTCGTGGACTGAAAGGATGATCAATTCACCTGGACGAAGGCGCATACAGCGCCATGGCTGCTGCGGAGAGGCCGAGTGCGGGTGCACAGCAGAGGCAGAGAGAGAATCACGGGCTGCAGCAATAATCCTGTAGAGACGTGATGCTCCCGTGGACCACGGCGACAGTGTACACGCCAGCCCATCTGCCCTCCATTCAATCTCCTAAATCCTCGAACAGCCTCAACAAAATATACGACTTGGGGGATGATAATTCATGTCTTCGCCCTCAAAGAATTTCAAAATTATTTGAGAGCAGGGTCTGTGTTCTGTTGCTACGAACACATACAGTGGTAAAAAGCAAAACAGCCACTTTTTTCCCTGTGTCTAGAGAGTAAAAATTAGAGTTCTCTGCTTTCAAAATGAGCAGAAGCTACTGAAGAGCTGGCCCAGGCGGGGGCCTGAGGTGACAGTGCCTGCGATGTGCCTGGCGGTGAGCAGACAGGATGAGCGAGCTTCTTCTAGAGGCAGATGCGCTGGACGGCGCCGGGGAAGAGTAGAATCAAGGGCGGCCGCAGTGCCGAGGCGACGAGAACTGTGCCGAGCTCGCTGAGCAGCGCGGCCGCAGACTCCTCCAAGGAAAGGTCAAGCGCCAGAGGACCCGGTGCCGGCTGCCGTTTGGATACAGGGTCAGCCAAGACCCCGTGCTAAGCGCTTGGTTCTTAGGCGGTGAGCTGCTGGCCAGTGGCGGCTCGTGAGGCACCGCGCGTGACACCTGTCCACGGCTGTTAGCGCCTGAGCGCGCGTAACTGAAGGCTGGAAGGAGGATCAGCTCGGCGGGAGATGGCGCTCCAGCTAGAGCACTCGCTATGCAAGCAAGACCAGCGTTGGGCCTTCAGAAGCACACGCCATGCAGCCCACCTGTAACTACAGCTTCGGAGGGCAGAGACTGGGGACCACCAGGGCAGGTGTCTAGCCAGCCCGACTGGCCAGCTCTGCTTTGATAAGAGTCTCATCCATCTCAAAAAGAATGAGGAGAGACAGCAATCAAGAATGAGTCCCAACATCAACTCCTCTCTCGCTCTCTCTCTCTCCTTACACACGACGCACGCACGCAAGCATACAACACATACACAGGAAAATGAAAGAAAAGCAAACAGGGTTTCCTTGGAGGAAAAGAGTCAGCCGGAAGCCCCCCTTTGAAGGCCTTTCTGCGCCTCTCCAGAGCTCGTGAGGTAACAGCCTTTACTGTCGCCTGGCCCCTCTGTCTCCCCTCAGACCCACTATGGCGCCAACGGGCTGCAGACCAACCTTTGAAACCACAGCCCAAAATGAAACCTTTTCCCCCATTAAGTTGTTTTTCTCAAGTCTTTTGCCATGGCAACAAGCACCCAAGTTCCCGAAGACGCCCCTCTTCTCATGGGGGGCCCAGACATGTCAACCTGACAGTCTGGCAGCCGTCTGGAGGCAAGGTAATTTGCTGTGATTCCCAGAATGAGGGATCGCTAATTGGGCCAAGCACTGCCAATGTGCGGTGGCGGCAGAGCAGGCCCGGGAGGCTGCAGTGCGACCACAGGCCAGGGAGGCGAGGGAGCAGCAGGGGAGCACGCGAGTCACCGAGGCTCAGTCAGCGCCCAGCAGTGGACACGAGGCCACGCACAGGCAGCTGGGCAGGTCTTACCCGCTGACCCCTGCTTGCAGTAAGTGAGGACGTAAGTGGAAGGACGTGAAGCTCCTCGTTTCAAAGTGGGAAAGAAGGTGACTGCACAGCATGAACTGAAATTCCCACTGGTCTCTTCACAGCATCTGAGGCCGGCGCGTAAACCTCAAGCTGCACAGGGAAACGGTGTGTTTATGCGCGACGCTTAAATGATTAGAAGCTAGAGGAGGGAATTTTCTAAATAAATGGCTGCCTCAGAACAGGTTATGGAAGGAGAAATGGAAGGACGTGGGGTAGACGTGGAAATCAAACAGTCCAGCCAGTATGGGGCAGATCCAACCAGATGAGAGCAGCTAAGGCCTTACAAAGAAAGCAGCCACTGTTAACTGCATTACGCAGGCAAAGAGCCGCTCCTGGAGAACCAAGTGCAGGAAGCTGTGTCATTCCAAGTGTCCTGCCTCCGGTATCAAAGTTCTCTAGGAAGTAACCCACAGAAATAATCTACCGCACCCCTTTCTATCGCAGAGGCCGCGTTACGACAGATTCCAGCTTAAGATACATATTTCTGGCAAAGTGGACCTACGCAGCACGTTTCCACAGCCTGGAAGAGAAAGCCAGTATGTTGAGCCCAAAAAGAAATGAACCATAGGAAACAAGCTACAAAGAAAGTGACAATAAAGACTTTATACTCTAGAAATTAGTACATTTTGGGCTGAAAGGATGGCTCAGGGTCTGTTAAAGCCTTTGCCTCAAAAGCAGAAGGACTGGGCTGGAGAGGTGGCTCAGGGGTTAAGCCTCTGCCTTGCAGGCGGAGGGTCCTGAGTTCGGATCCCAGATCCCACGTATAGACGCCGGGCGGAAGCGGGGGCGGCCTGCGCTTCTGGTCCTGGTAGGGCGGAGCCTGTGAATCCTGGGGCAGAGTAAATGAGGAGGTGGAGGCGTCCATGGTGGTTCCCGAATTCGTCCGTGGTTCTACAGTGTACACACACATGCACACACACACACACACACACACACAAAGAAATTAAGGTTAATTTAATCACTTCTTTAAGATGCTAAATCCTAAACATATTTAAAAGATGCCTGGTGGGCAGAACTCAAGTCAGACGATCTTGAGTATGAATATAATGTCTCAGCTGTTCATCATGTGCAAGTTACTCACACTGGAGTCTAAAGCCTATCCTAAGATAAAGCCTTCTGTCTGAGGAATAAATAACACAACAAAACATGCTTAAAATCGTGTTTTATGCACAGCATACACATGATAAATGTAACTACAAATTAGTGTACGGCTATGTGAAAGTGCTTCTCTGTGTTCTCTATTACTTTAAAAACTTAGTCACCTTAAATACATAAAGAGCTTATCTTTAAGATCTTGGGGGGGAGCTGCGGGTACAGTTCAATGGTAGAACACATGATTAGCACGGGCCAAGGTCCTAGGGTTAATCCTAAATATACCCAAAAACAAAACACAGAAATTTGATGGAGAAGCAAACTTGGGAATGATTTTTTTTTTTTTTTTTTTGGAAATACCAGACACAAGACAAATCCTAGTCTTAGAATGTGTTCGCGAGGGTTGGAGCAATGTTTAGTGGGTAACGGCCACAAACACCTGCTGACCCGTTTGGCTCTCCGTGGCCACAGAAGCAGGAAGCGCAGAGGGCCTGCTGCAAAGCCAGCGCTCCTGCAGTGGGAGGGACAGAGGAGCATCCCGAAGCCCAAGGCAGCCTGGTGTAGGCAAGGTGACAGGGGCCTCATCTCCAGCAGGAAAGGTGAGACCCTCAGGCTGCCCTCAGGCCACATGGCCTGGCGCGGCCTGGCGTGCGTGTTCCGTTCAGACATGCTTATTTATACACATTGTGTTTTGTGTTTGGTTTTTTTTTCTGACACAGGGCCTGGATCTCAATCTGTAGCTGAGGATGACCTTGAATCCCGATCCTCCCACCTTTACCACCCAAATGCTGGGATTATGGGTACACATAGGCCTTTAAAAAACGGTTTTGAGGCCAGCAAGATGTTTGATCATGGAGTCAGCTGGAAGTAGAGAAGTGATCCTAAAAACTGCTTTGACCTTCATCGAGGCACGTACATGAAAGGGTACATGCACTGACACGCATGCACATACTATTGCACTTTCTCTCTCTCTCTCTCTCACACACACACTGTAAATATACACAGTAATAACAGACTCAAATGTTTTTTAAGCTTTAAGTGAAAGACATAGGTTTGTGACATACTGCTGTTGAACTCACTTTGAATCAACAACAGACTGCAGGAGAGAGGGGAAGAGAGAGGCAGAAGATTAAGAACAATCACTCTATACTAGCCAAAATAATGCTGAAATGTAAATTTCCATCACTCTGTACAGCTCAAATCTGTATTAGGGATGTGCACTCTAGACCCCAACACAAGAAGAATGAGAGAAGCAGAGGCACTAAGCCACACTGAAGGGCTACAGTGCAAGGTTCCTTCCTGAATCTTGCCCTCACACTTTTGCTCACCAAACTTATCACATGAAAGTCACTAATGCGAGCTGGGGAGAAAGGACCTAAGTGCAGATCCTCAGACCCCCCATAAAAGTGCCAAGGTGGGTGGGCTGGCCCACCTGTAATTCCAGCTTGGAAGGCAGAGCCGGGCAATCTCCAAAACAAACTGGCTACAGACTAGCCCCAGTGTCCTCCTCCCGGTTTAAACAGAAACAAAACTAACTAATGTATCAGAAAAAGAAAGAGGTGAACTAGGCAAAACAATCCTAGGTTTTGTGCTGCAAGGAGAGCTGGGAACACAGATTAGCAATCAAGTGCTGGCCTAGACAGCAACGCCTCTGGGGTCCACATCAGCAAGGAGGTAGGCAAAGAGGGAGGGGATGGAATGCGAGGGGAGAGAGAAGATGAAGGGGAAATAGTCCAAATCTTTATCAAAATTAGTAAGGGGAAAAACTACACATAAGCATGAGTAATACTAAGAATAAGAAAACTGGGTCTGGAGAGCTGGCTCAGGAGTTCAGACGCAGGCTTGCAGATCCCAACACCAGTTGGCAACGGTGTGTCCAGCACTTCCAGCTCTAGAAGGCAGAGCCTGGGAAATCCCACAGCAAAGCAAAAAGGAAGTAGAAACAATCCAGGATGATTCCCAAAGTTACCCTTGGGTCTCCACAGGCACACATAAGTGCCCTCTGATACACACACACACACACACACACACACACACACACACACATGAATAAAAATTTTAAAATATTAAAAATAATAAAAAATCTGTAGCAAGAGATTTGAAGAGACCAAAGTGTGTAAGAACTTCGGTGCCAAGAGTTAAAACTAAGCAAGAGAAGGGCATCAAGATCCTGTGTGAGACACGCATTGGAAAAAAGAGAAAAATCCCCAAAACATAAATAATTTTTACAAATTTTTAAAGAAAAAAACAAACAAGCTGAGAGAAACAGACAAATGAAAACCGCAGCCAAGGGAGCCAAGCGGCTGTGGCACAGGTGCTACCCCGGTAAGCCAGGAACGCCCCTGGCACCAGGTACCACCTCACACCCTTCAGTTCCCCAGGAGTGTGGACCAGCAAGGACGTGAAGGAGCAGCCCACACTCCTGCTCAGGCAGCGCAGAGCGGGGAACCCTACAGCTGGATGCGAAGATCCCCCTCTTCCTGTTAGAGAGGAGCCAAGTAAGCAGTCCTCTCTGCTCCCTCCCAAAACTCTACTTAAAAAAAAGAACAAGAACTCAAAATTATAAAAGTCACAGTCAGTGGTGGAGAGTTCAAAGTCCAGCAACACTCTCTTTAAAAAAAAAAAAAAAACCTGGATGCGCAGAAAGGACAAGGAGAACAGAGGAGCATCTGTGGTCCATTCAACACAATTTTCCAAAAGAGTTCAAAGCAAATGAAAGAATCAGAAAACACTGACGTGTCTGAGGGCTGTAGAGCTGTGAGAAGTTGAATCTCCAGAGAAACAAGGAGAGGAAGTCAATCATGATGCACTGACCAACAAAGACTTCAGTCTGAGGCTAGAAACCAAGAGACCACAAGCGCTCAGGTTCTGGACTCCCTGGGCAATTTCATGCTCAGAAAAATGTCAGACGCCACTCACTGAGAAGAGGAAGTGCTGACCACTGAATGCTCCCCTCCCTCCCTAAGAAAAGAATGTGAGACTGTTGCAGTCAGCCTGCATGGTTGCTGATAAATGACCATCAAACAGCTTAAGGGAACAGGGAGTTTATTTTCTTACGATAGATTGGTTACAGTTCCTCATCCAACTTTTCCAGGGCAGAGGGAACTGGCCACACCATCTCCACATAGGGGCTGAGAGAGGGACAATCCTCACTTGCCAGACCAGCATATCTGGCCAAGTGTACCCAAGGACGCCCACTTCCTCAACCAGCTCTCTGCATTTTATTCACCTGTTCAGGGTCTAATCCTACCCATCATCAACCAGACAATCTCCTTCAGGTTTGCTCTGGGCTTGACTCTACTAATTCTCTACAAATGTGCCCAGAGCTCGAACTCTCAACCATCAAGTTGACACTTAACATAATCACAACACTACCCATAATAAAAATCCCTTTTCCTAGCATCTCTTCCACGGGATGCAGGGAAACGAGAGGTACATGCCGTGGGGCAGGCGCCAGGAAAGCATCAGGAGGCTGACTGCAATCAGGGACGTGAGAACAAGGACCATATCTAGGTGTGGCTGAGCAGAAGGCTGAGTCTGCACCTCAGTGAGCCTCACAGAGCTCACAAGTGCCCTGATATCTGTCTAAATCAGAAGCATCTACATGGAACTTTGTAAGTATCTAAACAGAAGGAAACTGGAAGCGCTAAGAAACTAATGGTACAAAGCTGACATGTCAAGTTTCCAAAATACAAAAATAAAACAAGAAGCCTGCAGGTTTCCCCATTATTTGAGGCTCTTCTAACCAGTTCTTAGTAAAAGTAACTTTATAAAGGACGGGGAAAAGTATTCCTTTTTAAATAATCATCCTTATTCCCGTCACACAACATAAATGTTTAGCTGAAAAGTTAATAATGGAGCACTTACCAGTTGGTAGGAAATAGGGAAGCCTATTACTGAAGCTTCATGGAGAACTGTGCTGGATTTAATAAGCTTCCTTCCATTTCTTAGCAAAAAGTTTAAACTTCTTTTTCAACATTTATTAGTTTAAAAGTTCAAGTGAAAAAAATCATAAGCCTCACTTTTGAAAATTATCAAGCATAACTATTTTTTAAAAGATAATCTGCCTTATTTCACTATCTCAAAATTGTCGATTCACAGCTACACATTTTACTGCATATAGATCCAAGCAATTTTAGTGCACAACTGCATTACAAAAGAAGCTCTAGAACATTTACTACTCAGGGTTAGGGCTTTAGCTCAGTGGCAGAACACCTGCCCAGCAAGCCCAAGGCCCGGGGTTTAGTCCCCAGCACACAGGAGCCAGGATGAGAAAGCTACTTTCTCACTCCACTTTAAAAAAAAAAAAAACAAACTTACATTTGCTGAGTATTTGCTACAAGAGGATTACAGAGGCAGCTAAGTCAAGGAGACTATCTCTGAAAAAGATCGACCATGGAGGACTAACTCCCATGTTTATGCCTGATAAAAGAAAAACAAATGAACAAATGAAAAGCTTAAAAGTCACATGGCAATACCACTGCTCTCCTCCATCTTACAAGCTTAAGCATCAGGGCAACGCCTCTGAAGACACTTCAGAGCTGATCAGCATTAACTGAAAACCCTCACTGGTTAGGTATGGTAGCTCATGCCTGTAATCAGCAGGGTGAGGTAAGAGCGCACCTGAGAATCTGAGGCCAGTCTAGACCACTCAGTGGGTTCCAGGTTCACCTCAGCTAAAGTGACACTCTGCTTCAGAAAAAAAAAGGGGGGTGGGCACAAGCTGGGAGTGTGGCTCAGCTGGCAGAGGAACGCATGGACCCCTGGATCTGAGCACCAGCACCCACAAAACCAGACATGGAGGCAAGGAGGATCAGAAGGTCAAGCCAGCCTGGGATACACCAACATTATCTCCAAAGAAACACCAGGAATGCTCCTGATGTCTCCATCCCACTGGAAGCTTTTCATCGGGCTAGTTCTGAGTTAGCTTTCCAAAGTGCTTACCAGAGTAATGATCCTTGCGGCCAACAGTCTACACTCTAAATGTGACAACGCTAAGAGGGTCACCATCTCTGAATAACCTACGCTCTTTCTTAGGGGAGCCCACCCTTCACCTGTCCAAACTAATCTTGCTTGATCCATGAACGGGGAAGTTAAACCAGGGGGGTGACCCAGGGAAAGGTCGTTAAATTAGCCTATTTCCCAACATCATTAACGTCTTCAAGCCAATCAAATTAGAGGCTAACGTTCAACCAAGCCTATGCAAAGCTGTGGGCCATTATTACTACTACTGCCAGGGGGGTTTTCTGATCACATGAACAAAGCTCACCCAATCAGGAAGCACCGTAATAGCAAGATGACCTCCACTGATGCCCAAAACTCAGAGAAGGATTCCCTAGGCGGTTCTGTTCCCAGAAGGGCTTGGCTTAAGCTACTTCAAGGACGGTTTCTGCTCCTTGCAGCCTACGACTGGGTCTGTGCTGAAACCTAAGAAATCAGATCAAGTACCATGAAAACGCTGTCATCGTTGGAACACAAACCGAACCCTCACCAAACACATCCCGACGTCAAGAAGCATTTGCTAAAACAACAAACGTGTCGGAAAACGCTACGTGCACACCCCTCTGCCAGTCCATCACGTCACTCAAGTTTGTTCGACGTCCACAACACCAGCTCCAAACTTTTGCAATCTTGCATCTGTCTTTTGATCACTCTGGCCTGATGATGGGATGAATCACACGCTTTTGGTCCAAGCGTCCCCATTTCCTCCCCATTTCCTCCACTTCCTGCAAACTATGACTCTTAGGAAATCTGGTCGGAGAAAAGTCACAAGTGTCAGAAACACAGAGACTGGCAGGCATCTTCAGTGAAGTCTCCCCCCCCCCCCAAAAAAAGGGTGAAAACCGGTTGAGTCGAGCGGGGACCAGTACTTGGCAGACAGGTCCACCCAGTAGGGAGCGGGGGAGCCCGGGGTGCCCGGGCCGCAGAGCGGAGGCAGGGCGGGTCAGCGGGAAAGAATGCGGACCACACCTACGCCGCCGGCCCGGGTCGGGGCGGAGCGGCCGGGCCCGAGCGGGGCACGAAGGCGGGGGGCGGGCCGGGGATCCGGGTCGGGCCGGGGATCGGGGGTCGGACGGGGATCGGGGTCGGGACCCGGAGGCCCGCGGCCCGCGCCCACCTCAGCAGCGTCTCCAGCGAGCCCTCGTGCTTGTCGAGCGGGCGGCCGAGCGCGGCGCGCCGCAGCTTGCTCAGCTCCTCGGCCGCGCGGCAGTACTGGGCCTGCTCGTCGCCGCCGCTCGGGTACGTCTGCTGGATGAACTTCACCAGCGGCTTGGCCAGGTCCACCTCCGACGTCTTCTTCAGCTGCACCGGGATGAACGTCGCCATGGTGAGCGCCCGGCCGCCGCTGCGGGCCGCAGGGACGGCGACGAGGCAGGGCCGGGAGGGGGGACCTGAGGCGCGCCGGGCACCCGCAGCGGACGAGCGGACCGACGGGCCGACGGACAGGCCGCCAGCGCCTCGGACCGGCCACTTCCGGGAGGCCCCGCGCAGGCGCAGGGGTGCGCCGGGCGGTCACGTGACGGGGCGGAGCCCGGTCGCTGCCTCGCGCGGTCACGTGACGGAGCGGCCCTCGGCCACTGTGCCGCGTGGTCAGGTGACGGGGCGGAGCCCCCGGCCGCTGCGTCGCGCGGTCACGTGATCCCCGCCACTGCGCCGCGGGGGGGCGGGGCTCCCTGCTGTTATGCTTCATGATCACGTGACGGGGCGGAGTTCTCCCCTTTCCCCAGGGCCCGCGCGGTCACGTGACGGGGCGGGTCCTCGTCGCTGCGCGTCGCTCCCAGGTCCCTAGTTCTCCGCTGCGCAGGACGACTCGGGGGTTTCCTGCTGCGGCTCTGGTCTGATCCTTCCAGAAAAAGAATTCTTTACAACTTTTTCTTTCTTTCCTTCCTTCTTCTTTTTCTTTCTTTCTTTTTCTTTCTTAAATTTATTTTTCAATTTTTTATTCCTCTTTAAAAATTTTTTATTTTACTTTGAAAAATCAGTTAATTTTCTTTTTGGCAGGGAATGGGACTGGGTAAATCAGATGAAAATAGAACATTAATTCGTTGTATTCATGTATGAAATTCTGAAATAATAAAAGTAATTTTATTTTCTTGTTCTCTAGTCTTTTCTTAAACCTAATTTATTGTGCATGCGTGTATCAGAGGGCACTGTGTCCCTTTGGAGGACCAAGGGTGACTTCGGGACTCACCTTGGATTGCTTCATTCTCGAGTTTCCCAGGTTCTGCCCACCAGGGCTGGAAGTACAGACCTCCTTAATTTCTGCCTGGCGTTTGTAGGTAGGATCCGGGATCTGAACTCAGGACCTTCTGCTTGGGAGGCAGAGTCTTAACCCCTGAGCCCTCTCTCCAGTGTGTTTGCAGGACAACTGCAACATCAAGGCAGGCGGAATATTAGATGACACGGAACTGCGTTTCCATAGCAACGTGGGAATCCTTAACCAGAAAGCACAGATGGTTAAGTGGTTTGTGTGCTACGGTGGCTTACTTACAAATTGCACGTGGTAAGCAGACAGTAAAGCAGAAAGTAGAGGCATGAGACGGGCCCTTCCCCTCACCATTCTCTCTGTTGGCGAAAGGACCCTGAGATCTGAGACTCCCCCGAAATCACTTGCTGGGTATAGAGACGGATCCCAGTAGGAGAGGAATCTGTCTCTGCAAAGAAGTTTCACATGTCTGGACAGCCTTGCTCCAGAGCAGAGCTGCTTAATTATGCATCTCTCCCTCTCCTGCTTGCTTCTTTCCTTCATATGTATATATGTATGTGTATATATATTGATATGTATGCATGTATATATTTGATGTGTATACATATATACATATTTGTATATATGATATGTGTGTGTGTATTTGAGAAAAAGGAGAGATCACAAACATACCACAGAGTATATGAGGGTATCAGAGAACGACTTTCGGAAGTCACTTCTCTCCTTCCACCATGTGAGTTTCCGGGAATTGAACTCAGGTCACCAGGTTTGCAAGTAGGTGCCTGACCTGCCCGCCATACTGCCCATCCCGTCCTCTGATTGCTATTTAAGTTTATGGAGTCGGTGTGGCTTTGGCTGAGGGATCGCTGGCTTGTGCCAGCTTTGAGGCCTGAAGGGAAGCTTCAGCCCACCAGAGAGCAGAGTTTGTCCCTTGGGAGACAGCAGGGTCTGGGGAGGTGTGCCGCAAGGAAATAGGGCCATGGTCAGCTGACACCCTTCAGGTAGACTTAGAAACATGATATTTTCTTGTCTTGCTGGCTGAAGCAGGTGTTTCTGAAGTTCCAAGGACATTTCTAGAAGCACAATGAGTTGGTGAGTGCTCTGCCTTAGTCCTCTGTTTAAGACTCTACTCTCTGAAAGGACCATGGTCACAAAAGGGAGCGAGCAGCGTCGTCCCCCCGCCCCCGCCCCCCGCCCCGTCTTTGCTATCTGAGGTGCACTAGGAGAAAGGATTGTATCCAGATGGGGTAACGACAGCAATCTTTGAAACAGAAATATTATCAATTTTTAATTGTCTTGGCTATGTATGTATTCTTTTAATCTTTACTTAGGCTCATCTTTTTGTAAGTTATTTGCAACATACAATATAATCTTTTGTTGTAAAAGTTCATTTTTCCACAGCTTATGAAAATCTTATCAACATAGATTTTATTTGGAATTACCATCTTGAAATCTAATGCTGTGTATGCTAATTAAAAACTTTAAAGAGAAGAGAACGCAGCACTCAACGTAGAAACCTTCTTCTACAAAAGAAGGTATTTATTACTAAAAAGCACGATTTGCCAAAATTCCAAATATAGGTATCTACAGCCTACTTGTTCTTAAACAGGGCATATAAGCCTCACTCACTGTTGCAGTCCACCTGCATGGTTGCTGATAAATGACCATCACACAGCTTAAGGAACAAGGAGTTTACTTTCTTACGACAGTCCGGTTACAGTTCATAGTCCAGCTTGACGGAAGAGCACGCACCAACACCAGGGCCGAGGGAACTGGCCACCATAACGGCTGAGAGATGGACAATACTTACTTGCCAGACCAGCATGTCTGGCCAAGTGAACAGAAGGATGCCAACTCTCTCAACCAGCTCTCTAATTTATCCAGGGCCTAATCCCACCCACCATGGACTAGGTCTTCCCCAGCAGCCAGACAATTTCCTTCAGGTTTGCTCTGGGCCTAACTCAACCATCAACTCTCTACAACTGTGCCTAGAGCTCAAACCCTCAAGAGTCAAGTTGACACCTGTGCTTAACTATGACACTCACCCCCATCCAAGACTCAGGGAACATCGAGGAAGTGGGGCGACAAGATTGTAAGAGCCCGAAGTGGACGTGACATAGTTATATCATATCATATATTGTAGTCTGCTTGCACGAGAATCGCAGGGAACTGTCTTATCCACATCTCACCGTGACATCAGGAAGATCTCAAGCAGCTCCACCCCTCCCTGAGAGGCTGACAGGACTCATGCTGACGGGGAAGTAAAGGAGGATCTTTCCTCCACGGTATGGCCACCGGTCCAGGGTGCTTGCTGGAGCGTGAATCGGGTCAGACATAAGTCATCACAGATGAGATGAACCACGGTGGGCCGCACAAGGGAAAAGATTTGAAAATAAGAGGGAGTCTGACTTTATGGCATGGCCACCTGTGATTGCTTCCAGGCCTATAACTAGGCTCAAGGCTAAACAGGCTCCTAAAGGTGAAATAGAAAGTGTGGTCCATGAGGAGGTGCACTATACCCCTAAAGAACTCCATGACTTTTCTAACACGTTTAAGCAGTAGTCTGGGGAATACCCCTGGGAATGGATTGTAAGGCTATGGGATACTGGTGGAAGAAGTATAAAACTGGATAAAAGTGAGTTCACAGAAATGGACCCATTGAGTAGAGATTCTAGGTTTAATACTGCTATTCACAGAGTTAAAAATGGTGCCAAGAGTTTATTGAGTGGGTAGCTAAAGTATTTATTAAAGTTTGGCCTTCTAAGAAGGAACTAGAGATTCCAGACATTCCTTGGTTTAATGTTGATGATGGTATTAAGAGGCTCAGGGAAATTGGTATGCTTGACTGGATACGTTCTTTAAAATCCAATTCTCAATGGCAGAATCCAGATGACATGCCTTTTACCAGAAATGTACTTAATAAATTGGTGAGAGGGGCAGCACCAAATATGAAGGCTCCTATCATTGCTCTTCTCCTTGTTCAGACCTAACAATGGGAGATGCTGCCGCCCCATTGGAACACTTAAATTCAATGGGCCTAGGTGGATCGAGGAGTAGTAGGGGCCAAGTGGCAGTATTGAATTGCCAATGGCAAAGTAAACGTACTAATCATAATGTGCAGCCTAGGCAGAACAGTACTTATGAGGGTCTCACTCGCTTAGACCTTTGGCATTGGCTAATTAACCATGGTGTCCCTAAAAGTAAAATAGATAAGAAGCCTACAAAGTTCTTATTTGACCTGTACAAGTAGAAAAATTCTAACAGAAATGAAGGAAAAGCTGCCTTTACTCATAGTAGCAGAGAATCACGGCCTGTCAACCAATTTCCAGACTTGAGCCAGTGTACAGATCCAGAACCCCTTGAATGAAGGGGAGACCGGGTCCCTTTAAGGAAGGACCTTGACGCCATAGCGAAAAGCTTTAATATTAGTTTTTCTTCTGTCCTTCCACAAAGGGACCTAAGGCCATTCACTAGAGTTACTGTGCATTGGGGGAAAGGAAATAATCAGACATTTCGGGGTCTACTAGATACTGGGTCTGAGTTGACATTGATTCCAGGAGACCCTAAAAAGCATAGTGGCCCTCCAGTTAAAGTAGGGGCATATGGAGGTCAGGTGATTGATGGAGTTTTGGCTAATGCTCGACTCATAGTAGGTCCAGTAGGTCCCTGAACTCATCCAGTGGTTATTTCCCCAGTGCCAAAATGTATAATTGGAATAGATATACTTAGAAGTTGGCAGAACCCTCACATTGGTTCCTTGAAATGTGGAGTAAGAGCCATTATGGTTGGGAAGGCCAAATGGAAGCCTTTGGAATTGCCTCTACCAAGGAAAATAGTGAATCAGAAACAGTATCGTATCCCTGGAGGAATTACAGAAATTAGTGCCACCATAAAGGTCTTGAAGGATGCAGGGGTGGTGGTTCCGACTACCTCTCCTTTCAACTCTCCCCTTTGGCCTGTGCAGAAGACAGATGGATCATGACAGTTGATTATCGTAAACTTAATCAAGTTGTGACTCCCATTGCAGCTGCTGTACCAGATGTGGTTTCGTTGCTTGAGCAGATCAACACATCTCCTGGTACTTGGTATGCAGCCATTGATCTTGCAAATGCTTTTTTCTCCATACCTATTCATAAAGATCATCAGAAGCAATTTGCTTTCAGTTGGTAAGGCCAGAAGTATACATTTACAGTGTTACCTCAAGGGTATATTAATTCTCCAGCCTTATGCCATAACTTGGTTCGCAGAGATCTTGATCGCTTGTCTCTTCCACAAGGTATCACACTAGTCCATTATATAGATGATATTATGCTAATTGGATCAAGTGAGCAGGAAGTAGCAAGCATTTTGGATTTGTTGGTAAGGCATATGCACAACAGAGGATAGGAAAGAAATCCAACTAAAATCCAAGGACCTTCTACTTTAGTAAAATTTTTAGGAGTTCAGTGGTGTGGGGCATGTAGAAATATCCCCTCTAAGGTAAAGGATAAGTTGTTGCACCTGGTCCCTCCTACCACTAAGAAAGAAGCACAGCGTTTGGTGGGCCTGTTTGGATTTTGGAGGCAGCACATTCCTCACTTGGGTGTGTTACTTAGGCCCATATACCAAGTAACTCGGAAAGCTGCCAGCTTTGAGTGGGGCCCAGAACAAGAGAAGGCCCTTCATCAGGTTCAAGCTGCTGTACAGGCTGCCTTGCCACTTGGACCATATAATCCAGCAGACCCAATGGTATTGGAAGTGTCTGTTGCAGATAGAGATGCTGTTTGGAGTCTCTGGCAGGCTCCCATAGGTGAATTACAGCAGAGACCCTTGGGATTTTGGACCAAGGCCCTGCCATCATCCGCAGACAATTACTCTCCTTTTGAAAAACAACTCTTGGCTTGTTACTGGGCCTTAGTGGAAACTGAACGCCTGACAATGGGTCACCAAGTTACCATGCGACCTGAGTTACCCATCATGAGTTGGGGGTTATCTGACCCAGCAAGCCATCAAGTTGGACAGGCACAGCAGCAATCTATTATCAAATGGAAATCGTACATACGAGACAGGGCCTGAGCGGGTCCTGAAGGCACAAGTAAGCTGCATGAAGAAGTTGCCCAAATGCCTATGGTTCCTCAGCCTGTTGCAAAGCCTGTTCCCAAGCATGCACCTATGGCCTCCTGGGGTGTGCCCTATGATCGGCTGACTGAAGAAGAGAAGACTAGGGCCTGGTTCACAGATGGTTCTGCTCGCTATTCCAGGTGCCACCCAGAAGTGGCTCAGGGAACATCGAGGAAGTGGGGCGACAAGATTGTAAGAGCCCTGAAGTGGACGTGACATAGTTATATCATATCATATCGTAGTCTGCTTGCACAAGAATCGCAGGGAACTGTCTTCTCCACATCTCACCGTGACATCAGGAAAATCTCAAGCAGCTCCACCCCTCCCTGAGAGGCTGACAGGACTCATGCTGACGGGGAAGTAAAGGAGGATCTTTCCTCACGGTATGGCCACTGGTCTAGGGTGCTTGCTGGAGCGGGAATCAGGGTCAGGCATAAGTCATCACAGATGAGATGAAACACGGTGGGCCGCACAAGGGAAAAGATTTGAAAATAAGAGGGATTCTGACCAGGGAGATGAAGGGTTGTAAGGGGAAAAAGTGGAGGTATGGGATTTGAGAGTAAGGGTGAAAATATATAAAGTCACTGTATTCATGTATTCAACATTAAAAATGATAGAATAATTAAAAAATGACCATCCTAAAAAAAAAACAACTTTAAAGAGAAACAAAAATGCATTTTATAGCAAGAATGAGGTCATCATGAGATGGTTTCAAAACTTCAGGCAAGCTCTCAAAACCTAACACAGTCAAAGGAAAGTGAAACATAACATTTTGGAGTTTGGAACTGAAGAATTTTCCAAGGAGCTGGATAGGAAAGTAAGGAAACGAGAGTGATTGACAGCACATGGTTTGGGACCTCTGAGTCTAGCATTTTGTGGGACTGCGTGTACTGATTTAAGGAAAATCTGGTGAGGGCTTACAAGAGGGATCACTGGATAAGGCGCCTGCTCACAAACCTGGAGACCTGAGTTCGATCCCTGGAAGTCCACATGGTGGAAGGCTGAGAACTGACTTTTGAGAGTTGTCCTCTGACCTCCATCAGTACATGCTTGCATATGTAACCATGTATGTGCCATGACATGCATGTGCTCACTCTCTCTCTCTGTTCCTCAAATTTTATATATATATATATATATATATGTATGTATGTATGTATTTTTTTTATTAAAAGGCTGGAGGGATAGCTCAGGAGTTAAGCTTCTGCCTAGAAGCAGAACTTGAGTTCAGATCCTGAATTCCATGTAAAAACACCAGGCAGAAATGGCAGCTGCCTGCATGTCTGGCCGTAGAAAGAGAGGTAGAGCAATTCAGGATGATTCTGAAGTCATCCTTGGACTTTCAATGTTCTCTGATATGTACACACACACTAAATAGATATGTGTAATATTTTTTTAATTTCTTATTATTATTATTTATTCAATTGTGCGCGTGTATGTGTGTGTGTGCGTGTATGTGTGTGTAGAACCACAGACGAATTTGGGAACCACCATGGACGCCTCCTCCTTGTTTACTCTGCCCGGGGATTCACAGGCTCTGCCCTACCAGGACCAGAAGCGCAGGCCGCCTCCACTTCCGCCTGGCGTCTATATGTGGGGTCTAGGATCTGAACTCATGACCCTCCGCCTGCAAGGCAGAGGCTTAACCCCTGAGCCACCTCTCCAGCCCTGATATGTATAATATTTTAAAAAAGATATACAGAAGAAAATTCAGCAGATAACCTACTAATGCTTACATTGAAGCATGAGTATCATTATATGAACAATTACATCTACCAAATCAAAGTCCACAAAATGTTTTGTTTGAAAGTCAACATTCAGACCCAGAGAGATGACTCAGGGATTAAGACTCTGCCTCAAAAGCACAAAGTCCCACATAAAAATTCCAGATGGAAAGAGCAGTGGTCTGTACTTCTGGAAGGCAGAACCTGAGAAACTCCAGAGCAAAGCAAACAGGAGGTAGAAGCAATCCAGGGTGATTTTGGAGGTCACCCTTGGGCCTCCACAAGGACACACAGTGTCTTCTAATACATACACATACGCACACACGCACACACAGAAAGAGAGAGAGAAGAGAATCAACATTGACCATACAAATTATTTTTAGTTCTTTAGGGCTGTAAGGGAACACATAGAAATAGGTCAGAAGCTATCAGGAAATAAGGTATCAGGTTCTGTGGGTTTGTTTTTTTTTTAAGTTAGAAAATGCTAGAACATCATGCATTGATTGACAACCCAGATTCGCCAAGAGAGAATGAAGATCTTCATAGGTGCCAACCATCAGAGGAGTCAGGTCCACAAGAAGAGGAGGGGAGCGGGTGGCCAGAACAGAGACTAGTCAGCAGAAACATCTCCTGCTTCGAGAACACAGCAGAGGGAGGAGGAAGAAGCTAACGGAAGTAGATCAGGTGGCAGGAAGTAGCTCGCTCAGGTGGCAGGGCGCTGGCCTGGCATGAACAAAGTCCTGGGTTCAGTCCCCAGCGCCACATACACTGGGTGTGGTTTGTACACACACGTAGTCACCTCCCAAGCGCTGAGATCACGGGCATGCGGCGTCGTGGCCAGACTTCATGACCGAATCTCTCTCTGACTTCCCCATTTGGATCTCAGCGTCAGTGGAGAAAAACTTGGGCTCATTTTGTATAATATTATAAATGCTCCTTGGCTTACAGTAGGCCTTTGTCTTTGTCCAGCCTCATGGGAATCATCAAGAATCACAATGTATTTAATGCCTCTAACCAACACGAGTCATAGCCTAGCAACGCAGTGCAAACATCATAACTTAGCAACAGTACACTGCACTGTACACAGTCCAGAGTGCGGTTTGTTTGCTTGGTGACCAGTGTCTGATAGGACTCTCCGCACTGCCCCGTGTCACTAGAAGGTGCCAGATGGTTCAGTGGACCAGGAAATGGCCGAGATTATAAGGGTAGCTCTGCCAAATGTGTCCTCGCACCACGATGTAGTCCAAAAGTCTCCATACTGTCCTGAGAGACCATTAGGGCTGATGCTAATGGGGGGAAATGCAGGGTGATTTCCTCCAAGGCGCACCCACCAACATCCACTCCACGCTCCAGCAAGGGCTCAGGCATATGACATCAAACAAGCAAAAAGTAAACCGGATGATGGGCCCCATACATACCAGAAGACACGCGGACAGGAGGAGACTGGCGGGGGGAAAGAAGGGTTGCAATGGGAAAAGGGGGGTGGGATTAGGGATTAAGATGTGAAAATCAGAATAGAAGTGGAAGAAAAAATTTATGTCACGCTAAGGAACCATCTCTATAGTGTATGCTCACACGCTGTGTGAATTGAATTTGGTTTGATTTAGAGTGTGTGTGTTTGTGGTGTGTGTGTGTGCGCGAGTGTGTGTGGGTCTGTAGTGTGTGTGTGTCTGTAGTGTGTGTATGTGTGTCTGTGATGTGTGTGTGTGTGTTGTCTGTCTAGGGTGTGTGCATGTGTATGTCTGTCTGGGGTGTGTGTGTGTCTGTCTATCTGTCTGGAGTGTGTGTCTGTCTGTGGTGGGGGTGAGTGTGTTTGTGATTGTGATTGTGTGTGTATGTGTATGTCTGTCTGTCTGTCTGTCTGTATGTCTGGGGTGTGTGTGTGTATTTATACTCTCAACACACCTCCAATAAGCACTAACTAAAATTGGACTATAGACTGTTAGGATTCCTGGCTCCAGCCTGGTGCCCACCGCCTCCACCCAGGTACTTCTACTAGTGACGCAAGATCAAAGATCCTCACCATGCCTCCGGGACTGGGGAGGTCCTGGAAGTCACCTCCAGACCCCTCCAGCCCACCTGTTGCAGTCCGCCTGCATGGTTGCTGATAAATGACCATCACGCAGCTTAAGGGAACATGGAGTTTACTTTCTTACGATAGTCCAGTTACAGTTCATAGTCCAGCTTGACAGGAGAGCATACGCCAACACCAGGGCTGAGGGAACTGGCCACCATAACGGCTGAGAGATGGACAATCCTTACTTGCCAGACCAGCATGTCTGGCCAAGTGAACAGAAGGATGCCAACTCTCTCAACCAGCTCTCTGTGATTTATCCAGGGCCTAATCCCACCCACCATGGGCTGGGTCTTCCCCATCAGCTAGACAATCTCCTTCAGGTTTGCTCTGGGCTTAACTCAACCATCAACTCTCTACACCTGTGCCCAGAGCTCAGACCCTCAAGAGTCAAGTTGACACCTGTGCTTAACTATGACACCACCCACTACCCCCAGGATATAAAACTCTCCATTTCCTTCTTTCTGCATCTCTTTCCTTTTCTCTTTCTCCTCTCCCTCCATGGGCCGGAGGTTCTGCAATTCCAATTCAACTTCAAGGTGTGGTGCGTCCTTACACTTCGCATAGACCCCAGAAAGACTGGTCCATTGGCTAGGAAAGCTGTTCACTTGTCCAGCACTGGGCTCTTATGTGGGCTCTGGGCATCAAACGCAGGTCCTTCTGTTTAGGTGGCACTTCATCGACGGAACTATCTCAAGTCCCAGCACCTAAAGGCTTTTAAACAAAAGTACTCATTTTTTACCTTTTTCTTAAATTGAACTTGTCATATATAAGGTTTTTACATACAGTCAGCGTGCATTGTAACAGTTTATATTAAAAGTCGATCACGTCCAGGAAGGGGTGGAGGGAGGGAGGGGACAGGGGTACTTATTACGTATGTATGAGCTGAAAAAAATTTTTTTTTAAAGTCCATTATCATACACTTTGGATAAAATAAAAATTTCTACAACATAAAAAAAAAAAAGTCGATCACGTTTATCTAAAATGTTAACCTGGCTGCATAACACCTTTGAAGTTATAAATACCCATTTTTTTTAATATTATTATTTATTCAACTGTGTGCATGTGCGTGTGTATGTGCGCGCGTGTGTGTGTCTGTGTGTGTGTATGTGTAGAACCACAGACGAATTCGCGAACCACCATGGACGCCTCCACCTCCTTCTGCCCCGGGATTCACAGGCTCCGCCCTACCAGGACCAGAAGCGCAGGCCGCCCCCGCTTCCGCCTGGCGTCTATACGTGGGATCTGGGATCCGAACTCAGGACCTTCTGCCTGCAAGGCAGAGGCTTAACTACTGAGCCACCTCTCCAGCCCCATAAATACCATTTTTAAGCGCAGCTGTATGATGTGTACACGAGAGCAGCATTTTTAAACAAGAAGGAGGAACCCTGAAGCTTTAACGTGGAACTTCTCCTGTGTGCTCACCCTCCACAGCTGTACCGCTGATTAAATCCCTCACGTGACCTCCGGTGCCGTCCTCGGCCATTTAAATGAATTCTTTTCGTTGTTACCAGGAACTCAGTTGAACGAGAGTCGTTTGCTTGCGTCACACTCAGCGCTTAAGCCTCTCAGGAGGACCCGAGTTTGGATCCCAGGTACCACATTAAAAACACTGGGTAGAACACACACACATGCATACACATACATACGCACACGCACATACGCATACACGCACATTTGAATAAATAATAAATAATAAAAAACACTGGGCAGAGACCCGGAGAGATGGGTCAGGGATTAAGACTGCCTCCTGAGCAGAAGGTCCTGAGTTCAGATCCCAGGTCCCACATAAAAATGCCAGGCAGGGGGGCTGGAGAAGTGACTCAGGGGTTAAGCCTCTGCCTTGCAGGCGGAAGGTCCCGAGTTCGGATCCCAGATCCCACGTATAGACGCCAGGCGGAAGCGGGGGCGGCCTGCGCTTCTGGTCCTGGTAGGGCGGAGCCTGTGAATCCCGGGGCAGAAAGAGGTGGAGGCGTCCATGGTGGTTCCCGAATTCGTCCATGGTTCTACACACACACACACACACACACTCACACGCACACACACACACGCACAATTGAATAAATTTTTAAAAATTCAAAGAAAATGCAGGACCCTGGTGGGGGGGGGGTCTGAGAAATCCCAGAGCAAAGCAAAAAGGAGGTAGAAGCAATTCAGGATGATTCCTGCAGTCACCCTAGGTCCCCCACAGGGACACACAGTGCCCTCTGAGACACACATACACACACACACACGGTAATTTCTGATGTGAGTATTTTTTTTCCTGATTTATGGAATGAAGACTGGTTCAGGAGACTCTGAGGCTGTCTTTGTCTTGTGAGTATCTTGACATTGTGGGTCCATTTCTAACTCTTGATTCCACTGGGCTCCGACATCTAAGCTTTAGAGGTTGAAAGAGGAACCGTTTCATTTCCACACCCTCTTCTTCGGAGCAACACAAGAACGTTTCTCTCTTTACCTTTCCCTTGGACAGGCCTGAGTTCTGCTTCGGGTTTAGTAGCAGGAAGCCGTGAGCGAATGAATGGTTGTCAATATCTCTTCATGTAAAACTAGTTTTCCTTATGAGAATCCCAACTACGAAAGGCTGTAAAATCCTTCCCCTCCCTCCAAGCACAGCTTGCAAGATCAAGTCGAAGACTCTCCCATCAAGAAGTGGAAGGCAGGAGGCGGCGCAGTGGGTGAATGCTTGCTGGGCAACTTTGAGGACCTGAGTTCGGATCCCCGGCACATAGGTAAGAAGCCAGGGGTGGCCATACAAACCTGTAATCCCAATGCTGGGAGGTGGAGAGAGGAGGAACAGGGAGGGGAGGAGGAAGGAGGAAGGAGGTTTCCTGGCCAGCTAATCTAGTCAACTGGTGAACCCTGGGTTCAGGGAGAGACGAGGAAGAGGAAGAGGAGGAGGAGCAGGAGAAAGAGGAGGAGGAGGAGGAAGAGAAGGAGGGAAAGAAGAAAGAGGAGGAGGAAGAGGAGGAGGAAGAGGAGGAGGATGAGGGAAAGGAGGAGAGAGAGGAGGAAGAGGAGGAGGAGAAAGAGGGAAGAAGAGAAAGAGGAGGAGGATATTCAACTACATTAATGTGTAATCCACATTAATCTATCGCAACATGAATAGAAGAAGAGAAGGAAGAGACAAAGAAACAAGGAGGAAGAAGGGAAAGTGAGGAAGAGGAGGAGGAGGAAGGAGGAAAACAAAGAAAAAAATAGTGTGGTGCTTGCTGCAGATGGGGCTCAGTTGGAAGCACAGGCAGTGCACAAAGCCTCGGGTTCAATCCCAACACTCAGGGTTCAAAGGATCCCGAGTTCAAGTCCTTGGCTACGTATTGAGTCCAAGGTTAGCCTGGGCTGCATGACCCTTTTTTCAGTATTTCTTCATCTAAACACTTACATTATACCCAAAGGTTAGACCAGTTCTCAGCACTCAGCCAAAAAGCTTCTTCCTGCAATGAAAGGTGTTTAATACAGAGAAACAACCGGCCAAAGTACGGAGAGTAAGGGACTGTGGAGTGCTCGGTTCTAAACATCCAAATACACACACACACACACACACACACACACACACACACGGCCCAGGGAACCTTGCAGAAGAAGGGGTGGTAGGACTGTAAGGGGGGGGGGCTGCCAGACAATGTCCTCTGGTCACCACGGGGCTGCTGCACCCCGAGAATTCACTGCAGTGATGTCCACAAGACCCACACAGTAGTTGCCTGATGAACATCTCCTTATGGAAGGGGGAAGGTTTCTAGAAATACTACACCTCCCTGAAAGACTACAGGAGAAGGCGGGGGGAGGGGGCTTCTGTATCGAATGCTTTACCCAGCGATGAGTCATCCTCACCCCCCAAATGCTCGGACACCTGCCAGTGTAGACCTCCCAGATGAGACCTAGCGGGCCATACGCGTAAAAAGACATAAACTAAGAGAGAGACTGGCTGGAACGGAGAAAGTACAAAGTACGACAGGAGGGGGGGATTAGTAGTAAGGGGTGAAAATGATGTAGCTTCATTGTTTCATGTATGAAAGTGTCAAACAATTAAAAAATGTGTTTATACTTTAAAAAGTTATTTTGTCACATTTGCATTACCATTTTGTCTTTCTGCTGTGTGTGTGTGTGTGTGTGTGTGTGTGTGTGTGTGTGTGTGTAAACCCATTCAGAGGCCTGAAGAGTGCCCTGCCCTGCTACTCTCCATTGAACCTCGAGCTTGCTGATTTCTGACTAGGATGGTAGTCACCAAACCCCAGTGACCCCTTTATCTCCTTTCCCCACAACCCTGGGGTTACCCCGCTTTTCCCATACATGCCCAGGATCTGAACTCAGGTCTTCACCCTTGCTCAACAAGACTTGTTACCCAAGAAACCAGCTCCCCAGACCCACACATGTGCTTTTAGCATTCAAATGAAATAGACATGTATTTCCTGTGTAACGAGCATTGTGTTCTTTTCAAAGCAGGTTCAAGAAGTAGCATTCAAAAGATCAACATTTGGAAAAGATTTAAAAAAAAAAAAACTGGCCAGATGTAGTGATACGTGCCTACAGTCCCAGCACTAAGAAGCAAAGACGAAGGATCGGCACAAGATAAAGGCCAGTCTGATCCACAGGGCTAGTTCTAGATTAGCCAGAGCCACAGAGCTGACGTGTCTCAGAACAAACCCAAAAGGAGAAAGACTGTTCACGGCTGCCCACAAGGTGGCAGTGTCGAGCCACATCTTTGCAGCGCTGGAGCCTGTCATAAGATGGAGCCCCTAGAGTTTAAATGCAGTGAGGGGTCTCGAAGTTTAGTAACACAAAGGGCTTTTCTCCCTCCCCCCAGGCAAGCCTGGGACCCGAGGGTAAAATTCGTAAGAGCTGAACTAGCAACCTTTCCTCCTAGCCAGCAACCTCGCGTCTAGGAATGCACGCCCCAGCTTGCTATGTAGCAGAGGATGACTTTAAACCTGCTGACCCTCTGACCTTTCCCTCCATGCTGGGGTTGCAAGTGGTGCCACCAATTCCAACGTCACAATCCCACACTCGAGCAGTTTCTGCTCCTTGCATGTCATACTTCCGGTCAACCACCAGGGGGAGCCGAGGTACCGAAACGTGCGGAAAGGTTTAGTCCTGCTCCCCCGGATAGGAGCAAACCACCAAAGCTTTGGGGCGGGGGATCAGCCTTCTCTTTGCCCAGCTGCGAGGCCAAGGCTGTTTGTAAACACTCTGGGAAGGCTGGAAGAGTAGGAGCGGGCAGGCGAGGCGCTGGGCGTGGGAAAGAGCGTGCGCACACCCTGCACAATCTTTGATTGGGGGCACGGCTGCTTGCTCGCCTGCCTTGCACCGCCTTGGAAAAGCAAGACACAAGCAATGATTCAGGACCACCTCAAGTCCCCCCTGACCCAAATAACTCAGGCCAGCGTATTCTGGTGCTTCAGAGAGACGCACCCTTGGAAAAAAAAAACAAATCATTCCACGATGCTCATGGGAACAGAATTTATCCCGTGTTTCTAACGTAGGACCTGCTTGCTGCTGATTTTCTGCTTAAGTAGCCCGTTCTTGCCTAGCAGCGTCATGCTAGGTCCACGCTTGGCTTGTGGTTGGCTGCTTGGTTGGTTTTATTCGGTCTTGGAAAATTAGGAATCAGACATACCTGGTTTCTAGTCAGTGTGTGTGTGTGTGTGTGTGTGTGTGTGTGTGTGTGTGTGTCTGTGTATCAGAGGGTAACTTCAGGAATCATCCTGGGTTGCTTCTACCTCCTTTTTGCTTTGCTCTGGCATTTCCCAGGCTCTACCCACCAGAGCCTGACGTGCAGGCTGCCGCCTATTTCTGCCTGGTATTTTTACATAGGACCTAGGATCCGCACTCAGCACCTTCTGCTTGGGAGGCAGAGTCTTAATCGCTGAGCCATCTCTCTAGTCCAGTCTTGCTTTCTTTTCGAGACCAGGTCTGCTCTATAGCCCCGACTGGCCTGGACCTTGTGATTTTCCCACCTCAACATCCCAGGTGTTGGGTTACAGGGACTGGGTGTCCACATCTGGCTCACTGTTGGCAATTTTGAGACAGGCAAACTGGCCATGTTTTCATTTCCCCAACACCGACATTTTCTCTCTTGTATATATTCTGCTAAGTACAGAATGACGGACTTCTTCAGTGCTCTTGGTAATGATGTCCTTTTTCTCTTAATGAAAATTTCTCCCATCTGCTTATAGACTTGGATCCAAGAGGGGGTATAGGCGCGTTCTTACAAACATCAGCTTCTCAGGGCTGGAGAGGTGGCTCAGGGGTTAAGCCTCCGCCTTGCAGGCGGAAGGTCCTGAGTTTGGATCCCAGATCCCACGTATAGAGGCAGCCTGCGCTTCTGGTCCTGGTAGGGCGGAGCCTGTGAATCCTGGGGCAGAAGGAGGTGGAGGCGTCCATGGTGGTTCACGAATTCGTCCGTGGTTCTACATACACACACACACACCCGCGCGCACATACACACGCATATGCACACAGTTGAATAAATAATAATACAAAATTTTTTTAAAAATCAGCTTCTCAACACTCACCAGTGAATGTGGAGGTACACGCTCGAGTTCCAGTGCGATGCGAGCTCCATATATTATTTTGTTTGTTTAATTCCTTCCTTTCCCCGGCTCCCTTTTTCTTTCTAAAAAAATTTCATTTGAGAGAGAGAGAGAGAGAAAGCGAGGGAGAGCGATGGCTTGGTGGGTGAGGTACCTACTCACAAACTCAACGACCTGAGTTCAACCCCTGGACACTCATGTTGGAAGAAGAAAAGTGACGTGAGGAAGCTGTCTTCTGACCTCCACCTGTACGCCACAACTTGCGTTCTCTCTCTCTCTTATAAAAAATACTTTTTAAAAAGTTGCCCAGGAGGGCTGGAGAATTGGCTCAGGGATTAAGCCTCTGCCTTGCAGGCGGAAGGTCCTGAGTTCAGATCCTAGACCCCATGTATAGACGCCAGGCAGAAAAGGGGGCGGCCTGCGTTTCTGGTCCTGGTAGGGCGGAGCCTGTGAATCCCGGGGCAGAGTAAACAAGGAGGTGGAGGCGTCCATGGTGGTTCCTGAATTTTCCCGTGGTTCTACACACACACACACACACACACGCACACACACACACAAATACATACACACAATTGAATAAATAACAAATAAAAAAATAACAAATAAAAAAAAGTTGGCCAGGGTAGATGGTTCAGGAGTTAAAGTCTTTACCTTAAAAGCAAAAGGACCTGAGTTCAGATCCCCGGATCACATGTAAAAATGCTGGGTGGATTCCTGATGTTACCTTAGGCCTCAACAGGCATATATATTGAGTGCCTCTTGTACTCACACACACACACGCACGCACACGCATGATTTTTTTTAAAAAACGTGTACAAGAAATTTTTTTTAAAAAATTTTTTTAATTTTTTAATTTATTCAGTTGTGCGTGTATGCGTGCGTGTGTGTGTGTGTGTATGTGTGTGTGTGTGTGTGTGTGTGTAGGTGTGTGTGTAGAACCATGGGCGAATTCGGGAACCACCATGGACGCCTCCACCTCCTCCTTGTTTACTCTGTCCCAGGATTCACAGGCTCTGCCCTACCAGGACCAGAAGCGCAGGCCGCCCCCGCTTCCGCCTGGCGTCTATACATGGGGTCTGGGATCGGAACTCAGGACCTTCAGCCCGCAAGGCAAAGGTTTAACCCCTGAGCCACCTCTCCAGCCCCTAAAAAAGTAAATTTTATCTTGCACATATTTACCACAATAAAAAATATTCCCTTTTCTTATTTTTCTATGTCCAGCCAACTCATTTATCTGACAAACTCTACAGACCCACTGCCCACACGGCCCTTCCACGGAGCTCTGTGGAATCTCCTTATTGGCTCCCATCTCTGGCTGTCTAACTGTCTGTCCTATTCAGGACCACCCAGCTCCTCACACAAGACTTTGGTTTTCCCTCTGGTCCTGAGTTCACCGCTTGGAATACACGGCAGAATCCCACTTCCGAACTTGGGTCTTTGCTACTGTCCAGCGTGGAACTGGGAGTCTGCCTGGGACCCTTAGTATCAGTGTCGTCTGGAAATAGCCTCATCTACCCAATAGAGAGCGAGCCTACCTGCAACTTGCAATACAGACTTGCGGGCCAGCAAGCTAGCTCAGGTGAGTAAGGAGCATGGTTGCAGAGCTGGAGACCTGAGTTCGAGCCTTAGAAGCCCACATGGAAGAAGAAAAGTTTTCTCTGACCTCTGCCTGCACATCATGGCATGTATGTGCTCACTCTCTCCCCACCTCTCTGTCAAATAAAATATTAAGAACAAATAAGCACTTGTGACATTGGGGCTATATTGAGATTAAAAGTTGTTTGTCTGCAATTCAAATTTAATTAGTCATCTCATATTTTTATTTGCTAAATTTGGCGATCCTGGCCTTAGGGCTCTACCAGTGGATTTTGGGAGGGGAGAGGAAGGTCCATGGGGAAAGATATAGGAGAACTTAAAAACAATCGTTTTGGGCTGGAGAGATGGCTCAGGGACTAAGCCTCTGCCTCACAAGCAGAAGGTGCTGAGTTCGGATCCAAGATTCCACTTAAACATGGAGGGCAGAAATGGCGGAGTCCTCTACTTCTGGCCCTGGTGGGCGGAGCCTGGCAATCCCCAGCGCAAAGCAGTAAAGAGATAGAAGCATCCAGGATGTTTCCGAAAGTTATCCTTGGGCCTCCACAGGCACACACAGTGCCCTCTGACACACACACACACACACACCAGTGGTTTTTCCTGAGGTAGCCATTTTGCAAAGTACCACCTTTATGGATATGCCAGACAGAAGCCGGGTTAGTCGACAGCCATATCACCCTGAATGCACCCGCTCTCCTGAATTAATTGCAAATCAGACTTCCACATAGACCAGCCCTGCCTCGGTGTGGGAATGTTCTTAGCAATGGGTCTGGCAGCGTTTTGTCCAACCGTGCGTCGCTTTCACCTGTGGATGCTGTTGTGGCAAGCTGCAGTCTGTGTGCCTAGAACCACATCGATTTTTAGCACCTCAACTTGCACCAAGAGCCTATTTTCTCATCTTGAGAAAGGTGTGATTCTCATACAGTAGCGAGGTGTCGGTGAGCTCAGAAAGGAATGAGTCAGGAGAGAAAAGAACTCAGCACGAGGATGGGGATCTGGGATGGATGTGTCAGGAATGGACGGAAATGTCGAAACCCGATTGCTCACTTAGACAGGAGACTCGTCTATGTTCTACCAGACAGTAAAATCATAACCTCTGGGGGCTGGAGAGATGGCTCAGGGGTTAAGACTCTGCTTCCCAAGCAGAAGGTCCTGAATTCCCATCCCAGGTCCCGCATAAAAACGCCAGGTGGAAATAGCAGCTTACACTTTCCAGCCGTGGTGGGTGGAGGCTGAGATATCCCAGAGCCAAGCACAAAGGAGGTAGAAGCATCCAGGATGATTCCTGAAGTTGCCCTTGATCCTCCACAGGACACATAGTGCCCTCTCTCTCTCTCTCTCTCTCTCTCTCTCTCTCTCTCTCTCTCACACACACACACACACACTAAATAAGGTTTAAAAAAATCATAACCTTTGGTCACATTATTTCTCAGAAAAGGAAACATTCAGTCCCTTATCAGTTTAGATAAGTTAGCATCTAACGTCACAGATTTGTAAGGCTCTTATACTCTAGCTTGTATTTTTTTTTTTAGTGTGTGTGTGTATGTGTGTGTGTGTGTCAAAGGGCACTATGTGTCAATATGGAAGACCAAAGGTGACTTCTATTTCCTTTTTGCTTCACCTTGGGATTTCACAGGCTCCACCCACCAGAGTCAGAAGTGCAGAACATCACATCTCCACCTACCATTTTTACATGGGACCTGGGATCTGAATTCAGGACCTTCTGCTTGGGAGGCAGAGTCTTAACCCATGGACCATCTCTCTAGCCTGAGATTCCAGCTAATTTCAAAAATAGTTTACTTATTCATTTATTTAAGAGAGAGAGAACACACGCATGCCATGGCGCACAGGTGATCAGAGGACGACTTTCAGAAGTCATTTCTCTCCTTGCACCATGCGGACTTCCGGGGGTCAAACTCAGGTCTCCAGGTGTGTGAGAAGACTGATGCTTGATCTGCTGAGCTATCTCACCAGCCTGGCTCCAGCTAACGTTTACCGAAGATGCACCTCATGAGAGAGATTAACCTTAGGTGAGTCTGTTAGAAAATAGTCTAATGAGGGGCTGAGAGATGGCTCAGGGGTTAAGACTTTGCTTTGCAAGCAGAAGGCTCTGAGTTCGGATCCCAGGTCCCACGTAAGAAAACGCCAGGTGGAAACGGCGGCAGTGGCCTGAACTTCCAGTCTGGTGGGCGGAACCTAGGAAATCCCAGAAATGAGGAGGTAGAAGCAATCCAGGATAATTCCCCTTGGTCCTCCACAAGGACACGTGTGCCCTCTGATACATTCACACTAAATGAATGAATAAATAAAGTTAAAAAAATAGTCTAATGAGACATTAAAAGGTTATTTAACCATCTTTCTCTCTCTCTCTCTCTTTTTTTTTTGCCTTGAAGACAATAGGCTGAATTCATATTACATAATTAAATAAAGGATTGAGGGGCTGGAGAGATGGCTCAGGGGTTAAGACTCTGCCTCACAAGCAGAAGGTCTCTAGCTGTCTCAAGACCCAGTGAAATAGACACTAAAGGTGGACTATCCTGGACAGGTCCAATCTGCCAATAGGTATATAAATAGGTTACACACTGTTGCAAACAATAACAATTTAGCACTTAATTGAGTCCTTAGTATGTGGTAGCCACCGGCTGGACAGAACTCTCTGTTCTCTCTCTCTCTCTCTCTCTCTTCCTCTCTCTCTGTCACCATCATTATCATCCTTATCACATAATCCATGAAATGTAATAGCCACTTACAGTCCAGAAAATGTCGAGGTGGAGAAGTTTTTCAGAGAAACACAGCTGGGATTCAAACACATGTGGCTCATGACGGCCTTTTCTGAGCAGGAGAAAGTAAAACCGAAGAGACTCCTTTGTTAGTTTCTTTTTTTTTTTTTAAGTCACTAGATTTTTTTTATTACTTATTATTTATTCGATTGTGCGTGTATACGTGTGTGTGTATGTGTGTGTGTATGTGTGTGTCTGTGTGTGTGTAGAACCACGGACGAATTTCGCGAACCCCCATGGACGCTTCCACCTCCTCCCGGGATTCACAGGCTCCGCCCACCAGGACCAGAAGCGCAGGCCGCCCCCGCTTCTGCCCGGCATCTATACGTGGGATCTGGGATCCGAACTCAGGACCTTCCGCCTGCAAGGCAGAGGCTTAACCCCTGAGCCACCTCTCCAGCTCCTCCTTTGTTAGTTTCATCTTGCGGTTGCTGAACAAATACCAGGACACAAGAAAGCTACTCTTGCTTACTTACGCTCCTCGGTGGCACTGTGTCAAGGTGGTGAGAGAGTTCACACCAACATCAGGAGCCGCACCTCCCAGGTTCACACCTCCCAGGTTCACACCAACATCAGGAGCCACTCTGCCCAGGTTCACGCCTCCCAGGTTCACGCCTCCCAGGTTCACATCATCAGGAGCCACACCTCCCAGGTTCACACCTCCCAGGTTCACACCTCCCAGGTTCACACCTCCCAGGTTCACACCACCCAGCGGGAGTGTGAGGTGGCTGGTCACATCAGGAGCGTTCACACCAACATCAGGAGCCACACAAAGGGAGGGGGACATGCTTGCTTGCTTGTTTGCTGGCTAGCCAGCGTGCCCGCGTGCGCCTTTATGCCGACGTGCTGAGTCCGCTCTCCCGATGTTACCCACCTACCCAGGGAAGAGCCCCACCCACCATGAGCCGCTATTCCCACATCAATCAGATAACCCCACACAGGGCGTGCCTTAGCCGATCTTCACAGATGCGATCAAAGACGCAGTCCTTAATTATCAAGTTGATACGGTTGTGTCTAACGGGAACAGACGTTCTTTAATTTACTCCTCTTGCTGAGTCCAACTGAAATCCTGAGCGTGGTTTGTAAAATGAAGATGGCAGGTGCTTGGGTGAGTCCGGGCTCTCTGGAGCAGCGGAAGCACACCGAATGGGTGTGTACCCTGAGGGGATGTGTCAGCGCGGCCAGGGAGGGCTGTCTCTACAGGCTGAGCACCAGCGGGCTGAAGCGTGGGTGTGGCGACAAGGGGGGGGCGGCCTACAAAGCTCCTGGTCTTCTGCTCACCTTGGAAGGAGGAAGAAGTTGGGTTCCAAAGTCAGCGTGGGGCCGTGGCAGCACTCAGAACAGATGCCAACGGCGAAGGTGGGCAGGCAGCAAGCAGCGGCTTTGCCCCCAGAACACCTGGCACGCGGGCCACTACATGGCACCCGTTCTGGAGGAGGGTCGCCTACCCTCAGTGAATCCTTCGGAGAAGCGACCCTCACAGACGCATCCAGAGCCAGGTCTCTGAGCTGATTCTGGATGGAATCCAGTTGACAACTGAGATTAACCACCACCATGTCTGCAGGAGGAAACACCTGGCCCAGGTCCTGGGGAGGGAGGAAGACACGACTGTTTGCTAGAGCTGCTTTTTCTTGAGGGCCCCTCGCCGGGGGTGGGGGAAGCTGGCGGCCCAAGAGCAGCAGGTGTGGAGAAAGGGAAAACAATCCTGTGCCAAGGACGGTAAAGGGGCCTTCGAGCCACTCATCTTACGCTAGTGAAGTGCGTAAGACAGGTGCGGTCTGGAGCCCACACTGTTATCTAGCTCCCCAAAGGCAGTTGGGGGGCCTAGACTTCCACCCTCACTCAGCTGGGATAAGGTATTCCTCCTGCTTGCCCTCCAACACTGGTGCAGAGGAGGAAGAAGAGGCCAGTGGGGAGCAGGACTTCCATGCTGACCATGCGTATGGCACTGATAGATACATGATAGATAGATAGATAGATAGATAGATAGATAGATAGATAGATAGATGATAGATGATAGATAGATAGATAGATAGAGGATAGATAGATAGATAGAGGATAGATAGATAGATAGATAGAGGATAGATAGATAGATAGATAGAGGATAGATAGATAGATAGATAGATAGATAGATAGATGATAGATGATAGATAGATAGATAGAGGATAGATAGATAGATAGATAGAGGATAGATAGATAATTGATAGATGATAAACAGATAGGTAGGTAGATCAGTAGATAGATGATAGATAGATACATGATAAATAGATGATAGATAGGTAGATAGATGATAGATATGATAGAGGATAGATAATTGATAGATGATAAACAGGTAGGTAGATCGGTAGATAGATGATAGATACATGATAAATAGATGATAGGTAGATAGATGATAGTATAATAGATAGGTAGGAAGATAGATGATAGATAGGTAGATAGATGATAGATACTTAGATGATAGGTAGGTAGGTAGGTAGATGATAGATAAGTAGATAGATGATAGGTACTTAGATAGATAGATAGACAGACAGATAGATGATAGATAGACAGACAGATGGAAGACAGACAGATGATAGATACATAGACAGTAGATAGTAGATAGGCGTCTGCTTGACCACTGAAAGCTGAGCTCTGGCCACATGTGTCAGTAGTTGTGGCAAGCCCTTGAGAAGGCCTGCAGGAGACTGATGGATGGGGAAGACCCGCCCACAGTGGGCGGGGCCACTCCCTCAGCAGTGGATAAAACAGGGAGATGTTCAAGGACTCGGCACTCTTCATCACATCTTAGACAGACTTGCTGTCTGGCAAGTGAGGTTTGCCCCCCTCTCCGCCATCACTGAGGGGATGTGTGGTCAGTTCCCTCCGTCCCTGGTGTCGCCGTGGACTCTCCTGCTGAGCTGGACGAAGAACAGTAAGCAGGATCATAAGAACGAATAACCCCTCCCCTTTGTTCCCCTAA
Source organism: Typhlomys cinereus (assembly GCA_023101885.1). Lineage (NCBI taxonomy): Eukaryota > Metazoa > Chordata > Mammalia > Rodentia > Platacanthomyidae > Typhlomys > Typhlomys cinereus. Next base: position 466,681 of record JALPQD010000374.1, on the reverse strand, counting down.
ACTGTCTGGTTGTTGAATTTATCAACAGCTCACAGGTACGCTGCTGCATGCATGCGGTGCATGAACACAGGAAGCCGAGGGAACTGACCTCACCATATGTGTGGGCTGGAGAGATGGCTTGGGGTTAAGACTGCCTAGCAAACACAAGGTCCTGAGTTCGGATCCCAGGTCCCATGCAAAAAACATGAGGCAGAAAAGGTAGCAGCCTGCACTCCCGGCTCTGGTGGGTGGAGTCTGGGAAATCTCAGAGCCAAGCAAAAAGGAGGTAGAAGCAATCCAGGATGAGTGCCTGCTCCCTTGGTCCTCCACAGGGACACAGAGTGCCCCCCCTTACATACACACACACATGCAAAATAAATAAAAATAAAAGTTAAAAACACAAGCATATACACAGATACAGATATGCACACGTATGCATAGACACATGAAAAAAGAATTTCAGATTCCCATATTTCCTTCACTTCTTAGTCATTGTCTAATTTTACTATTTTAAAATTGTTCCTCTTTACACACTGTACATTTAAATGTTCTCTCACATCTTATTTTCATTTGGGCTGGAAGACAGCTGACATACTTAGTTTCCAAATCATATTTTAAAGGGTGTCATCAAATCATTATGATGCATTCATCAGATTTTTTTTTGCTTGTAAATAAAAATTAAAAAAAAAACAAACCACCAATTCCAGTTAACTCAAATAGGCCCGAGGGTGTAGGGCCTAGAGGCAAAGTGCATGCCTGGCACGCATGAGGGTCTGGATTCCACCCAGGGCACAAAACAGGCGGAGGAAGGAGGAGGATTGACACCGAGGGGCCACCGAGGGGCCTGGAGTCGCAGGGAAAGGAGGGCCCAGACCCCGCCGGAAAAAACAGAGCTCAGAGAACCACAACGGAGCCCTACGGGAAAGAGGGGTCCCCATGTGTTGTGCCAATTACTTTTCCTAGGGAGAGGCCACACACAACCGTCTTCCCACCTAGATCGGAGTTTACTGGGGCGCCTAGATGGATCTCTCTCTCTCTCTCATTTATTCAATTGTGCACATGTATGTGTGTGTGCGTGTATGTGTGCTTGTGTGTAGAACCACGGGAAAATTGGGGAACCACCATGGACACCTCCTCCACCTCCTTGTTTACTCTGCCCCGGGATTCACAGGCTCTGCCCCACCAGGACCAGAAACACAGGCTGCCCCCGCTCTCGCCGGTGTCTATACGCGGGGTCTAGGATCCGAACTCAGGACCTAGACCCTGCAAGGCGGAGGCTTAACCCCTGAGCCACCTCTCCAGCCCAAGCTCTGGAATCTTACAACTGAACTACTTGGCGGCTCCGCAATCCCTCCCAGAATTCTGCACTGCTTGGGGGTCTCCTTCTGACTGCTTCTAGATGCTGAGCACCCCCCTTCTATCTGATTGGCTGGCAGGAGACTCTCTCCTCCCCCAGTGGTCGTTTACTCTTTTCCCACATTCTGCGGGGGGGGGGGGGGGGAACTTCCTGAAAGTAACAATTGTTTGCTTACTAAGACTGGGGCAGGAGGCTGGAGAGGTGGCTCAAGGGTTAAGCTCCTGCCTTGCAGGCGGAAGGTCCTGAGTTCAGATCCTAGACCCCACGTATAGACGCCAGGCGGAAGCGGGGGCGGCCTGCGTTTCTGGTCCTGGTGGGGCGGAGCCTGTGAATCCCGGGGCAGAGTAAAGAAGGAGGTGGAGGCGTCCATGGTGGTTCCCGAATTCGCCCGTGGTTCTACACACACACATATACGTACACACGCGTGCACATACTCACACCCACACCAGACAGATGTGTAAGGGTCCGCCCCACCCCACAGCTCTTTCCGGGGTATTATCCCCTTCTTGGAAGTTTCCCAAGTGTACCATGTCCAGCCTGGTGACCCGGGAAGCTGTCCTGACATTGACAAACATGAAAGGCAGGAAAAAAGAACGCAAGGAGATGGAAATTACAGAAAGAAGTTGGGCAGAAACAGGTGGGAAAACCCACTGGCTCCCAGAGGGAGAGCAGTAAGATGCTACAACCGGTCCTGCCAGACTTTACCTGTAATCAGGGGTCGGGACTCTGTGCAACTCTGGGCGTGGCCTTCGGATGGGTTGCAAGGAGAGATAGGCGAGAGCTTTTCCTGGTTTCTAGTGCCCGCTTGGCGCGGGAGAGCCGGATAGTCAACACGCCTGACATTTATCCGGGGCCAGAGAGAGACGGCGCAATCATGAGGCATTGCCGGTGTGAGCAGAAACCCCCAAGGTTTCAGGCCATGGGGGATTCCTAGAGGGGCTTCAGAGATCGCCAGGGATTACATGCCAGTGGGTTTTCTGTACTTCCGTTTTCCGTGGAAAGCGCATGATTTGAACTTCTCTCAGCCTTCCATTCTTTTTTTGTTTGTTTCCTTTTGTTTTTAAATCAAGGAATGAGATTTCTTTTTTTAAATAATATTTTATTTTATTTATTTTTAGTTTGACAAGCATTTTGAGTACTTATCCCTGCTTCCCTCCATCCCCCTCCCTCCCATCCTCCTCCCTTCCTTTCATCAATCCATCCTACACCCTCCCACTCTCCTTCCTGGCTGCTTCTATGGATGCCAGGGATCCCTCTGGCTTGTCTACTCTTGTGGAGGTTCAGGCCTGTGTGGCATACCAAGTTGCCCCTCCCTGGGCCACCCCACTGATAGGGGCATTTCCCTTCACTCATCCAGTTCTAGTCCCTAAGGTTTCCACTGTATGTTCTTATCTCTCTTGAGTTCCTCGTAGTCTATGGGGGCATGTTGGTGTGTCAATCATTATGCAAGTCAGGTAAGGACAAGTCTCACTGCAGTGAGTTCCTGGCTGCAGGGGATTTCTTTTCCCTCCGGGAGCATCCAACGTCCCTTTCTGCTAGGTGGCTGTCTACATAGATGTCTGGCTGATGTCCACCACTAATTCTTTTCTTTCTTAATAATTTTTTCCGGGCTGGAGAGGTAGCTCAGAGGTTAAGCCTCCGCCTTGCAGACGGAAGGTCCTGAGTTCGGATCCTAGACCCCATGTATAGATGCCGGCGGAAGTGGGGGCCTCCTGCGTTTCTGGTCCTGGTAGGGCGGAGCCTGTGAGTCCCGGCGCAAAGTAAACAAGGAGGAGGTGGAGGCGGTCCATGGTGGTTCCTGAATTCACCCGTGGTTCTACACACACATACATACATACACACATGCATACATACGCACACATACATACATACACACACATACATACACACACGCACACACATGCATACACGCAAATTGAATAAATAATAAATAAAAAAATAATTTTTTCCCTAGTTGTACGAGTATGTTGAGTATTAATCCCTTCCTCCTCCTTCCTTCTTCCTTTTCCTTCTTCCCTCCCTTCCCTTCATCGATCCATCCCACACCCTCCCACCCTCCTGCCTGTCCACTTCTATGGGCCCCAGGGTTCCCTCTGGATTGTCTGCTCTAGTGGGGGTTCAGGCTTCGTGGCACCAGCTCGGATTCTCATCAATGTGCGCACAGGGAAGCTGAAGCGCAGGCTCCAGTTAGAGATGAAGACACAGCCCTGTGATTCCAGCAGTTTGGGCAGCAGGAAAATCAGAATCAAAGCCATCCTCGGCTACACAGCCGGTTCAGGCCAGTTTGTGCTGTTTGAGACAGTCCACCTTCCTGGGCTGGCTGTCCCCACGTCTCTTCCTGATTCCTTTGCCAACCTACCAACTCACTTTTTCTCTGCAGGGGACCATTCCTGCTCAGGCTTTCTGATGTCTGTCCAAAGATCTTTGAGACTGCCGAGTTTCTCTTTCTAAAAAAAAAAGGCAGAAAAATTCCTGATTGCCTTGGGACTCTCCCCATTCACTGTGAAAACACAAATATTTTTCAGCTGAAAACAGTATTTACCTTCTGCAGTAGTCAGGCAAGACAGGTAAAACTAGAGGGCTCTGTTGTTTAAACAAGTTATGCATGATTAAAGACATTCTGAGGTACAGTTCTGATCTCCTTCTACCATCATGGTATAGGTGTGCCTCTGACCTGTGCACACATGTCTCGGGTATACCTGGCATTTCGTGCCCACCCCACCCATCCCAGAAGGCTGGGAATCCAATGTCTGTTTTAGGTTTTACTATGGTTGGATAAGGATGAGGGTAGTGTGTTTTCAAAACTGCAAATCTCGAAGACTCAAAAACTCATTTCCTGCCTCTCCTCATGAGTTCACTCAGTTATCATATGACTGCTCAATGCTTTATTAAAGAAGAAAGAGGGCTGGAGAGATGGCTCAGGGGTTAAGACTCTGCCTCAAAAACAGAAGGTCTTGAGTTCGGATCCCAGGTCCCATGTAAAAACACCACAGCCTGCGTTTGGGGCTCAGGTAGGTGGAGCCTGGGAGATCCTAGAGGAAAGCAAGGAGGAGGTAGATGCAATCCAGGATGATTCCTGAAGACACCCTTGATCCTTCACAGGGACACACAATGCCCTCTGATACACACACACACACACCCACACACACACACTAAATGAATAAATAAATAAAGTTTAAAGAAGAACCTCTTCCCTTGAGTTAGGACAGACCTTTACCTGCTACCGAGGACTTGAACCTTCAGGCGGTAACATTCCAACCCCTCTCGGTGATTTATTGCATTCAGACTCATCCCTAGTACCCAACCCAAAACTGAGCAGGTTGGAAAACAAGATAGGGCAGAAGCGAATGGAAATATTAATGAGTGATACAGACTAGAAAAAAAAACAGTATTTGGAATGAGAATAGAATTTTGTAAAAAAAAAAAAAAAAGAGAGACATATGCTTGATTTTCAGTTAATTGTGGTAAGTGAACTGAATCTACTTTTCTCCTCCATTTCGGAACCACATCAAAATCACTGTGACTGGAGTTTTGTAACAGGTTGACTGAGGCACACTTGCCAGAAGATAAGCTAGTTTTGTAGTTGTGTGTACATGTACCGCCAGTACAGTCAAGGAATATGTCGTCATATATGTCGTCATATATGTAATCATCAAAAGTTTCCTGTGCCCATTTTCCCCTCTCTCCAATCTCCTCGAGACCACGTCCTTTCTCAAGCCAGTGCTGACCCGCTTTTCAGTCACTGCCCAGGAGATTCTATCCTGAGCCTGTGTAGTATTCCAAAGTGTAGATGTACTACACTCTGGTTTATCTGGTTTATCTGGTTTATCTGGTGTGTGCGTGTGTGTGTGTGTGTGTGTGAGAGAGAGAGAGAGAGAGAGAGAGAGAGATTGCTTAGCTTGAAGCCATGATCTCACTATGTAGCCCAGGCTGGCCTTGATCTCACAAATCTCCTATCTCGGCCTTCAAAGTTTACCGGAGGGCACCACCATGCCTAGCTCTTCCTCCCTCCCTTCCTTCCTTTTTTCCTTCCTTCCTTCCTTCCTTCCTCCCTCCCTTCCTTCCTTTTTTCCTTCCTTCTTCCTTCCTTTTTTCCTTCCTTCCCTCCTTTCCTTCTTCCCTCCCTCCCTTCCTTCCTTCTTCTTTCTTTCCTTCTTTCCTTCCTTCTTCCCTCTCTCTCTTTCTCTATCTCTCTTTCTAATATTTTTGGTTTTCTTTCTAGTTTTAATTATTTTTTAAAAACCTTATTTTGTGTGTGTATGTGTGTGTGTGCACTATGTGTCCCTGTAGAGGGCCAAAGGGTGACTGTCATAGTTAAGCACAGATGTCAACTTTACTGTTGGGGGTTTGAGCTCTGGGCACAGGTGTAGAGAGTTGATGGTTGAGTTAAACCCAGAGTGAACCTGCAGGAGATTGTCTAGCTGCTGGGGAAGACCCAGCTCATGGTGGGTGGGACTAGGCCCTGGATAAATCACAGAGAGCTGGTTGAGAGAGTTGGCATCCTTCTGTTCACTTGGCCAGACGTGCTGGTCTGGCAAGTAAGGATCGTCCATCTCTCAGCCGTTATGCGGTGATGGCATGGCCAGTTCCCTCGGCCCTGGTGTTGGTGTGTGCTCTCCCGTCAAGCTGGACTGAGAACTGTAACGGGACTGTCATAAGAAAGGAAACTCCTTGTTCCCTTAAGCTGTGTGATGGTCATTTATCAGCAGCCATGCAGGTGAACTGCAACAGCGACTTTGGGAATCATCCTGGATTGCTTCTACCTCCTTCTTGCTTCACTTGAGGATTTCCCAGACTGCCCACCAGGGCCGGAAGTGCGAGGTGCCACCATTCTGCCTGGCATTTTCTTTCTGCTTTCGAGGCAGAGTCTTAACCCCTGAACCACCTCTCCAGCCCTATTGAATATTTTTATGGGTATGTTCATCCTGAGTCTTGTCTTTAGCTGGAGGTTTAACAGTAAAACAACTGAACCAAAGAGGAAGGAGGGGTTAATTAAACTCTCTGTTAATTAGTCTCTCAGCTTACAAGCATCTGGTTACAGTTCTTAGTCCATCTTGACAAGAGAGTCCTAAGCAACCCTAGGGGTCCAGAGAACAGCCGTGACATAATCCACAGCACTGCTGAGAGGGGGCAAACCTCACTGGCCAGACAGCACATCTGCCCAGGTGTACCGAAGACTGTCAAACTACTGAATCAGCTGCCTCCATTCTATACCCTGTCCAGAGAACGGTCCCACCCACTGTGGGCTGGTCTCCCCTGCTCCCCAACAATAAGACAATCTTCTGAGGTTCACTTAGGGTTCAGCGCACTACTAATTCTTTGCAGATGTGTCCCGAGCTTAATTGTGAAAGTTGACACCTGCATGTAACTATGACACTCCACGTACAGAGAACTAGGCTTCTGCAGCAGGGCTCACTTCCTAGGGCTGCCATAGCAAAGCACCCCAACTTCTTTCCTCTCTGTGGTTCAGGAGGCTGGAGATCAAAGGCCAGACATTCTCGCCCCGAGTCTTCGTTTTCTTTGTGTCCGGAAGCTTCCTGAAGCGCCTGGTGCTCCTACCTCTAATCTCTGCCTCGTTCTCAAGGGACCAACTTCTCCTCTGGTTTGTTTCTCACACATCTTTTCTTGGGGGGAAGGCACAGTTCAAGCTATGACCACACCCCGGAAAATAAACGAAAGGATTGTTCACTAGGAAAGCTGGTCTCATGGAGGGGACAAAAACCTGCCTGGAACATTCCAATCCTCAAGTGATCTGATGCGCATGCGGAAAGCTCCCAATAACTTCTGGACTGGAGAGATGACTCAGCGGGGCAAGGGGAAGGTCCTGAGTTCGGATCTCAGGTTCCACATAAAAAAGCCAGGCAGAAACTGTGACGGCTTGCACTTCTGTCCTTATCGGATGGAGCCTGGGAAATCCCAGAGCAAAGCAAAAAGGAGGTAAAATCCAGGATGATTCCTAAAGACACTCTTGGTCTCTCACAGGACACCCAGTGGCCTCTGATACACACACGCACACACACACACTAAAATATATTTAGGAAGCTGCCAATAACTTTTAGCTTTCTTCCTATGAATTAAACATTGGAGGAAATGCTTATTGTGAAAGACCAAGACAGGATTGGGGAAGTCAGCATAAATAGAATCTGCAGAGAACAGGGGGGGAAATCTGTAGAAAGATGGGAAGACATTACCTCTTGAGTCAAAGGATCCTTTCCCTTTTGCCTCTATGAACTTTATATTTGAAAGCTTAAAAAAGAATCTCATAAACTAACATGTGGAAATGTAAGAGTAAATAATATAATATAAAAAAGCTGGAATGCTTAAAGAGGCTCTTTCTGGGAAATCAGGTTTACTGGAGTATCTGACTTAAAGTCGGCATTAAGACTAAAAATCTGCGTGTGATCCCGAGACCTACACAGTAGAAGGCGAGAATGTCTCCCACACCTCATCCTCTGACCCCCGTACATGTGTTATGCCATGTGGGCACGGGCACGCACACGCACACACACACACACGCACACGCACACACATACACAGAGGACGAATTTTTTAAATTAATATATAGGTAAAATATCATTGCGATATGATGCTTATACAGAACTGTACACATTTTCCATGAAAAACTATTTAAAAACCAGTTTTAGAAAATCAAGGGCTCTGCAGAAAGTTGACAGGTGTGACCCTGGGAATAATTTACTGCTGGTCAGAGCAACGACCTGCTGGAGGTGTTTCCAGCAGCGGGACCTGCAGTTTGGAAGTTTCTGGAGGAAAAATGGTGAGTGATAATCACTCACTCTTGAAATAAGATTGAGACTACATAGCAAATGCTGGTTGCTTTGATGACTGTAGCGGTTACTCTTAACTGTTGCGGTGAGAGAGCACCCAAAGTCAAGCAACTCAAGGGGAAAAGGGAGATTTAGTTATTCAGCGTACGGTTCCAGAGGGGAGATACAGTCTTTCATGGAAGAGGTGAGATGGCTGGCTGGCCAAAGCTGGAGGAGGCTACATCATTCATCTGGGAGGCTGAGAGCTGCAGACTGCTTGCTGCCAAGGCAGACTCCTCCTGGAGTTAGGTGGGACTCATCCACCTCAAGGCCCACCCCTTGTGACTGCCTTCCTCCAGCAAGGCTCCGCCTCTCAAAGTGCCATGATCTTCCCAAACACATGAGACTGTGGAGGACACATTTCACACCATGACTGTGACACTGCTAAAGATGGCTTCTTTTGAAAGAGAGAGAGAGAGAGAGAGGCCTCTACACCTATGGAGGTAGAGGACAACTTTCAGTTGGTTCTCTCCGTCCACTGTGTGGGGTCCAGGTATCAAACCTGCCATTAGATTTGTATACAGGGTCTTCAACCTCTGAGCCGCGTCTGTGGCCCGGGACGACTTTCAAAATGTTCTTAAAGAGCAACTTGTTTTGCTAAGTTTCAATTAACCAGATATAGTTCCTCTTAACCAGATATACTTCCTCCCAGACTTCATGGTATTGCTTTTTTTAATATCTGAGAGAACAGAAAGTCTTATTCTATATTTATGACTGAGAGCAAAAGCGGGGGGGGGGGAGGAGGGGACAGGGTTGCGAGAGGGCATCCAAAGACAACGTTCAAAAATCAGTCCCCCTCCTTCCACCCCGAGGACTCCCAGGGATCAAACTCAGCTCGCCTGGCTTGCGAGCAGACACCTTTAATCACCATGGGATCTTGTTAAACTTGACGGCGTGGCTCTCAGAAGCTTGAGCTAGTAAGAAAAATAATAACCTAGGTACCCGGGCTGAGGATAACTTAGTTGTCCTGCATTCGTGGCGTGACGTGGCCTCATTTTAAACCTTTGAGCTCCAAGGGGAGATTTTGTATCCCAAGGGACCCATAAGGATGCGGGTCCTCTTGACGACCAGCTGGAGTCTAGGAGACTGTGTCCGTTAGGTCCCCTTCTCGGGGTTGTGACAACACAGCACACGGGAGGAAGGCTTTCCTTTGGCTTACACACAGCCCAGACACAGCGGTTATGATAGTGTGTGTGTGTGTGTGTGTGTGTGTGTGTGTGTGTACACGCATGCGCGTGCCTGGAACTTGGCACATCTCTATATCACAAGCACAGAGCCCCCCCCCCCATACAGTCGCTGACCCACTTCCTCTGGCCAAGCTCATCCTCCTAAAAGCTTCACATCCTCCCAAGATAGCGTTACCAGCTGGTACCATGGATTTTTACCTTCTACCTGGGAACTGTAATCCAGCTTTCCTACCACACCTCAGACCAGCTGAGCTGGAATCTCTGGCTATGTGTCGTGTAGCGTTTCTCCTCTGGGGACACCATGAGGCCATCTTAGACTTTGAGCCTAGCCTACACTGGAGGAGGATGCTAGCTGTGTAGCAGTGTGACACATTCCAGTCCAGTGGGACATTTGTCTCAGGAAGTTCCTGAAACTGACAAGGAGGGTGGAGTTAGCTCTCCCTAAGGCAAGGAAAACAGAAAATAACTGTTGGGGGGTAGGGGAGGTAGGGGGGAAACAGTCTGCGAGAGAATATAGTCCAGAATTTGAGAGACTGTCCTAGGAACAAATCATGCAGCAGAATGACCGGGGGCTGCAGCTTCTGTAAGTCTATGACACAACCCTCTTTCCTAGCTGCTTCTATGGACCCCGGAGTTCCCTCTGGCTCTCTTGTGGGGGTTCAGGCCTCTTGTGACATACAAAGTTGCCCCTCCTTGGGCCACCCCACTCATCCAGCTCTAGTCCCCAAGGTCTCCACTGTGCGTTCTTACCTCCCTTGGGTTCCTCTATAGTCTGTGGGGGCATGTTGGTGTGTCAGTCATTATGCAGGTCTGGTAAGGAGAAGTCTCACTGCAGTGATCACTGGATGCAGCAGTCCTGCCTTGAGTGGAATGTCTTGTCCAATGGTGGACCTTCCCCTCTTTGGGCTCTTACAATCCCACCGCCCCCTCTTCCGTGAGGTTCCCCAAGCCTTAGGATGGGGCTGGGAGACTTTTCTAATAATGTAACTAACTACCTTTGAGTTGTCTTTGCTCCTGTAAGTAACTCCAATAAACTCCCTGGTTTATCAGTTGTACTTAAATGTAACTGTTACTTTGACTTGTCAGTGAGTTCCTATCTGGTGTGGATAGATGTTTGTGTGGTAGCTTCCCAGGAAGAGTCACACAACAGTAAGACAAGTCCTGGTCTTGATAAACTTCCCAGACAATTCACACAACTGCTTTCCTATGGAGAAGCGGGCCACAGGCTTCACTAAGACACATTTTGCCTTCTATTTTTTTTTGGGGGGGGGGAGAAGGGGGATGAGAATGGACTTAGGGACAAGAAAAACTTCTTTTTATTCTGACCAGTTACGAGGTTGGAGAGAGGACTCAGGTTAAACTTTTGCCTAGAAAGCAAAAAGTCCAAAGCTCTGAGTTTGGGTCCCAGATCGCATGTGGAAAAGGCCAGGAGGGGGCTGGAGAGATGGCTTAGGGTTTAAGACTCTGTCTCACAAGCAGAAGGTCCTGAGTTCAGATCCCAGGTCCCACATAAAAAAGCGCCCACACTTCCAGTCCTGGTGGTTGGAGCCTGGGAAATCCCAGAGAGAGCCAGGAGGAAATGGCAGTGGCCTGAACTTCCAATCCTAGAGGGCCAGAGCTTGGGAAACCCCAGAGCAAAACATCAACAGCAACAACAAAAAGGAGGTAGAACAATCCAGGATCCTGTAGGTCACTCTTGGGCCTCTTCTATACATAGCGTCATGGTTAGGCACAAGTATCAACTTGATAGTTGAGGGTTTGAGCGCTGGGCACATTTGTAGAGCATTAATGGTTGGGTTAAGCCCAGAGCAAACCTGCAGGAGATTATCTGGCTGATGGGGAAGGCCCAGTCCATGGTGGGTGGGACTAGGCCCTGAACAGACGAATAAAATACTGAGAGCCGGTTGAGGAAGTTAACATCCTGTGTATACTTGGCCAGACACGCTGGTCTGGCAAATAAGGATCATTCCTCTCTCAGCCATTACGTAGAGATGGTGTGGCCAGTTCCCTCGGCCCTGGTATTGGTGCGTGCTCTCCCGTCAAGCTGGATTACAGACTGTAATGGGACTATCAGTAAGAAAATAAACCCCTTGTTCCCTTAAGCCATTTGATGGTCATTTATCAGCAACCACGCAGGAGAAATGCAACACACAGCTGTGCACATTTACACGAGCAAAAAGACAAAACAAAACAAAACCTTCATTTAGACAGTTAAGATTGACCGGGATGCTATCCAGATATCATCACACCAAGACTAACAAGGCTGTTGCCTAATTGCACTTTGGTTGGTGGACAAGTTCTTCTCTCTTCTTTGGTAAAATTTTTACACACAAAAGTTGACAATGGGGAAGTGCATTTTCTTGAGATATAATTTATGTCACACAAAAGCCACCTGTAGTGCTTAATATTGTCGGTTTGACAGGAATTGCAGTCCCCGAGGAGATGTCTCCACTCACGCTGGAGAGTGTGGTTTAGATTAGTTTAGCGTCCAGGCATGTCCAAAAGGGACATAGATTAGATTAATTGAAGTTGGAAAGCCCACCTGTTTAAAAAATATTTTTATTTATTTGTGTGTGTGTGTGTGTTATCAGAGGGCACTGTGTGTCCCTGTGGAGGCCCAAGGGTGACTTCAGGAATCATCCTGGATTGCTTCTACCTCCTTCTTGCTTCACTCTGGGCTTTCCCAGGCTCTGCCTACCAAGACCAGAACTACAGGCTGCCATCATTTCCACCTGGTGATTTTACCTGGGACTTGGGATCCGAACTCAGGATCTTCTGCTTGCGAGACAGAGTCTTAACTCCCAAGCTATCTCTCCAGCCTGGGAAAGCCCATCTTAGCTCCATCTTCCGGGATCAGGCCTATATAAAGTGGAGAAGGTGAGGGGCTGGAGAGGTGGCTCAGGGGTTAAGCCTCTGCCTTGCAGGCAGAAGGTCCTGAGTTCGGATCCTAGACCCCACATAGACGCCAGGCGGAAGCGGGGGTGGTCTGCATTTCTGGTCCTGGTAGGGCGGAGCCTGTGAATCCCGGGGCAGAGTAAACAAGGTGGAGGCAGTCCATGGTGGTGGTTCCCCAATTTGCCTGTGGTTCTACACGCATGCACGCACGCAGAATTGAATAAATAAAAAAATTTTTAAAAAGTGGAGAAGGTGAGCTGATCATGAGCATTCATCTCTCTCTCTGCTTCCTGACTAGGGCTACAAGCCTGACTAGCTGCCTCAAGCCCTGTGCCCCCATGATCTATGCCCCCTACAATGCGCTGCGCCCCACACTGCGAACCTCGATAAACTTCTTCCCTTAAGTTGTTTGTTCAGGATATTTCATCATGGGAAAAATAACGGAGGCACCGCCCGTACAAGTGAATGATTCAGTGTGTTGACAAAGTGTGTAACCATGACAACCAGCACAGCATCTTCGATGCCACAGAAAAAAATCACACACCTTTTAAGCAGTCATCCCCAGGTCCCCTCTAGGGAATCTAACGTCTGTCCTATGTGGCCTTGTCTAATCTGGATATTTGTATTGGTTAGGGTTTTCTAGAACCACAGAATCAACGGAATGAATACATAAAAAGGGAATTTATTGACTTGGCTTAGGAGATAAGGCCAAGTTAGTCCAACAACGGCTGCCAGTAGCTGCTCAGTCCAGTAGCCCAGTGGGTGACGGCTGAAGGCTGGAGTCTTCAGTCACATTGAAGACTTGGAGGGGTGGAGGGCTGAAGAAGTGAAGAAGCCGGGCGGGAGGAGGGCAGAGAGTTTTCTAGCACAGCTTCAGATTGTATCTCTGCAAGCTCTTCTGGTTTTTGGTTCCTTTTATTTGGTCTGCTACTGGGAGATTCTAGTCAGATTTAGGGCTGGTCTCTATTGCAAATGTATTGATACAGATAATCTCTTCAGGTGGTCTGACAGCTGATCTTAGTTAATGCCAAATGCGGCCAAGTTGACACCCAGGATCAACTATCACAATATTTCATTTAAATTGGGTCATATGTGTTCTTTTGTGCTAGATCCCTTTAGTTAGTATGTGTCATGTGTATGCACACATCGGGACTTTTTTTTTTACATGTGAATAATGTTCTATTATATCAATATGCTAAATTTTGTTCATCCACCCAATGGCTGATAGCCATTTGGGTTATTTCCATCTTTGGCTATTATGAAATTCATGTCCAAGTTTTTGTCTATTTTTATTTCTTAGATACTAAACTAGAAGTGGAATTGCTGAGACACATAGTAACTGTGTTGAACTTTGTGAGGAACTGCCAGACTTTTTTGGCACAAAATTTGAAATAAAATTTTCCTAAAGCAATGCCCAAGTATTAAATGTCTGGTTTCTTTCAGTAAATTGGAATTCATTTTTCTAAGCATTGAGCTCCCAGCTGTTAATGTGACTTTTCCTGAGTACAGTAGTAGTGAATACTTTCAACTTTTAACTTTCGTTTCTTCCCTCTACCACTTTTAGATGGAAAAATGTATGGGTTTCACCAGGACTTACATAATTGATTTACAGGATGGCTCTTGATGAGGTGTGGCAGATATCATGGAACAAATATACAATCAAGATATGTGTACAAATGGAATTTAAAAAAATGACTGACTATCTTGATTATTTTTGGGGGGATCTTGACAATAGTTTGTATCTAATGCACAATGTATTTTGAAATTTCGTTTCATCAGAATACTGTTTTTTTTTTGTTTTGTTTTGTTTTGTCTTGTTTCCAAGAAAGGAAGAATTACATTTCCGGATAAATTTACTGTACCTTTTTTTTGAGTTAGCATAAAAATAATGATTCCCAGTATAGCTAATGCATCATATTACAAATATAGAAGAGACCTACACCAGAAAAACAGCCTTTAAAATTTCATGCTGGGTAATAAGAGCAAGAATAGATTGCATTGTTGTCAAGATCCTTGTCAATCCATGCAGCAAGGTTAATGACAAACATCAAACTTGGAGAGGAGAATGAATTATTGGTAAAATTAGTTTATCAATGAAATTGGGTATAGATAAGACATTATCAAAAGGTATGCACTTTCATAGATATAGCTCTTCCATTGGACAACACTATTGGATACAGAGCATGCAGTTAGCTTTTGGCACATGTAACTAAAGTTACCCCAGACTTTTTACCCTGTTTATTATTGCAAACACATCCCTTAGGAAAACATTTTGTTTCTTTAAATATTTTGTTATGTATTGTTTGAGAGAGAGAGAGAGAGAGAGAGAGAGAGAGAGAGCGCAACAGAGATTGTACACATACATGTCATGGCATACAGATGAAATCAGAGGTCATGTCTCTCCTTCCACCACATGGGATTCTGGGAACGGATCCCAAGTAACCAGGTTTGCAAGAAACCATCTTACCTGCTGAGCCAACTTGCTGACCCAAACTTTTTTTTTGAGTTTGCGTGTCTCACATTGTTCTCTTATGTTTGCTATGAAGTGTTTCCCAAGAAGCCTCTTGTATTTCTAGCTTGGGTGGCCAGTTGATTACATTAGTAAGAGGCTGTTGATTCATGACAGTATGATTTCATTCACAGCCATTGGGGTTGTTAATGAGTTTATAGCTCAATGGGGTTGGGAGATGAGCCCTAGTTGGAGGAAGTGGGTAATTAGGATAATGCCTTATTTTTTTTGGGGGGGGGGGAGGCTTGCTAGCTCTGCTTTTGGTGGTTGTAGAGTAAGTTTTCTTGCTCTTCCATGATGTACTCAGGCCTGAAGCAATGAAACCAGCTGACCGTGGACTGTTATCTCTGAAACCATGGAGCAAAAATAAGTCCTTCTTTTTTCAGTTCATGTTTCTTAGGTATTTTGTCATAGCAATGGAAAATTGATTAATACTGAAAATTAGTACCAAGAGTGGGGTTGTAGCTGTTACTGGTTCTGAGGTTTTTGGAACTCGTTTGTGGGGGAAAAATTTTGGAAGAGTTTGGAGAAGTAGGTTTGAAAAAAGGCTAAGATGCTATAAGCAAAATCTAAGGGACAGTTCTGGTGGAAAGTCAGACAAATAGACTATCAGAAATGTTCTTTGCACATGCGGTTACAGGTGGAAGTAAGGACACTATTGAGAACTGGCTCAGGCATCATGTACATTACTCTCTGGCAAGAAGTCATCTATATTTCCCCCAGGCCCTGAGGCTTTGCGTGAGACTCAGCTTTGAGGTGATGAACTAGGGATGTAGCTTGGTGGTAGAGAGCTCGACCCTGGATTCTATCTCCAGCACTGGGAAAAAAACAAAAAAAGATGACATACTAATGGTTGCAGTTCTCCTGCATGGTTGCTGATCAATCACCATCAAACAGCTTAAGGGAACAAGGGGTTTATTGTCTCTTACGATTACTGGTTGCAGTTCTCAGTCCAGCTTGACAGGAGAGCACGCACCAACACCAGGGCCAAGGGAACTGGCCACACCATCTCTACGTAATGGCTGGGAGAGGGACCATCCTTACTTGCCAGACCAGCATGTCTGGCCAAGTGTACACAAGGATGCCAACTTCCTCAACCAGCTCTCAGTATTTTATTCATCTGTTCAGGGCCTAGTCCCACCCACCATAGCTGGTCCTTCCTTATCAGCCAGACAATCTCCTGCAGGTTTGTTCTGAGCTTAACTCAACCACTAATTCTCCACAAATGTGCCCAGAGCTCAAACCCTCCACAGTCAAGTTGACGCCTGTGCCTGACTATGACAGGCTCCAAGGATCAAACTCAAGTCACCTCCAGGCACCTTTACCCACATTCCATATTAACTCTCATTCAGTTCAATCCCTGAACTTCCATCAGCCCAGAGGCCAACAGCCATTAGGTTGCTAGTCTCCATCTTCTGAGCAGTCGCCCAAGGCAATGATGCTCTTTCTGTGGCCAGCACCACCTTCAGCCTTCTGTAGGGGGTGAACAGGCTAGGCGCATGCAAGGCGTGAAGCCCGAACCATAGCCTCCCAGCACTTGGGAAACTGAAGCTGGAAGAATATCTCAAATTCTTGCCTCAAAGCAAAACAAAACAAAACAAAACAAAACACCATGTCTAAGCAAGCAATGTGTAAGTCACAGAAAGGTTAAAAATACAGTGTAAAAAAAAAAATCTTTTTTTTTTTTTTTTCCTGTGGGGCTGGCAAGATAGTTCAATGGGTAAGGCACTTGCCTACAAACCTGGCAATGTGAGTTGGACTCTCAGAAGGAAGGAATGGACTTCTATTCTCTGACTACCTATGTGCCAAAGCATTTGTATACATGACTTCTCTCTCTCTCTCTGTCTCTCTCTCTGAGTTCAAGGTCTCATGTAGCAGGCCCAAACTAGCCTCAAACCCACTATGTCGTTGAGGATACAATTGTGAGTGCCTGCTTCTCTTGACTCCATACCTTCCCTGTGCTACAATTACAAACGGACTAAAAACAACAAAGTTTGTAAGATTTCTAAAAAATAAGAAATTTAATTTAAAGGTCCTGGACGGGCTTGGAACTGCTTTGGAAAGTATGAGCTTCAGAAGGCTAAAGTGTTTTGCAGAAAGAAATACAAAGAATTGTTTTCTTTTGCTTTTTTTTTTTTTTTTTTTTTTCTGCTCTGACAGGGCAAGCAGGCATAGGAGGGACGAGTGAGAGACGGGGGAGGGGGAGAATGTCTTTTTCTTGTTCAGTTCTCCTGTGGTTTCTACTCCCTAAACATTCGTGGTAGACTGCCACCTACTCAAAACCTTGGGGACATTCTTGGTATGAAAATAAGGGCTGGAATGATGGCAGGGTAGAGATCATAGTGCTGAATGGGAAGAAGAAGAGGGGGACAAGAAGGAGGAGGAGGAGGAGGAGGACATAAAGGAGGAGGAAGAATAATTCAGGGGTGGCAGCCAGAGAGCCAGGAGACCACAGCTCCCAAGGGGAATGTTCAGCCACCTTGGCCAGAACGCTGGTATTTCTTCTCCCCAGGGCTGGAATATGAGCATCGAGGCCAATCTTGGCTAGATCTATCTGATGACTGATTACAGACGACGCTAAGAGCACATGACTTCTTCCCATGATGTCTTTACCAAATAATACACAACTGAAACACGGGAGAAGTGATGTGAGTTGGTGGAATAACCCAAAGCTCAGGAGGGGCACAAGCCTGTGATCATGGCCCTTTGGATGCTAAGGTTGGAAGGTGACGACCCCAGGCTAGCTTGTCGAAGGGTGGGGGAGATGGCTCTGTGACTGTGAGCAGACATGGTGAGCAGAGTTCAATCTCTGGGAGTTGAGGAGACAGAACGCGACTTCCAAAGGCTGTCCTCTGACCTCGCATGCATGTTGTAGAGCTCTCTCTCTCTTAAACAAACAAAGAAATTAACATAATAAAACAAACAAAACACTCTAAGAAAAACACCGAACAATTTTAAGACAGTACACAACAATTCCCAGGGCTGGGAAGGGTCATGAAATGCATTCTATGGACGCTGAGAAGGTTTTCAAGGAACAGTGATTAGTTCTCCGTGGTTAGGGATCAAAAGGCACAGGAAGAATGGGGAGAGCTGGGAATTAGGCCAGAAGTTTATTATTTTGTCTTTTGGTAATCAAATGATACTGCAGACTTTTGAGCTACATCTGTTTTTCCCCCCAATGCTGGGCACTGAATCTGGACCTGTGCTAGGAGATTGTCCACTGAGCCACACATCCCCAGCCCTTAACATCCCGGATAGGAGATTTCACTGGTTGCTAAATACAGGAAAGCTAAAGCAGTGCCAGGATTCTTAGGACTCTTGGGATGCTGTACCAGAGTATTATAACTGAACTGTAGGTACTTACTTCTCAAGTTACAGAGGATAGCAGCTCACGATTGGAGTGCCAGTTTGGCAGGCGGCAGCTCGGGTCTTTCTTTGGCAGATGGTGGCTTTTGTAACCTCACGAGGAGTGGAAGATTGGAGAGCTCAGTCCAGTGTGTGTGTGTGTGTGTGTGTGTGTGTGTGTGTGTGTCCTTGTGGAGAATCAAAGGTGACCTTAGGAGTTATTCTGGATTGGTTCTACATCCTCTTTGCTTTGCTCTGGGATTTCCCAGGCTCCAAACATCAGGACTGAAAGTGTGGGCTGCTGCGGTTTCCATGTGGGACCTGGGACCCAAACTCGGGACCTTCTGCTTGCAGAGACAGAGTCTTAACCCCTGGGCCATCTCTCCAGCCCTGACACAAAACACTTTTAAAACGGCCTTTTGGGCGAGAGAGATGACTCAGGAGTTAACACACACACACACACACACACACACACACACACACACACACACACACTAAATAAAACAAAAAGGAAACAACCTTTCACTGTAGACATTTTATTCTGAAAATACCACATTACAGTTTCCTCAGGAAACCTATTTGTGCCACAGGGTGACAGTATCACGGGTTGTTTACCACAACTTAACATATTGTTGGCAAATTTGACACGAAACATGCATGAGCACGGATAGCTGTGATGCGAGGCACACGCGGGGTTCAGGGGACAGCTCTGGAGGGTCTCTTCTCCCTGTCAACTTTCAGACAGGTTTGGGGGATCCAACTCAGGTGGTCTGTGCAGCTAGTACCTTCACCCCTGAGCCATCCTGCTGATCTAATGAATCCCCCCACACCTGGGTGGGTTGTGCGTTCTGAGCGCTGCTGGGCACCTCCTGCCTGTCTCCCAAGGACGCCTCTGCACCCCTCTGCCGCCTGGAAATCACCTCGTGTGCCCACTTGCATGTTCGTTTCCATGGCGGGAAGCTTCTCCTGAATCATCAAGTAGGACTAAGCCCAGCCTGGGCACCATGCTGCCCACTGGTCACCCCCATACTTAGGAGACAGAAGCAGGAGGATGAGGGATCTCGGGCAGCCCAGCTACACAGCAAGTTCAAGATCAGTCTGGACGCAAGGAGACCCCGTCTTCAGATAGACAGACAGACATGCAAAGTTCCATAACGGATGCCGTGCATTGACTGTTTTGCATTTACCATTTCTGAGGTTTACATTGATGGAACTGAAAGCTCGCAGTTCTCCCTAGTAGAGTTTAAGTTCTTCTAGATTCCATCTTTCCTTTGTGAGCACTTACCTCAAATTCTTAGCAAACAGCAGGACAGTCATGGTGGGGGTTAGCAGAGTGAAAACTTGCTCTTGGTGCTCGATTGTGAAGAGCCCCCTAGAAGGCAAGAGCCCCAGTCCCCAGGGCTTCATTTCAGCACGACAACTCTGCTGGCACTGGGATGCCAACCCAGAACCTTGAACACACAAGGCAAGCACCCTGTGATGAGTGATGCCTTCTTTTTTTTTTTTTTGTGAGCAAACACAGGGTCTTACTATGCAGCCCAGAATATCTCCAAATTCAATATCCTCCTGTGCCCTCCTCCCTGGGAGATGGAGTTACAGGCACCTGTCACCAGTCCCAGCTCCACCTGTACCTGCTAGAAAGACTCGAATAATACATATCTGTCTATCCCCATCTGTCTAATCTATCATCTATATTATCATCTATCTAACAAGGCCATCCATCATTATATATCATCTTCCATCTGTCCACTTTATCTATCATCTATCCAGCTACCTACCATATATCTATCCATCTATTATCTATCCATTATCTATGCATGTATTATCTATCTATAGTCATCTATTATCTGTTTATCATCTATCCATTATCTATATATCTATTTATCATCTATTGTCTATCAATCTATTTATCAACCATCTATTATCTATTTATCATCTATCCATTATCTATGTATCTAGCTATCATCTATCTATCTGTCGGTCTGTCTGTCTTTGGATGACATTATGTTACAACATAACTGTTCTATCCTCTCCCACTTCTTTTTTCTTTCCAGTTCTTTGTCTTTAACCTTTTTAAACTGGGTATAAATTACATACAGTCAACGCATCACATATCCATCCTAAGCAAGGAATTTGAATTCTGTGTCTGTCTTCTGCTCACCATTATGTTCATGGGAATTGTCCTCGTGGGGTCCTTTCATTTTTACTGCCATATAGACTTCTGTTATGGCCACAAGACAGCTACCTGCTTTCCAGTGTGTGGATTTTTGTGTTATCTCTAGTTGCACTGCAGCTGTAGCTGCTACAAAACTTCATGCAGAGATCCCTCTTAACCTGTCTGGAGAGATGGTCGTGTCTTTGGCAGAGCCCTCCCATTTCTTCCCTTCAACCCCACCCAGGAAAGAACACAATAGCTTTCTCGATGCCCCCACCCCCTCCAGCCTTTGTATTGAAAATAAACTTGCTTCAGAACTCGGAGTTTCCACCATTATCTCAAATAATAAATAGGCCAGGAAGCCAGTCTCCTTTATCTAATGATCTATTTCAGTCTTGCTGCCAACTAAAAATAGACACATTCCCTTAGATACAATTTAATGACTGATCATGAAAGAATGTAAATATAGTTTTCCCTAAAATTCCTACCCAAACCTTTCCCCTACCTTTCTTTTCTCTCCCTTCCTCCCTCCCTTTCCTTTCTATCCCTCTTGAGTTTGGCTTCCAACGTTCTACTTAGCCAAGGATGACTCTGAACTTCCGACCCTCCTGTCTCCACCTCCCAAGCGCCAGATTACAGGTACATGCCGCCCTGCCCCAGCTTCCCCTTTTCATTTTTAACAATTAAGAAAAAAAGGGCTGGTCCTAAGTGGAAATAAAAACACTGAAGACAAAGCAGCGTGTTACATAAGGAGTGCTGCTATTATGGTAGTCTAGCCAATCTCTTTCCTTTTCAATTGTCTTTTAAAAGCCATAACATTATTTCCCTTCATTTATTTAGATCATATCCTCGATTTGACTCATGGATCTGAAATTACCAATAAGCTATGGATCAGTCTCTCAGCCTAAGATTTTCGGTTTTTTTTGGGGGGGGGGAGTGGCACGGCAGCTTCAACACAGGGTTGCTTGAAGGATTAAAAGACCTACACATAAGGTGTGAGCCTTTCTGAGGTTCCTTTCTCTTGACCTCTGGTAACACTGATGCAGAACAGTCTTTCGGCTGTCCCATCTGGGTCGCCAAAATGATATGGGGACAGGAAACAACCGTCCCAATGTTGCAGGGTTCTTGCGTTCCGGAGTCAAAGATTGAAACCAGAACACGTGTAGAAGATTAAGGTAGCGTTTATTAGAGGAGAGAAAGGTTGGAAGTCATGGACTCCAGATGTGGAGTGCGATGAGGGGCTAGGACGCCGGAGAACTCATGGAGCTACAAAGGGACTCATAGCACCCTGAGAGCCATGAGGGGCAGGTGCCCTTAAGAACTCAAGAGACGTGGACAGCTGGAAAAGAATTCATGGCACTAGAGTGCCATGAGGGGCTCGGGCACCTCTATGAGAAGCAGGCAAGAAACAGACTCATGGCACTAATGCCACGAAGGGCTAGGGTGCCAAAGATGGCTGCCAGGTCCAGGCATATTTATACATGGGGGGAGCTGGATTTTTCTCATTGGTTAACTGCCATTGGGGTCCAACCCAGTAGTAGCTCTTGGGCCCATGTGGGCTAGAGATCAAGTTGTTTGTTTGATATGCAGAGCTCATCTCCATAATCTTCATTGGGAAGTTTTTATCTGTGGGAGGACTGGTTCCAGGAGTGTTCCTTCAGGATGATTCTAGCAGTGGGGATGACCTTCAGGAATTCCCTAGACCTTCAAAGACCTTGAGAGACCATCCCAGCATAGCTGCTGTAATCCTGCCTCAACATGTTCTCTAATTTATGACCAGGCCCACTCAGGTGCTGCATATAGTAAACCAGCAAGTACGCCTGGAATATTTTAAAACTTAACTTCTACTTTCTTTCTCTCCTTCCTTTTTTCTCTTCTTTTTCTTTCTTCTCTTCCTTTCTCTCTCCTTCCTTCTCTCCTTTTTTTTTTTTTTCCCTTTGGTTCTGGGGACCAAATCAAGGGCATGAGCTTGCTTAGGCAAGCACACTGCTACCACTAGGCAAAAACCCCAACCCTTATTTTAAATTTCCATTGCAAATAGTGCTGCTTGGCATTTCTCAGACACAAAAGTGCTTTTGTGTCTGCGTTTCAGCATTCAATTTGTTTCAATTAACGTCAGCGGCGAGGCTGCATTTTCTACCCCGCCCGGCTGTGTTAAAAACCCAAGCGTATCTGACAACGTACAGAAGGATGAAGATGGTGGTGTCGCTCTTAGAAACTGAGCACTGAGCAACCAACACAGGCATCCTGTGGTGCTTAAGGATGGAATAAAGTCTGGCAGGGTGACAACTGTGATCTCAGGAGGATCGACAATTCAAGGCCATTCTGGACAACATCGCAAGTGCCAAACGAAACAAAACAAAAGTGGAAAAACTTAGTCATGAAAGGTCTTTAAAGGGTTTTGTGTCAAACTAAGAAGTACTTAAGAGGGCTGGAGCCATAGCTCGGCCCGGAAGGTGCCTGCTTGGCAACTTGAGTGTAATCCCGGGAGCCCAGAGCGGAAAGGGAGAATTGGCTTTTAAAAGCTGTCTTCTGATCTCCACCCATGCACCATGGCATGCATGCCTGTGCCTGCTCTCGCTCTCTCTCCAGTCAGTACAGAAATAAAATGCTTAAAAAACGTTTAGCAACACTAGGCTTGGTGTCGAACGCATTTAGGAGGGGAAAATAGGATCAAGTTCAAGGCCACCTCTGGCTACATAGTGAGGTCCGCCTCGGGCGACCGTGAGAGTCTGCCCAGTTACACCCCGTGGGTACGGCGAGGAACGCCTGCAATTGGGCATTAAAGAGCTGGAAACAGGATCCGGCGTTCCAGGCCAGCCCCGGCCGCACACAAGAGTTCAAGGCTATCCTCGGCTGTTGTGCACAGACAACTTCCGCCCACTTAGCAGCCAGTAAACACAAAACTAAACTCAGCATCGCCTAGGGCGTGGGTGGTGAGTGCCTGGGACTCTCCCGGGGTGGGGGCAGAAAGGTTCTACCTCACCAGGACCCCGTTCTCATCCACTCGTGCAAATGCCCGCAAGACGCCCAGCTACAGCCAACCTGCAGCGACGCGTCCTGCAGCCCCCGAGGGTGCGGGCGGCGGCGGCGAGCGGGGCCGGCGCGGCTGGGGTTCGCGGAGGCGGAGCCGGAACCGCGGGCTCGTCAGGGGCGGGGCGGGAAGAGTCCCGGGAACGTCCCCGCAGGGCCCGGCGCAGCGCTGCCCCCCGCGCGCCCGCCGCGTCCCCCGGAGCCCGTCCGCCTCCGCCTCGCCGGCGATCTGGGGCGGGCGGGCGCGTCCCTCTGACGTCACGCGCGCCGACGTCACCGGCGGCCGCGGCCTGGGAAGCGGGGCTGGGGCCGGGAGGGGGGGGCGCGGAGTTTGAGGAGTTTCGGGGGCCGCCGCCCGCCGCGCCCCCGGGAGCGGCGCCTCGTGGGTGGCGAGCGCGTCCCGCCGGCTCCCGCGGGGCTCCGCGGCGGCGGCGGGCGGGCGGGCGAGTCGGCTCCCGCGGCGCGGGCGGGCGGGCGGGCGGGCGCGGCCATGGAGCCCCGCGGCGCCGACCACTTGTGCGCCCAGGTGCTGCAGAAGGACGTGGGCGGCCGGCTGCAGGCGGGCCAGGAGCTGCTGCTCTACCTGGGCGCGCCCGGCGCCATCCCGGACCTGGAGGACGACCCGAGCCGCCTGGCCAAGACGGTGGACGCGCTCACCGGCTGGGTGGGCTCGAGCAACTACCGGGTAAGCGCGCTCCTGCTGCCGTCCGCGGCCCGCCGGCCCCCGGGACGCAGCCGTCCCGGGACGCGCTTCCTCCTCTCCGGCGCCACCAACTTTGTGAGCCAGTCACGGGTTCCGGGACACGTTGGGAGGCTGGCGGCTCGGCCCGAATACTTTTTTCATCACTTAGAACTTTTTGCAACCACGTGTGTGCACGTCTGCGTAGCCCCTGGAACCGAGATATGGGGGGGGGCATTAGATTTGAAGTTGGAGAGAGAGTATCAAGGGCATCACTGAGGAATACGGGGACCTACTGAATGTGACTGATTGGGGGGGGAGGCCTTTCTTTGCTTTGGGTGCGTTGTGTGGGGGTGGACTTTCCTTGGCTTTCCTGGGAGGGAAGGGGGTAGTGAATGGCGTTCCTTTCCTGGCATGGGGAAGTAGGAAGCGGGAGAGGCGAAGGGTCCTCTTCGGGACGCGTCATCTTAACCGGTCCCTTTCCTTTCACGTTCCTTTCCATTCTTTGCTTTCGCTTCCTGTCCTTTCCTTTCCTTCCTTTCCTTTCCTATCCTTTCTCCTCACCCTCCCCTCCCCTTCCCTCCCCTCCTCTTTTTTCTTTTCCTTTCCTCTTTTCTCTTTCCTTTTTCTTTTCCTTTCTTCCATCTCTTCCTTTTGTTCATCGTTTTTATGCTTCCAAGATGGTGATCGTCTCT
Organism: Typhlomys cinereus; assembly: GCA_023101885.1. Lineage (NCBI taxonomy): Eukaryota > Metazoa > Chordata > Mammalia > Rodentia > Platacanthomyidae > Typhlomys > Typhlomys cinereus. Next base: position 442,023 of record JALPQD010000374.1, on the reverse strand, counting down.
AAAGCATCTTTCAGGACTTAATCCGGACTTTGGTTGCCTTGACCGTTAAGTCTTAACGAAAAGATCGCTGCTCTCAAGGCATTGTCTTTATTTGCTTTTCTTTTATCGCCGACCAGAAAACAGTCGGTCGCTGTTTGTCGACTCCTTTTTGGACACTCGGATTTGAAATGCTGTCAGGCACAACCAGGTTTATTTAGGTGAATATGCAAGAAGGAAAGATTAAATGATTTGGAGAAAGACTGTCTGGAGGAGGCAGAAGGCAGGTCGACATGAAGTCTGGTAGCTAGATCAAATTCCGGGACTTGCCTGTCCTTAGATCTGTAAGCCAACTACTACTCGTTACTTTCCTTTTTAGTCTTCTGGTGGCAGTGTTGCTTTAAAATGCTGGCGGGAACCTCCTTTGGATGAAGTGAGTCCTCTTAGAAATACGCGGAGCCAATTGGCAGTGCTTTGAAAGCTTCCATCTATACATAGACAACCTCTTAGTTTTTATGCAGAATACATGGGGCAATAACAAGTTTTGGAAAAGAAGACCTTTGCAGAGATTATTTAAGGAGTTTGAGAATTCAGCACATGGATGTTCCATTACATTTTATCTCTTTGTTATTAATTGGTATGTGCATGAGTGTGTGCGCACATACGTGTGTGCCTGTGCCCATATAGGCATGGCATGCCTGTGGAGGTCAGAGAACAACTTTTTCGGAGTCTTCTCTCCTTCCACCTTTATATGTGAATTCTGGGGATGGGACTCAGGTGGTCATGTTTGCACAGGAAGTGACTTGTGGTTATTAATTTCTTTTGAAGAAATTATTGAGATTTACTTCCTGCATAAGAAACCCACGTGTGCACCCCACAGGGCTGCTGCTCTGCTGCAGCAGAGGCTGTTGGAGAAAGGCAGCTTTGGCTAATGCATGCTTATCTTCCCAAGCCAAAGTGATTAGCCCCCATACTGACTATGGGTGGGCTTCCAGCTTCGCATGCTCAGATGTCCATCCCTTGGAAGATACCTGGCTTCCCGGGGCTACAGCGGCCGGGCGGACTTCTTGCGGGAGCTCGCGTTCTGCCCTGGTCCTCATAAAGTACTGTAGCCTGAGGCGGTTTCTGCAGTCAGAAGAGCCGCGTGCTGCAGCCCTGCTGCACACTTCCTGGCAGCTCTGGCATTAACCTGCTTTGTTTCCGAGTGGGGAGAGGTTGCCCATCTTCACACTCTCTCCAGGTCCAGGCTTGGGTAGGTGCCATGCCTTACCTGGCCGAGGCATGGGCTTTCTTTCTTCTTGCCATCGCCAGCTCTCACCTTACTGCTGACTTTTGTGGCGTAAAGCCTTTTCTGACTGCTGTTAGCGAGATGACATTCTAATTGGTTTTACTTGGGATTTAAGCTGCATTTACAAACCAAGTTATTTTTTACATAAGCCCGTGAAGCATGTCGACATGTTAAAAAGTGCATCATAGGTTTTGTTGGACATGCAGACTTGCACTTACCTTCTGCCAAACAAAATATAATTTTTCTTAGGATTCGATGTGCTTCAGAATTTGAGTGTCTTAATGGCAGTGGTTGCTTCAGCACACTGAGTGCCACCAGTTTGCCGAGTATCATTGGAGCAGCCTTGAGCGGGACAGGGAAGACGGGCAGGTGCTGCTTGCTTGCGATCCCAACACCTGTGGTGCTGTGACTGACCCGCCTTGTGCGTGCAAGTCCAGCCGTGGACTACCTGGGCAGCCTCTCAAGGAGACCAAGCCCAACTAGGGCTGGTGAGCTGGCTCATCATGCCAAGCCTGATGACCTGCCTTTGGTTCCTGGAACCACATGGTCCTCTGACCTCCATGTGAGGTCTTTGGCATGCATATACCTGCTCTCTCTCAGATAAACAAGTAAATGTAAAAAAAGGTTCTAGGGCTGGAGAGATGGCTCAGGTGTTGAGACTGCCTGAAAAGCAGGAGACCCCCAAGTCCCTGGTACGAATGCTAGGCAGAGGCCTGCACTTGCCCTGGTGGGCAGAGCCTGGGAAATCCCAGAGAGAAGCAAAAAGGGGTAGAAGCAATTCAGGATGATTCCCGAAGTCACCCTTGGTCCTCCATAGGGACACACACATACCAACAAATAAATAGATATTAAAAATTCTAAAATTCTATTAAAAAAGTCCAAAACAAACAACTAATAATAAAAAAAAGGTAAGCTAGGCCCAAGCATTCTGCCTCCTTGACATTTCTTGACCTACATGTGCAGTTCTTACTGTTCTAGACTCTGGGTGAAGAGTGGAAAACTAGATTCCCTAGTGTTCGAGGGTTCATGTGGCAAGAGAAGAATAAGCAAGGGAGTGAATAATCTGTAGTGTAGATGGTGATGGTGGATTTGCAGAGAACCAGCAGAAGGAATGGTGTTGGCCGTGTGCAGACTCTGGAGTCTTGACGGGCAGTGGTCTTGCAGGTCAAGTGGCTTCAGGTGCCATGGCTACAAGTGAACGTGCTATTTTTGCTGGTCAACAAATAAAGCGATGTTTGTGCTCAGACACTAAGAATTGAGCGCAGGAGCGAGGTTTGAGTGGGACGATTAGCAGCAGTCAGAGGCCTGCTTTGGAAGAAGCCGGGCGCAAGCACCGTGCAAGTGCGAGCTGTTGAGGATGAAGCCGAGCTTGCAGATGGAGACACTTGAGGACTCAGTGTTTCTCCCTGTCTGGCTGAGACAGATTCTGTTATTCCAGGTTGAAGAGCACTGGGAAGGTGCGGAGGGCGCCTGTTACGGGGAGTGGCCAAGGGAACAACAGAAGCTGGGTGGGACGTGTGGCCTGGCAGCAGTGGGGGGTGCTAAGAAGTAGGTCTAGTACGTGGTACCTTGGTTTGGAGCAGGTACGTGCCTTCTGTGGACAGTGCTGGCTGCTGAAATGGAAAGTTAGGAGCAGAAGCCTTTGGGTGAAGGAAGTGAAGTTTGGTGCTGACTTTTTTAGGTCGGAGAAGATTGTTTATATTGAAGCCGAGGGTCTTGGCTTGGTGGAGAGTCGTAATGGAGACTAACGGTAGATTTGCTGTGGCATTTGACTCTCCTCAGAGCTGTGCAGCTACGTCACCAAGGCTGTGCTGATGAACTGCCCCTCGTAGCATCCTGCTAAGCGGGGTCACCGCCCGGTAGACTCCTCGGCCTTAGGCACCGAGCCTGCAATTTCTCTTTGGCCCTTTACTCCCTGGCGGGTGGGGAGGATGACCTTGTTTGGGGCAGAGCCGGGCAAGCTAGTGAAGTTCTCGAATGGGAGGTTATGGCACCTGTGCCCCGTTCGCTGTGCTACTAACTGCATTTGCGCCTGCTCAGGTTGAGTGATATTCAGTGTCAGTGGATCGACTCAGACGCCTGCTCAGGTTGAGTGATAATCAGTGTCAGTGGATCGACTCAGAATGTCGTAACTGCATAGTGCTGGTATTTCTGTGTGTTGGAGCGTAGATTGCCGCTCCCGTGGCTTTCGTGTGGATACCTGGCACCTCAGTCATATTTCTTGTTACGCGTGTTTGCATGCATGTAAGTGCATGTATATGTGTGTACTTGAACGTATGTGTGGTTGCGTGCGGATGCACAAACACTCGTCTGCAGTGTGTGTGGAGACCTAAGGTTGATGTTGGGAATCTTCCTGCATCCTCTTCCATCTCATTGCTTTAGCCAGCGCCTGTCAGTCATAGCCCGAGCTCACCCATGTGTTTCCATGGCTAGCTGTCCCCGCCTGCTTGATTACAGACAGGCTGCTGCGCCCTTGTGGCGTTTATGTGGGATCTGGGGGTCAGTTCTCAGGTCCTTTGATTGAACGGCAGGAGCTTTAACTGTGGAGCCATCTCTCCAGCCTTACGGTTTTTAAATACACCAATCTTAGGAAAAAAGTGAGGTGTGTCTACTTACCAGTGCACGTGGATTCTGTCTGTGTGTGTAGGACGAGCATCCAAGTGGTTTGTAGCTTTGCTGCTCCTTTACATGGGCAGTTTGTACATGTGCATGAGAGTTTTTGTGATTGTCAGTTGAATAAAGTCAGTCAGGTGCACCTCCACACACGCACACTCACACACATGCCATTCATACACATGCACACACGTGTGCACACACTTGCATACACATGCACGTGCTCACATATGCAACACACATGCATGCATACACACCCATGCACACACACACATGCACACTCTACTGTATAGCTCAGGCTGGCCCCAAGCTCCCCTGGGCTTTGCCGCCATGCCTAACCTCAGCGCCCACTCCTAGTTCTCCACTCAGGATCCTGAATAATACATCTTAGATAATACTCAGGTATCTTTCTAAGTATTTTTTAAACTTTTTTTATTATTTTCATTATTTATTTATTCATTTATGCATGTATGCGTGCGTGTGTGTAGAACCACGGACGAATTCGGGAACCACCATGGACCGCCTCCACCTCCTCCTTATTTACTCTGCCCCGGGATTCACAGGCTCCGCCCTATATGTCTATATGTGGGGTCTAGGATTCAAACTCAGGACCTTCCACCTGCAAGGCAGAGGCTTAACCCCTGAGCCACCTCTCCAGCCCCTTTCTAAGTATTTTTTAAAATGATTTGAGAGAGAGAACGAGCGCGCCAGGCCCACGTGGAGGTCAGAGGACAACTTGGCGAAGTCAGTTCTCAGTTTTCTCCTTCCACCATGTGGGCCCTGGGGATTTGCCTGCAGACACCTTTACCTTCTGAACCTTCTTGTCAGCCCCAGTACATCATTAAAAAAAACAATCCTTGTAACATCCCAATTGTACCATAAAGGAAGGTTGGCTCTGGAACCCTCTCCTTTGGATACCAAAATCCACAGAAACTCAAGTTCAAGGCGTATTTGTATATTCTTACACACATCTTCTCTCTCTCTTTTTTAAAAAATTATTTGTTTATTTTTATCTTATTGGGGTAGAAGGAGGATATGCTTGTGTGGTAGACCTCTTGCTTAGAATCCACCACTGAAGCATGGGGGTGGCATTAGTTTTTTTTAAATTTTATTATTATTATTTATTCAATTGTGTGCATGTGTATGTGCGTGTGTGCATGTGTATGTGCGTGTGTGCATGTGTATGTGCGTGTGTGCATGTGTATGTGCGTGTGTGCATGTGTATGTGCGTGTGTGCATGTATGTGCGTGTATGCATGTATGTGCGTGTATGCATGTATGTGCGTGTGTGTATGTATATGTGTGCATGTATGTATGTGTGTGTAGAACCACGGATGAATTCGGGAACCACCATGGACCGCCTCCACCTCCTCCTTGTTTACTCTGCCCCGGGATTCACAGGCTCCGCCCTACCAGGACCGGAAACGCAGGCTGCCCCCGCTTCCGGCTAGCATCTGTACATGGGGTCTAGGATCCGAACTCAGGACCTGCAAGGCGGAGACTCGTGTCTCCGAGTGTACTTGTGCTGGCCTGACTAGCCAGGGAGCCGGGGTAGTCACATGGTTGAGGCAGTGCTTGTAACTGCAGGACTGCAGCACCACCAGTTCACACTACTTCAGACATGTGCTTGCTGGTGATTCAGACTTTGAGAGTCACGTTAATGTTGGAGACAGAGGAGTTCTGTATTCTGAGCATCCTTTTTTTTAATTTAATTTTTTTTATTATTCAGTTGTACGTGTGTGCGTGTGTGTGTGTGTGTGTGTGTGTGTGTGTGTGTGTGTGTGTGTGTATGTAGAACCACGGGTGAATTCAGGAACCGCCATGGACGCCTCCACCTCCTCCTTGTTTACTCTGCCCCGGGATTCACAGGCTCCGCCCTACCAGGTCCAGAAATGCAGGCTGCCCCTGCTTCCGCCTGGCGTCTGTACGTGGGGTCTAGGATCCGAATTCAGGACCTTCCGCCTGCAAGGCAAAGGCTTAACCCCGAGCCACCTCTCCAGCCCCCTGAGCATCCTTTCTTGAGATATGAAGTTGAAGAGTTTGACTGCCAGACTGGCAGAGGGTCGTGTGGGTAGAAACACTTGCCATGTAGCTGTGAGCTCCTGATCCTCAGAGTCCACGTAAAGCTGGTGTGTAAAGCTGGGTGTGGCAGATGGCATTGTGATCCCGGTGTGCCTGCTGGTGAGATGAGGTTGAAGAGACGGCCTAGTAGGTGAAAGTGCAACCGTGAGGTCCTGAGTTCTAATCTCAGATGTGGCAGTTCACATTGTAATCCCAGTGCACCCGCTGGTAAGAGCGGCAGGGACGGGGTTGCAGAGACGGCACAGTAAGAGTGCTTGCCGAGCAGTGACTCCCTGCGTTCATTCCTGGAACTCATCAGTAAAGGAGGCTGTGGCGTGAACACTCCCCTCCCTACGTCACTCACACACGCTCACACACTCACATACACACTCATACACATACAACACACTCACATACGCACACACACATACGCACACTCACATACAGTCGCACTCACATACATATACATACACTCACACACGCACATATATACACTCAACACACACATACACACTCACACTCAACACACGCATACTCTTTCACACACACACACACACACACACGCATACTCTTTCACACACACACACACACACACACACACACACACAGAGTTGTGACTGTCTCATGGAACACCCGTTTCTCGAGGTTCTTTTTTCCCTGCTTGAGATGCCTTTGTTAGATGGCTGAGTCTCCACTCACGGTTGATGGAGCTGTGCATCTACCGGTCACTCTTCACTTCTTCTCTAGGCTTCATTCTCACCTCTCTTCGTGACTGAGGATGGAGGAGGGGAAGCGTGAAGCCTCTTTAACTGGCTTCACACTGGTCTTGAATGCTACCAGGCAAACACTGTATTTTCTTAGTTCATGCGCTCGTTTATTTTACATATTTCTGTCCTCTCAAACATATCTATGGTTCTTTCCCAACTGCCACTGTCAATTAAGGCTTTGATTCCTAGTTTGCAGAGAAAAATGAAGGGATTAGAGTTTACTTCTCACATTACTGTATCTTCTCACCTTCCAGCATTTATGCCCATGACGACCTAATTTTATCTTGTTGTCTGAGCAAATGGAAGCATTCCAGACCTGTGATTTAAATGTTGTGTTTCTGGAAAATTCATTTGCTAAATCCAGCAAGAAAAGGTGGGGGAGACAGCTCATTGGATAAAGTCCAGGCAGCCCGAGGACTGGCATTGTGGCTGCCAGTAACTGGCAGGAGTGGGAACTGGGGAGGGCAAGGTGGGGATGAGGCAGGGGTCTCTGGGGTGAGATGGCTCATCCTGTAATCCCTGCCCTGGGAAGACTGAGGCAGGAGAATTGCTATGAGTGAGGCCAGCCTCAAGTCATAGTGTGACCCTGCTTATAAACCAAGAGACAGATTGCTGAGGCTTTTTAGTGCAGTTATTTGAATGTCTTTTTGGGAAGAATTGATGTCCTTAATCGACACTCAGAATTATCAAAATTACCTAGATTTTTATTAATATCTTTTAATAGTGTTTGAAATTCAGCTGAGTCTTGAATATTTGCTTCTAGGTAATTTGTAATTTTTTTAAACTTCATTCATTCATTCATTCATTCATTCATTCATTTATTTGTGTGTATGAGAGGGCACATGTGTCTCTGTGGGGGGCCAAGGGTGACTTCAGGAATCATCCTGGATTGCTTCTACCTCCTTTTTGCTTTGCTCTGGGATTTCCCAGCTCCGCCCACTAGGGTCAGAAGTACAGGCCACCGCTGTTTCTTCCTGGTGGTGTTTTCTATCTGAGATCAAGACCTTCTGCTTGAGAGGCAAATCTTAACCCCTGAGCCATCTCCAGTACCCTCAAGGATGTTTTTTAAAACAATTTAGAAAAGACAAGATTGCCCCCCCTTTTATTAGATACGCTGTTTCTATAGTTATCTAGACAGTGCAAAGAGCCTGAGGCCCATAGTAGATCCTTGCCCAGCTGAGTGGGTGCGGCGGGAGGGTGGGTGCTACAGGGCATGTGGAGTTTTACATGGTGGGCAGCAGAAGCAGTAATTCCTTGATAGCAGACTCCACGGTTCAAATCTCCAAGGTTTTGAGTTAGTTATTTTAGGAAAAATCAGAACTCAAATAAGATCCACACACTGAGTTGTGACATATTTGTTTCCTGGTGCTGCTGTTTAAAAAAGTACTTCCTATTCAGCGTGTAACAACACGTATTTCCTCTCTCACCTCGCGGAGACATGCCTTTCCCCTCAGCTCGCGGCCACATGCCTTTCCCCTCAGCTTGCGGTGACATGCCTTTGCTCTTTTGCTGTTCTGGTGTCCAAGGACTTCAGAACCAAGATGTCGGCAGGTTTTGTTCCTTCTGGGAGCATCAGGGAAACTGGGGAGAACTTCCTGCTCGTAGAGATGCCGAGTTCCTTGGCCCGCGGTGGCTTTTCCCCTCTTTGCAGCCAGCAGAGCAGCGTCTGAGCTGTCAGCTGACCCGCTTGCTTCCTTCCCAGCTCTTGACACCGAATTCTGGTCATTTCTAAAGTTTTGTGTGGATGAAATATTCAACTGTGAAATGAGGCTGGGCGTTGGAATCAAATAAAAGGAAATTCTCTGGGAAAAAGGAGCTTCATCTTTTAGACAGTTAACAACTAAAATGCATGATGCCATCTATTGACAAATTAGTGTTATAAAGATTGGAAGTGGATATTTCCCATAATTTCTGTTTTTAAAATGAAATTGTAGACCTAATATTTTCTCATATTTTTATAAAATGTCATATGATTGATTTTTAAATATTACAAATAGAAATACCCCCAACTAATATGTTTGTGTGTATGTGAAACAGTTAGTAGTATGGTTAAAAGTTCATGGGTGTAATTTCTAGAAAAAGTTAGTATGTGAGGAAAGACAAAAATGAATGTATTAAAATACAGAGGTGGGCTGGAGAGATGACTCAGGGGTTAAGCCTGCCTCACAAGCAGAGGGTCCTGGATTTGGACCCCAGGTCCCAAGTAAAAACACCAGGCAGAAAGGTCAGCAGCCTGCACTTGGGGTCCCCCTACCTCCGTGGGTGGAGCCTGGGAAATCCTAGAGTGAAGCAAGAAGGAGGTAGAAGCAATCCAGGATGGTTCCTGAAGTCACCCTTGGTCCTCCACAGGGACACACAGTGCCCTCTGATACACACACACACACACACACACACACACACACACACACACACACACGCACGCAAAAAAAAAAAATAGGTAAAATACAGAGGTGAAATGTAAGTGTTAGAAGTGTGTGGTCTGCAGCTTTGTGTCGGCGTTCTGACCGTGCACAATGGCGGTCTCATAAGATTGTAATGGCGTCGAAGCATCTGGGCCTTCAGAGCTGCCGTGCTCACAGTGATGTCGATAGTGCACATTGGTGACATGTTTACGGTGACGCTGGTGCAGACTAACCTTTGTACCAACTGTGTAACAATACAGCACATACAGTACATGTCTTGTAATGATATAAATGTCTTGTAATTTTTGGCTTTCTTCTGTATGTCTTTCTTGCCTTTCTGACTTTTACATTTATTCTGTGTGTGTGTGTGTGTGTGTGTGTGTGTGTGTGTGAGTGAGTGAAGCAGCGTTTACACTGGAATGACATGCTTTCTGCTCATCTTGTCATCGGGCTGGATGAGAGTTGGATGAGGTTGCAAGGCAGTTGCTGCGGCTCTGTGTGGGGTTCGCATCTGGTCCTCGGCCCGGTGTGTTTGGAGGGTTTTCTTTGGCGTTTCTGATAGTCGTGCACAAAGCTTTGCCGTCCCCTGCCTGCTCCACATTCTTGTCCTTTGCACCAGTTGCTGCTGGCGAGTAGTGAAGCCTGGCTTCAGCTGCTGCTCCGGTCTTGGCGATCTCTTGTTTTACCTGCCAGACCCCTCTCCTGGAGGTTTTTAATTACTTGGGCTGAGGACGGTGTTCTGTTTCTACTGAGGTAGAGAGCTTTGTGGTGGGCTTCCTCCCTGATGGTGGGTTTTACTCGCCTTTGCTCCAGGATGTGTGGGGATCACTGGTGTGTCCACGCTTGTCCTGCACGCAGCTCACCCCAGCGTGCATCGCCGAGAATGCCGTCTCCAGTTTCTGCCCAGCTCTCTGTCTTAATCGTGGTGGTGGTGTGTGGAGAGAGCTTTGGGGTCTGGTTTGGGCCTGGGGGTGGGGCTGGCTACATGAGAGTCTGAGCTCACGCTGGCGTCACTCAGCTGACGTCCTCTTCCTCCGTTGCTTGTGGACTTCAAGGGATTCTAGAGCCCCACGTTGCCAGCCCCGAGGACAGCCCTGGCTCAGGACCACTGGGCGCTGGGGACGCTTGCTCTGTTGCTGTGCAGAAGCTCCTGGTGATTAAAGGCGCACGTCTTTGCTGTGGCAAAGGGAAAAGGAAGTTGCAGGTGTAATTTTTGAACTCCTGTGCATCCTTTGCTGTGTTACAAGGGACTGTTTCATGTTGAATGTGCTTAATCAGTCCCCTGTGCTGTCAGTTATTATTACTGAATCATGTGAGGAGAGCGGCTCCGCAGTGTGGCTGGGTTTACCTCGAATGCTTCAATCTCATTCTAAAAAACTTCGGACTATGTAAGGCATCCACCTGCAATCCTGGTGACCAGATTCCTGGAAGTCCACATGCCAGGAGAAACTGACCAGCGGAAGTCCTCTATGACTACTCATGCACCGTAGTATCTTGGTGCACCTTTTTTCTTCGTTCTTTTCTCCTCCTCCTCTTATTCCTTCCTTCTCTCTTCTGCCTCTCCCCGTCTTTCAAATAAATAAATAAATAAATAAATAAATAAATAAATAAATAAATACATATTAGAAAAAGAAAAAAAAGCACATCCTTGGGTCTACCTTGGAGTAAAGGTGCTCGTGCGCACGCCCCATGACCCAGGTTCAATCCTTGGACCAAGAGCAGAGTTCCACACTGTTCTCTGACCTCTACACGCACCTCTGGCACACACGTGCACACCCTTGTCCACACGCACACTGCACACACGTGCACACCCTCATGCACACGCACTGCACACACGTGCACACCCTCGTCCACACGCACTCTGCACACGTGCACACCCTCATCTACACGCACACTCTGCACACACGTGCACACCCTCATCTACACACACACTCTGCACACACGTGCACACCCTCATCTACACGCACACTCTGCACACACGTGCACACCCTCGTCCACACACACTCTGCACACACGTGCACACCCTCGTCCACACACACTGCACACATGTGCACACCCTCGTCCACACGCACTCTGCATACACGTGCACACCCTCATCCACATGCACACTGCATACACTTGCACACCGTCATCTATACACACACTTTGCACACACGTGCACATCTCTTAAAATAAGTTTAAGAAATTATATTCTGGGCTGGAGAGGTGGCTGAGGGGTTAAGCCTCCGCCTTCCAGGCGGAAGGTCCTGAGTTTGGATCCCAGATCCCACGTATAGACGCCAGGCAGAAGCGGGGGCGGCCTGCGCTTCTGGTCCTGGTAGGGCGGAGCCTGTGAATCCCGGGGCAGAAGGAGGTGGAGGCGTCCATGGTGGTTCGCGAATTCGTCCGTGGTTCTACACATACACAGACACACACACACACACACACACACAGACACACACGTGCGCGCACATACACACAGTTGAAGAAATAATAATAATAAAAAAAAGAATTATATTCTGATGCTAAAATATGTATCAGTAATTTGTATTTATTAAAATCTGTTTTTGTTTGTAGGTATCATTATTGGGATTGGAAATTTTAAGTGCCTTTGTGGACAGATTGTCAACACGATTTAAATCCTATGTAGCAATGGGTAAGTTAATTTTAAGATTCATTGTAGAGTTTTATGTTATGTCCTTTTCCTTAGTTTTAATGGTGCAGAATTAGTTCTCTGTAAACTGTCAATGATCCCAGAGTCCAGCAGCTTGGGGGGAGCACCTAGCAATGACCCCAGGTGCTGCAGTTCTCTGACCCTGCTTTAGCTTTGTCCTGTCAGCGTCACACGGTGGTCTCCTGTGGTCCTCCTTTTGCACAAGGACACTTGGGGACGTGTACTGTCTAGTGTAATCAATAGCCGGTAGAAATAAAATCTTGTTGCTTGTCCTCAAGAGAGTATGTGTTAGAAAGGGATTTCAGTACAAAAAAAGAAATTTTCAGATAAAAAAAAAAAAGAAATTTTCTTGTTTACTTCAAATTTTAAAAATATTGTTTATATTTTGTAACATTAACTGATGCTTTGATACAGACTCTTATCTTAGAACTCACTGTTTTCCTGAAATGGCCTCGGTTCCAGCAATCCACCTGTCCCAGTCTTCTGAGTACAGGAGTACAGCTTGGCCAAAACCTTTTTTTGGGGGGCTGGGGAGATGATTCAGGGGTTAAACACCCAGGTAAGAGCACCACAGAAATGGCAGCCAGCACTTCGGCCCTGGTGGGTGGAGTCCGGGAAGTCCCAGAGGGAAGCAAGAAGGAGGTAGAAGCACTCCAGGATGATTCCTGAAGTCACCCTTGGTCCTCCACAGGGACACACAGTGCCTTTGTTACACACAGCACACACACACACACACACACGCGCGCGCGCGCGTGCATGCACATGCTAAATAAAAGAAGTTAAAAAATTTTTTTGTTACTTTTCGTAATAAGGACTCCTTTTTGTAATAGCTCAGGCTGAACTTGGGGTCCTCTCGCCTGGCCTACCTCCTCTCAAGAGCTAGAATTATAGGTAAGCTCTACCCAGTCTGGCCAAAGATACTTTTTAGTATTGAAACTAGCTTTTATTTGGGTCAGTATTTGAATCTTCTTGAAGAATTTTATTTACTTACGTGCAATGATGAGTGTGTGTCGTGCGTGCCACAGCGCGTGATGAGCGTGTGTCGTGCGTGCCACAGCGCTTGTGTGGAGGCCAGAGGATAGCTTCGTTGAGTTGTCTCGTCTGCCTCTACCTAGGCTCCAGGAGCTGAACGCAAGAGCTTTGTGTTTGCGCAGTTCCGCCTCTGCCACATGGTCCTCTTGTCGTCCTTTCTGTTCTTGTGGCGTGTGTGTGTGTGTGTGTGTGTGTGTGTGTGTGTGTGTGTGTGTGCGTGTGTGTGTGTGTATGTGTCAGAGGGCACTGTGTGTCCCTGTGGAGGACCATGGGTGACTTCTAGAATTGCTTCTACTTTCCTTTTGCTTTGCTCTGGGATTTCCCTGGCTCCACTCACCTAGGGCTGGAAATGCAGCTGCTGCTGTTTCCACCGGTGTTTTTATGTAGGATCCTGGATCTGAACTCAGGACCTTTTGCTTGTGAGGCAGTCTTAACCTTTGAGCCATGTGTATAGCCATCGTCTGCCTTTCTTTTTAAAACTGTTACTGATACTCTTGTGCGTGTGTGAACGTGTGTTTACTCGTGTAGGTGGACATCAGAACCCCTTGGTGGTTCCTTCGGCCTTATCTGGGTCCTAGGGTTGAGCTCAGCTCGTCTGGCTGTACAAGTGCAGAGCCATCTTGGTGCTCCTGATTTTTTTTTTAATTATTAAATTCTACATTTCAGGAATGAGATATCTCCAACCCCCTTTTTTTACTCATTACCATTACATGGACTATCAACACCCCCCACAAATTATAAGTAGGTATTGCGTCTGTTACATCCTAGTTTTATTATCTCACATTTGTGTTGGGCAAGTTATTTATCCCTCATTTTCTATATTAAAAGGTTTTCATTTTGTGGAGGGTTGTATTAAATGAGATGGATTACTTTTTTACTTAATTGTGCGTGTATGCGTGTGTGTGTGTGTGTGTGTGTGTGTGTGTGTGTGTGTGTGTAGAACCACGGGTGAATTCAGGAACCACCACGAACGGCTTCACCTCCTCCTTGTTTACTCTGTCTGCCCCGGGATTCACAGGCTCCGCCCTACCAGGACCAGAAATGCAGGCCGCCCCGCTTCCGCCCGGCGTCTATACATGGGGTCTAGGATCAGAACTCAGGACCTTCCGCCTGCAAGGCAGAGGCTTAACCCCTGAGCCACCTCTCCAGCCCTAAAATGAGATGGATTAAAGGATTAAATGAGATGACTTAATGTTCGCTATTCTGATATTTTGAAGAACCAGAGGTCCTACGATAGTAGATCATAGAGCGATCGAAACATTTGTTTATAGCATATTTAAGCAACACAGGAAAGACTTGAGTGTTCCTGCCAACTCACTCCCAGCGCCGCTGGCATGAGCCCAGGCTTGGTCGGGTTCTGCCTGGTGTCTGGTGGGGACACCTTCCCGGCTAGCCCGGGTGTGCTCCCTGTGCTTAGAAGCGCGTGTCACCACACCCAGCCCGAGGGCTTTGCTTCTGGAGCAAACTAGACTAGCACCCCCTTCTGGATGTCATTTCTTCTACTCCCTTGTTTGAGGTGGACTAGACCTCCGGGTTTTGTTCCGTGGGTCATTGGTGGGGTGGGCCCTGCCTTCCAAAGCAAGCATCACAGTGCCTTGTGACGAGTCGCTGCACGCCAGCGTCCAACCTACTTGGGCCCAGAACCTGAGGACAGTGGGCCCTGGAGCGTAAGCCGTCCCTGGTCTGTATCGAGGTGTTATCAAGGTGTGGACCCCCGAAGAATTCCATGCAGTGGTCTGTTTGCAGAGCAGCGCCCCAAGTGGGTGTCACGCGCACCTTACGTTGGGTTCGAAGCTGCTGGTCGTCATGGCTGTGACGCTGCTGGAACAATTGGTATTTGCTATTTTGCAAATGTGTTTGTGTCAAAGTTGAGTTGTAAATATTTACTCTTCCCCCTTCTTTAGTTACTGTAGCTTTAATTGACAGAATGGGAGATGCCAAAGACAAGGTTCGAGACGAAGCTCAGAATCTGGTACTGAAGTTAATGGATGAAGTAGCACCACCCATGGTAGGTGTGCATTTAGAATCCAGGCTTCTCTGCCTACAGCGAGTGACATAAATGTCTGTGATAGCCGCAGAGCCGCAAAGCTTCAGAGATGTGAATGATGAAGCCTCACATAGCAGATCGTTGCTTATGAGCTAGAGAAGTCAAAGTTTAAGTTCTGGTTTGTTTTTTGCCTATCATTTATGCTTTAGAAAAACTGTAATACATAGGAGTACAGTGGACATAATTTCCCTTAAAGAATTTATTGGTGAGACTGAAGAGGTGGCTCGGTCAGTCAGGTCATTGAGATGATCCGCAGCCAGCAAGAAGACCCTGCCTCTGGTGAGGGAGACCCCGATTCAGATGGAGAGAAAGAACCAGCACATGTGCACAGGCGTGTGCGCGTGGGTACACACACTCACACTCACACACACATCCACAAAATTAAACTACTTAAAACAATAAGAAAAGTTGTTGTACAAACGACAAGTGACAAGTCAGAACTGTAAAATATACAGTGATGTTATGTGCTATTCAAATGTAGCTTAGGAATAGATGCTATTTATGGTTAATGAAATGTCCAAGTGTTGAATTATAAAAGTAAACTAGTTTATGCCTTAGAACATCCTGACTTGTGTTGGGTTTTCCTTGTACAGGTGTCTTTAGACTCACTCAAGTGTCAGGGTCTTCGTAAGTGGAGGGAGTCGCACCAGCAGTCTGTCTGTCAGGTGATGCAGACTATTCTTTTGGGTGGTGCTAGGGGCAGAAGGCAGAGCCTCGAGGGTGCTGGGCAAGTGTCCTGCCGGGGAGCCCCATCCGCAGCCTTAAATCACCGTTCAAATTATCTTCTTCCTGAAAAGACAGACAGAGAGAGAAATTAGTATATCCGAATGCGTACACCAGAAAGATAATGGAGGGAGATAATACGAGAGAGCGCAGCTGGACTCATGCAGCAGAAAGAATAATGGAGAACATGAGATGCTTAGTCCAACTGAAGAAAGATGGATTCGTGCAGCTGACTGTGCTGGGAGAATACTAGAAAAGGATAAAAGAATGAAAGATATGTGTTCATACAGCTGAAACATACATTAGAAAGTAATGCAGAGCAGAAGACAGACTGTGAAAGAAGGATTCAGAGACAGCGCGGGCAGGAACAGGAAGAGACGGACAGGAAGAGAGAGGGAAAGCATCTGGGTTCGAAGGATAAAGTGGTGTCCACACGGGAGGATCGATGGGTGCTTGACTGCAGGTGGACCCCGACATTTGCCCTGCGGCAGCGGGAGCTTAGCCTTCCTTTCTTCTTACAGATGGGGGCAGCCAGGAGATACTTTTCCCAGAATGTTTCTGTACAGGAATGGAGCGCTAACCAGAGAAAAGGCACAAAGGCCGGGGGCCTGTCCTGCGTGGCTCTCACGGTTGTCGGCAGCTTTGCACCTGCCTTGGTTTCTAAAACGTGTAGGAAGTCCCTGTCCTTAGAGCGCTTGCACATTAGGTGCAGGACAAGTAAAAGATTCAGATATTATAGTGTTGCAGTTCGCCTGCATGGTGCTGATAAATGACCATCACACAGCTTGAGGGAACAAGGGTTTAGTCTCTTTTATGATTCCTGGTTACAGTTCTCAGTTCAGCTTGATGGGCGAGCCGCACCAACACGAGGGCCGAGGGAACTGGCCACACCATCACCACATAACAGCTGAGAGATGGACAATCCTTACTTGCCAGACCAGCATGTCTGGCCAAGTGAACAGAAGGATGCCAACTCTCTCAACCAGCTCTCTAATTTATCCAGGGCCTAGTCCCACCCACCATAGGCTGGGTCTTCCCCATCAGCTAGACAATCTCCTGCAGGTTTGCTCTGGGCCTAACTCAACCATCAACTCTCTACACCTGTGCCCAGAGCTCAAACCCTCAAGAGTCAAGTTGACACCTGTACTTAACTATGGCACGTAGGTAGATTTAATGTACATCTTTCTGAGAAAAGTCTGTAAGCATGGGAATATCCCTCATTTGAAGTCCACAACCCTAAAGACTTCCAGTGTTGCGTGGCCTGCGAACAGTGGGGCTGTCTAACAGATGCATTTATATACAGAGAAGACTGTTAAATGAAAGGACCTACAGGAAAGAAAGAAGAACCACACTGACTGTGTGTCGTAGACCAGAGTCAGACCGAGGTGTGCTAAACACGCTACATAGAATAACTCTAGGTTATTTGTGAACAGGTCGTGATCCATGCCTGGGTTTTGAGTTTAGGTTGGTTCTGTCAACAGGGTTTCCTGTTGTTTAACATGCACGTATCCCACAATTTGAAAACAGTTCACAGTCTGAAACACTCCTGGTCTTGGTGGTTTGATAGTCCCGACCAGAGCTGATCCCTGGTCGGGGAAGCCGGCGCCAGGGTTGGGAGGCGCCGACACACCACAGTGCGCTTAATTGATTCCGTTGCGTGTTTTGCTTCTCTTTCAAATAGTTCGTTTGGGAGCAGTTGTCCTCTGGTTTCAAGCACAAGAATTTTCGATGTCGAGAGGGCGTGTGTCTGTGTCTTATTGAAACCCTAAACACGTAAGTTTATGATTATGGAAACCGCCTTCTTTGTGTTTTGTGTTCGTTGTTTCTCAAAAAGTTTTTTTACAAAGTGAAGGGAAACTATTTTTTTTTTAACATGGGACCTGGGATCTGAACTCAGAACCTTCGGCTTGCAAGACAGAGTCTTAACCCCTGAGCCGTCCATCTCTACAGCCCAGGAAATAAATTTTAAATAATTATTAATCGATCTTCCAAACACAAATATAAATACTACTGCTAGTTTTTTGTGTTGGTAGGATATCTTTAATGCTGTTAATTTTTAACTGATATTATTGATAAGAAGTATGTTAATACTAAAGAAAACCTTGAATTG
The DNA here is from genome assembly GCA_023101885.1 of Typhlomys cinereus. NCBI lineage: Eukaryota > Metazoa > Chordata > Mammalia > Rodentia > Platacanthomyidae > Typhlomys > Typhlomys cinereus. The sequence continues at coordinate 424,352 of JALPQD010000374.1, read as the reverse complement.
GTTCTAGAGCTGTTGTGTTAACTTCAGAGCCTTTTCTGTGTGATCCACTTTGGACCTTTATTTAAGTGCTTGAGTTCCTTTTTTTTAAAAAAAAACAACACTTTTATTTGTTCATTCATTGTGTGCACGCGTGCGTGCATGCGTGCGTGTGTGTGTGTGTGTGTGTGTGTGTGTGTGTGATAGGCGACACGCAGTACCTTCCAGCTCTTCCTTTGGTGTTACTTACTCAACTGTACTTCAGCTTCTTTCCACTTCGCTGCTCTGCCGTCAGGATCTTGTCTGCAGTTTTTAGGGCTGTGACTCCTGTCCTTTGGTCATCAGAACAGTAGTAAGCGTAAAGATCTAAGTTGCTTATTTTATCTCATTTCTTCTTATTTGAGACTCGGAGTTTTGTTTTTTCTTTTAATATTTCAAAAACGAATGCTCAGATTTTCTTAAGAAACTGATAGGCTGCGAAGTTTAAGACAGCCATTGGTTGAGGGCTGGTGAGAAGGGTTATTAGGAGGGCGAGGCAGCGCCTGCCCTTCGACCTGAAGAACTGAGTCTGTCCCAGAACCCACACGGTGAGTGTTGCCCCGACCTCTGCAGCACACGTGCGCCTTCTCTCTGTCTGTCTGACAGTCAGTAGAGTGCTGTGTCTGAGTGGACTGCTCTGCAGGGCCCGATCATTAGGTCTGCAGTGTTGTGTTGTGCATTGAATTCTGCTTGTCTTCCTGTCCCTGTTTTAAGGATGTGTGTCCATCCTCTCTGCCATGCCTGTCACGTGATGGAAACAAAAAGAAAGCAGAAGTATTGTTTACTGTTTTCTCAAAGCCAAACTCTCTGTTTTCTTTCTCAAAATATATTTAGCTTTGGAACTCAACCATTAGCCATCAGCAAGTTGCTACCACATTTGTGTATCCTGCTTGGAGATTCCAACAGTCAGGTAAGAAAATGATTGTATATGCAAACGTTGTTATATGCAAGTGCCCCCTTCCCTTTTCTGTGCTCTTACCTTATTTGAGACCGTGAAAAGATAAAAATTAGAAGCGTGACAGTAAATCCAGAATCTCTCTTTTGCTTTTGCGTTTGTCTTGAGCTGGGGATGTTTGTTGCTCCCAGCCTCTGGCCCAAGCGATGTTTCTCGGCCCCACCTTGCAGTAGCGTTGCCATTAGACGCATCCCACTGCTGTCCACCGGCAGCCACTACCTCTCTGTCACGTGAACCTGACCATGCTGGGTACCTTGTGGAAGTAGAATTGTACACGTATCTTTTCCACTTAGCATATCTTCCACTTCATTCATGTTGTAAAATGTGTCAGAACTTCCTTCTTCTGAAGCTGAGTAGTACTGCAGTAATTTACAAACATATCCATTCATGGTTATTTGGTTGATTTTTATATTTTGGCTATTAGGAGTAATTCTAGGAATACTGGTCTTAAAATATATCTTTTTGAATTCAGGCCATAGTTTTGAAAGGCTGTTTGTTTTGTTTTTTTCTTTCAAGAAAATACAATTAACCTAAAAATAACTTAGGTTCATACATTTAACTTAACATTTTATTTATTAGAAAGAATGGGCACATGTGTTAAGTCATGTATGTGGAGATCAGAGGCCATCTCTTGGGATCTCTTCAGTGTCTCTCTGCCTTGTGTCTCCAAGGGTCGATCTCAGGTCACACCTTAAGTGTGGGTTCTCTTCCCAATTGAACCACTGTGGCCCCCGCTGCACTTTCTGAGAGCCTAATTGGTAGCTTTTAGCCCCAAATTTCTTAAGATCTCTATTTCTTCCTCCTCCCACACTTTTTTGGGGAGGGTATAGGGAGTTGAAAAAAAAGGCCTAGCATGTGCCCTACCACCAAGCTGTACCCCAGGTTGTGTCCCCACAAGCTGAACTCTGTCTAGGGTTTCTTAGTGGACCCCTCTTGATTTTCGGTTTCTGTTATTGACATGTTGGGGCTGCTGAGGACGTTAAAACCAAGTGGGTACTTCAGCTTGTTCTGCTAGCGCAATGTGGCTTTGAGATAAACTTTTTGTATGTTTGTGAACATTTTCTGTGGTGTGTTAGGTGAGACACGCTGCTGTGTCGGCTGTGGTGGAGATGTACAGACACATGGGTGACAAGCTGCGGCCCGAGCTTTGCAAGAGAGACGTCCCCCCAGCTCGGTGAGTCTGGTAACTCTCAAGGTTTAGTTTGGTTTGTTTACTTTAGAAAATACTGTCAAATCCAAGAGACACATAAGGAGATATATGCTGTTTCGTTTTTCGTTTTAGTTTTGTTTTGCTTTGTTTTGAGATCGGCACTTGCTCCGTAGCCCACTGGCCTGGGATTTCCCCATGCTAAGCACGTGGACCTTGAACTGGGGGGCCGGGGCAACACATCAACCGGGGACCACTATCTTGCCTCTGTTTCCAGAGCGCTGGAATTGCAGGCACCTCACCCAGCTGTGAGGACTAGTTGAAATGTGTAAGGACTCACCATGTTTGGGGACACTGTTTGTCATGGACTCATTTGCACTTAAAATCTAATTAGGCATCATCCTCAGGTAACTAACTGTCCTCTGATACCAGGTGGTAAAATCTGTTGTTTGGAAGATACTCAAATAAATGTTCTAAGAAAACTTGAATCCACTAGTTATTTTTGAGACCTGTGCAGTTTCTGCTTGTGAAAGATGTAGAAAATCAGTCACTGCTCTGGAAACATAGTCTGTCACGAAAAGGATCTTGGGACTTTCTGATAAACTTCTGCGCACAGAGTGCATTCTGCTTCTCAGAGTTCATATTCTTTTTTTAAATTTATTTTTATTTTTCTGCATGCACATATTTGTGTGTGTGTGTGTGTGTGTGTGTGCGGGAGCACGTGCGTATCACAGGCGCACTGTGTGTCCTGTGGAGGCCCAAGGGTGGCTCTGGGAATCATCCTGGATTGCTTCTACCTCCTTTTTTTTCTTTCCTCTGGGATTTCACAGACTGTGCCTACCAGGGCTGGAAGTGCAGGTCGCCTGGCATTTTTTATGTGTGGCTCAAATCCAAATTCAGGACTTTCTGCTATTAGGCAGAGTCTTAACCCGGAACTGTCTCTCCAGCCCTCAGAATTCATCCTCTTGCAGATATTCCAGCTCTATCTGTAATGAATTTTGTATTTTACAGAGATTCATTGAAAACATTTTTCCTCTATTTTTTATTCTTTTAGTGTTTATACATGAATATAGCGAGTTATGATATTTCCATACCTTAATACCAAATCCCACGCCCTCTTCCCACTAAAACCCATCTTCTTCCTTGGCAGTCTCCCTTCTGTTTTCTCGTCTCTTTGCACATGTGGCCCCATTTGTGCTGGCCTGAGCACTTGCTGGAGCGTGAGTGTAGCTCAGTGGGTGCCTTTGGGAAGCACCTCTCTTCCCGCGCCAGCATTGTCCCTCACCTGTCCCTGGGAGGGGGGGACTGACCTCAGGGCTTTTCACATGCCACACAACGTCTCCTGCTCAGTCCCCGTCTAGGGTCTTCTCTGGGTAAATGTCCAGAGTGTGATTGTGCTGTTGTCTGCTACAGTGTCTTTAGTTGGGGGTCGGGGTGTAACTTTGGGACCTCAGGCTCCCGAGGGTTCTGACCTCATCAGCGGACCAACCAGGTGGGAGCTGGCAAATGAGAGAGATTTGCAGGAATGTGCACCAGAGACTTGCTCACTAGGGATGTGCTCACAGGGCGGGCCCCCCAAAGGTGTGCTCTTGAGGGGTCACTTCCTACTTTTACTGATCCCCAGTCCCAGGTGGTCACTAATCTACTTCCTGTCTCTTGGGCATACTTGACCCGAAGGAACTCAGCTGGCATTTAGGCCAAGTAGAGTCACCAGTGCAAGCTTTCAGCGCCTTCACAAGCCACTGCATACGCTTGCTGCATTTGGTTCACCCACTGCTGGTCCACATTTCTGCTATTAATAATACTGTTAGAACACTGATAGATAAATTCTTGTCAAGACACATGTATACATCACTTCCTATGTAGCTAGAGGTAGAGCTGCTGGATCATGTGATACTTGTAGGAATTACAGACTTTTCCCCAAACTGCACCAAAACACCTCAGCTCGACCCTATTCCATCCTGAAGGAAAAGAAGTGTGCATGCAAATGTTACAGTGACTGAGTCTGAGTGATGGGGAGAAGAGAGTGTGTGTGCTAGTCTCTGTATTCCCAAATTCCTTCTTTAATGAATATAACCTTTCTAAGAAATTTGTTTTTAGCTAACAAGGTAGAGGTTTGGAAAGTTGATAGTTTTAGAGTAGCCAGCAGCACCTGGGGGGAGGGGCTCAGTCTGCAGCGCCTTAGTTTCCCCTTCTTACACAACATTGTGCATTTGTCTAAAGTTTCCTTCAAGAGATTCACGTGCTTACGAAGATGCGTTGGCATCTTGAGTGGGTGCATTTCAAGGTTGGAACTGGAGTACTTGTCACTGGGTTTGAAGAAATAATTTTATGAAACGGTTGCTGTGTGTGGAAGTTGTCTTTTATCTGAACAACTGTAGAGACGTGGAGTTCAGCCTGTGTTTAGCTTTTTCTCTCGATTGAAGAGAGATGGATTTTGAGTTTTCTTTCAGCGAGTGAATTAATTTAGAAGAGAGTCGTATAGAGAACCAAGCAAATCCCTCCTATTGTTTTTTCCCCTGGGAGATGGTAAAGGAAGTTGTTTTCATTCATCCTTATGTAAAAACAAACAATTTATTCTTTATTCCCAGATTAGAAATGATATTTGCCAAATTTGACGAAGTACAAAATTCAGGCGGTATGATTTTGAGCATCTGCAAAGGTAAGCGCCGTTACGTTATTCCAGCTTCTAGACAGTTCTGAGACCCTTACATGTGTTCTCCAGTCAAGTGTTGCATCGCTAATCAAAAGAGTTGATTTCGTATCTGGAAACTCAGCTGGGTGCAATAGCGACCGTCCGGTCTGCTGCCGAGTGCCATGCTACCCTTTGCAGTGGGTGTAGAATCACTAACGGGACCGTTGTGCCAAATAGTGTTTTCGTGTTCCTTGGCCTTGTGCTTTATGTGGTGGGTGCAGGTGGGAGGGCTTTGTGCCCTCTTGTTAGCTCATGTGTTTTTACAACTAGAGTGATTCGTTTTATGCTTCTGGTTTTAGTGAAAATTGTGGGGTTGATCAACTGTCTTTCATGGGTGTGGAGATTCTTGGTGATGATTCTGATAAACACATATAGAGATGTCGAATAGTCATCTCTAGCTTCTTAACTCATGCTGCGCTGACCATCAGAGAAGTGTGGAGCTGTGTCCACCACAAACAAGTTGGTATTAGCTTGACATGGGTGGGTATTCTCTCTTTTCTGTCACGTGGTGAGTTGTATTTCGTTCTGTCAGTAGCAATTACCTCGACTTGTCTTTCAGTATTTCTATCCACATATATGAAGAGTATATTCTATTTCTAAAGATAATGCAAGTTTTTTTCCCATGTAGGAATGTAGCTTCACATTGTAAGGGAATATGGGTAGCTTGGTGACGTAAATTATATTGGAGAAAAGATTTGGCCTATGAGTTAAAGTCAAACAACAGCCAAAATATCACTTGACCCTTTTCCTCTGTGTTCAGCCAAGACAGGCAGAGAGGCAGAGGAATCTACTGGATCTAAGTGTGGATCCAGTGAGTCGATGTTGATTTTTGCATGTATGAACTGTGCTTATGCATGTGTGCGTGTGTTTGGGCACATGTGTGTATGAGTGCGTGTGCAGTGAGATGACCCTGGGTATCTTTCTCCATCTCTCTCCACCTCCTCCCTGAGACAAAGTCTCTTGCTGAATGGGAAGCGTGCCGTTAGCCAGTCTGACTGTCCAGCTTGCTCTGGGGAGGTCCTGTTTCTGTCTTCTGAGTGCTGGAGTTATAGGCAAGGTCTCAGCCAAAACCACCTGATTTTATTCAGTGCTAGATATCAACTGCTTCGTCTTCCAAAGTCTTCCCAGTCTCTCAAAGCATAAATTGACTCGTTTGCCACCAGTTCTCACTTCTCTTCTCTGAATAGAAGGTGTTTAAGAACTAGGTCCTGATTTGTCTCATATTTACTTCTGTTCACATCTGTGGAAAGTGAGAGGGAAGAGCTGAGACTTGTTTTCCTAGCATTCTAGTTTGTGTATTCCTGCAACTGTTTGGTTTATAAGATGCATGGGACTGGTCATAATTAAAGGTGCCATTGTTTGATGGTTATTTTGAAAACACTGCCATGGCATTTTTTCTTGGATAGAGATTTTATTGGAATTAATGTGTAAATATTGCAAGTATGGTCAAATATGGAAGCTACAGTCTGTACTACACACATGGAGTGAAGAACATGGTTATGCGTTGGTCAGTGTGTGGCACCGTCCTCCTCAGGGTGCCCCGTGCACAAGTTCAGCAGCTGAAGACCATGAAGCGCATCAACGTCGGCCGAGGCTGCTGCGTGTCTGGCCCTGAAGTCACACTGCCTGGAAGCTGGGTTAGCATTCGAGAGCCCGTCCCAACAGGAGGAAGGGAGATATCATAAACAAGTGAACCGATGTACAGTGTGGCATCAGTCAGTCATGGGAAAACATAGACTCTCCTTGTTCAGAGAGTCTGCGTTCTTCCTGAGCCCATGCCGCTAATTGTGAGACTATGAAATGGGAAAAAATTCCACTAATATTAATGAGAAAAAATGATGTGTTTTATTCTGTCCCGAGATACTTCCAGTTTTCATAGATAGAAATGCGTCTTGGTGGCCGGGCCTGGTGGCACGAGCTTGTCACCCCAGTCCTTCGGGAGATGGAGGTTGGAGCCCTGCGCGTTCAGAGCTGCCTGAGAGTTGAGTGAGACCCTGTGTCAAGATAACAAAGTGGAAAAGAGGTCTGGGGGCAATGCAAACACTAAGCTTCATACTAAAAAAGCTTGGTATTAAGAAGAAAGGAAAGGAAAACAAGGGTGGAAACATTTTTATAGACAACAGTGGACGTCTGATAGTTTCTGTTCAAAGCAATTAGTCGAGTTGACTCAGCGCCTTTTATTTCTGTACAGTGTCTCCAGTGGAGTTTTCAGCACACCGTTGATTCTGTTTTAGCAAACACTTGAACTGTGACGTTATAGACCAGGAAAACCTTTCAGGGCGAAGTAGAGTCTCAGCTTGGATAGGCCTGGAAATAGTTCATGTGGACCACAGGATGCTGAGTTGTGGACCACTGAGGTTCTTGTACACGGAGAGTATTTCGAGCTCCTTCAGTGTGGCGTGCATTTCAAATGTGTTTCCCAAGAGCCTCTGCAGTCAGAAACTGTAAAGTTAAATAGTGTTGTTTTCTGTCTTGGTCTAAAACCGTATTAATGAAGTATAATGATTTAGAGTGTCTTGTGATGAAGCAGTTCTTTTATTAAGCTGAATGTAGACAATAAAAACCAGAGGATTTGCCATAAAGGTGCTAAACCTTTTATTTTTTTTTTTAAATCATTTTGGTTGAATTGTCTTAGCAGTCATTGTGTGAAGAATATAGGGTTCTGAGATTTTAAGTGGTTCCGAAATGTCAGTTTAGATAGAGTATGAAGCAAGTGTCTCCGAAGTGAGAGAGACCCAATGAACAAGTATGACAGTGGAAGCAACCACTCCACTGGAGAAAATAGTGACTGTGGCATCCAGGGGTAGAATGGGAAGAGCCCAGAGAGCAGGTCGACCCTGCGTGAGCCTGTTGGCGAAGTGAGTGGGAACATGCCTGGGCAGGGCTGTGTGCCGGGGGAGCATCCAGGCTCCTTGGCAGTAGAACCCCAAGAAGGATTTTGGGCCAGGGAAGGACTGGTTGGTAACTGTCCATTTGCCTTTATTGTTTTCTTTTTTCCTTCTCACTTCATCCATTAATCTCTTCTCCCCCCTCAGCTTGATGTGTAACTTTTATGTTTGATTAAAATTCTTCTGTCTCTGATTAAATTCCTGGACTTGTGTCTAAAGCAGCAGCCCAGCTAGGTCAGATCTCCTTCAATCTCACATTGGAGATGCGAACCTGCCATCTGGTTTTGCACTAGGGAAACACACTTTGGAGTTTGTGCTGAGCCTCAGGTGGGGAGCAGGTGTGGCCCCAGCATGCAGTGGCTCTGCCTGGAGGAGCTGGGTGGAGAGGAGCATCGTGGCCGAAAGCAGCCTGAGCAAGCCCCGAGGAAGGGAGAGACTGCAAGGTAGAGGTCCCCGGGGGATAGGGCAGGCTGGTGTCGTCATGGAGCTTTCCAGACTGGAGCATCAGCCGAGATGTAAACAGTGTTGGGGACGGGGACTGCACGGTCTTCGGTTGTGGTGAACAGCTGCATGATTCTGATTTATCCTGGATGTGCAGGACCCTACACTGTTGTCCTGGAGTCAGGGCAAAGTCATGTCCAGCTTTGGAAACAAAATAAAGCACGGCAGGCTTTGAAGTGACCTTGACATTTGACCTGCATGAGGCAGTGATGCTGCTTCAGCCTGGGGTGTCTCTGCTGGGAACGGGGCCTTGGGCAGAGGCACAAAGCAGCTCTTTTCGTAGTTGGTGTTGGAACCTACCCGTGTGCGAGCAGAGCCCAGGGCCTTCTTCCCGGAGAGATAACGTGCCGGTGCTGCACAGCCTGGGTAGAGGGGGCTCTGCACCCCCGCAGCTGCGCACTGGCTGGGGCCGGTCTCCACCAGAAGCTTTGTTCCGTGTGGCCTGCTGTCAGCGCACAGAGCCGCCTTTGATGGGCGGCTTTGACGTGATTTGTTTACGGCAGTCAGAATGCTTCCTGCATAATGAGAGCAGTTCATCATGGAAACTGGGCTATTCCTGTTTGCGCACTCCCAGAGCCTTCCGTTGTAAATAGCAAAGGTAACGACAAAGGGTCGGAGACCTTCTTTAAAGAGCGCAGACCAGCTAATCATCAGATCATGTGATCGCTGCGATCACTTGGGTATCTTTAGAGAAGCAGAAAATGATTGCTGAGCACATGCCTTGTGTTTTGATGATTGCATTAAAAGTCCCCCCGTGGGATGGCATCTGTTGGCTCCCGGAGCCTTTCTTAGATTAAATTTCAGGCGGTCAGTATGAGAAGAAACATCACAACCTGTATGTAATAGCGTATGTGCAGTTGAAGAACAATCTCCATCAAGCCCCGTTAGGCTGTGCTCAGTAAACGAGGGTTTTCAGCAAGACCCCAGACTTTTATTTTGAAGTGGAGTAGCAGCTGTTGGCTATTGCGGTGCAGAGCTGCAGCGCGGCCGGGTCACACAGTGCTCCGGGTGTCTGTGGGCTGCAGGCCGAGCCGGTGGCGCAGGCACCGAGCTTCCCTTATCTGCTGCAATATTTGACTGCTTGATTAAAGGGCGCTCCCTGGACCATCTGAATGGCTATGGGAGATGGTGAGTATGATTTCTAATTCTCTGGTGGTGTTGGGCACTTCATTGGAAGGCAAAGATCGTTTGCTGTGTGAGAAATCTCTCTCTCCCTAAAGAATGAAGGACATCTCCGTGTTTGTACGCGTACCCCGTGTGTGCATTTATGCATGCGCGTGCTTGTCATTGGATGTCTTTTTCTACTCAGAGGTCTGTACGGGGCTGGCAGACAAGGTGAAGGGATATCTTGCTGCCCAAGCAAGCCTTCAGTGTGTGGTGCTGGGGAGGAAGGGTCGTGGACCTGGGTCGGATGCAGAGGCTCGGGAGGGCGAGCGTGGCCTTCGGAGCAATGGCAGCTTTGGGCCGGGAGGTTTGGCTCGCTGGCTCGTCGTCATTCCTGTTGCGTTTGAAGAGGCAAAATGGCTTGCCGTGGATACTGCGTTAATTAATATGTTTGTGATTGGCCAGAGGCTATAATAAGCTGTTCTCAGGAAAATATGTAGCTTGTCAAGAAATTTACGTAGAGACAGATTAATCAGAAATCCAATTTTCTGGCAGTGTTTCGGTGAGGACAGTCTTGAAAGCACCTCCTTTCCGCAGTGTTTACAGTTTGCAGGAGCACTTTCCTGTACTTAGCACACAGCTCCTCTCGGGCAGGTGACTGAGGGAGTGTGCGGAATGTTTCGCTGGTTCCATGACATAGGTTGGCAGGTTGAGGCCCTCTGAGGTGGACCGTTCCAGGTCCAGGCACAGCAAACAAACTGGACGGAGCCACTTAGGACCTGAGTGAGCCCTTTCCCTTTACCAGCCCCTGTATTAAGATGCGTAGAATGCGCCAGAGATGTGCACAGGGATCGTGAGGTGTCTGAGAAGTGGGCTGCATGTTTCTCCTGGGGTCTTTTATTTGGAGATTCTAGCTGCTCTCATGTGGGCCTTGTGGCTAGACGGTCAAGGGATGTGTCTCCTCGGGGCGCGAGGAGCAGGGTGCATGTTGTCAGACTGCCGGGATTAGTGGCTTCGGACTGTTCTTTCATGTGTGCATGTCACCGGAAATTATTTTGGTTTTATACCTTGTTACGATTTATCCTGAGAATTTATGTAACTTTTATATTAGTTTAGAGAAATAAGTAAGAATATGCTTTACTAATTTTTAAATTGAAGGACATTGAAATAAATTCTCCTGTATTTAAATTCACTGTTAGATTTCTTTCCTTAGGGATATAAAACACAATAAAAACCCTTAATTTGCAGGTGACTGAATGGCAGGCACATTTAGGTTGTACTGTACCTAGATTTTTTTTTTTCTTAAAAAATTTCAGGTTCATTGGGCATCCATGTATTATACTTAGTTTTTAATTTTTCAAATAATAGATTCAGACAGTTTAGAAATTTTTTTTTAAAAGAACTTAGTAACAGCTTCTTATAAAGCTTAGAAGCTAACTTCCAACTTATTTTCTTCCTTAAAGTGCAAATGCTTCTGTTGGGTTACGTATCCTTTTGTAAAACCGATTGCAGTCTAAATACTGAAGGCATGTATAGTAGTAGGCTATGTAAGGGCTCATAGTTTGATATGACTTGATGTATGTTCAGTAGACATTTCTGAATACGCATTTTTCTTGAATGTAATATGCAATATTGGAATCATGAAAATGTGGTGGTCACTAGTCCTAACCTATGTTGTTCACTTTTAAAATTTGACTATGAGCTTAGCATATAGGTACTAGCTTTTAAAAAAAGTAATAATGAGTAGAAAACATTTATTCCAAATTGTGTGTACTTTATAAACATATGCGAACATTTTAATTAATAGGGAGTACTTCTTCCTACCTTTTAATGTGCCTTAACATACATATTATCAAAGCAAATTTTGCATTTGTTGTTGTTTATGTGATTTAAGGGGGTGGAAATATGGGATTCACTTAGTGGGAGACAGTTGTTTCCCCCTGAGCGGCGCTCCTTGAAGTGGTCATTCTGAATATGCTTTGGCATTTGCTGCATCAGCTCAGTGTGGGGTGAAGTTATTGGTGCGGATGGGCTGCCCTGCCTAGCAGTTAGCTGTGCATGTGGTGCAGCCATTTCCTCTGGGATGACAACTCAACTTACTTACCGTTTGTAATTCTTGTAAAATTACGCTTTTTGTATATGTGTGTATGGATATGGGTATGGGTATATGTATATGTATATGTATGCACACATACACATTATTTCTCACAATTCTTAAAGCTAGCATTTCCGGATCACACTTTTCATTTTAAATTGTATCAGCTGTAACTGCTTTGCTCCAAAAGGCATTACCATTTATATTCCCACCAGCAAATACACCACCAGCATTCTTGTCAGTTCTTGCTATTATTGTTAATCTTTGAAACCAGTTTGTCAGAGCAGTAGAACAGATCTTGGACGGTGTAAAACATGCCTTTGGTGAGAGTCGTCTCCACTGCTAGCTTCTTTTTATCTTTACTTTTCTGTGGATTGCCTTTTGTCGTGTGTGCGTGATGGGTGTGTGCATGTGTGTGCACACACGTGTCGATGTGCTGCTCCCGTGTGGGGCCAGAAGTTGGTGTCAGGTGTCTCCTGTCACTTTTTTCCTCATTGTCTGAGAGGGGTCTCGTGTCTCTCATTGTCTGAGGGTCTTACGGAGCTCAGCTCACTGTTTTTGCCAGGCTGGGTATGGGTCAAGACCCTGGGCTCTCTGCTCGCAGCGCCACGGCTCCAGACATGCACCGCCGCATCTGGTGTTTACACAGCTACTGGGGATGCGAACTCAGACCCTCAATGAGCACTGAGCACTAACTACGCAGCCCTCCTGCCTTGTGGCATTTTTTCACTAGTTTTTTTGTTGTTGTTGTTATTTGATTTTCAATATTTGCTTATAGATGGTATGTATTCGATAAGCTTCATATCATTAGCATTTTTGCTCTAGGTAAACTCATTTGTGGGATAGTGTAGAAACTATTATTTGGAGAGTTTTGGAGTAGCCTTGGGAGACTTTGGGTGTAGTGTCTCATTCTTACCCAGAAGCATAAAACCAAGCAGTTAAGTGCGTAATGCTGTGCTCTGAGCAGTCACCCCAGAGGGGACTAAAACCTGTAGGATTATTATATGATGCTGAGCCTTGCGACCAGCCCCAAGAAGCGTGAGAGAGGAATTTGGCCTTTTGTTGTTCTATGGAATGGCTGGAAAGAAATAAGGTTTTGTTGTAAATAGACTGTTCCTAAATTTTTAGCATTCAACACAGTCTTTTCTAAAAACCAGTCTTTAAGGAATATGTGCCAGTGGTAATGTAACCGTGGCTTTTAAAATTTTTTTTAATTTAATTTAATTAATTTATTTGTGTGTGTGTGTGTGTGTGTGTGTGTGTGCAAGCACACGCGCACGTGTGTGTATCAGAGGACACTGTGCGCCCCTGTGGAGGACCAAGAGTGTAACTCTAGATTGCTTCCACCTCCTTCTTGCTTCAATCTGGAATTCCCCTGGCTCTGCACACCAGGGCCAGAAGTGCAGGCCACCACCTTTTTTTTTTTTTTTTTCCACCTGGCGTTTTTTATATGAGACCTGGGATCTGAACTCAGGATCTTCTGCTTGCAAGGCTGAGTCTTAAACCCTGAGTCATCTCTCCAGCCTGAGTGCACTCTCTCTCTCTCTCTCTCTCTTTCTCTCTCTCTCTCTCAGAGAGAGATAGAAATCCCATATATATATTAGATGCGTGTGCATGTATGAATGCTTGTATGCATGTGAGAATGTGTGCATGTATGTGGAGTCCTAAGGGTGATATTTGGGAATCATCCTCAATCATTCTCTGCCTTACTGTTGTGAGCCTGGGTCTCCAATGAGGACTAGTCCTGCTAACCCTCTCCTCTCACCCAAGACTGGTCCTGCTAACCCTCCTGCTCTCACCCAGGACTAGTCCTGCTAACCCTCTCCTCTCACCCAGGACTAGTCCTGCTACCCCTCTCCTCTCACCCAGGACTAGTCCTGCTAACCCTCTCCTCTCACCCAGGACTGGTCCTGCTAACCCTCCTGCTCTCACCCAGGACTAGTCCTGCTAACCCTCTGCTCTCACCCAGGACTAGTCCTGCTAACCCTCTGCTCTCACCCAGGACTAGTCCTGCTAACCCTCTCCTCTCACCCTAGGACTGGTCCTGCTAACCCTTTGCTCTCACCCAGGACTAGTCCTGCTAACCCTCCTGCTCTCACCCAGGACTGGTCCTGCTAACTCTCCTGCTCTCACCCTAGGACTGGTCCTGCTAATTCTCCTGCTCTGGGCATTTCCAGGCTCTGCCTTCCAAGGCTGGAGCCAGAGGTGGATCACATACTTGCCCAGCGCAGTGTGGGATCTCAACTCGAGTCCTGCTGCCACTAGGGCAAGTTCCTCACCTCTGAGCCATCTCAATGTGCATTGATTGGATTATCAAAAGTTTAAAGTTTTAAAGATAACCTCCTGGTTTTAAAGAAAACATCAAAAGTCTTAGAATGTATTAACTATTCAGTTATAGTTCTGTAAAAATGTTGAGACTTTGCTAAATTTCTTGGCTTTTATTAAACTTTGTATGAAATAGACATTATGTGTTGTCAGTAAATAGCTGACCATTAAAGATTACCCTGGTGCTGATAACAGCCTTTTTCTGTGCATATTAAATTTTTTTTATTTTAGAGCACTTAAATTATCAGTTTCTAATAATTTCATTCAAAACCTTCAGGTTAAAGATATTTTACTTTTAAACATGTCATGCCTTTATGTAGCTCTGGAAACTTTTCTGTGTAACTCATTCCTTGTCTTGTGTGCGCCGTGTGTGTGTGTGTGTGTGTGTGTGTGTGTGTGTGTGTGTGTACTGCGGTGTGTGTGTGCCGCGCGTGTGTGTGCGCACTGCGGTGTGTGTGTGCCGCGCGTGTGTGTGCCGCGTGTGTGTGCCGCGCACGTGTGTCCTGTGTGTGTGTGCGCGCACGCACACATGAGCGCACACATGAGCACATGAAGAGGCCAGAGGTTGGCGCCAGTGTCTTTCTGTCTCTTTCTGTCTGACTTTTTGAGACAAGGTCTCTCTGCCCTGGAGCTGCTTCTGCTCGGTAGACTGGCCAGCGGGCACTGGGGTCTGTCTACATCCCGTCCCCTCCAACTTCAGAATTACTTGGCTTTTTATGTGGGTGCTGGGATCTGAGTTCTGGTCTCGCCTGCACACAGACCCTTCACCCACTGTGCATTTCTTCTGGCCCCTCGTCTGCTGTTAGCCGCGTCTCTCCTGCTGGCTGTTTCTGTCTTCTCACAGAGTTAGTATGTGTCAGAAGTTGAATCAGAGATGGCCCCACTGCGTCTTTGTTCTCTGCTAAAAGATTCCACTTTTCTCCTTTGCTCTGTATTCTGGGAAATGTCCTTCTCTTTAGTTTGGTGACCAGAATTTAAATGACTCCAAGAACTTTTTTCTTTTTTTGGTGATTCTTTTTTTTTTTTTTCATAAGCTCATGTATGCTGTGTACACATTTGTGCGCGCACATGTGTACACATTTGTGCGCGCGCGTGTGTGCACACTTTGGGTATTGCACTCCTGAGCTGGGGCAGGGGAGAGTCTGCTGGTGAAACCATTCTGTGGGTTTTCTTTTGCATTTCTGTGCATTTCTGTACACTCTGGCTTAGCAATTGTCACTTCTGTCATTTTGCAAGATGAGTCATTTCTCCACTGCTGGGCCAACTTCCCAGAATTCTGGTTTGGACGAGCATGCACCTGTAACCCCAGCACTTGGGAGTGGAGGCAGGAGGATTGCTTGCCACAGGTTCAGAGTCCGCCTGGAGTGCATAGCAAGACGCAGTCTTTAAACAAAATAAACACAGTTCCTGGGTGTTTCTCTGCTGTGGTATTGGGTCAGTTGTCCTCATGTCTATCTGATTCTGTGGAAAGTTGGTTCCTTTAGGGGCTGATACCACATGTGCTCTTGCTCTCTGATCTTATGTGCTGCCTATGCTGTCAGGGCTCTCCTGCACGACTTAAAAAGGGGATTGAAGAGACTCAATGATAACTTTCAATAACTTTTACATGTAACCATAACCAGAAGCTGGTGATAATGTGGAGAACTGTTATTGTGCACTATTTGTCTTCAGGAAATCATAGGTACCCATTATTTTAAAGATTTTTATTTATTTGAGAGGGAGATTGAGAATAAGGGACAGAAAGGAGGGAAGGATTGAAGGAGGGAGGAGGAGGAGGATGAGGAACGAGTGAATGAGGAAGCATGCATGCAGTTGGGCACGGGAACCCGACCGAGGGCAGCTTCCTGAAGACAGCTGTTCACAGCCTGTGGGATCCAGAGTGGAGCCAACTTGTCGGCCATTCTTTCCTCTCCTTCACTTATGTGTGTTTTGAGCATGTAGGTGGGTGTCCTTGTGTGCGTGTGCGCAAAAGAGCATGAGAGTCTGTACCTGTGGAGACTTAATATTGGGAATATTGGTTGTGGGAACCATCCTTTGTCACTTTCCATCGTATTGTTGTGAACCTGAGTCTATAATTAAACCAGATCACCCCGTTAGAGTCAGCTGGCTGTGGGGTTCCCAGCTTCTGCCTTCCAAAGCTAGCGTTGACTCATTCTTTTTAAAATTTTTTTTATTTACCGATGCCATGGCGCATCAGTGGGGGTCAGGGGGCAGTTTTCAGAAGTCAGGTCTCTCCTTCCATCCCTTTGGCTTCTGGGGATCGAGCTCAGTCACCAGGTTTGCAGGGGGCGCTCAACTGATGAGCTGCTTCTCCTGCCTCTCCTTCCTTTTTTAAGTGTGTGTGTGCACAAGTGCCCTTGTGTGTGCATGAGTGCCCTTGTGTGTGTGCACGGGTGTCCTTGTGTGTGTGCACAAGTGCCCTTATGTGTGTGCGTGCATGAGTGCCCTTGTGTGTGTACGAGTGCACTTATGTATACATGAGTGCCCTTGTGTATGCACATGAGTGCCCTTGTGTATGCACATGAGTGCCCTTGTGTGTGCACGAGTGCCCTTGTGTGTGCACGAGTGCCCTTGTGTATGCACATGAGTGCCCTTGTGTGTGCACGAGTGCCCTTGTGTGTGCACGAGTGCACTTATGTATACATGAGTGCCCTTGTGTATGCACATGAGTGCCCTTGTGTATGCACATGAGTGCCCTTGTGTGTGCACGAGTGCCCTTGTGTGTGCACGAGTGCACTTATGTATACATGAGTGCCCTTGTGTATGCACATGAGTGCCCTTGTGTATGCACATGAGTGCCCTTGTGTGTGCACGAGTGCCCTTGTGTGTGCACGAGTGCCCTTGTGTGTGCACGAGTGCCCTTGTGTGTGCACGAGTGCCCTTGTGTGTGTGCATGACTGCACTTGTATAACCCGGCACACATAGGCAGGTCACAGGACAACTTTTAACAGTTGGTTCTGTCCTTCTCCCTGTGCGTTCCAGGAATCAAAATCAGGTGGTCAGGCTTGTGTGGCAAGTGTATTTACCCACTGAGCCACCGCTGGTCATGTCATTCTTTACCAGCGCCACTGCCCTGCTGTAGTGAGGAGTATGTGAATGTGTATTCATGCGTGTGTAATTTGAGTACATGTTAATGCCTTTATCATACCTGAAAAACAGCCTTTTAGATCCAGACCTCCTCAATTGGTTCTTAAATACCTTTTTATATTTTGTTAGCACTAGGACACACCAAGGACGCCCAGCCCTGACCGATGTACTTCTCTAATAGTCGTAGAGTTTCTTTATCCTACTATGGCATTTGTTGAGTGAACTCTTCCTCCCCTGCAGCTCATAGCCGTCGCTCCCTTGTGCTTTGGAGTTTATGTATCTTCTCCAGACAGGATCTCATTGGGCTGTTGATCTTCCTGCCGTCCCCTCCCCAGTGCTGGGATTGCGCCCACACCTGGCCGAGCTTGGTGTCAGTGCTTCTGCTTCCCCTGCAGAGTGAAAGTGTGGCAGATCTTGAAGTAGCTTCAACAAAGTCATCCTAGTTTCTGCTTTTTGTTGCTGCAGGTTTTTCATGATGGTACGTGTGTGATATTTTGGGTTTCTGTCAGAAGCATACAGTGCCTTCCTGTTACATCCTTCATAAAGCCCCGCATTCATTACCTTTTAGTTTATCATTATTGTTATGGTTCAGTTGATCCAAATTTCTTATGTAACATCACAGTTTCTAACTTGTGGTTTGAAAGTAGGTCGTGAAGGTAAGGGCCGGCCAGCTGGCGCAGAGGGTGAGGGCCCTTGCTGCAGTGTCTGGACCACCTGAGTTTCATTCCCATGGCTCTCAGAAAGGTGGGAAGAGAGAATCAGTTCCACGAGTTGCTTTTTGACCTCCACACATGCATCACGGCACATGTGCAGGTGTGCGCGCACCCATACTCCAACACCAACAAGGGATTTTCTTTTTAAATGAAAGAAGCTGCAGCAATACTGACAGATGGTGCTGGTCTGATCTTAGGTTATTAGTGGCTGTGGAGTTAGAAATAGATGGACTTAGCATATAATCAGAAGTCGTATTCAGCAACAACTCTTGGCAAACGCTGCATTGATAGTGACACGTTTATCTTACTGGGGTGGGGGAGGACTTAGGGAAAGCAGATTTGGGATGCTGATGTGTCGTCATCTTGTGTGAGAGCAGAGGCGCCTCAGTGCTTCCGGGGGACGATCTCTTGGCACCTCTGTGGGGATGATCTCTGTAGGGAATGTGCCCAGAGCAGTGGGTGTGCAGATTAGAACGGGATAATTCAGGCTCACAGGGTTTTGGAAATTTGTCAATAAAACTGTGTGAAGAGTGTCGTCTAGAGAGAAGCCATTGGACACACACGGCCACGTCACACAGGAATCCCGACCACAAGAGACTGAATGGAACCTGCAGGTCAGACAGGACCACCCAGAGCACCTTGCTCAGAGCGGTGTGGGGTGCGATACCAGTGAGTGGCATTCAGTTTGTGGGGATTTTTGCTAACTGATATCAGTTGATAATTTAGCCAGTAGACATGACTGAGGTCATTGCTCGACGTGCAAGATTGTAATAGGCTCCGAAATCCAAAGTCCCGTCCATGCTCATATTTTAATTAGAATAGGGAAGGATGAAGCTTCTACTGAAAAGGGAACCTTGGTGTGAGACACTGGCAGATATGAGCTAGTGTGTGTGTGGTGTGGAAGTCCATGCTGTGGAGCGTTCTTAAACCAGTGACCTCACTGAGTCAGTCCAGATTCTCCATCCTGGACACCTGCGTGAAGCTTGGCTCGCGCTTTCTTTGACATGGGGGCAGAGCAAGTTTCCCTCATTTGTGTGTGTGTGTGTGTGTGTGTGTGTGTGTGAGAGAGAGACAGAAAGAGAGAGATAGAGCACGAGTGAGCACTGTGTGTCCCTGTGGAGGGCCAAGGGTGACTTCGAGAATCATTCTGGATTGCTTCTACCTCTTTGTTACTTTGCTCTGGGATTTCCCAGGTTTTTCCTACCAGGGCCAGAAATACAGGGTGTTGCGGTTTCCTCCTGGAGTTTTTACATGGGACCTAGGATCCAAACTTAGGACCTTCTGCTTGAGAGACAGAGTCTTAACCCGTAGCTGTCTCTCCAACTCAAGTTTTCATTCTTTTTGTAATTTTATCTTTTTTTCCCTGGTGCTGTGGACTGAACCCAGGGCCTCGCGCTTGCTAAGCAAGTGCTCTACCACTGAGCTAAATCCCCAACCCCAAGTTTTCATCCTTAATGTGCATCTTACAAGCAGTCATGTTTGTGCTTGGAGTGCACGAATCCTAAAGAAAAAGTGGAACGCTTAAAAAGCCAGCTTCCTGCAGTGAGAAAAGGAAAAGGAGGGTCGAGGTGATTAAAGCACCCCGAGTTCCCGGATCGGATCCTGAAGCCTGCGTGAGGCGCACCTGCCATCCTGCTTCTCAGGGCAGAGGCAGGAAACCTGAGTGTGGGGCCAGACCCTGGAGGGCGCTGGGTGTGGGCGCCAGGTGGGTGTGTTCTGCACACACTGTGTGGCTGCAGTGGCTGTGTTGCTGCTTTTACATTCAATGTGTGCAAATTCCCATTGAGTCAGATGAAAGGGCAGTTTTGTATGTGTTATGTATTCCCATGAACTGAGTTCAGGTTCATTTTGATTCTGCCAGCAAGTGAGTTTAGAAGACACAGCACAGTTACGCCAGGCAACAGCTGGACTCTGGGAGGGGTCGTCCTTCCTTCTGTGCTTCGGGCTCCTGGCCTTCCCCGGGCGCCCAGCTGGGCTGTTTAAAGCTGCAGAACTTTCAAGAGGAAAAGCGCTGTCGCTACCGATTCTGGGGCAGGATCTGTGGAAGACAGAGCCACGTGTTGCTGTGGAAGCCCATGGCTTCTAAACCCCGTGAGGCTCTGACTGCAGCTCCCGAGAGAATGCAGCAAGCTGCACACCGTGGGAAGGAAGGACGGACTAGAGCAGTGGGGGGAGCCCAGGAGTGGGAGCCAAGCCCTTACCACCTGCTTGGTAGGCGCCTCATTCCTCCTCTGGCTGCAAAGCTGGGAATTTGTAGAAATAATTACGAAGCACCCAAGATTGCGACTTTCAGCATTGGTGTGGATTGAACAAAAGCCGCTTCACTTTGAGCCAAGTTTTGTGAGATTTTCTTTTGAAGATTTGTTTGGAATAATCTTTAATCATTTGTGTTATTACCAGTTGTAGAGACAGTTTGCCTTTCATTGTAAAGGACCTTTGCTTAATAAAAAACTAAACTTAGAAACATTCCAATTTTTGCTTATTTATATGACCTAATTAAAAATTACATGTTTTAAACCAGCAAATTTTGTTGTCTAGGATAATGTTGAGTGCTGTCTAGCCCTGTCAGCGAGTCCCCCTAGCATCGACAAAGCTAATTTCTTTTTTTTTTTTTTAATTTTTTTTTATTATTATTATTATTTATTCAACTGTGTGTATGTGCGCGCGCGTGTCTGTGTGTGTGTGTTGTGTATGTGTGTGTCTGTGTATATGTAGAACCACGGACGAATTCGCGAACCACCATGGCCGCCTCCACCTCCTTCTGCGCCGGGATTCACAGGCTCCGCCCTACCAGGACCAGAAGCGCAGGCCGCCCCCGCTTCCGTCTGGCGTCTATACGTGGGATCTGGGATCCGAACTCGGGACCTTCCGCCTGCAAGGCGGAGGCTTAACCCCTGAGCCACCTCTCCAGCCCGACAAAGCTAATTTCTTAAACAGATTTGACTTACAAGAACCCTTCACTGTTTCTGTAGTCAGCCGTGCTTTTAATTTTACTAATTTGAAGAGCTGAAGAATTGTCTTTATCATTCAGGTACTAAATAAGACCCTGAATGTGCTTGTAGTGTTCATTTGTGACCCTGAGCAACACAGACTGGAAAGAGCTGTGGGGGAAGTGTGAGGATTCACACTGCGACATTAACTCTGAAAGGCCGCCTAAGCCTGGGTTCAGATGTTGCTAAGAAATTCCCTGTGTAAATTGTGGGTGAAACTCCTGGTTCGTGTGCCTCAGTCAGCAAGTTGTGAATTACTGCGCTCCGGGGGCCCTTCTGAGCAGCCTGTGAAAGGCTGGCAGTGTGGCACTTCAGATGACGGGAATTGGCAGCTGGTATTTGCTCAGACATGGGGACAAATGTAAATCATTCAGTCTTTCCAGAATTTTTTTTGTTTTATTATTTGAGACATGATCTCATGTACCTCTGGCCTGAAAGTATCTATTTAGGCAAGGATGACCTTGATTTCCCAACCCTGTTCCCACCTCCCTGGAGAATAATTTCTTTTAAGTCATTGACTGTTATTTGATAGCAGAATGAAAGAATGGTAAGAGCTATTCTGTGTATTAGAAAAACCATCAACACTGATCAGTAAACAAGGGTTACAGTGCACTTGCATTTCTAAGTGTAGTCTTAACAGTTGTTTTTGTTTGACGATTACACTTTTGATTTTGCAATTTAAAAACAGTTTGTGGGGGCTGGAGAGGTGGCTCATGGGTTTAGCCTCTGCCTTGCAGGGGGAAGGTCCTGAGTTTGGATCCTAGACCCCATGTATAGACGCCAGGCGGAAGCGGGGGTGGAGGGGGTGGGGGGTGGGGGTGGGGGGGTGGAGGGGGTGGGGGGTGGGGGTGGGGGGTGGGATGGCCTGCGCTTCTGGTCCTGGTAGGGCAGAGCCTGTGAATCCCGGGGCAGAGTACACAAGGAGGAGGTGGAGGCATCCATGGTGGTTCCCGAATTCGTCTGTGGTTCTACACACAGAGAGACATACATATGCACACACGCACAATTGAATAAAAAAAAATTAAAAAAAAAAACAGTTTGTGACAGCTTGAAGTCGGTAGTCTTCCTTACAGGGATTAACATTTGCTGTGCAAAACTTTAAGTTTTGTTTTGTTTTGTGGTATTGGGGATTAAACCTAGGACATTGTGTGTGTTAGACTGGAAATTCAAAAAATTTTCTTGTATGAAATAGAATGTCTCATACTGTATATATTAAATATAAAAATGTTATAATATTCATATAATAGCTTATAAAATAGACCAGTGAGATTGCTCAGTGGCTAAAGTCATGGATGTGCAAACTCTTGTTTTAAACAAACAAACATACTCCACTAAGGGGAAAAAGAAAAGGAGAAAGCTAAGCTTGCAGTGCAGCCTTTGGCCCCAGGGCACAGACAGGAGTTTGCCCACGGGTAGGTGGGTCAGGTGGGTCAGGACGGCCCTAGACCTGTGGAGCTCTGGAGCCCACCTGGTCCCTTCACTCCCCCTCTCCTCTTTCCCTGGTCTCTCCTCCTTCCACTCTTCCTGATTCTCTCTGCTGTGTCCTCTGTCTTTCTTCTCCCTGCTTGAATCTCTTCCTCTGCTTGCTGTTTTTTCTTTTAAACAATTCAGGTTACTGTTCTGTTAAATCCGGAGCCCGTGTGGCAGCTACCTCTCCAGACCAGTAACCGCTACCCTGGGCACTTCATTCTTCCCAGAATCCCCTTTACCCTTTGGCTCTAACAATGTGTGTGTTGGGGTTGGCTGTGGGGGGGGTGTTGAAGAGATATTTACTGACCTTTGATGAGACCTTCCAGGAATCACACATTCAAAAAAATTTTTTTTAAATTATTTCAGCCCTGGAGAGATGGTTCAGGGGTTAAGACTCTGCCTCCCAAGCAGAAGGTGCTGAGTTCAGATCCCAGGTCCCACATAAAAACGCCAGGTAGGAAAAGTGGCGGCCTGCACATCTGGTCCTGATAGGTGGAGCTTGGGAAATCCCAGAGCCAAGCAAAAAGGAGATAGAAGCAATCCAGGATAATTCCTGAAGTCAACCTTGGTCCTCTATAAGGACACACAGTGACCTCTGATACACACACACACACACACACACACACACACACATACACACACACACACCAAATAAAGTTTAAAAAATTGTTCCATGTGAAATATTGTAAACACAGTAAAGAAATACAGAAAGTACTGGTTTTTGTATAGCACCTCTGGATTTGACAGGTGCTAATGTGTTGTCACAATTCTGGCTTTTTTGAGAATAAAGCTGTGTTGCTATTTCTAAGCTTACTTCCTGCCTTTCCTCCATTGTCTCATTTAAGTTATAAAATCCCAAATAATAGCCTCTTTCGTTTGTGAATGTATTTAGGTATAATACAAGTATATAGCTTCTTTTAACTATAGAGACTTGGCAATTAAAAGAACAATTAATTCCGAATTTGTGAAACCAGGCCCTGGAATCTAGAATAGACTTCTTTCCTCTGTGTATGCGTGCGTGCGCGCGCACATACGTGCATGACTCACACCGCCTCATGCCATGGAGGTCAGAAGACAACCATGGCATTGGATGTTTGTCACAGTGCCATGTGCACCAAACTCATTGGCCTGGAGCGCCGGGGATTCTCCTGGCAAGAACACCGGCACCATAGGGGCGGTGCTCCTATGCCAGACTTCACCTGAAACCTGGGGATTCAAACTCAGGTCCACACTGCTGCTGCTCAGAAGTTTCAGACACTGAGCCAGACTTGCTGTTGCCACCCTCCTTCCTCCCTGGTCTCTTCTCAGCCCTGGCTGTGGCCTCCTGTTTTCATCTCTTATTCCCACTTCCTCTTCCCCTCTCTCTGTTGACTTCTGTTCTTGTCTCTTCACTTTTCTGTCTCATGTACTTTCCCTCGGCTTCTTCATCCAACTGTGGATTCTCTGTGAAGCTGGGGGAGCAGAATGCCCGCCAGCATGGCCATCATTTAGTTCATCTTCTGGTTTCCATCTGTCTTTCTCCCACCGAGTTCAGATCAGAGGGTCTGCTGTGTAAATTGTCCATGATGTCTTCTGACTTTTCTTCCCCTTCGCTGATTATCTGTTGAGCTCTCTCTGATGTGTTATTTCTGCCTAATGAATTTAAATTTCAGTAGCTATTTTTTCTCCCACATTTTTTCCTAATTATGTAAGTTCACTAGGTGCCCCCATGATCTCCCCCCCTTCCAACCCCTTCTCCCTCTGCTTCCCCCTTCTTTCCCATTCCCTGGAGCATCCATTTATGTGGGCACCTGATCTCCCTCTGAGTCCTCCACCCTAGTGAGGGTTCAGGACTCAGTGGTGTAGCCCGGGGCTCCTTCTTGGGCTCCCCCTTGACATGGGAACTGTATTACGACTGCTTAATCCCTTGCCTCTAAGGATCTTACTGCCTGAAGTCTTCTCCCCTGTGATCCATGCTAAACTTTGGGGGGGGTCATTGACATGTCAGCTTTGGGCAGGTCAGGCAAAGTCCAATGCTGGCTGCTGTAGCCCTAACTTGTGTGGAGTATCTTGCATATCGTTGGTCCTCCCCATCTTTAGGCTCTTACAATCTTGCTGCCCCCTCTTCCGCAAGGTTCCCTGAGCTTTAGGGTGGGTTCCAGGTAAATAATGTAGGGTCTTTGGTTTTCTGAATTGTGGTTTGTTGTTGTTTTCAGTTTTGCTATTCCTGCACTGCCCTTGGCTGTATCCCAATTGGTATCGAAGGTCACCTCCTAACCAAAGATAAAAGACTATTAAATGAAGATTTTAATATAAGAGGAGACTCGAAGATAGATGGAAGAATAGGAGGAAGAAGCAGCAGTGGGGTGGGGAGCGTCAGTGTCCCATTTGCCGGATGGTTACCATCTATCCGCCTTTATCTTCCCCGATTGGTGGGATCAAACCTGTTCAGTCCCAAGTGGCCAGGAAGGGAGGCGAGAGTGAGCTGCACCAGATGTCTCACTACTTACATTCCGCAGCTATATTTTTATGTGTGAAATTCTGTTGTGGTTTTCTGATGCCCCCGGATTCTTTGCAGATTTGCCTCGTAAGCAAAGACTTCTTGGCAGAGGTGCCGGTCTGGAGTGTTCCTAGCTTCTCTTTATTCTTGCTCGTGTCTCGTTGTCTCCTGTTTCCATGTCGTTCTCGTCCTGTCCATCCTTCCTGATGTCCGTCCATCTCGTCATCTTTTCCCCATCCACGGACGGTGCGGTTGGCCACTTGACCTCCTCAGCCCCCAGTTCCTGCCCTCCAGTACTTTCAGACCTGCTTTGATGACCTTTGGAGAGCGGTCCGAGGCGACTCCGGTTTCTGTTTTCCTGTGTGGCACACCAATGTCTAGAAGTTTTAATGGGTTCGTTTTAGGCTTGTATTTCTTACTGTCTTGTCCAAATACTTGTTGCTTTAAGGTCTTTAAATGTGTTATTTATTTTATATTTCACGGGTGGAGGTCAGTGGACAACTTTTAATTAAATTAATTAATATTTATGTGTGTGTGTGTGTGTGTGTGTGTGTGTGTGTGTGTATCAAAGGGCACTATGTGTTTTGTGGAGGACCAAGGGTGACTCTGGGAATCATCCTGGATTGCTTTTACCTCCTTCTTGCTTAGCTCTGGTATTTCCCAAGTTCCACCCAACAGGGCCTGAAGTGCAGGTTGTTTCCGTTTCTCCCTGGAGTTTTTTTTTTTTTTTAAATGTTTTATTTATTTATTCAATTGTGCGTGTGTACATGTGTGCGCATGTGTGTATCTGTGTGTGTGTGTGTAGAACCACCAACGAATTCAGGAACCACCATGGACGCCTCCACCTCCTCCTTGTTTACTCTGCCCCGGGATTCACAGGCTCCGCCCTACCAGGACCAGAAACGCAGGCTGTCCCCGCTTCCGCCTGGCGTCTATACGTGGGGTCTAGGATCCGAACTCAGGATCTTCTGCCTGCAAGGCAGAGGCTTAACCTCTGAGCCACCTCTCCAGCCCCCTCCCTGGAGTTTTTACATGGGACCTGGGTTCTAAACGCAGGTCTTTCTGCTTGCGAGGCAAAGTCTTAATCCCTGAATCATCTCTCCAGCGCAATGGACCACTTTTGGAAGTTCACTTCTCTCTGTCCACTATGTGGACTTCTGGGGATAGAAGTCAGGTCAGCAGGTTTGAAAGCAAGCAGTTGCCTTACCTGCTGAGCTATCTTATCTTGCTGGCTTGATTTTAAGGTTTGTTTTCAGTTTTTTTTTTTTTTTTAACTTTATTTTGTGTGTGTGTGTGTGTGTGTGTGTGTGTGTGTGTGTGTGTGTGTGTTGTCTATGTCTGTCTCAGAGGGTACTGTGTGTCTCTGTGTGTGTGTGTGTGTGTGTGTGTGTGTCTCTGTGTGTGTGTGTCTGTGTGTGTGTGTGTTGTCTATGTCTGTCTGTCTCAGAGGGTACTGTGTGTCCCTGTGGAGACCCAAGAGTGACTTTGGGAATCATCCTGGATTGCTTCTATCTCCTTTTTGCTTTGCTCTGGGATTTTCCAATTCCACCTACCAGAGCCGGAAGTGCAGGCCTCCAGCTATTTCTACCTGATGTTTTTACCGGTGACCTGGGACCTGGGATCTGAACTCAGGACCTTCTGCCTGTGAGTAGAGTCTTACTCCTGAGCCATCTCTCCGGGCTGCTTTTAAAAATTTTTTTTTAAGTAATTACTTTATCCAGTGAGTATAGTTGTTTGCCTTTGGAATATTTCTTCAAATATAACTTAATAATGCTTTTAGTGGTGACTGAAAGTCTCCCTTGTGTGAAATGTACAGTTCTTGATTTCGTTGCACATGTGAAGGATACAGTAATGGGTAAAATAGACAAAGACCCACCTCACGGGCTGTTAATTAGAGGGAACCAGACAGACCAGTCGTGTAACTGGAGCATATCTGTGACTCGGGGAGGGAGGCACAGATCGGAGCGTCTGCTGGCGGAGCTTTGCAGCGTTGATGCGCAACTGGACGCCCAGTGGATGTGAGCAGAACGCTGCAGGCGGCAGGAGTGCTGGAGAGGAGGAGAGGGACCCCACGGGAGCGAGACTGCGTGATGGGTGCCCTCTCGGAGTCCTGCAGGCTCCCGCATGGAGTCCCTCGAGAATTTTGAATAATGATGTAATATGGCTCTGTTCTCCTCAGAATGTGGTAATAACCCCAAGAATAAACTCCAGGGGTTCTGGGGAGCCGGCTCGGTAGTTATGAGCACTTGCTTTGCAAGCCTGAAGACCTGATTTTGATCCCCTGTACTCGTTAAAAAAAAGGTGTGGGGGAGGGGAGGTGGGGATCTGAAGGCAGATTCCCAAAGCTGGATGGTCAACCTGTCCAGCAGCAGAGGGGAGCTCCGGTTTAGTGAACAGCCGTGTCCCAGGCAGTAAGATGCAGTGAGGCAGAGTAGGACGTCCAGGGGGCTTTGGCCCCTGTGCGTGCATCATGCATGAATGCACGCATGCACTCCTCGGACAGAAGTGCGCAGCAGAGGACAGTTAACCCCAGATCACCCACGACGTGCACCTTGGGCGGGACAAAATTCCAACCCTTAGGAGTCTCTTCTGACCTTGGTGGCTTCTTCTGTGTCTTCTGTGGTGAAGGGCTTTTTGTACGCTGAGCTCCTGGGAGGCAGAGGCAGGATTGTGAGGTTGAGTCTAGCCTGGGCTGCACAGTGACACTTTGTTTCAGAAAAGCAGCATCTTCAAAAACCACCTTTATAAGGATAGTTGGGAATCGTTCTCTTATTTTACATTTTTTAATAGAAGTTTATTTTTTTATAATTGTTTTTTGGCCAGGCTTTTTTTTTTTTTCTACTTTTATAGCATATTAAGTACTTATCCCTGCTTCCCTCCATCTTCCCTTCCATTGCGTTCCTTTCACTTCATCAATCCGTTCCACTCCCTCCCATCTTCCTACCTGGCTGCTTCTATGGATCCCAGGGTTCCCTCTGGCTTGTCTACTCTTGTGGGGGTTCAGGTCTCTGGCATACCAAGCCGCCCCTCTTCAGGCCACCCCACTGGTAGGAGCATTTCCCTTCACTCATCCAGCTTTAGTCCTCAAGGTTTCCCCTGTGTGTTCTTTTCTCCCTGAGTTCCTCCTAGTCTGTGGGGCATGTCGATGCGTCAGTCATGATGCAGGTCAGATAAGGACGAGTCTCACTGCAGTGGATTTCTGGATGTAGCTTATTTTACAGTTATTAAGAAAAAGACTTTCGGCTGGGTGTGTGGCTCATGTCTTTAATACCAGTACTCAAGAGGATTGCCCCAAATTCATGGCCAGCGTGGTGCCCACATAGCACTTTGTGGACTAGGCAGACCTACATTTGAAGACCCTCTTCACATGTATACATATAACCTCTATATAAGTTATATGTCGGGCTGGAGAGGTGGCTCAGGGGTTAAGCCTCTGCCTTGCAGGCGGAAGGTCCTGAGTTCAGATCTCAGATCTCACGTATAGACGCCAGGCGGAAGCGGGGGCGGCCTGCGCTTCTGGTCCTGATAGGGCGGAGCCTGTGAATCCCGGGGCGGAGGAAATGGAGGCGTCCATGGTGGTTCCTGAATTTGTCCGTGGTTCTACACACACACAGACACGCACGCGCGCACACATACATATGCACACACGCACAATTGAATAAAAAAATAAGTTATATGTCCTTAGTTTGGAACCCATGTCCCATAGAAAAACCTGTATGTATAACCTGTGCATATGTATGCATATATGTATATCTATATGCATATGTAAAACCTCTATAGAAGTTATAAGAGAATTTTAACTTATAAAATTTAAATCATGATGAATTCGTTCATGGTAGGTTTGAGGCCAGCTTGGGCCACATCATAGTGAAATTCTTATTCCATTGTGGGTAAAAGTTGATTTTTTTTTCTTTGTTCCATTTTTGAAGATCTTTCCTTTTAGGAAGTGGCTGCCCATCTGTAATTTAGCCCTGAAAGGCTGAGTTTGGGAATCCCCAGAGCCAAGCTGGCTAGTCGGCCCAGCCCTGCTGGCTGCTCTGGGTTTAATTAGAGACCCGGCTCACGGTGTTAAGACGGAAGAGTTGTGGAGGGTGATTCCCAGCATCTCCCTTGAACCTCAGGGCGCTCACACCCACGTGCACGCATCTACCACACGTGCATTCACGTACCAGCGCACGCACACTCCCCACGCGCACTGAAAGTTCTTCCTTCTGTTCTGGGTCAGGCCCGGCCTTCCAGGCTGCCATGTAAGCTCTCTGTTTACTGGGTTGTATTGCACACTCCTGTTTTTGTTTTTTCCTTATGTATTGGAGCTTTGTTTTAATAGGTGCATAAGTATTTAGGCTTCTGACTACCCCAATTCACGTATCATCTTTCTAGCTCTAGTGTTGCTTTTTAAAGCTATTCTATGTGAAATTAATACAGCTCTTCTGCTGTGTCTTTATAATTTTACTTTTACCATAATCTGATTTTATCTCATTGTTTTAATTTTACTTCTACTATAATCTAATTTTATATCTTACTGCATAATTCGTTTAAGTAGTGTATTTAAAAAATTCAGTCAGGTAGTTTTTATTTGGATAATTTAGTTCATTTTAATTTGAGCCAGCAAGATATCTCAGTGAGTAAATGTCCCTGCCTTAAGCCTGACAACAGCTAGTTTGGAGCCGGAGCGCACATGGAGGAAGGAGAAAACCAACAACTAGTTACTCTCTGATCCCCACATACTCACCGTGATATTCTAACCCCTCTCACATACACATAAGATAGATTAATAATGTATAAAAATTGGTTAAGTTTAGGGCTTCAATTGACATATTTAGTTTTTTATTTATCATCTTTTATTTTGCATTTCCTGTTTTTATATTTTACCTCCTTTATTTTTATGTTTCTTCAGTTAATTTATGTATATTGTCTTAGAGTAAGGGCCAATCTCAGCTAGCCTTTCCATAACATAACAGCACTTTTCCCACACAGCCACCCTAAGTGTACAGGTCCTTGTCTTTGCTTTGGTTCTGCAGTGTCATGATTGACACTGAAGACAGTTGCCTGAGGGCTTCGAAGCCCAAGGCGCCTGCTGCCCCTTCTGAAGAACTGTGACCCCTGCTGTGGAAGGTGGTCCTTCACAGGTCGCATCATAATCATTAGGAGAGCATATGATAGAGTATCAGGCCCCATCTCCACTGCTTCTGATTCAGAAGGCTTGGGTTTGTTTTGAGAGCACTACTTCATTACAGAACATGTCTTTGGGGTACTGTGATTTTAAACAAATGACATATTAAATATCTGTCTTGTGAAATGTCTAGGGCCAGAGTGTTTAGATTGGGGCTTTTTTCATGCTGTTGGAGTATTTGGCAAGCTTGCTGATACTTAGCGAGCACCCCTGATCCTAGACTCGGAAATTCTGAGCGCTCCTCAATCTAGAGAGGAGCGTCCTGTCTCCAGAGTATCGACTCTTAGAGCAGCTCAGATTTTAAATTTTAGGGGTGCTTGCTTGGCCCAGGGTATGTGTACTGTCTCCCCGGTGATGCTGAGATCTTCAGGCTCCTTTCACTTTGTTGAGCTCCTGAGCTCACAGTTTTATAACAATCACAAACTGGTAATGCCCCTCACGCCTATGAACAGTGAGTTCTGATGTGTTCACACGGAGAACTGTAAGCAGCAAAACAAATCTTCCAAGTCTTTCATCCTAAAATCTAGCATAAAGAAACTATATGCAGAGGACATAGCGTGTATAATTCTTTTACAGGGGTGTCAGAATTCAAAGGCACTGAGTTTTGCCTGGGAACAGTGAGGGGCTTCTGACAGTATTGACCACACCTGTTTGTGCTTTCTGTGGAGATTGTCTGTATGCTTTGTATTCCTGTTTACGTCTGGGTACTTTGTATTCCTGTTTACTTTGCTACAAAAGTGAAAATTAATTTCCAGAATTGGAGAATGTTAAGCGTTAACTTGCTTTGGCATGATAGGCCACTTAGTCTTTTCAGCTGGTAGGTGTGGGTATAGGAGCTGGGCAGTTTCCATGGGTAACCGTGCTGTGCCTCCGTGTGTACCCTGTAGATTTCTGTGTCTGTTTTCTATGTCTCTTAGCCATGCGTAGTCTAACATGATGGTCACCATAAACTAGAGGTAATAATAGTAAAAAGTTGATTTGTTTTATTTTAAACAAGAGCAACCTATGTAAAAACACAAGTTTTAAGCCCAATTAGTTTCTCTATAGTAGCCTCCTGATTGTGTTAAACTAAAAAGGTGGTTTTAAACTAGAAGATTTTTTTAAAATGAAAGTTGTGTTAGCAAAAAAAAAAAAAAAGCATTTGCCGAAGTGGAGTGTGGATTATGTCATTTAAGCTTTTTTTCCCCCTGAAAAGCCTCGTAGCTTACAAGGAGCACTTTACTTAGGATATTTTCAGTAACTCTGCCGATGGCTTACTTTCATGTCGATGACCTTGTTCTGGGGGTGTGTGTCTGTGTAGGTGTGTGTCCGTTTAGGCACAGGAGGAAGGTTCTGGCTGGTCTGAAGCCTTGGAAAACTGCCTCTCGGCCTCACCCATCTTGTTTGCCATGCCTGGTTCTCGCAGGGTCCTAGAGAAAACGGCTTTCTGCATTCATCTTGTGATGGGCGGGGGAGGGAGGTGTTGGCTGGGGGTGGTTGGGTTTGTGTACAAGAGGAAGGTACCAGTGTGGTCATGCAGATTCCAGATGAGCTGGGCAGAACCCTGCAGGATACTTTACGAGGAAGGAGTGTTCAGTTTTATTTCCGTGGCTAAAGAAGGAGCAGATTGTGAGATCAAAGTTAATTATGTGCAGTGCTGAGCGCCGTTATGGTCCATGCTTTCCTGATGCAATACACGCCCAGCAGCGTGATGATTGTTTAAACCCTGATTTTTTTATTTAAATGAATTGCCATGTGAATTAAGAGAAATGAGATTTAGACTTATGATCCTTTATTATGAATTGCCTTTAAAATTTTGATGGGGATAGATTGTAAGTGCAGAGAGAATTTTTTTCAGATGCATGGAGAATTTTTACCTATCCTCTGGCTGTGGCTGCCGTAGATGATGTCACCTTATAGCTGATTGGTTGTTGCGGCACCTAGGGCAGGGAAGAGAAAAGAAAAATGCCGGCACAAGCCTCACGGGTGGCTCTGTGGCTGTTGCTATCTATTTTTGATAAAATCTTTGATTAGTATCAAATTTACTGTGTTTGGCCATGTGAACGACAGGAGCATCCTAGGGTGAGGGAAATTAAGAGCTTCCAGAGGAATGAGGCGGCTGATTTGCAAGCGGATCTGTGATTGTAAGTTGCAGAATCTGGATGTAAGGACTAAGGCAGGGCGTGCTGGACGATGCACCATGGGAGGAGCTGGCAGAAATGCTTCCATGAGGAGCTGCTTTCACTGTCCTTAGGGTTATCTGCTTGGCTTAATGTTTTGGCTTAATGTATATTGGTAGGAAATGTGACTGTGGCTTTTATTTTAAATTACAGAGACTTATTTTATATAGTGTTAACATATACTAGTGCTTATTCAAAAGACCTTTATTTTTCATTACATATCCTACCAAAGTAATAATTTCCATGCATGACTTCATTTATTTTTTAGTCTTACAAAAAAATGGAGAAAGCTCAGCTTTCTTAAGAATATTTTTCTAATGCTCATTGCAGATAAGAGCTTCGATGATGAGGAATCAGTGGATGGAAACAGGCTGTCGTCAGCTGCTCCGGCCTTCAAGGTTCCTGCACCTAAAGCAGCAGGAAACCCCATCCACAGTGCCAGGCGACCCGGCTCTGCAGGCGGCCCTAAGGTTGGAGGTATGTCCATGCCAGATAAGGCCTGCTGCTCTTGCTCGCCTGTGTGTTCATGTTTATTCATGAGCACCGCAGGATCGGAGGTCTGGAGAGTGTGGCCACATGGAAGTGTCTAAAATACCGGGTGCTTCCTGCAAGGATGGTGGGTTAGCGTTTTCTCACCGGCGTTCATTTTACAGGTGGCAGTTTTAAAGGAAAGGATTCAAAGGAGGTTTTTGGGGTGTGTGTTTCAAAGAAAAAAAATATTTCAGTATTTGCTTATTTCCAGGTACTATAGTTATCACAGCCATTAATAAAAAATTCTAAATTATAAAGGTATTTGCACATTTGCCTAGTATGATAAATTACATATTCCAACATGTAAAAAAAAATTGTTGAGGATGTGGATAGTGAATCATTTGTTACTGTAGGAAATGGGTGGTGGTCAAGTAAAATTGCCTCAAGAATGGTTTCAGATGCATGGTTTCTGGATTCATTATGGTAATAAATAAAATAGGAAAAAATGATTTATTCCATTATGCAGCATACAGTGTCCAGTGGACATTGCTGCATATTTTACAGTTTGTACAGTATTTTTTTAAGCTGGTTAGAATCTTGAGTGCACGTCAGGTTGTTCGTATTTGCTGGTCTTTCTGGTAGAATGAATGAGTTAAGAATAATGCTTGAAGAACATCACTTCTTTCTTTAAGAATAAAAGTGGGTTGCATTTTGGGAAAACAAGTCTGCACCATTTACAGTGACTTTAGGAAAATCATGGTTTTAAACATTTTTATATTTTCTTTTTATTCTAGTACTTCAGTTAAGAAAAAAGCATTTGTGCTAGGTAGGCTCTGTAAGGAGCTGTGATCCCTTGAACTTTGACAGTCTCTTTTTTTAACTTTATTTCATTTATTTAGTGTGTGTGTGTATGTGTGTGTGTGTGTGTGTGTGTGTGTGTGTGTGTGTGTGTGTCAGAGGGAACACTGTGTGTCCCCTTGAAGGAACAAGAATGACTCTGGGAACCATTCTGGATTGCTTCTATCTCCTTTTTTGCTTCCCGCTGGGATTTCCCAGGCTCTACCCACCAGGGCCCAAAGTGGAGTCTGCACTTTGCATTTCTGCTTGGCATTTTTACATGGGACTGGGATCTGAACTCAGGACCTTCGGCTTATGAGGCAGAGTCTTAACCCCTGAGCCATCTCTCCAGCCCCCCCTTGAACTCTGAATGCAACAAGCAGTATCTTGCAGCTCGTGGTCCAGGCCAGGGACCTGACTGTGGTGTCTGTTCTCTCAGGTGTCACTAACTAGCAATGATATCTGTTACATGCACAGAAGTAAACAAGCCATGAAATAAAAATGAAGATGCTTCATTTCCCTGGATATTTTTAAGTAACTTATACTTTAAGATTTTAGCTGTTTTACTTTGTAACTATAAGATTGTATTCTACATATCTTTTTAATAGCCATGATATTCTATTGCATAGTATTTTCTGTTATGTATTCTTACCTTTTTTAAGAAGTACATGGCATTATTTGATTTCTTTTGTACCAAGTGGCTGTCTTCAATAAATTTTTTGGGGGGTAATGTCAATTATTATTTTATTTTATTTTTATTCAATTGTGCATCTGTGCATGCATATGTGTGTGTGTATATATGTGTGTGTATTGTGTGTGTAGAACCATGGGCAAACTTGGGAACCACCATGGACCGCCTCCACCTCCTCCTTGTTTATTCTGCCCCAGGATTCACAGGCTTCGCCCTACCAGCACCAGAAATGCAGGCCACCCCCACTTCCGCCCGGCGTCTTTACGTGGGGTCTAGGATCCGAACTCAGGACCTTCCGCCTGCAAGGCAGAGGCTTAACCCCTAAGCCACCTCCAGCCCTGTAATGTCAATTATTGATAGAATGATTAATTATAGAATTCTAATTTGTGTATTTCAATTTCATGAAGCTTATCTTAAAATAGATTAATACTTGAAGTATATGGCATGATAGTAACAGTTTTATGAACCTGGGCTTCGAGATTAGTCCTGGTTTTGTGAATTACTATCCTGAATGAAAATTGATATAGTACTTTACCTGTCACAGTTCACATGATTCTGATAATATCAGAGTTATGATTTTCTTTGAACAATTATATAATTATTATTTTTTCTTTTCATGTATTTATTTATGGGGTGAAAGCATGTATGTGTCTTACATGTGAGGGGGTGTACGTGTGTGTGTGTATGTGTGTGTGTATGTACATACAAGTGTGCTCTCGAGTGTGTGTTCCTGTGGAGGCCTAACGATAATAAATAAATCCTCCTGTATTGCTTTTTCACCTTACTGCTTTCCTCTAGGACTTACCAGGCTCTGCCTTCTATGGCTAGAATTACTAGCTAGCACCATTATCTGTCTGGCATTTTTCATGGGATCTGGGGATCCAAACTCAGGTCCTTCTACTTGTGAGGCAAAGGCTTAACCACCGGGCCATCTCCCAGCCCTGGATTTTTCTTTCTTAAGGAGAGACTTAATGTCCTGTATTTTGGTTGTTCTAGTTGGGCATATGTTGTAGCCATGAATCGCTCTGCTCGTAAAGATTACAGCGTTCTTCTGGCCAATGATTCATTGATGAAAACAAAGAGGTATTTTCGTTTCTTAATTCTTCCTCTACCTCCTAGCCCTCCTCCAGTTTTAGTTTTGTTCTTATACCTTGGTTTATTTTCCTATTTAGTTTTTGGGTTTTTGAGTCTGGGTCTCCCTGTGTGGTCAGACTGGCCCCTCATTCATGATTCAGAGTGCTGGAATTAACGCACATGCCACCGTGCCAGGCCGCCACCGCCATCTTTCTGTCTAGAAAGATGCTGCTAGCCAGAGGACAGACGATGTTCCTGAAGTCAATGGTGTTCTTGGCGGTCGGTCTTTCTTTGAAAACCTAACTCGAGATGTCCTGCTTTTGGCAGACACATTGATTTCTTTATTGCTTTTAGGAAGTGTTCCTGGATTGTAGACATTCGTATTGGAAAGGACCCTGGGATCCTCATCTATCTTCACAGTAGTCCTTATGTTGATATTAGCATCTGATTAAAGTAGCTGTGCTCCGGGTCACAACTTAGAATTTTCTGAGAATTGTGTGTAGTGTGCCTAGGATTTTACCCAAGACATTTTCTTTTTAACAGTGGGAAATTATTCATTACTTCATTTTCAGTGCCTTTATTTTTTTCTGCTATTCTAAACTGTCATTATTCTTTAATGTGTATTTTTCAGTGCATTGCCAGTTACCTTCCTGAAGGTTAGCTAATTACTTAGTTGGTTTGTGTTTTCAGTGCTGTGGTTAGAACCCAGGGCCTCAACGTGCTAGGCAGGTAAGGTGCTGTACCACCAAGGTGTGCCCCACCTCTGTCCCTGTTTTCCCCCTTCCCTTGTCTTCTTATTCTTTGTGTATGCCGTGTGCATGTGTGCGTGTGTGTGTGTGTGTGTGTGTGTGTGTGTGTGTGTACGTACCAGAGGGCAGTATGCATCCCTGTGGAGGACCAAGGGTGAGTTGGGGAATCATCCTGAATTGCTCTACCTCATTTTTGCTTCTCTCTGGGATTTCCTAGACTCCGCCTTCCAGAGCCTGAAGTGCACTGCCATTTCCATTTGACATTTTCACATGGGACCTAGGATCCAAACTCAGTTCCTTCTGCTTGCAAGGCAGAAGCTTAGCCCCTGAGCCATCTTCCAGTCCCCTGGTCCTTGTTTTTTTGAGGGCAGGAAAGTGGAATGAACCAAACAAACCAGAAACAAGAATGAATCCACAGTTGGCAGCTATGTACCTCAGGCTGACTATGTGGCCCAAGGTGGCTGACAGGCCTTGAATTTTGGATCCTTCAGCCTTAGCTTCCCGAGTAGTAGAATTACAGGTGCGTATCACCTCACCTGACTGTTTGGAATAACTTTCTAAAGTACCCTGAGTCAGAAAATACAGGGTTTTTAGGATTCTTTGAATTGGCAGTGTTTTCCAG
This sequence comes from Typhlomys cinereus, assembly GCA_023101885.1. Taxonomy (NCBI): domain Eukaryota; kingdom Metazoa; phylum Chordata; class Mammalia; order Rodentia; family Platacanthomyidae; genus Typhlomys; species Typhlomys cinereus. Next base: position 388,112 of record JALPQD010000374.1, on the reverse strand, counting down.
AAAGATCCTAAATGCAATTCTGGAAATACAATTCTTCATCAACAGGATAGTTTGCAAACTTGAAGATCGTGTGCGTGCTTGTTCTCTCCGCCACCCTGTCTCTTCTCTGGTGGGATCTCACTGCGGGCGGCCGCAACCCTCCTGCTCGAGTGCCACATTGCCAGGATCCTATCCCGGGTCCTGTCGCTGTGCAGTCTCTGCCGTGCTTTATATGGAGGGATGATGGAGGTCTCCGCATTCTGTCTTCTGCTGCTGGATGTGTCGTGGCTTGTGTTTCTGTACTAGAGTGAGTAGCTCCCAGTTGAAGGAGCGCGGGGCAGGAATAAGCAGCATAATGCAGTCAGTTGTTGCCTTAGTGCATTTCATTGTCTGTTCAGGTAAAATAACCCAAGGAAAGGTAAGTCGAGCGTCTTTGCTTCTGCTCAGTCTTCTTTTGAAGCTTTGCTTCCAAGGTGTGGTATGTGTGTAACACTATTTTTAGCCACCATCCTATGGAACTGATTAAAAGTGGTAAGATCTGTGTTTAGTCTTTAGTTTGTGTGAAGTTTGTTTGTTCTTTGCAAACCTGTTCTGGTCATATTGCTCCTCGAGTCATCGAGTCAGGGAGAACCACACAAACCTGGTGGTTAGGTCTGAGCCGTGCATCGTTGCCATAGAGTCCATGGGTATCGAAAGTTTTCCCACAGTTCTTGCTCATCAGAATACTGTAAATGTGCTTTCATAATATTTTCTCAATAGCATTTTCAGCTTTGTAGGAGGAATTTGCATTAAAGTACTTATTTTTGGTTTACTATTTTAGAGTACAGTTTCTCATAACCTTGGCTAAATGTGGTGACTGAGCCTATCACTGCAGTTCATGACCAGCCTGGATAATGTAATGACACCTAACTCACCACAAAGCCAAATTAATATCTCCATTGTGTTCTAGGTTAAAGTTTTCAGAAAGATTCCTGAGTGTATTTTCACTTTATTTCAGGGCTTGAAAGTGCTTTATTATCCTAGTTTTAGTGAGGAGCAAACTAGAGTTTGGAGAACCCGCAACTGAAAGCTCCGACATAAGACTTTCTGGGAGCACTTTGTTCACACAGCCGTTTCTCTGGCACCTTTGTGACCTTCGGGGTCTCTGTGCTGCAGGAGCCCTCTGAGCAGGATCACTCGGGCTAGGGCCATGCCTTCCGAATGAATGATTTTACCTTCGCCTGCGTGTTTCTTTTAATTTGCATTTTCCATCTTGGTAGCAAATGTTCATTTGCAGCCCCATGTTTTATAATCTCTGAAATTTCAATGAGGAAAACAATAATTCTGTCCTTCCCTGAGTTTGCTTCTCCTAATCTTCAGAAATGCCATTTTGTCTCCTTGTCAGTTTGTTAGAATTAAAACAAAAATAAGACTATTGTCATCTTTGTTAAAATGTTTTTCTTCCGGGCTGGAGAGGTGGCTCAGGGGTTAAGCCTCCGCCTTGCAGGCGGAAGGTCCTGAGTTCGGATCCCAGATCCCACGTATAGACGCCAGGCGGAAGCGGGGGCGGCCTGCGTTTCTGGTCCTGGTAGGGCGGAGCCTGTGAATCCCGGGGCAGAAGGAGGTGGAGGCGTCCATGGTGGTTCGCGAATTCGCCCGTGGTTCTACACACACACACACACACACACGCGCGCGCGCATACACATGCACATGCACACAGTTGAATAAATAATAATAATAATAATAAAAAAATTTAAAAAATGTTTTTCTTCCATACTCGTAACTACTGCTTGATTATATGGAGTCATGTGTAGAGAGCTGTGCTAGTGTTCTTCCCCCGTGGTCTTATTTTGACATTTGTCACTAGACTTCGTTTCTGCTAGTGAGTTGAGTGATTGGGGCCATGAAGAGAGAAGGCGTGTTCAGCTTTTAGTTAAGAGTGCCCTCTTCTGTTGGCGCAGGGGACTACAGCTTCTTATGTGGGAGACTTTGTTTCTCTATTGTTCACTAGACAGGTGCGTGTGTGCGGGCGTGTGCGATGCATGAGTGTGTGATGTATGCCGTGCATGAGTATGTGTAGGTGTGTGCCGTGTATATGTGTGTGCAGATGTGTGCCATGCCATGCATGAGCGTGTGCTGTGCATATGAGTGTGTGCAGGTGTGTGCCGTGCATGAGCGTGTGCTGTGCATGAGTGTGTGCAGGTGTGTGCCGTGCATGAGCGTGTGCAGTGCATATGAGTGTGTGCAGGCGTGTGCCGTGCATGAGCGTGTGCAGTGCATATGAGTGTGTGCAGGCGTGTGCATGCAGACTTCTCTGCTCCCAGTCACACTGGAAGGGCTGCTTCCTCATTCTAAGGGTGGCTTCCCTTTGTTCCTGGGAAAGACTCGGATGACGTCAGCAGTGACTCCTCTGGGGTCCTCTCCTGTCAGGGTCTGAGCTGACCCTGCTGGACCTAGACATGTGTTTCCACATTGATGTGTGAAGTGTATTCCTGTTAATTTCATTGTAGGTATGGTCTATAGGTAATTGTATTTGTTCTGTGTCTTCGGGGTTTTGAACTTAAATGTCTTTGATTTAATGGGAGTCAGAATATCTCTTGTAACTTTTTAATACTTGATAAATAAGTATTTCTAAGCTGAATAACATGTCAGTATTTTGCTAAATTTTGGGGTGTTGTCAAATAGGGTCTCTTCCCCATTGACGTGGTTCTGGGGATTAAATGCCGGTCACTAGAGGATGCCTTAAAAACATCACGGTGGGTGTCAGGATCTGAGTGCACGTTGTTCTCCACAGGCACAGGTGTCAGCTTGACAGTGGAGGGTCTGAGCTCTGGGCACATTGGTAGAGAATCTGTGGTTGAGTTCGGCCCAGAGCGAACCTGCAGGAGATTGTCTGGCTGATGGGGTGGGTCCAGCCCATGGTGAGTGGGATTAGGCCCTAGAATAAATCAGAGAGAGCTGGTTGAGAGAGTTGGCATCCTTCTGTACACTTGGCTAAACATGCTGCTCTGGCAAGTAAGGATTGTCCCTATCTTAGCAGCTATGTGGAGATCGTATGGCCAGTTCCCTCGGCCCTAGTGTTGGGGTGAGCTCTGCTGCAAAGTTCGACGAGGAACTGTGACCAATCTATCTAAGAGAATAAACCCCTCGTTCCCTTAAGCCTTTTGATGGTGACTGACCAGCAACCTTGCAGACGAACTGCAACCATGCAGGCGGACTGCAACACAAGACTTTGCAGCAAGCCCTTTCACCCCATGAGATATCTCACTGGCCCCCAACTTGGTATTTTTCAAGTTAAAATTTGTAAATTTTTTGCTAGTACATACAAATTAAATTGATTGCATACTCAGCCACATATAATGTAATATTTGCAATTTGGGCAGGAGATATGTGGTTTTAGATCCCTACTATCCTCCCTTTCCATTTTCATGTATATGTCCAGTGGTGAGTACATGTTGCTCGAGCGAGGGTATATGTTGTGCATCTGGAACTGGTCCTGACCACTTTTCTGCCCTGTTCTTCTGAGGCAGGAGTTTCTAATCATTCCAAGAACTTGCCAGTACAGATAGTCTGGCTGACCAGCTTGCTCTGAGATTCCAAGATTCCCATGGTGGGCCTTCTGGGCTGGACTTACAGGTGGAATGCCATGTCCACTAGCATTTTACATGGGATCTGGGCCCAAACTCAAATCTGTCTTGCTTGCACTGCAATCAGTTTAACCATTGAGATAGCTTTCTAGACCTCTCATTATCATTTCGCTTGGTAGTGACAGTATTTTTTCATATATTCAGTATACTCCCATTAGTAGCAGCTCTCCTTAATACAAAGTGATTCTCAAAGATTCTAATGACTATTCAGATCACATAGGTGCCTAGCAAAGTTAGCAGCAACCATGTCAAAGTTAAAGACCCAATCATAGCTGAGTTAGGGAGAAGGTTGCATTTGATTCTGGTGTTACTTTGGTCTATGCAACTTCTGTGAAACTAAATTACTGTGTGTGTGTGTGTGTGTGTGTGTACACGAGTGCGCATACATATGAAGGCCAGAGGACCACCTCATGTACCTTCCTCAGGAACTCTGTCCACTTCCTTTTAAGCCTTTTCCTGTAGCTCTCCAGCGAGGCTAGATTGGCTTCCCACTGATTCCCAGTGTTCTGCCTGCCCCACCTCCCCAGGCCTGGATAGCACATGGATGTGCTACCACATCTGCCTATTTACATGTGCACTTGGGAGTTGAGTTCAAATCTTTGTGCATTCTTACTGTACATCTGTCTGACTTCAGACTTTAATTTTTTCAATTGCTGGGTGGGCACTTGTGTAATTTAAGCCTATTTCTTGTGTTAACTTTTGCTAAGAGGAAAGAAATGTGACTTAGAGTCAGAAACAAGTACCACCAGCTTCAGCCTGACCTCAGTTTGTGGTAGTATGGTTAGCACCCTTTATCCAAAATGCTTGGAATCAGAAGTGTTGGGGTTTAAGAATCGGAAAGTCTGTATGCACATAAGATATTTTGGGGATGGGACCTAAATCTGAATAAAAGATTAATTTGGGTTTCATATGTATCTTATACCAAAGCCCAAACGTTTTACATATTTTCAGCAGTTTTGTTTACAGAGTTCTTCATATGGAACTCTTATGCGCGCGTCCTGTTGCTTTTCCTTCCTTTTCCCAGTGCTGTGACCAAATGTTCGATGAGAAACAACTCAAGGGAGGGAGGGCCATTTAGCCGACAGTTTAGGGGGAGCTGTCCCCTCCCTGGGAGATCATGACTGCAGGAAAGTGAGGCTGGTCGCATGTAGGCCTGGTTGGAAGCACGGTGCGTGCCGGTCACGTGCTGGAAGCACGGTGCGTGCCGGTCACGTGCTGGAACCACGGTGCGTGCCGGTCACGTGCTGGAACCACGGTGCGTGCTGGTCACATGTGGGGGAAGCACGGTGCGTGCCGGTCACATGTGGGGGAAGCACGGTGCGTGCCGGTCACATGTGGGGGAAGCACGGTGCGTGCCGGTCACATGTGGGGGAAGCACGGTGCGTGCCGGTCACGTGTTGGAACCACGGTGCGTGCCGGTCACGTGTTGGAACCACGGTGCGTGCCGGTGACATGTGGGGGAAGCACAGTGCGTGCCGGTCACATGTGGGGGAAGCACAGTGCGTGCTGGTCATGTGTTGGAACCACCTGCGGACATGCTGGTCACGTGTTGGAAGCCCCGGGTGTGCTGGCCACGTGTGGTGGGGCCGCACAGCGCGTCGGTGCGCACCCTCCCAGTGTGGATCACAGCTGCGTGGATTTTCCACATCTGATGCGCTGTGGAAACACGGCCCGTGCAGGGCGGGAGCGCAAGTGGCTGCTGACCCGGCTTCGTGGGCGAAGAGAACCGAGAAGCACTCGGTGTGTCTGCTCCTAAGCAGCTCGGGTTCGAGTTTTGTATCGGGCACACTCCACCTGCTTGGAGGCCGTAGACTTCTGAGCGTGGAAAGAGAACACTATGGAGGTAGTGGTCGCGCGGGACAGCTTCGGGCCCCAGGTCTGGAGAAGCACGCGTGAAGGTGAGCGCAGTGGAGACCCCGGCCTGCTGTGGGCGCGGCCAGAGGGGCTGCTGCTCACAGGGGTCACCAGTGATGGTGGCGGTCAGTGGAGACCCATGAGTGTCAGAGGACGAAGGAAGAAGCCCCTTGACTTCCCAGCCGTGACGGAGACCCAGGGACCCAGGAGAGGCGGGAACATGTGGAGCTGGGGGCGGGGCGGGCGAGGCTGTGGTGCGGGATGTCGGGCTCCAGGCATGGCGGACTGTTCCTGAACTCGGAGCAGCTGTTTTGACCCGCACAGAGTTTGCACGAGGCAGGGCCTGTCAGGTCGTGGGGACCCTGCTCACCTCAAGGGTCCCATGGGGACCTTGCATCCTGAGGCTGTGCAGGCAGTGACGGTTCATGGGATGCCAACTGCTTCGATGCTGTGACCACTCTTTAGGTGCATGTTCTCAGATGCAACTTCAGTGACATTCCCACAGCTGGGGCGAGTGATGGCCAAGACGTCACAGGAGACCTGTTATGTGTCATTTATATATGTAAATAGAATTTGGCTGGTACCCACTGAAACCTCTATAGAAAGGTCTGTTGCTGGTAAAATCGTTACATACACAGAAGAATATACAGTTCTTCCATGAGCCAGAAGAAAATTTGTGGATGATCATGGTCGTTCGGAATCCTGTCATTGAAAAGCAAAGTAAAGATGGAAAACCGGTTGTAGACTACCACGAGAAAGAGCTGTTGGACAAGGTCTATAGTTCAGTGCTCCAGCAGTGCTACAGCATGTACAAGCTTTTTAATGGGACGTTTCTGAAAGCCATGGAAGATGCAGGTGTCAAGCTCCTAAAAGAGAGATTAGAGAAATTCTTCCACCAGTATTTGCAAACATTGCATTTGCAGTCATGTGACCTGCTTGATAGTTCCAGTGGGATCAACTTCTTCCCATTGGATAAAATGACTTATCTGAAGATCCAGTCCTTTATTAATAGAATGGCGGAGAGCCTACATGTCATGAAATACACTGCGTTTCTCTACAACGATCAACTCATCTGGAGTGGGTTGGAACAAGACGACATTAGGATTCTGTACTCAGTACCTCACTACCTCTCTGTTCCCCAGACACATCGAGCCTGAGTTGGCGATCAGGGACCCCCCAATAAGAGCAGAGATGCCAGGAAATCTTCAACATTATGGAAGGCTTCTTACTGGACCCCCAAATCTTTGTGAACATAGACAACACATATGAAGAGCTGCATCTGATTGTTTAAGTTCCCACAGGTCTGAAAGGAGCCCCGGTTCAAGTTCATCTACTTTACTCACTGAATTAGCAGAGAAAAGTACGATCCACATGAGGAAGACGCCTAGCATATCACTTGCATCTGTCCATCCGGATCTGATAAAGATTCTTGGCGACATCAACAGCGATTTTACTAGACGGAGATGAAGAGATCATTGAGAAAACCGTGAGGGACTGCTGGGTTGTGGAGAAGAAGCCGGATCAGCAGGAACTGTACGTGATTCTGAATCAGAAAGATGCGAACCTGATCGAAGTCAGCGAGGAGGTCAAGAAGCTCTGCGGCACACAGCTCAACATCTTCCTGGATTGACTGCAGTGGCCTCGAAGCATCTTGGCAAATCTCAGCAGACGTTCTGTTCTGCGCTGCGGCCGTGCTGGCCCTGCAGCTGACGGATGAGCGGCCACAGTGAAGCAATGTTTGCGCTCTGAAGACGCTTTCACTCAGTTTGATGATTCCTGAGGTTTTTAGATTTTAATATTTATGCAGAATCAATTAATGGTAATTGACTGCATCTCTATCATTCCATTCTTTGGATATTATGTGTTATTTTACTGGAAAATAAGACGAATAAATTGTTAATTTTTTTTTTTAAAAGGTCTGGTGCTGGTGTGTTTGATGGGCACAGTAGGCAAATTCAGCGAAGCTTAGTGTGGCCCTCTGTGGTTTATGCCGGCTTGACAGTTGAAGGCTGAGCCTTTGAGCATCTCTGTGGAGACTTAACAATTAAGGCAAACCCTGAGCACATCTGTGGGCGATGATCTAACGGATGTGGGAAGACCCCGCTCCTGGCCGTGGGACCTTTCGAGGGCAGACAAGACAGACTGCCAGGCGAGGAGGAGCGTTCCTGTTGCAGCAGCCTGTGCCAGTTCCCTCAGCGCCTCAGGCTGGGGTCCCCTCCCGACTGCTGTGCTGGCCGGCCTGCTGCCCCCCCATGAGTTTATATCCACAGCTCACAAGAAGCTGCTGGTCGGGAAAACTGGTGTCAGGCGCTGCTTTGGCATAAACCGCGGCCAGTCACTCAGGTTCTGCTGGCCAGAGCTGACGGGGCGGGGGGTGTCCTGTCCTGGCTCCCATGGAGCTCGGGGGGAGCATCAGAACCGGGGACGGCGCTTGGGAAGAAGTCCAGGGTGTGTCACGTGCGCAGGGCTCGTGGGCTGGCTCCTGATGAGCCGCCATGCAAGGGAGGGCGGGTGTGCGTACGGCTCCACACGTGTTCCCGACCTCGCATGTTGTCAGGGTCTCCTCTTCCTCTGTGCAAGGATGGGGCGCGCGCCCGGCTCCCGCGCTGTTCCTGACCTTGCAGCTCGCGCTCTTTGTTGCTGTCATTTGCTGAAACTCAACAGTTTTCAGCTACTTGCTTGGTTGGCTGGGGTGATACAAGATCTTGCTTGCTGGGTCCTCTGGGCTTCCCTGGTATGCGCTGTGGAGCCAGGAAGGTCTTGAATTACAGCAATGCTCCTGCCTCAAGCCTCTACATGCCAGAATTACAGGTGTGCACTGCCGAGCCCTGCCTGGCATCAGCTTTTTAATGTTTATCGTTTCTCTCACTCTCGTGTCTGTTAACTGAATGGCAGCTGCGGGATTAGGGAACCCCCTTCTCATAGTCTGAGTTTTACTCCTCACCCATCCTAGTTCTTAGAGCCAGGCAACTGCTACCTCACACCGCGACTGTTCTGGGAGTCAGCCTTTTGGAAACACTTCTACACACTGGGATATTCTTTACAATTGCTCTTTTATTGAATTGATCTAGGATTTTTTTTCATATCTTGGTGCTGACATGCTTAGAAATAAATGTAAGAACTTTCCTTTTAATTGTTAGGTGCTTCTAAAGAAGGAGGGGCTGGCGCCGTTGATGAGGATGACTTCATTAAAGCCTTCACAGACGTGCCCTCTGTCCAGGTAAGGCCGTGGGCAGCCTGGCGCCCACTTGACTGTTGCCTGCATCTGTTTTCATACTCACGGTCTGCCCCTTTGTGAAACTGCCTTCCCTTATGTGACTGTACAAGTGGGATGTTTGACCCACTGCCAAACCATCGTGTTCTGGTGTCATCAGATTTCCAGATGATTTTCTTTCAGTAAGACTTAAATAAACTTAAACCCACATGATTTTGTCATGTGATATGTGAAGTCCAGCTAAAGTTTATAATCTTGAACCAGTTAATTTTGAACCCAGAGATGTTGGAGGTCAGCAGTAGCTTTGAAGGTCATTCACGTAGAAGAAAGTGGATCAGTCTAAAGGAACGTATTTTCAAGTGAGAGGATTATTTCATGTCTTAAAACTATAAATGTTTCCTTGAACACAGTTGCTGTAGCCTGACTTCCTGCCCAGCGCTGTTCAGTGCTGTGAGGTTTGTGGTCCTGCTGCAGGTGGAGACCACAGTTCATTTATCCTTTCCGTTAGTCGTGGGTTTGTAGGTTTCTGATTTGTGGCGGCCCATACCACGGTGTGCTGAGCTTCATACATGTATTCTTATTTGTAGGGTTTTTATTATTATTTAGAGAAGTTTTGTCTTTTTAAAAGAAGGTCCTTGTAACACCATGACCCATTGGGTGGAGAGGTTAGAGGAGAACTTTGAGAAGTCAGTTCTCTTCTCCCCCATGGGGGCTTCATGGAGTTGAAGTCAGGTGCCAGGTTTGTGCCCAGGTGTCTGCCTGCTGAGCCATCTCTCCGGTCCACTTTTTTTTTTTTTTTTTTAAGGAAATCTTAGCAGTGGGCTGGAGAGATGGCCCATTTAGTAGAGCACTTGCACTTGTGCAAGTACCTGCACTGAGTACTCTCATCCACGTACAGGCTGCTGTGGTGGGTCTGTTTTTCATTGCTGGGGGGGGCAGGAGGACGCCGGGGGCTTGCTGGCCAGCTGGCCTGGCAAAGTCATTGAGTTCCGGGTTAGGGAGAAATCCTGTCTCAAAACGTAAGGTAGGGGGCAATGAAGGAAGATAAGATACCTGATGTTGACCTTTGCCTTCCTACATACATGCATACACATGCACACGTGTGCACATGCATGCACACACATAAACACGTGTAAATACATGCATACACATGAACACGTGTGTACATACACATCAAAAAAGAAATCTCAATGGACTCTGTATCCTCCCTTTTTTGGAGGAGGGGGTGGCGCAGAGGCCCACAGTCAGCTGGTAGAGAGGGAAGCGAGAGCTGGACGCAAGGTGGCTCCGCACCACGCAGGGCGCTGTCGGCGAAATGCTATTTGCTCCCCATCCCCCTGCTCCCCCACCCCCCCATGCTCCCCCTACTTCCTCCTGCCCACCCCCTCCCCAGTTCCATGGCAAGTTGACGTGCAACAGCCTGGGGCTTTTAGATTGGCCTTACACAGCCCAGGCTAACCACTCGCTTGCAGTCCTCTTGCCTCCTCCTCCCGAGGGGCTTGCAGAGGAAAGCTTGTGCCTGACTGCAGGGCACTGTGGTGATGGCCTTTGCGCTGGCACGGTGGTTCCCTCCGTCTCCTCCCTCGTGGGCACCAGTGTGGCTGCAGCTGCTCCGGCCTTCACTGCCCTCTCCCTGCCCCCAGTGGATCCTGTAAGACCTGCTATGGACTCTGGTTATTGCTGCTCTGATTGGAGCAGATCGGTCTGCATGTCCCTCCCTCCCGCGGTGTGGGGGGCTTGCTGCACTGTTGCATTCCTTGTCCCCTTTGCACTCTTCATGCTTTGCTGTGGCCTCAGCCTGGGTGCAAGATCCTCAGGCAGACGTGCTTCCCGCCCTTGCCGGTGTCCCCACTTGTGTCAGCGTAGACGGGGACCCGCATTCTCTTGGGTGATTGCTTGTTCCTGTCCTGGAGTTTGAGTGTCTGACTGCGCAGCGTGGGGGGAGCCGCAGCGTGGGGAGACAGATCCTCTTCCGTGCCTCGTGCTGGCTGCATTCCGCAGTCCGGTGTGGCACTTCTGTTGAGGGGACACTGTTATATAGGTGAAAGAAGAGCGCCTCAGCTGCTTGGAAAAGAGGGAGTGACTCACCCGGCCACGTGCCATGACACGGGATCAGAACTAAACCAAAACAAGTGCTTTTTGGCAACATTTCATAATAAGTACGTTAATGAACTTTTTAAGGAATTTGGCTCCTTTTTGTTCACTTACATTAACAGCATTTTGACAGTGTTTGAAATGTTCATGTGACACATGTAGCAAGAGTGACTGTTGTCGCGGTGTGTTTGCCACTGAAGCGGGCTAGAGTTGCAGTTACCCTCCTATGCGAAGGATACTTCTGACCATCAGGACCTAATTCTGATACTATTCTCAGCCAGGATTCCTGCCGTAATTCTCTCTTTTCTTTAAGATCTATTCTAGCCGAGAACTTGAAGAAACGTTAAATAAAATCAGGGAGATTCTGTCAGACGACAAACACGACTGGGACCAGCGCGCCAACGCGGTGAGTGACCCTGAGCATCCCCGGTCCTGCTCACAACACGACGCACCGCTGCGCGTCCTGGAACCTGCCTCCGGTCGAGAGGTCTTGCTCATTCGTGGGAAGCTCACGGCTGTTGGTTGACCGGTGGGACAGCATGTGCTGGAGGATTCTGGCGTCCTCAGTCGCTGACCTGCAGCCTCTGAGGATTCGCTGGTGGAGCAGTTGCTGCTCTCACAGGCTCAGTATTTCCACGACACCAACATAATTTAATTTCACAGCAGAGCACTGTTTATCTGATTTTTTTCCTCCTGTTTATTGCCTTGTGAATGAAATAGCCATGATTTTAAAAAAAAAGGTCAAGTATCCAGGAGTTAAGACATTTACATTAAGTACCCTGAGGAAAACATTTGATATTTATATTGGCAACAGGTTTTGTATTTTATTTAAAATTTTGTGATCCTTTCAAATGGTTTGATGGGGCGGGGTCTTTTTTAGTTTTGCTTATGATGAATAGCGTTTTCAAATTTGGCTTTTTTAGAAATATATATGTTTGTGATAGGCGTCCTGGACTGGGGATGTCGCTCATTGGGGCAGCACTTGCCCAGCAAGAAGCCCGTTCCAGTCCCACTCATGACAGACATATAGGGAAGTAGACAGGTAGTGACAGTGTTTGCCTAACATTGTGAATGTACTTAAATGCCATTATTAAATATTTTAAATGGAAAATTTTAGATCATATTTTAAAAAATGCTTTAAAACTTTAAGTTTACTTATCTATGTGTATCTTTTCCACATATAACTAAATTTATGTTTCCCAGAAAACCTTTTGCCCACGTGTGCTTATTTAGAAGATACATTTCATGCCTTAAAAATGTTTGAATATAAATATCAGGAAAGCTATGCAGTTGGTTGTTTCAGAATTTTGGATAATTTAGTTGGGTGTGGAAGTAATGAACTCTCTGTTTTAGCTTAAGAAGATCCGATCTCTACTTGTGGCTGGTGCTGCGCAGTATGACTGCTTTTTCCAGCACTTGCGCTTGTTGGATGGAGCTCTTAAGCTGTCTGCCAAGGACCTGAGGTCCCAGGTGGTCCGGGAAGCCTGCATTACTGTCGCGTAAGTCTGTTGCTTGGGGTTGGCCTTGTGTACTGAGCTCAGAATCCAGGAGCACTGCCGCGGGATCATCAGCAGTGCCTTACCCGAAACACACAGAAGGATTCAATCTGTAAGAGGTTTTGAAAAGAAATCTCCTTTTCCTGGGGTTTGGATCAGTGACATAGTACTTGCCTGCCATGCATGTGGTCACGAGTTCAGTGTCCTGCACAGGATAGAAGCCTTCAAAGGCATCTTACGCGTCCATAGCCCACTGGCCAGGGAAGAGTGAATGGAAAGTGGTTATACTCACTTGTCTCTTTGCTAATTCAGTTACTAAGAATTCCATTCCTGATATTGTAGCAATTATAGTTGTGAAATCATCAAAATCTGTATGTTTGCAGTTTTCCAAAATGTGAGTGTGGTGGAACAGGGATATCCTGCTTCCCGCTGCCGCCTGAGAGCTGTGGATTCCTATGCCGATGGGGAGCACAAGGCGCCCTCAGTCAGCCTCCTTAAGCATCGTACGGCTGTTCTAAGAAAAGAAGTGGGGCTCAAACCATGAGGATTCCAGGAGAAGGGGAAAAAACACTAGTATTAAAAATTGCATAATTAGCCACACTGAGGAATCGGATGATTCGTTGTGTCCAAACCCACTAGCCAAATGGCCAGATGTCAGTGTACCGTGGGCCAAAGTCGTCAGGTATCTCCAGAGAGCAAAGGAAGCAAAATAAAAATCTGCAAACCGGCAGCTGCAGGAAGCGTGCCAGCACCTGCAGGAAGCGTGCCGCAACCTGTAGGCAAAACTGGTGTGGGCATGTGAAGCCATGCCATCTAGTGGTGGGAGCAGTGCTTCGTGGACAGCAGGAGGGGCTTTCAGGAAGCCAGTGTTTCCCGGCAGACCCCTGGGGAAAAGGGACGCGCAGAAAGAGCGTAGAAACCAGTTTGAGCCCAGCTGAATTCCTCTCTGCGTGTGTAGCCCACAGCCCCAGGCTGCTGCACATCCCCTCGCTCAGCAAGCTGGCCACGGCCACGCTGCCCGAGGACCTGCCCGCAGAATAAAACTTCCTTGAAGGAAGACACAGTGTTGTGGCACAGGTGACAGCTCCGCGCTTTTGATTTGAAGTTTGTTTTTGCCAGGCATTGAGGGTCTGGAAAACCTGCGTTGTTATTTAACACTCACCAATAGATCTGAGTTCGTGCACCTCTTCGAATCAATAATCCGAAGTTTTTGACACAAGCTTTAGCCCAACATTTGTGTGTTTGTGTGTGTGTGTGTGTGTGTGTGTGTATGTGTGTGTTTAAAGCTACTTAGGGCTAGAAAGATGGCTCATAGGTTAAACCTCTGCCTCTCAGGCAGGACCAGAGTTCGCATCCTGGATCCCACATAAAATGGCAGCAGAAATGGTGGTGGCTTTTCATTCTGGCCCTGGAAGACAGAGCTCAGGAATTCCAGAGCAAAGCAAAAAGGAAGTAAATTCCTAATGTGTCCCCCTTGGGCCTCCAGAAGTACACACACACACACACACACACACACACACACACGTGTGCGTGTGTGCGCGCCAAAGGAAAAAGCAGAGTACTAAGCTAGGTGTGGTGCTGTGCACCCGTATCCGAGCACTTGGGACATTGTCGCTCTTGGGGTGCTGCTCTAATCCTAGCACTGGGAGCTGGAGGCACAAGCGCCCCGCAGCTTGCGCCAGGCAAGGCGATCCAGGAAGTGGATGATGTTTCTGAGGAGGACATCAGGGCTGTCCTCCAGCCCCCACATGCACGTACACATGTGTGTGTTCACACCTGCACACACATTTTTTTTAAAAAAAGAATAAACTAGTTCCTAAACTGTAAATGTGAAAGAATATAGATGTCCTTGAGCTCACTGAGCCACATGGGTGGTAGAGTTGTATTTCAGTCCTGCATTCTGAAATCCTGCCCCAAGGTGTCAGGGTATTTGAGATCAGAGAAAAAGTCGTAGTGCCATCAGTAGAACTAGGAATGTCTCGAAGAACATTGTTTGGTTAAGAACTTGAAGCTTGTTTGTAAATTTTGTTGATTAGGTTGTTGACATCAAAATGTAAGTATCCGATGAAGACCCAGGGAAACAAAGAGCTGATAATTCTCTTATGTTTATGTGGAGTTACAGCTTGATTCTGAGATCATGCAGTGTCTCTTAAGTGCCACTGCAGAGAGAAAAGTAAAATGCCAGATTTCACTTTTAAACTGCCGGTTCATGGGGAGGAGAGAACAATAAATAGTGCTTCGGCTCAGTGGTAGCGAGCTTTGCTGGCAGGCACAAAGCCCTGGCTTGGCTCTGCAGTGCCTCGTGGAATGACTTGGGCCGTGCACCCCTGGAGGCCCAGTGCTTGCGGGACCGAAGGTCACCTTGGGTTGTGGAGAGGCTGAGGTTAGCCTTAGACACGTGGGAAATGTATGTAGATAGAAAGTGTGCTTTTAAAATTTGATATTAAAATAGTTTTTGTCTTTCTTTGTAGCCATCTTTCAACAGTTTTGGGAAACAAGTTTGACCATGGCGCTGAAGCCATTGTACCTACACTTTTTAATCTTGTCCCCAATAGTGCAAAGGTCATGGCCACCTCTGGATGTGCGGCCATCAGGTTCATCATTCGGGTAGGTTTCCGTCGCTTCCACCCCATGCCTTTAATTCAGTCATTAATGTTGTTTTTAGCTCCGGAGATGTGAAACCACCTTTGGAGTGTTTTTCTGGTAAGGAAGGCCGCACACAGTTGTAGACTATGAAAGTGGCAGGAGCGTGTGCATGTGACAGATGCTGTGAACAGTACTTTTACTGTAACATCTTGTGTCCCGTGGCACGAGATACCCAAGAGAACGGCTAGGGAGTAAACAAGCCGCGAATAGCGGTGTTACGTCTGGTCTCTCCGGTGCGCGCATCTCACTGTCACATCCTGAACGCAGCGTTCTTGCGTGTCTTTACGTGTGGTTAGTTGTTGGCTTACTATCTTGAAATATTATTTTTTCTGTTCTGTGATAATTGTGCTTCTTGCTTGTTCCATTTTCTTTCTGTAACTTAGAAGCTCCTTCAGAAGTGCCAAGAATAAGAATCTTGTTTTTTTTCCTTGTGTCTTAAAAATTGTTTGGGGCGTGGGCTTTTCTGCTTGGAAATAGGTCCCCCAATCCTTCATGCAGACAGTCACCCAGCACATCAACAACTCTGCGTCAGCCCCTCCTCGGGCGCTCAGGCCCGTAGTGGCATCCTTCTGCTGAGCACACGAGTCCTCCTCTCGAGTCCCTGCTCAGTTCTCTGCTGCAGACGCTTCTGTGTGTCAGGCTTCTCCGCAGTCTCCTTCCTTGGTCACCAGCCTATACTGTGAGCTCAGGAAAAACAATTGGAAATGTCTCTGCTTTAGGTTGCTACTCATGTTTTGTGATCTATGATAGATGCTGGATTTAAATGACAGTACATAGATGATAATGATCAAGAGATAGGCCACAGCAGTGGATCTTAGTGTTTACCGCACTGCAGAAAAGCACAAGAATCCCGAGTTGCTTGGGCCCGACAGGTTAATTGTGCCAGCGGGAAAGCTTTGTGAAGCCCCCGTGCCGGCGCAGCGTATCGCTGCAGTTAAGACTCGAGCTCTGCTCTGCTTTGTTTCCATGACACGCTGTTCCCATCTTCCAGCAGCCATGTAATTCAGAAGTTTGGTCAGTTGTGTTCAGTTTCTCAAAGAACGCCGCCCCTATAAACGATCAGTTCTTTGCAGGGACAGCCCCTTATTCATCTCTGTCGTACATTGCTACATCACAGCTGTTCCTTCAAAGTTACATTCACATTTGCTGTTACTTAATTTGGGAAATTTTCCTTTTAAAATCGGACATATCGTCACCCACTTGGCAGCAAACCAGGTGTGAGAACATGAGACGCAGGTTCCCACGCTGCCCTGGGTGTGAGCACACGAGACACAGGTTCCCACGCTGCCCTGGGTGTGAGCACAGGAGACGCAGGTTCCCACGCTGCCCTGGGTGTGAGCACAGGAGACGCAGGTTCCCACGCTGCCCTGGGTGTGAGCACAGGAGACGCAGGTTCCCACGCTGCCCTGGGTGTGAGCACAGGAGACGCAGGTTCCCACGCTGCCCTGGGTGTGAGCACAGGAGACGCAGGTTCCCACGCTGCCCTGGGTGTGAGCACAGGAGACGCAGGTTCCCACGCTGCCCTGGGTGTGAGCACACGAGACGCAGGTTCCCACGCTGCCCTGGGTGTGAGCACAGGAGACGCAGGTTCCCACGCTGCCCTGGGTGTGAGCACAGGAGACGCAGGTTCCCACGCTGCCCTGGGTGTGAGCACAGGAGACGCAGGTTCCCACGCTGCCCTGGGTGTGAGCACAGGAGACGCAGGTTCCCACGCTGCCCTGGGTGTGAGCACAGGAGACGCAGGTTCCCACGCTGCCCTGGGTGTGAGCACACAAGAGATAATCAGCTTCTCACACTGTCCTCAAACTTCTTTTTCAGCACACCCATGTCCCCAGGCTGATACCTTTAATAACAAGCAATTGCACATCCAAATCAGTTCCTGTGAGAAGGTAAGTTTGGGGGATTTTTTTAAACTTTTAACATTGAGTAATGTTTGTTAGTTTAGTGAAAGGATGGTTAGCATTTTCGAAAGTTTCTGTCCAAGAGAATCTACTTTTTTGACCATATCTCACATTTCTTAAATGTGTCCTCTATGACTTTTGGGGGGAGGTGCTGAGAGCAGAGCGTGTGGTGCAGGAGGAACCAGTGAACAGCAGCTGCTGGGGCAGGGACAGGTTGAAATCACAGGCAGACGGCCTTGGATGCTGTGCTGAAGAACTTCGGCATTGCTGCTCAGCTTTGGGGTGGGGGTGTGTGTTGTGATGGTGCCGGAACACAGGGCCTGGCTGGCTCCTGCACACGCAGCAGGAATTATGGAGAGGAGGCTGTGGTTCTTGGAAGAGTAGGGTTGGGTCTTGTCAATCAACTTAAGGGAGAAAGGGAGATTTATTCAGCTTACGGTTCCAGAGGGAAGGTATAGTTTCTCATAATGGAGGCGGCATGGCTGGCTGGCCAAAGCCGGAGGAGGCTAAGTCACTGCAGACATCTTGGAAGCTGAGAGCTGCAGACTGCTTGCAGCAAAGGCAGACTTCTCCTGGAGGTAGGGTGCGACTAATCCACCTCAAGGCCCATCCCTTGTGACGACTTTCCTCCAGCAAGGCTCCACCTCTCAAGGTGACATGACCTTGCCAAACATAGGAGACTGTGGGGGACACATTTCAAACCATGACACTCCACCTCTGGCCCCCACAGGCTCATTGCCATCTCGCCATGCAAACCATACTGAGTCCAACTTTAAAAGTCTTCATAGACTTCATAGACTAAAACAGTAGTCCCAAAAGTCCAAAGTCCAAAGCCTCCTGTAAAATCAAAAGACAAATTACATACTTCCAACATACAATGGCACAGAATAAACATTCCCATTCCAAAAAGAAGGAATGGGGGCATATCCAGGAAAGATTGGTCCATTACAAGACCGAAAATCAGCAGGACAAACTCCAAATCTTATATAGTTCCAAGTCCAACAGGTGAACCTCTCATTGAAATCATCTCAGTTCCAAAGGGCTCTTGGTTCCACCCCTCCAATGCAGCTGCCCATAGAATACGTTGGTCTCTTGAGCTGATTCCTCCCAGGGTATACAGCTCTCCTTGGCAGGTGTCCCACATTGTCTCTGGCATCTCTAACATCTTTACTTCTCAATGGCAAACCAGGCTTTAACTCCACAGCATAAACTGTCCTTCTTGGGCTTCTAAACTGCAGACTTTCTGCCACATGCTGCCTGGCTTTCATGATTTTTTGAAATCTTGGAAGAGGACTCCACCATCTCCTCCCTCTTGCATCACTGATGCTTCTAAAACCAGAACCACGTGGACAACTTTGCCAAGACTGGCCCCCTTGAATCACAGCTGATTGCACTTCTCTATGCTGACCATGGGGGAAAATCTCTTTCACACCTGGACAGTTGTTTTATAGAAGTGGATCCTTGCTTTGGAATTCCACCTTATAGCTCATTTCTTCTAAAAGGATTTGCATTCTTATGGGTGGGAGCCTTCTCTGAGGATCTTGCCCTCAAGCTATGGCCTCTCCTATTATTCATATTGAGAGCAGGCTTTGATTTACAAATGGAGCTTGTATCTTTAACAGCCATCTTGTTCTCTGCTTCTTCCTGGTTCACTCTTTAAGTTTGCCATTGTATTTTTCATCATCAGATCTTACAGTTTTTGCTTCTTCCTGCCTGATTCTTTGCTCTTTTTCATAACTCTGAAGACAACTAAAAAGTAGCCATATCACATTGTCAAGACTACATTGCTTTGAAATTTCCTCTGCCAAGCACTCCAGCTTAACTTCAGGCAAACTTTCAGGATGAGGGCAAAACTTCACTAAACTCTCGGCCAACACATGGCTCCATGTGTCACTTGTCCAGTTGCAAACACCGTCTCTGTTCCCCTCTGGACCATCACAAGCTGGGCTTCCACTGCCTGCGTCGCTCACAGCATTGCTCTCCTCTGAGCTATCATGAGAAAGGCACATTTGGCCCCCTTGCTCAGATGCCAAGACTTTCCCAGCACAAAGTCCCAAAGTTCTCCATATTTCTCCCAACAAACAGTTCCAAAGGCACACTAGCCACATCACAGTATTGGCCATACTTCTGGGTACCAAAGTTTCTCAGCTTCACAAACAACATCAGGTTGTGGTACCAGCTGTTCTTCTCTCACAGCAACATCCCACTCCTGGTACCAATTTCTGTAACAGTTACTCTTAACTATTGCTGTGAGAGAGCACACTCAAAGTCAATCAACTTAAGGGAGAAAGGGAGATTTATTCAGCTTACGGTTCCAGAGGGAAGGTATAGTTTCTCATAATGGAGGCGGCATGGCTGGCTGGCCAAAGCCGGAGGAGGCTAAGTCACTGCAGACATCTTGGAAGCTGAGAGCTGCAGACTGCTTGCAGCAAAGGCAGACTTCTGGAGGTAGGGTGGAACTAATCTACCTCAAGGCCCACCCCTTGTGACTGCCTTCCTCCAGCAAGGCTCCGCCTCTCAAGGTGCCATGACCTTGCCAAACACATGAGACTGTGGGGGACACAGTTCAAACCATGACAGGTCTGAATTGCTCAATATTGTTGATAGCTAATCGAGGGGCTTTATCTACCAAGTTCAAAGTGTGTTCTATGGGTAGGAATAAGGCTTTTATCAAAAATTGGAAGTTAGTGGGGTTGGGGATTTAGCTCAGTGGTAGAGCACTTGCTGCAAGGCCCTAGGTTCAGTCCCAGCAAGGGAGGGTGGCGAAGGAAGTTAGACAATTGGGGGAAGTTTGTCAAGTGACTTTTGAGCCTTGGAGTTAAATATCACAGTCAAAGTCACAGCTCTGGCACTTTGGACAAATTAATTTCACCTTCCCATTTTTCATGTCCTAATCTATATGATATAAGCTAACTGGATTTCAGAAAGCAAATTTTAATCTAGCCTTTTGTATGTGGTGGGTGAGTAATTTATCTTTTTGTATGTGGTGGGTGAGTGGGTAACTTACTGCTCCATGCAGTTGTACTGACTTAAACAGGAGGTGGAGACCCCATATTGAGTTGGAGAAAGAGATGCGTGACTTGTAACTGCCGGGAGGTGGGGCTGAGGCAGATGGCACTGCCCATCTGAAAGTACTGTGGATTGTACCGGCCCCGTCACACCTGCCAAGCATGATGCCTGGTGGACCGAGCAAAAGAGCCGAGACGGAACTGTCAAGAACTAGAAGGCTTAAGACGGTGTGCGCACTGTGCGTGCAAAGCACGCGTGTGCATATTTGAAAATGGAGATGGTCCTATGTTTCTCGTCCATATCTTCTATTTTTTAAATGTCTCATGTTTAGTAGATATGTAAATATTTTTTAAATTAGGACATGAAACTTGCTAAAATTTTATATTTGATAAATATTTTAATTTAAGGGACTCAAGTTCTTCAAACTACCTAATGAAGTCAGTTTGATGCTTAAAAAATAGTTTTTCAGCTTAATTCAGAGGCAAAGTGAAGTATTATGAGAGAATGCCTTGACGTGTTGCTTGCATAATGACACAACCTTTGTTTTTCAGGCGCTCCTTGGAATTTTTAGACCTGTTGCTGCAGGAGTGGCAAACTCACTCACTGGAAAGGTGAGCTCCGCCTGCGGCCCTGCCTGTAGAAGCTGCCTGCAGCTTTAGCTCTGTCCCTTGTACCTAACCTAAGGATCATTCTCCTGCCTTTTCTTTAGCGCTTCTGTGCAGTGTTCCTCATTTGCATTCAGTTGTGAATAGTGTTTCTTCGTAGAGTGGGTTGTATAACACCCTAGGAGTTGAATTGGGCAAAACTCCTTACTCACCTTGCGAAGAGCAGTTCGTTGCATACTAAGTGATTTAGCCTAAGTGGTATTTGTTGGGAAGCTTCACGCCTCAGCTGACAGGCGTCAGTGGTCAGTTACCCACTAGGCGTGATGCAACTCTGAGGTGAAGGAAAGGAAAGGCAAGAGCCGCATGCCCACTGACTGTTTGCATGGCTTCGTGTATTTCTTACCTGTAGGTTTGAAGCTATGGAGATGACTGACATTTGTACTGAACGTGTTGCTGATTTTCTATTTCAATGCAATTCTTCACTTGTTTTTTTTTTAATTTTTTATTATTTATTCAATTGTGCGTGTATGTGTATGTATGTGCGTGTGTGTGTGTGTGTGTGTGTGTGTGTGTGTGTGTGTATAGAACCATGGACGAATTCGGGAACCACCATGGACGCCTCCACCTCCTCCTTGTTTACGCTGCCCTGGGGTTCACAGGCTCCGCCCACCAGGACCAGAAATGCAGGCCTCCCCGCTGCTTCCTCTGGGCGTCTCTACCTGGGGTCTAGGATCCAAACTCAGGACCTTCCGCCTGCAAGGCAAAAGAGGCTTAACCCCTGAGCCACCTCTCCAGCCCCCAGATCATACGTTTAGCAAATCATTTTCTGCAGTGATAGTTCGTGTGGAGCATGATATTGAAATATCCTACAGTTTTTGAGCCAGTTTACCTTGTTGTCTGTGATGTCTACTTGGAGGCTGAGAAGGAAAAACCAAAACTAAACCACCACAAACTATAAGAGAGAAGCAGGTGTGATGTGGTTTGTTTTAATTCCAGCACCTGGACACTGAGGTAGGAAACTTGCCACAAGTTTTAGATCATCTTGGATTACATAGTAAGTGTGCCAGGTTACAAGCAAAATCCTGTCTCAGAAACATCACCAAAGAAGTAGAGAGGGAATCCCGTAATTTGTCTTCACAACTAACCTTGTTGCCTTTTCTCCTTTGATGGGTGTATAACATACAGGATTTTAGTGGTGCACAGCTTCCTGTCTTAATCCGAGGATGTATTTATTCCACAGACATGCAGCTGTCTTGGTGGAGACGATTAAGAAGGGAATTCATGATGCAGATGCTGAGGCCAGAGTGGAGGCCAGAAAGTGAGTCTGCTGTGTTTTGTGACATCATAGGCAGACTGAATGTCCTGCATGTCCCACGCTGTTGTAGCGGCTTCCAGCTGTCATCATGTAGTGTCACTGCTTTGTCAGCAAGGGAACTCCAGTTACTGAGTATGCACTGGGTACCTGGTACGGGGGAGGTTCTTGGTGTACATTGTTTTTAATTTTTTAATACTCACCATGATCCTGCAGAGTTGATGTTATCTCCATAGATAGCAGCTGAAGTCTGGAGATTCGGGGTTTGCTCAAGTCCAAAACCGCAAGCAGTTGTTCTTCGACACCTGCGATCTCTCTGCGGGAAGGCGCTTACTGTAGAAGTGTCCACCCGACACATGGAGAGTGTATTAGAAGCTGTCGATCACCCTCTCAGCCTGCGCAGTGGACACACTTAGCTGCTGAAGCACAGTTGTGTAGCGATCACTTCATGTGCGCTCTTGCCTTTCTGTTGCAGGACATACATGGGTCTGAGAAACCACTTTCCAGGCGAAGCTGAAACCTTATACAATTCCCTCGAGCCGTCGTACCAGAAAAGTCTTCAGACCTACCTGAAGAGTTCCGGCAGCGTCGCGTCTCTTCCACAGTCAGACAGATCCTCGTCCAGCTCCCAAGAAAGTCTCAAGTAAGAGCCACACGTGGTGTCCTGCCCCTAGGTGGGCCGATGCCCCCTGCTTGCTTTCGTCGAAGCCCCATGACAGTGGTGACTTGGCTTTGCTCGTTTCCTTGGTTACCTTGAGGGCGGGCCACATGGCAGCTGCCCCGCACTGTTTTAAGAGTTGGATGGTTCATCCTTTGTATACGTTCATGTTCGTGCTGACATGGGAAATACTGATTTCTGGGCATTTTTAGGAGGGTAAAAGAGCTCGTGCGGTAAGCAGGCCAGCTCCAGGCTACAGCCTTGAAGACCTGCCGCACATTCTGAGGTTGGCTGCATGGTCTTAAACGACCCCATGCGGCTGGGAAACATCTACTTTATTTCCGATACTTGTGCACTTTAAGAATTGGAGAAATTGCTCAAGGGGGCAAGAAAGAGCCAGCCCCCTGATACACAAGCACACTCCAGCTGTGCATGTTGTCCTCAGAGCAGCTGCTAGTGTGGTGAAGTTCTCCACACCCTGACGTGCGGAGGCTTTGCTGCAACGGGCTGCCGTGGCTAGAACAACCACTGCCTTCTGAGTCAGCGTGTGGGGTTCAGGCTTGGCGAGGTGTTCACACGGGGTCTTCTATGCTCGGGGTCAGTGCGGTTGAAACTGACGTGATCCCCGGATCTGATCCGTGCCAGTTATTTCACTTTCGCTTCATAGCTAATTGAGACACGTTGATACTTGATCCGTATTGAAAACAACTCTCTTAGTTTCTGTGTGTGTGTGTGTGTGTGTGTGTGTGTGTATATATAGTATTTATATTTAAAGCTTTTTTATTTTTATTGACTTACTCTGTGTGTGTGTGTGTGTCAGAGGGCATTGTATATCTCTGTGGAGACCTAAGGGAATCTACTTGGTTCTATCTGGATCTACCTCCCTTTTGCTTTATTTTGGGATTTCCCAGACTCTACCCACCAGGGCCGGAAGTACATTTCCATCTGTTTTTTTGTTTTGTTTTTATTTTTTATGTGGAACCTGGGACCCAAACTCAAGACCTTCTGCTTACAAGGCAGAGCCTTAACCCCTGAGCCATCTCTCCAGTTATTTTTTTAACTCTGTGTGTGTGTGTGTGTGTGTGTGTGTGTGTGTGTGTGTGTGTGTGTGTAATGTGTGTGTGTAATTGTATGTGTTTGTGCCTGGACTCCAGAGTGACTTTGAGAATCACTCTAGATTGTGTTATCTCCTCTTTGCTTTGCTCTGGAGTTTCCCAGGCTCTGCCTTCTAAGGCCAGAAGTACAGGCCTCTGCCATTTCGGGCTGGCATTTTTATGTGAGATTCAGGATCCGAACTCCTGACCTTCTGCTTTTGAGGCAGAGGCTTAACCACTAAGCCATCTCTCCAGCCCTTAAAGTAGTTAATAAAAGTAAAGTTTCTCAGTTTTGTAGAAAGCTACGGTTTCATCAGTTGTCTTATAACAGCATTTCTTTTGCCTTCTAGTCGTCCTTTTTCATCCAAGTGGTCTACAGCAAATCCGTCAGCTGTGGCTGGAAGAGGTAATTGCCTATTGATAATTATTGTGACGCCCTTGTTATGTAAGCAGCAAATTTGAACTCTTTTCATGTGATCCACAGTGAGGAAGTCACCGTCCTAGCCCAGTGCCCCCCACGCATGTGTGCGTACGTGTGCATGCACACACACATGTAGTCGCTGTACGTGTGCATGCATGATATGAACTGAGGTTTTGTGAAGCTGTACTTGCTTCTAGATAAAATCCACTGGTTTCTGCTGTTTCGTTTCTTTGAATGCTGCTTGGGACCATGCCGTTGGTTTCGCAGCCTGCCTTGAGCGCGGTTACCATGTCTCCTTCTATTACAAACTGAAACTCTAAAGTGCAGAAATGCAGTGACAGCCTGTCTGAGAGTTGCGGGCTGTCGCTAGCTTTTGGACACTGTTCCTGGGCTCCTTCCTGGGCCGGCTGCTCTGGTTTGTGGGTGTGACCGATAACAGCACCGCTGCTGTGAATTAACGTTGTAGTTGTTCATACATCAGCCATGAGCACCGCCTCTCCTCCACCCGCGCAGGTCTGCGAACTTTGCAGTCAAAAGCGGCCATTTTTCTCATGAGAGAAAACGAGGCCGAGAGCATTGGAGTCCCCAAGAGCCGAGGCGTTTGCCTGCAGCGTTTCCATGCTGCTGCGCACTGGCCTCTGCCTCGCAGAAGCTTAATGACGCAGGTTCGTGTCTCCGCAGTCTCGGTGGGTGGCAGCAAAGTCGGCTCCCTGCCCGGGGGCCTGCAGCGCTCACGAAGCGACATCGATGTCAACGCTGCGGCCGGCGCCAAGGCGCGTCACACCGCCGGGCAGGCTGTGCGCAGCGGACGCTTGGGTGCAGGTGCCCTGAATCCTGGCTCCTACGCATCGCTAGGTAAGCCGCCCAATTATGTAAAGACCAAGTGAGACGCCGTGTTCAGTCCATGTCAGGAGGACGGTTAAGGTATCAGGGGCCTTGTTTCTACTCTCCCCTTGCCTCCTCCTCTCCATCGAGAAATACTTCTGTCACTGCGCCTAGGCTGCCCTTACCCACTGGTTCCTGGGCTCGGCTTCGAAGGGCGCGGGCTTTGTAAGCAGTGTCTCGGTTATTTGTCCTAATTCTGTTCCTCAGCTAGGAAGTTAGGCCCTTGGGGCTGTGGGAGGACTGTAGAATTCATCTGTGTAGCCACAGCTTGAATCTTTATCCCAAACGCTCTTCAGCATTCATTTTGTTCTTTTATATGTTCATGCTCTAAGTTTAAAAATCCAAGGCTAGTTACCTATACTGCTTCCATCTGTTGTATGTTTCAGTTTTCTTCCCTTGAGTAGCACGGTGGAGCATATAGATAGTGGGAAGCAGTGAAAAACACAGAGACTGGAGCATGTCTGTAAAGCGTGGTCAGCGGCACGGCTGCATTCAGAGTTACAAGGACACGATAGGTTATTCAGGATGTGAAATTTATAAATTGATAGAAGACTTTAAGTTCTAACCGCGTTATACTCTATGTGAAAATATATTCCAGACACCAAAATATGGAACAAAAACCATAAAACAACATAAGAACCTGGTTCATAAGTATGATCATTGTAATTTCAGATCTCAGAGTTTCTAATGTGAACATATAGACGCTAAGGGAAATCTCTTGAATTTAAGTCAAATGTGTGAAAATATTAAATCAAGTAGCTGAGAAAAGTTTGATATTTAATATGAAGTTAAAATACCAGTGTTTCTCAAGTTTATGAAAAATATGTGCTTATTTTTATGGGGAAAATATTTGCATAGATCAGAAAAAAAACATTGCCCCAAATTGTCAGTAAACAGCGGCATGGATGAGAATGTTCACTGTCATCAGACAGATGCGGCGGAAGACTCGGAAGGAGACCGAGGGCTTACGTGGCGCCAGGGCCCCACCGGCTTTTGCCATGTGAATTAGTGACGCAACATCCTTCTCTGAGGGGAACTGTTTGCAGCCACATTGAAAATAACTGGGAAAGTTCTCAAAAAATGTGACTGTAATTAACACGCAACCTACCAGGCCTCCTCTCACTGTAGTGCAGGAGACAAGTTCTCCCACACGTGCCTCTTCGTAGCAGCGCTATTACTGGGAACACTTCACATGTGTTTAAGGTGACTCCTAAGCAAATAGGGTTTAGAGGAGAGTGCTGCGGGACGGGCACCTCGAAATCCACGAGACAGAGATGGGCCTAGTGCGTGCGTCAGTTCTGTGCAGGCTGCAGCGGGCAGACCTCAGTGTCAGCGAGCGAGGAGCGGTTGGCAGTGGGCGGAACAGCACTGTAAATGCACTGAAAACTCTCGGCTGTATATTACACAAAGGTGAACTTTATTATATATGTGAATTTTTTTCTCCATTTGTTTTAATGGGAAGAAAGTAAAGAATAATGAAAACCATTCATCTTGAGTCTTCTAAGGACACATTGCATTGAATTTTTTGTTTTTGTCACCAGAAGGAATTGCGATGTTGAGACTGTTTTAATGTGATGTGAACTAGAAAGCCACGTTGAGTACTGTTCTGTCTTCTTCCCAGAGGAGTGTTCAGTGGAGGTCCTGAGTCTCACTCACTCACTCGCCGCTCAAATCCATGTTTCTCAGTGTAGCTGGGAAGGTCTCCCCCTCCTCTCATCTGACCAGGGTCTCGGGCCGCCAGCTGCCTGTCTGGCTGTCTGGAGGGATTAGATAGAGGATGATTTGTTCTCTCCATCTCTGCCTTCTCCTCTTCCTCACTCTGCTGCCCATGTAACCTTCTTGCCCTCTGACGCATGGTCTCTCCTGCTTCTGTTTTGAGCCTTCTCTGTCATGGCTGAACACACATAGTTGAGAATGAGCATTTCATTCTTTTCTAGCAAATACTTCTGAGCTGTTAGTCCTGCAGCCCTCTTGCGGGTGGGGGGTCCAGTAATCCTGCACCCGGCAGAGCCTGTGCGTGTTGGTGTGCTGCTGAGAGAGAAGCAGCTGTGGTTTGCTGGGTATTGTGCACGTTGAGTTGAAGTCGCCCCGAGATGTCACTCTGCCAATGTTCAGGACACAGTTGGGGTGAAGTGGCATAGGCAACCCAATAGCTGTGGCCTTGTTGAGCAGTTGCCACTGGTTTGACTTGCTTTCGTCCACTCAGGAGCACTGAGGACTTGATGAAATAGTTACTGTCACACGAAGTGGTCAGAATTTGTGTGCAAGAAACCTTGATGGATATGTGCCTATGTACTTACATGGGAGTTTAGCTTAATGGTAGAGTAGTTGTCTAAAATGCAGACACGACATAAATACAGATATTCTCAACAGGTGGCTTTATGGAGTTGTTGGACTAGGAAAGTAAACAATCACTTGGGTGGAAGGCAAATTTCAGTTGGTTGTGGAAGAGACTGGAAGAACATATTATTCTTACGTCTGATGGTCAAGAAAAGGGATAAGAGATTTTTCCTGGCTCAAGTCTGAGCTTTTTGTTTTTTAAAGATCAGTGTTTTTACTGAAGTGGCAAGTGAGTGGAGAAGGAATAAGTGCTGGGATCGGTGAGTTGTTAGGGGAGGGGCGGAGAAGGAAGCAGGCGCCCTCCGTGCATTGTGCATCGCAGTGTTTGCAGCTTTGGGTGCCTCACCCTCAGCTGCCTGCAGGTGTAAGAGGCCAGGCGCAGGCAGGCCTGTGTCCGTACCGTGAGCACAGCCCCGGGTGACCGCGCGAGTGCCTGTGCCAGCTCGGCCCCCACAGCCCTGGAGGGTGTGTAGCCCCCGTGCGACTGCAGGTGCTTGGAGGATCCTTGGGAAGTAGCGAAGAGATGGGTGCAGGAGTCTCAGGCCACAGGCCTTAACGTACACAGAAAGGGGTGGTCAGCTGCCCGGAGCCCAGGAGCTGGCTGCAGCCGGTTGTCTTCTTTTCATAAAGTTTTCGGGATCGTGACATGTTCTAATATACTAAGTTGTCCTCTGTTCTTTGCTTGCTCTTCACCAAAGAGGATGCTTCCGACAAGACGGATGGTAAGAACTCGCTTTTATAATTCTATCTTGAATTTATGGTTCTCGGGTCCTTGTTCATTCTTCTGTAATTTTATGTGCAACTTTTTTTTCAAGAATTTTAATGTAAAAATGGTGCACATGAGTTGAATTTCAGGTTGGGTATATATGCTTTCGGATTTTCCAGTCTACTGGCATAGTCTGTTACTGTTTGTTGCACCGCGAGCCGTTGTCCTGCATATTTTGCGGGAACCCAGGAAACACGACTGCAGTCTGTTCAGTGTGTTTCATCGGCAGTGTGGGAGGCACAGGAAGGGAGCCGGGAAGCCTTCGCTCCAGCACTTACACTCGCTGGCTCAAGGCAGCAGCCAGTGGTGTCTGCCCAGGCTCCGGCGCCACCTTCAGAAGTGAATTGCAGTTGGCATGTGTCGACTTTTTAAACCACATTGAATCAAAGCCTACTGAACTTTTTACGTGGCTTTTTAAATTCTAGCATTCAAAGGATTGCAACCTGTGAGTCGCAGCTTTGGTTTTATAAGGAGCCTGCTAAGCATGCTCCAAGTGACCAGCCACATGCACCCTGTGTGTTGTGTCCCTTCCCCCTCTCAGGGCTTACAGTGCTGTCTAAAAGCTGAGCTTTTCAAAAGCATTTGTAATAAAATAGTAAAAGCTGTAGGTCAATTAATTCATGACACTTATTTCTCTGTCAATTATTATATAAATGCTAAAAATTGCCCCAACATAGCTTCAATTTAAAATGGAATTATAGATTTAATCTTGGGTTGGGAAAATAAGTGTTGGATATTTTATTCTCTCCTTTTTGTATGCTTAAAAGTATTTCATAATTAAAAGTTTTGAGTGACACCAGAATGGCGGGAGCAGTGGGAAGTTTGACATTCACATTAAAGGATGCTCCACGGAATGGGAGGAGGGAAGGGGGGGCACTGTGAGAAAGGGAGGGGGGGTGAAAGGAAGGGGAAAAGGGAGGAGTGCCGGGGGGACTGGGGAGGGTGGAGGGAGGAAGGGGACCAGGGTACCTATTAAGCTTGTGTAATTGGGAAAATAAATAAATAAATAAATAAATATAATAAAAAGTTTTGAGTGAAATGGAAGTCATCAAAGGTGTTTTCTATACTTTAAACTCTTGGATATCATCTAACTCTGATATTCCTGGAGTCTTTAGAAGCTTTTTTTTAAAATCACTTTTCAATGAAATTATTTTCTTGTTTGAGTCAGAATTATCAACCCGGTACTTGGTATGTTACTCTCAATGGCATGCTATCCTGGCCTGCAGCACCTTGAGTTAGTTTGCACTGTCATTCTGGTGGATTGAACAAGCGTTCCAGACAGTTCTGTGAATGTCAAGTAAACAGCTGATGAGCTGTGCTGTTTGCTAGTTCTCGGCCATGATAGAGGCAGATGCAACCTCTGTCACGGATTTTATGGGATGCCTTTTGAAATAGCACAGAAAGCATTCCTACTTTAGAAAAGTCTATGAAAGGCTTCATTTGCAAATCAGAGTAGTTACAGAGTCGAATCTTTCTTGAGAGATTCATTTCTCTAAATTTCTTTCACCCTTTAAAATGTAACAATGAAATGATAGATGTGCTCACTGAAGAATTTTGTCTTGTTCAGTTGTTGGCTTTAAATTTTTTGGGTGTACTGTGAGTCAAATGATCTCAAATTTTGTTTTTCTCAAAATGAACTTATGCACACCTCGAGTCCATTGGTCTGAAAGCTGTTTCCTTTTCACTTGTTTTTAGTTTGGGGAAGGGTCATGAAGCAACGTTTGCAGAATCTGTTGAAATACTGTTTTATTTCTCTTGTTTAGGAACATCATCTGAAGATGGTAAGAAGTATATTTTTGTTAGTAACACAAATACTTCTGCATTATTATTTTCATTGATAGGAATTAAGTATCCAAACTAAAACAGGCCAATTTGTTTGCAAATCTTTTATCATTTGCCAACTGTAGTAGCTTCTGCATTCTTCATTTGTTTGCTTAGTTGTATGTGTGGATTTTTTAAAAAATTCTGCATCCTGCAGTTTTGCTTTGTATCTTTAATCATCTCATGCTAGAAACACATAATTGCCTATCATGTTTAATATCTATTACATATATAAAATTCCATTTTCCCCAGTAATAATATTAAAAATGTTTTTAATATTCAAAATGTTTTTCTCATTTCATAGTTTTGTTTTTGTAATAAATGTTGATTCATTTGTACTTCAAAGGAACATTACTGTATCATTGAAATTCAAATGCTCTTGAAATGTGTCCCTTGTTTTTGAATCAGTGACATGGCAGGCAGGCACTGATTCACAGCAGGCTTGAGAACACAACCAAGTCGCTGAATGTACTTTCCTGAGCTGGTCCACATGTTCATTCCTTCTGAATGGTAAAAAGGAAAAGACCTAAACTTCTACATTTACCCTACCTGAATGTTGTCTTATTCAAGCTTTGACTTGAAACACATTATCTTTTCTCTTGCATGATTGGCATCTTCTTGTCTACAAAATTATTGGACCTTTTTGGTTATACATTGTCTTATTTAAATAGTTTTATATTTTAAGTTTTTAAAAACATGATTTCCAACCTTGGCACCTGGTGGCAGCTTCTCCGACACTGCTTGTTTGCGTATGGAGAGAATGTGGAAGTTTTGTTCCTTGAGGAGCACTAACTTGGTCTCTGTTTTATTTCCTCTTCCTGCAAGGCTGCGGCGTGGGCTCTTGGGCCTTGGGAGGGACAGCAGGGCCGCCAGTTTCCTTCCTCACTTTGCTCCTCACTCACTCGCTGCTGCTCTCTGCTCACTGCATGTGCCCTTGTTCTTTGGTGGTTTTTTCCTAATCAGTATGGTCATATTAAACCAGTCAGAATTTTTAGATTCACTCCAAGTTATATCTTTTAATTTAAAAGGATTCTTTTAAAATATTTGAAAGAGAGGGGAGTTTTTTAAAAATTAATTTTTAATTTTTCTAATTTCGCAAACATAATGAGTGCTTGTCCCGTTCTCCTCCCTTTCCCCCCCTTTGTCTCATCCTCCCCTCCCTTCAGCCCATCCCAGAGAGGGGGGTTTTGTTTGGTGTTTCATTTACTTACGAGAGAGTATACATGGGCATGAACGTCATGTCACAGTGTGAAGGTCAGAGGTCAGCTTCCAGAATTGAGTTCTCTCCTTCTTCCATGGGCTTCTGGGACTTGAATTCAGATAACCAGATTTATGATTGATTAGAGAGAGAGAGAGAGAGAGAGAGAGAGAGAGAGTGTGTGTGTGTGTGTGTGTGTGTGTGTGTGTGTTCGTTCATGGGGGACCAAGGGTGACTTTGAGAATTATCCTGGATTGTTTCTACTCCTTTTTGTTTTGCTCTGGGATTTCCCAGGCTCTGTCCACCAGGGTTAGAAGTGCAGGTCACCGCCATTTCTGACTGGCGTTTTTATTGGGACTTGGGATCTGAACTCAGGACTTTCTGGTTAAGAGGCAGAATCTGAGCCATCTTGCCAACCCATCCGTGATTCTTTTGATATGTTTGCTCTTGGTTTGTGGTTGATTGGGTCACCAGAATCCTTTATAGTAATTGTTTACCATTCTTTGTTTCATCATTAATTGCTTACTTAAGCACTCCTACACATTTATTTCCTTTGGTTCAAGAGCTGTAGAAACACAATGAGAAGTTTATGGTCTCCTTTTGTAAAGGGGGTTGAGGCAGAGGTGGAGGAGGAAAGAATGCGGCTAGAGAAATGGAAGTGGATGTTAAGACCAGCTCCCTTGTGATCATGTCCCGCCTCAGATTTCTCTAACTGGAAAGGTTGATTAGGAGACAGCAGCGAATGCTTCCATATACACCAGTGGTTACCTGGTCCAGAAAGATTACTTTGCCAACAGCATCTTGCTTCTGTCTACACCAGTAGTTACCTGGTCCAGAAAGATTACTTTGCTAACAGCATCTTTTCCTGCATCCTTTTAGAATTAAATTTTCAGTTAAAAGGAATGTTTTGGTTTTTATCCTAAAATTAGGCTTACATTACAACTGTACAGTAAATTTGAGAATGATCTTAATTCCCTAGGAATTGAAATTTTGAAATTAGGTTTACTAGTTAAGAAACGAGAGGTATAGAAATTAGCCTAACCCTAAACATTACGCAAATAGTGTCACACTAAGGGTGAAATACCTTGGGTCTAACTCTGTTCCCAGCAGCTCCTACACCACTGCTTGCAGTGTAAGCACAAAGCTGTGCGAAGCTGGCTGGATAGCGCACAGCCTGCAGTCCCTGCCACTTGGGAGCCGGCGCAGGAATTCATGGTCTGGCTGGAGCGAGATGCCATCTCAGCTACAAAACAAAACCAAAATCCAAAAAAGCCCAGAGTGGATATTTTTAAATTGTTAGGAAAAATACAGTCAGTGATGGCCATCTGGTTACGTATTTTTAACCACACTTTCAAGCAGGGAGGATTTCCCCATCTGAACATCATGACGTGGACATGTTCTCAGTGGTGTGAACATTTTATTCTTTAGGCCGTGTAAGAGCAAAGCTCTCAGCGCCGCTCTCAGGCATGGGAAGCGCCAAGACCGACTCGAGGGGAAGAAGCCGCACGAAGATGGTGTCGCAGTCGCAGCGTACGTACCGCGTGTCTGCCCGAGTGTGTGAGTGTGGTGGGAAGCGTGCGCTCCTGTGCAGGACTGTAGGACCCTGAGCAGTGGGTAAACTCGGCTAGCTTTAGACACAAGACAAGCTGCATACTGAGCTCTCCTTCTGTGCTTTAGGTTCATCATCACCTGACAAAAATGAAGGTATTTTTCCTTGATGTTATGGGTCAGTTGTTGTGCATGTCTTGAGATTTTTTGAGCGTGTGTTGTCTTGTCTCTGTGTTATTAGGCCGCATCATGGATAACTACCACTTAGACAGGAAAACTTCATCTGTTACACAGACATTTGCATGGAGAGATTTTTAAGTAGTCCAAGTCTTTAAAGTTTTCATATTCTACTCAGAAACTTGCAAGTGTGGAAATTGTGCCTCTTAGAAGCAAAATAATTCCCAAATGTTAACACCAAAATTTGTTGACCTCTAGCTGTTACTGTGGAGACGTGAGGCAAGGGGTTCCCCCGACTCTTGTCCGAAGCATTAGACCCTGTCCTTACCCAAGATTTCCCGTTACACTTTCTGAAGTCAGGGCGTGCTCATGAGAGTTGTTCTGTGCCCCGACTGTTGTGGAGAGCGTGGACCTCACTGTCCTGTCCTCACTTGATGGTCATGATGCAGGTCTTGGGCTTGGAGAGAGCAGGGTGCTGTACACACACAGGTTGCCTCCTCGTCCCATGGAGTATCCAGCAGCCCAGCAGTCAGCAGTCAGCGGGGTCCCAAGAACTTGCAGAAGCGCTCGGTGACTCAACTGTTCAGGCTGCATTTCATGTGCGGTAGGAGAGCACAGAGCATACGGTAGGAGAGCACAGAGCACGCGGTAGGAGAGCACCGAGCACGCGGTAGGAGAGCACCGAGCACGCGGTAGGAGAGCAGATCATGCGCAGTAGGAGAGCTGCAGATCACGCGGTAGGAGAGCTGCAGATCACGCGGTAGGAGAGCTGCAGATCACGCGGTAGGAGAGCTGCAGGTCACGCGGTAGGAGAGCTGCAGGTCACGCGGTAGGAGAGCTGCAGGTCACGCGGTAGGAGAGCTGCAGATCACGCGGTAGGAGAGCTGCAGATCACGCGCAGTAGGAGAGCTGCAGATCACGCGGTAGGAGAGCTGCAGATCACGCATGCGGTAGGAGAGCTGCAGATCATGCGTGCGGTAGGAAAGCACAGATCGCGTGCAGTAGGAGAGCAGCAAGTGCCCTTCCCGGCAGGCTCTCTTCTCTCCAGCCAGCACTAGGTCACAGCAGTTCTTCCGTGACTGTTTTTCAGTGGTTTTTCTAGCTCATTCACTAGCAGGGAGGCCTCCCCCTTCCGCGAGTGCTCCCAGGCAGCATCAGCACATCAGCTCCCAGACGGTGTAGCTTGGGAGAGCGTTAGAAGTGCTCGGGATCTGGTCGCCAAGGTCACCGACGAAGTGGTGCTTGGCGAAGCTTAAGACCTTGGAGCCGCTGCCTCAGTGGTCATCCTGGCTCCTGGAGGTGGGAGCTCCGCTCCGCCCTGTCACCTGTGACAGCAAGACAGCAGGAGGGAATCAGATTCCTTATGGGACTGTGGTGAGCTTTCCATGAAGTGATGGAGCGCTCACAGCAGTGCCCGGCCCAACAGGTGCTGTCCTGTTAGCTGGCCGCAGCATGGCGGATGAATTTCATACTCTATTTTTGTGCCCGTTATTCTTACTGACCACCTTTACGAAACAGAGAAAAATGAGTGCTGCTAACAATGAGATGTTTAAACAAAGAGGAATAAAGATAATCAGGAGTTGTGTCTAGGATCTCAGTTTTAAAACTTAGCTGGGAGATACCAGTTATTTTCTAAAATTAGATTTCAGGACCTTTGTGGTAGTTCCTTTTTGATATCTTGTAGCCTCAGATCATTTTAAGGAAAGTAGAACAATGGCTTGCATTTGATTTTCTTTTTCAAACTCATCTTTCCTACCTTGACCAGATCAGTGACTGGCTTTTAGAACTCCTATGACTAAAGTCTGAAGACTTTCACACATACAACCATGTGGGTTTTACACCCCTTGAAGGGTTCAGTTTCCTTGCTTGCTTAATCATTTAAAAGATTAAACACCTCACTCCAGTTCCTCATCAGAAGCTGTTTACCTTGTATGCAAGTTTCTCTGCGCACCTGTCAGGCACAGCACGCGTTGTGCGCTCCATCCTCATGCCGTCAGCAGGTGACTCGTGAGGGTGCATGGACTTCCCATGTTTCTGTTGTCATCATTTAGAAAAAAAAATCTCCTGGATCAAAGCAGGTGTGTTCTGTGCCAACCAAGAACAAATCAGAGGCTTGTGGATTTCTGTTTATGAAGGACTTGTCCTTGTTCCGTCGGGAGTGGCTGGTTGCAGCTTTCTCCCCTCTCCGCCTCTCGTTTTTCTGCCAATCTCAAGAAAGATGAAATTGTAGCCTTTCATCTGGGTTTTCTTCAGCTATTACATGTGACATTTGTTCCTATGTCCAATTTTAGATTAAATGTTTAAATCCTAAAAACTTAAACATTTAGTTATTTAGATTTTGGACTACCCGTAATGGAAAAGCTGAAGATTCACGTTTGCTTTTGCAACTTCATTCATCTGCTTTGTACATGAGTGTCGGCTGTGAAACTGATGTATACTGCTGTGTTCTTAACTGTACTGCCCTTGCTAGATGTTTGTCTTTGGGATTCTTTTCAACTTTGGGGTGGTTGGTTTTTTGTTTTTTGTTTTTTTTGCATTTGTCCCCTTCCCCCCAACACTGACTAAAGCTTTGTTATTTTCATCTGCCATCCATTTTAAAACTGCTCCTTCCCGCCTCATGGATGATAACCCTTCCCTAATTCTGCCTTACACTTGCTCAGGATCACAGTCTGCTAATGCCATTGGTGGTAAGAACTCCCGGCCTCTATACATGCACATGTCATCTCATCACCCGTGTTCATGAGAAGAAAATGCGTTCTATTCAGCAGAAATTCTTATATTCCATCATTCTGTAATCAGATTAAGGCAAAAAATGACAATTGTGATTTTTTTTTCCTTTGGCCTGTCTTGAATGTTTAAAGTATCCAAGTTGACCCTATAGATAGGAACATTCAAAAGGGTAAGCTGTAACATAAGGGATTCAAGTTTTGCATTGAAGCATTTCCGTTAACTGCATTCCCTGGGCACTTGGTGCCCCCTTGAAGCTGCTCTGTGGCTTTGAGGGGAAGTAATCAGCCTTAGCAGCTCTGCTGGAGAAGTCCTGGTATTTTCTTCCTCTAAGTACAAGTGATTCCAGAGGAGGCAAAGGTGTCATTACCACAGTGCTTTGGGAGTTCAAGGGTATTGGGAGGGAGAGCAGGTGACTAATATGAAGCAGAACTTGTCAGTTCTGGCCCGAAGGCGAAGGCATCGTGTATTTAAATATCTAGAGAGGAGCTTTCATACTTATGATAAATTCAGCAAATTCAAAGATGTGTGGATCTACTTCTAAACCACACATTTCCTGTCTGCTGAATAGACCCATATTTCACGAAATTCTATAATCTTTTCCACCCATACTTCCACCTGCACAGATTTACGTTGGTTTTTAATAGAATACATACAGTTGTACTCAGTTCATTGCAATTTTTATATGCTTGTGAATTTTCCCATGAAATACTCCATTGGCCTATCTTGCATTGTGAGTTTGTGGCATGTCGGGTGTTTGGATGTTTTGGTGTATCTGTTTAGTTTAGATTCTGCATGGAGAAAACAGGTACCCGAGGCGTGGCTTCCTCAGAGGTGGAGAAAAAAGCGGCTGGAGGACTTCTCACTGCTGTAGCTGCGGCGTTCCGACAAGCGTCCCGATGGAGCGCCCTGCGCAGCTTCCCTTGTTTAGGATTGTTCTGCTCAGATTGTCATGTCTGTTTAGAACTAAGTAGGAGCCAAGCATGTGCAGAAGTTGTGCTGTTCAGAAAGCCGCAACAAGGGTCCTAAGCCAGGAACCCACGGATCAGTCCAGCCTCCTCCATCCATGTGTCCAGGCTGCTCAGCAGGGCAGAAGTGAGGACGTCTCCGGAATCCCCAAAACCTGGCTGGAAGCACCTGCAGTCAGAGCTGCCCTGTGTGCACAGCTCCCCCCACTTCTTTTCTTTTTTAAATCTAATATGGTCGTCCCCATGGGCTTGAGCGTCCTACCTGCTGCGTGGAAGCCAAACAGTGAGGTCCCCAGCCAGCGGTGGGCACGAGGCCTGCCTCTCAAGAGGTCTAGGGGGTGACCAGGAATGTCACCCCTAGAAAGCTGAAATGCACGCATTTCTGTTTGGAAAGTGCTTCCTCTGGGGGTGCTGGTACAGTCCTGCGGCCCCGGCCCTTGGGAGACGCAAGCAGGCGGATCCTGTAGGCCCAAGCCTGCAGCCACAGCCGTCTCAAAGGGTAGCAAATTTGGCTTTTGTTCAGCTCACACCTCAGCCCCTTGTTTTCCTAGCTACCTCTCTGCTCACATCTGACTTCGACATTCGCCTTTTGCCCCCAGCACTTGTGGCTTCTGAAATCTGCCCATCCAGGAGTCCTTGCCCGTCAAATAGCAAAATCAAGTTTCTTTCCAGCTGACCCGGTGTTGTCAGCATTTGATTTTTTATTTTGTAAGATTCGCAAATGTGCATGATAGCAAAATAGATAACCTTGCTGTGCCAATTTAGAGACATCTCATCATGCAGATTTTTAAGACAAGCAAGTTATTACAATATGTGGATGACAGACAATGGTAGTAATAGAGCTGGGAGCTCCCCTTTCGCCCAGTGCCTTAACCATATGAAATACATTGTCCCATGTGTCGTTGCTGACCGTTTTTCCCTATCGTCACCGTAAGAGTCCACGAATCTGAAAGTGCGCTCGTGTGACTCAGCTTCGGTGCTAGTTTACACCCACCGCCTGGGTAGGCTCACGTGTACCCCTGGCTCCCTCTGAGAACCAGCGCCAGTAGCACGCGCTCGTGGCATTCATGTCTGCCTGTTTCGTCTCTGCTGTTCAGCCGGCAGCCGATCTGGGTCTCCAGGAAGAGTTCTGGCCGCGACCACCCTGTCCACTGTGAGCGCGGGTGCCCAGCGAGTCCTGCTCAGCTCGGCCTCGGCCCAGAAGAGAAGCAAGATTCCGCGGAGCCAAGGCTGCAGCCGAGAGGCCAGCCCCTCCAGGCTTTCAGTGGGTAAGTTTTTCTGCGCAGTTCACCTCTTGGATTTCTGTGCATGCCTTGATAGCTTTGAAGGCTTTAGAACGTAAGCTTTCAAGGAGAGTTAAAAGTGTGGGTTTTTGCAATGTCAGGTATAAGTTGCATTTTGCAAATGTAATCATAAAGTGTAGCTATGGCTAATTCACATTCAAAACATACATTATCATGGGATTTCTAGCATATCTGTCACATTTGGAAGTAAACGTCAGTGTATGTGTGCTGGCTGCTTATATTTGGCTTGTACAAGACAGCCCTACTTAAGTTATGGTGAAGTGGTTTTTTTTTTATGTAATGTCAAGAATGCGTTCAGTTTCAGGTGATTTAAATTATTTCACACAGTAAAAGGGGACTGTTGGTGCTGTCAGATGTGTCTGTGATTGCTCGATATACACTGCCTTGACTGCCTGCCATCCGCCTGCGCACTGTGCCCTGTCTCAGTCCTCTGCCAGGGCCTGACTCTGTCCTCAGGGTAGCTGCTTCCTGACTCACCACACTCAGAGCAGAGATCCCGCAACGACTCCAGCTGCTTTGTGATCACTCGTTTATCTTGTTGCAGAAGTCTTTTGTGTCTTAAGCATATGAGCAGTGCTTCTGTCTGCCAGCCTCACTGGGGTCTCTGCTGCCTTCCACCTTCTGCCCTTTAGAGTCACCAACTCGCTCTTTACATTATCAACGTTTGTCACGCACAAGCGAGGCCTTTGCATTTACTCCGTAAGGTCCTTGGAAAGTGAAGGCTGTGGACCCGCCCGCATCCAGCATCCAGAGGTCACAGTCAGCCCAAGTCACACAGCAAGATTCTTACTCCAAAGAGTAAAAAGTAAAGACAAAAATGAAAAGCTGTGAATTTTTTTCCCAAGTTTTTTTCCCTTTTTTTGTGAATAAATAAGTGTTGTTTTCTCCTAAGACACAGTGCGCTGTGTCTTCATTTTGTCCTGGCAGCACATGCTGAATGTTAAGCAGCACAGGAGAACGTTCACACTGCAAAGTCCTTCTTGAAGTCCTGCCAGTTACTTGGAATTGTGCTGTGTGTTGAGCTACTTCGTGACTTGCAGTGTGATTTCCCACATGTAACTTTGCCAAGAACTTCTAATTGTCTTGTCTTTTCTTTTTCTTGCATGTGTGAATGTGCTGTGCACATATATGGAGGCAACCCTGCCCCCTCCCCCGTACATGTTGGGTATTTTGCTTTGTCTGTCTTCACTGTTTATTGACGCAGGGCCTTTCAGCTGAACCAGACAGACTAGTAGCTTGTCCTAAGGATCCTCCGTCTGCCCCCAAGGGCTGGGATTGCGGGTGACCACCCACCTGCCTGCTTCCCTCCCGCCCGCTCTCCCCTTCTCCTCCTCTTCCCTCCATCTTTCCCTCCCTCCCTCTTCCTTCCTTCTTTTGCTTCCTTCCCCTTCTCTTCCCTTTCTCCTCCCTCATCCTATCTCTCCCTTTCTCCTTCTTTCCCCTTCTTTGATTCCTGAACTTTCATATATAAATGCAGTGGATTTCTGTCTTCATCCCCTTCTACCCCACACATTCTCCCCAGCCAGTCTCCTCCAACCCCGTGCCCTGAGCGTGTGGTGGATTGGCACCTTCTGAGGCATGGATTGCCCACCAATGGGTGAATGTCGAGTGAAGAGTCTCCCCTGATCCTTGCAAGATGTCGACAGGCAGGTTGACGAGCAGGTTCTTGCAACAAGCTCAGGTGCAGCGTGTGTCCCACCTTCAGGCTCTCACATTCTTACTGATCCCCCTTCCGCAAGGCCTGTCTGACGTTGACATGGGTTTTGGGGATCTGAACTCTGACACTCACAATTAGGGCAGGTATATTATCCACCAAGTGATCTCCCTGTGCCCTGACTGTGTTTCTCCTGCAGCTTTGAAAGTAATACTTGCGTATTCTGCTCCCACTGCCCTTCACCAGTACTGAAGATTGGTGCTGTTCTCTCCTTGGTGTCTCTGGTACACCATCCCCTCCCTGGTCCGACAGTGACGGAACTTGACGGAGCTTCTTGTTCTCGGGGGCTCTGTGGTCTGCTTGAGCTTGGGCCTCGTTCTCGGCAGTCATTCCTGATATTCTCATTCTCTGCTCATCTGGGTTGAGTGGACTCTCCCGGTCGCGCTCTTCCTTCTTTCTTTTGCTCTTGCTTTGCCTCGTACACAGTCCAGACAGATCCCCACAGAGCGCAGCTCGTGCAGCTTGTGAGCATGGGTTTGTCCAGGAGCTGGAGACCTTGCTGCAGTCATGCACACTTTGAGCTGACGTCTTGGGCTGGGCCTGCTATTTGCCCAAAGCCCCTGGAATTTTCATCTCAACTGATTTGCCTTTTGTTTTCCAAACATTACTTTAGATCTCTGTTCCACTTTTAATCAGTTCTTACTCTGGTTACTTACTTAGAGTTGTGAGAAGTGAAAAGGCACAGGGACTGGAAGCTGGTTGGAGAGAGGCCAGGCTGGACTGTGCATATGAGACCTTGCCCCAAAAATGAGGGGAGTATTTCCAGTCTTCAGAAAAACTTGCTGTATGTCAACTCTGCACCACAGACTAGAGAAAGAGCTGAGCAGGCAGCCAGTGCTTGCAAACCTGGAAGCCCGCATGGTGGGGGAGAGCTGTACTTTGTCACCCACCTGTGTGTTGTGGGGCGCATAGAGTGCACCTGCTCTGGCTCCCAAAGGAAGAGCAAAGACTCTGCGTGTTCCGAAGCTCAGCCGTGTCTTCTGTTTCTTCCTTTGCGGTGCTGCCGGTCGATTTTCTCAGCCCGAAGCAGTCGGATCCCTCGCCCAAGCGTGAGCCAAGGGTGCAGCCGGGAAGCCAGCCGGGAGAGCAGCAGGGACACGAGCCCGGTGCGCTCCTTCCAGCCCCTGGGTGAGTACTGTGCGGTGGCCCCGCCTCCACCCTGGTGACGGTGCTCCCACCGCTCTCCTGTGGGAACAGATTGCTTTTGTAAGTCAAGACATGTCACGCGGATAGAAGTTGAGCTCTGCCCTTACACTTGGGAGACAGAGGCAGCAAGATTGCATGTGAGACCGTCAGATGACGTAGGAGTGGTTTTGTTTCATAGAATAAGTTTTGTCCCTTTTAAAAGAAAAACTGACTTTCAACTTAGGTCACTTAATATAGATTACTGGAAAGAATAGTACTAGATGGTGTGTGAACTACTTAACATCAGTGGGCGGGATTAGCATGTTACACTGCGGTAGTTCTCACAGCCATTGCCCTTGAGTGGCTTAGGATATGTTACTGCAGCAACACCCATCTGTTCCTGATGATAGTTTGTATTGTAACCTCGATTGTGATACTGTCTCTGTCTCAATTGTAAAAATATTAAATGATTAGGATGCCAGGGAAGCATTATAATATTGAATTTCTCTATGACCCTTCGACATTTTAACTAGTGCTTTGTTTGTATGCACAAGCTTTTTTCTTTTTATTATTTAAGCTGTGTGTGTGTGTGTGTGTGTGTGTGTGTGTGTGTGTGTGTGTGTGTATCAGAGGGCACTGTGTGTCCCTGTGGAGAACCAATGGCTACCTCATGAGTCAGCCTAGATTGCTTCTAACCACCTGTTTGCTTTGCTGGGGGGTTTCCCAGGCTCTGCCTTCCAGACCTGCGTCATTTCTGCCTGGCATTTTTATGTGGGATTCAGGATCTGCAGTTGGGACCTTCTGCCTTTGAGGCAGAATCTTAATCCTTAAGGCATCTCTTTGGCCCTGGAAAGAATTCTTGTGCATTATTAAGCCCAAGTACGACATATGTTTTGTTGGAAATGTTTTCAGTTCACATACAATGGAGTTGTCTGTAGAATGTTTATGAATGTGTGTGTTCTTGCGCGCACATGCACAGGTGCAACTTTATATGTATGCTTTTAAGAGAATTTTTTTTTTGGTAAATATATAACGTAGCGCGTCATGAAGAAAAGTAGGACAGCGTGGGCGCACCCATATTGCTTCAGAGCGTGAGCTGTAGGGTCAGGCGACCTGGTTCATGCCCGGCCCTGCGTCCTCTGTGCCCGGCTCTCGTCTGTAAAGTAAGGTGGTGGCATGTTCTTCAGGGAGTTTGGAAGGTCCACACGTGAGGAGATACGTGCAAGCAGCACGTACAGCGAGCTTGTTTTCGCCGTCTCTGTGGTCTTCCTCCCGCCCTCAGCACATGGTCCCGTCTCCCCTGTTCTGCCTGGGCTTGGAACTAACAGTTTCATTACACTTTATGTCACAGTGCTCAGATTTTTCTTAGTGGCATAGCACATTCATTGCACTAATACAGTCAATTTGCTAGAAAATGTATCAGGAAAACAAGTAGGTTTCCAGACCCTTTAAGTTGGTATAATAATTGGATTACATAACCACTTCTACTTAAAAAGTAAACGTGGGTCCTGTGAGCTGGCTCGGAGGCTGGGGTGTCTTTGCGCAAACCTGGTGACTTGATTCAGTTCCTAGTTCCTAGTGCAGGAGAGAGCTGGTTTCCGCACATTGTCCTGACTTCCTGTGCTCATGGAGCCCCTGCTTGCTGTCTTTCTCCCTCAGACTCCCAGATAAATTAACAGATAAGACATCAGCATAATTAGCGATGCTCTCCTGAAATTCCTCCCCTCAGGAGGCAGAGGCAGATGGAAGCAGTCCAGCCAGCGTAGTGAGATCTTGTCACAGACCAAACAGAAATGGAATTATACTCGAGAGCCATTATTTCCCTCCAGTTTGTGGTGCTCGGGATGCGCCTAGGGTTTTGCACAGTGCTTGACAAGATCTCTACCACTGAGCTGGTTTTTTTAGAGAGACTTTGGTGGTCTAATGTGTAGCGGTGGGGCTGAGGCTGGGCCTGGCCCCTGGGGTCCCAGGAGCATCCTGGCAGCCAGGGCATCGTGTTTCCGCATTCATTTCACAGCTTCCACTTGGCAGTCTAAGAGACTTAGATTGTATTAGAGAGAAGCGGTGTCCTGATTCTTACATAGCTTCTTGTCTGGGCTGAAGATGGGAAACTCTTAACCATACGGTGTTAGAGGCAGTGTCGGGAACTACACCTCACACTCTAGTCCTTACTACTGCCCGTCGTGACCCGCACCCCACACTCTGGTCCTTACTACTGCCCGTCGTGACCCGCACCCCTCACTCTGGTCCTTACTACTGCCCGTCGTGACCCGCACCCCTCACTCTGGTCCTTACTACTGCCCGTCGTGACCCGCACCCCACACTCTGGTCCTTACTACTGCCCGTCGTGACCCGCACCCCTTACTCTGGTCCTTACTACTGCCCGTCGTGACCCGCACCCCACACTCTGGTCCTTACTACTGCCCGTCGTGACCCGCACCCCACACTCTGGTCCTTACTACTGCCCGTCGTGACCCGCACCCCACACTCTGCTCCTTATCACCCATTGCACATGTTCACCTGGTCGCCCGTCTCTGGGCCCTGGACTTTGTGTTGAAACCCAGCACGTAGGTCCACGGCTTGTTAGACATCCGTTCACATCCCAGGCAGCAGGCGGAGATCAGGTCGAGAAACTGAGCTTCATGGGACTCGTACCTTTGCTTCTGGAGCAGGTTGAGATCAAGGCTTCCTATAGAAGCCCGCGACTCCTTTCCCGGGAGTCTTCACCGCAGGGAGCTTGCATTCCTAGGACCAAGGGGTTTCCACCGCACTTGCTCAAGTCTGTGCTTGCCACTGTGTGCCTCACTTTGCTTAGATGAGATTAAAGCAGGGAAGAGAACATTGACCAGTGTTCCAGTAATCTTTCAGACTTACTGGCGATTTTGCATACCCTTCCGTTTAATCCTTCTTTCTTAAAATCCTTTTGACAGTTTCCCTGTTGCGTAAGGAAGGGCGAGAGTGACATGTGTCATGTGAAATACTTACCTGCTCTGATTACTGCATCTGAGGAAGACTAACTTTAAGACAAAAGTAAAAGATGGTGCTGTGCACTTACTTGGAAGGTTTTTTTCTGTATTTAAGACAAAGGTTGACTTTAAGGTGTTACCAAAATCAAAGTCAAGATCTAAAGTGCAAAATAGGATTAACTTCTGTTTTAGTGTAGTATTTTGGAGATGTGTCACAGAGTTTTATGGGTTTAGTTAGATTATTGATTTTCTTTTTGATGTTTAAATATGTTTTCATTTCAAAGTAATCTACTGCAGAACTTACATTCTCTGGACCAGTGTGAAAAATTATATTAATGTAAATCGGAGGCACATTATCTTCTGAATAATGTGTACTATTTAAGGACAGAGGCTTTGAAAGGGTACAAAAGCTGAGTTCTGCCTCTTAGTTATTTGGGTTTAGTTGTATAAACTAACAACCCTGTGATCTGATTTCCTTGGCTTGGTCCGTT
The DNA here is from genome assembly GCA_023101885.1 of Typhlomys cinereus. Taxonomy (NCBI): domain Eukaryota; kingdom Metazoa; phylum Chordata; class Mammalia; order Rodentia; family Platacanthomyidae; genus Typhlomys; species Typhlomys cinereus. The sequence continues at coordinate 344,173 of JALPQD010000374.1, read as the reverse complement.
CAGGCTGCTGTAACAAGTACTATAGACCAAGGACTTAGGAAGAGCCCAAAATTTCTTTGGTGCTTCGGAAACCTGAGATCCTGGTTCCTGTTTCCTGTTGACAACCAATTGCGATGAAGTTCTCAGTAGAAGGGCCCCATGTCTCCTCTGCCCCATGACAATTGCCTCCTGTGGGCCCCGCCCAGCTCCTAATTGCCTTGTGGGTAATGGGGGGCGGCAAACATTCAGACCTACAAAATTGGAATGGTAGTAAGCGGGCGTGGAGATCAAAGAGCAGATTCCACCGTGCTACTTGCCATAGTGGTTTTTTTCCTCCAGTGTTCGTTTTTTGTTTCGCTTTGTTTCATGCTCGTATCCGGACATCTCCCTCCATTTGAACACTTGCCCTCTCTGTCCTCCTGTAGGCCGCGTCTGTCCACTAGGTTCCAGTTGTACTTGTGTGTCAGGGTTGGTCTTCCGGTGCTGGTTCATGTCCTGGCAGCGCTCTGACCACTGAGCATCACGAATAACCCCCGTGTTAACTCACTCTCCTTGCCTGACAGTAGACCGCCACTGTTCTGGTTTCCATGGTGATAGATGAGGTTTGTGTGGTCCTGTTATTGCAGCCTCCAGACACCATTCCAGATCTACGGGTGCCCTCTACGCCCCCGATGTGTTCGGGGCCTCAGGTGAAGGATGAGCGCGTTCACGGTCATGTGCATCCATTTCCACTCCCATCCTTTCAGTTTGCATTCCATGACATTTCCAGAGTTGCTTTGCTGCATTCAATTTATTAGTAGTCGACCACTTGTGGTTTTGTTTTTCCTTTTCCCCTAAGTAGTTTTTTTTTTTTCCTTTTCCCCTAAGTAGTTTTTGCCCTAAGTAGTTTTTTCAGCCAACCTTATCATTTTTCCATCCGCAGATGAACATTTTTCTTTTGTATAACTTGTGACATCATTTTGAAATCTACAATTGTTTTATGTTCTTGTATACTTTATATGTGTGTTTAAAAAAAAAACCAAAATGGTGGATGAAGTGTTTTAATTGTAAACAGGTATTCAAAGCTGTGGGCGGAGGGCTGGGACCCATCGCTGGCTTCTCTCTATGTCAGTGTGGGGCACATAGTAGCCACACAACAGGCAGAACCGTTGTTTCTGAAGAGTAAAGTCATTGTCAGAAGGAGACACAGCTGGAGGCTTTTCTGCTGGTGAACTGCTGACATGATTTCATTAATTTCCTTACTCATCACCGGTTGGTTTGCCGCCTCTGGCTCAGGAGACTCTAGTAACTCCGTGGTTCGCTCATATGCAGACATGTGCCTGAACTGTCGGAGATAGAGTAAAACAAGTGCAGGGTAGTCGATGTCCAAACCCTAGCGGCCAGCCACACGTCTGTCTTGCTCCACGTAAATCATTGTTCCTGTTCATTTCACTTCTCATTTGTCAGTAATTTAGTTGCCTCTACCTGCTGGCTTGACTCGCTGTGCCCAGAAAATGCACTGTTGCTCTTAAAATGCTTTGCCCCTTTGGTTTTTTTTCCCCTTCTCCTTAATAAAAGCCTTAAAATTTCCCAACCTGCCACTGACTGCATATGTGAGTGTCTGAAAGCTGTTTTCTATTTGATGAATTAGGTCCAGGGTACGGGATCAGCCAGTCAAGCCGACTGTCATCGTCCGTCAGCGCCATGCGAGTTCTGAACACGGGCTCCGACGTGGAGGAAGCTGTAGCCGATGCCTTGGTATTCTTCTCCACTCCCTGTCATTTTGAATGTCCCAGTTAGAAAGTAGTGCGTGAGTGAGCCCTGTATCTGTGGGTTTGGGGTGGGGAAAGTAATGATTAATACTCATTAATTAGCATTTGAAGCTAGGACCAATAGTACTACTGGAATGTAAGAAACAAAAATAGTGATTTCTTTAATAATAGTAGTATGTTTTAGGCATGGTAGTATACCGACTAGAAAGGCAAATAGACTGATATATGAGTATGTGCAGACTCACAAATGTAATCTCAAAGCTACCTTAACCTTGACTGTGTAGGAATTGTATAGTTTAGGTTTTCTCAACTGAGAGAAATTTAGCCTGAAGATAAATTTTAATTGAGATATTTTCACAGCTTTCAAAAAAAATTGCTCAGTAGAGTCCTGATAGTTTGTTGAAGATGGCTGTGCAGTACCTACATGCACACACTGTATACAATGTAAAATTATGAAGAAAGACTCTTCGGAGTGTTACGTTTTACTTGGCTCATTTCTGGAGTTAATTCAGTGTGACACTTCCGCTTTCCAACTATGACTAGAGATGTCGTTAGGTGGTCAACTGCTTGCCTCACGTGCATGATTCCCAGGAGTGATTCCCATGACAAATTACACTGTCAATCCTATGTTTCAGAAACGCATGATAAATTACACTAGCAATCCTGTATTTCAGAAGCAACCATAAATTACACTGTTAATCCTATATTTCAGAAGCGTTAGCTCATCTTTTCTTTGGATGGGTTGAGGGTATCTAGGGATTAAACCAGTACTTCTGATCCTGGTGGGTGGAGCCTGGGAAATTCCACAGTGAAGAAAAAAGGAGGTAGAAGCAATCCAGGGTGATTCCCAAAGTCACCCTTGGTTCTCCACAGGGACACACAGTGCCCTCTGCAACACACACAAACACACACACACACACTCACACACACACACGATGAAGTTAAAAAAAATTGGTGAGAATCATATAGCAAGATTTAACTTCAAAGCCTAAGTGTGAATTCCAACAACAGGATTCTTCCAGAACACAGATGCTCCCTTTATAGCTACCAAGTTTTAGAGGGAAAAAATTCCAGCTTTCACCTGTTGAGCCTAATTTGAACCCGGGGAAGTAAAATTAAATTTAGAAATGGCAAAAAATGTCAGTAAGTAGGGTCTCTTTAGGAAACTGCTTATCAGAATGTTGTTGTAGCTAAATTATATGTCTTCGAAGTAAAGGATGCTGACCAGATTATAGATCTCACTGCCAGTAAGCGGCTCTCGTTTCTCTGTGTTTTAAAAACGTGATGCTTCTCGTCTCGGGTGTTGTCAGCACCGGCTTTCCTGTGCCCGTCAGCAGAAATGTTCATCATTGTCACTTTCTCTCTTTAAATATCCACTGCTCTCAGCTCTTAGGAGACATGCGGACTAAGGTACAGACATCGCTCTTTTCTGATGCTTCATGATGTCGTGTGTTCTTTGCTTCCTCTGTCTGCTGGTCATGGCTCTGGTTATTGACTGGGGGGTCATTCTTGAGCTCTTTGTCTTGGGGAGACGTTGCTTTTTTCATTCCGCCTTCTCGCACAAGTGAGAAGAGTTGTTGCACTGACGCTGATGGCAGGGCCTCCTGGCGCAGCTCCCACGCTGCCATTCTCTTGCCGGGATGGCGGCTGCAGGTCCGCACGAGGCCGTCAGCGATGGCAGTGATTTTGTAAAACTATCGCTATTTCTGTGTAAACCATGTTGATGATTTCAGACTGCATAGTTCTAATAGGCACTTGGGAGCTATGTTAAATGTTGTTCTGACTATTTCATAAAATATCTGACTCACCTGCTAGATTCCACCGGTCAGAGCAGATAGCTTTGTTTCCAGTTCTTTCAAAGAAATCTCAGATGAACTGTTTATATCGAGTCACTTTTAATACGGAAGGTAGAATTAAAATTATGTATATTAAGTCACAAACCTTAGAGGCCAAGAGTCAAGGAATGCGAATCAACTTTCTCGCACTTGTAGAGGTAGACGGGGTAGCTACATTGAGGAATTCTCTTTATCTTTGTATTTTAGTAGTGAGAGAGACGTGAGGGGCCGAACACAGAGAGCGGCAAGAGAAACAGTGTAAAAGAGGAGGAGGAGGAGGCGTAGAGAGAGGGCGGGATGGAGAATGTGCGGGAAGGAAACGTGCGTTGTCCTGATGGAGGGTCTCCTAGCCGTGCCGTTTCCCCGTCGCCAGCGCGAGTTTCCAGTCGCTCTGCTGTGTCGCGCTCCAGGGCTCTTGGTTCTTCTCCTCGAGAAGGTCCTGGAGCGCTTGGCGCGTGACCGACGGAGCGCCCTTAGCCTCCCCCGCGTCCACCTCGCGTGGTGACCATACGCCATCTCCTGACTGGACGTGCGTCCCGAAGGACCGCCGAGCCCCGACCTCTGCTGGGCGGGTGTCAGCACGCCGGTCCTCGGGAGGCCGTGTGCGTGCCCCACGCGCACCGCCGAGCTGACGAGCATCTTTGTAACACAGAAAAAGCCCGCTCGACGACGGTATGAGTCCTACGGGATGCATTCGGACGACGACGCCAACAGCGACGCGTCGAGCGCGTGCTCCGAGCGCTCCTACAGCTCTCGGAACGGCAGCATTCCCACGTACATGCGGCAGACGGAAGACGTGGCCGAGGTCCTCAACAGATGCGCCAGCTCCAACTGGTCCGAGAGGAAAGAAGGCCTCTTGGGCCTGCAGAATTTGCTGAAAAATCAGCGGACACTCAGGTGAGACACGTGGTCACAGAGCCGTCGGTCAGGTTTGCGCCCCTGACTGTGCCTTTCTTCTGCGGCCCTTGGAGATTCTTGTAATGGCCCGAGAGATGGCTGGTCCCACAAACCATCCCTCCACGTTCTTTCTCAGAAGCCCACATGGTAGAAGGAGAATCAGCTTCTGAGAGTTGTTCTCCGACCACCTCCCATGCACCCTGGCCTGTGTGCAGGTGTGTCTGCCCGTGTCTTTTAGCTGTCTTCATCTCACGGGTAAATGAAGCAAGTCCTGAACCCAGAAGCTCTATCTGTGTTCTCCCAAGCCGTGATCCTGCAGCACCTCTGTGTTTCGCTGGCTGACTGTTGTATGTTCTTGCTGTAGTAATGAAATGTTTTAAAAGGAAATTTTAATTCATAAATAGAATAAATGAAAATCAGCCCAAAATGTTACTAATTTTGGAAATTAAAATAAATAAGACCTGGCCATGTAACTGAGTGTTAAAATGCTTGCCTAGCATACATATCTCTGATCCCTAGTTCTTTGAAAACAATCCAATTTAATTAAACATGTGTAATAGAAAAAACAGACGTGTATACCAAAATTGACTCCTCTTTCAGAAAGAGGAAAGACTATTTTTACTTCTTTGGAAATGTAAGTATATTCTTTGTATTTTTGCATTGATGGATTAATGGATATGTTTTTTGGAGTAGGATTTAGAAATTTCTTTTCCTATATAATGACTTTAGCTTTCTTTTTCCTTGTGTCTTTGATCATCCATATATAGTATTTTAAACCTACTAGGAGTCCCAGGAGCCAGGCTAGGTAATTTCCCTGTTCTGGGTGTGTTGGCTCTCTAACTTGACACTGCTGACATCAGAGTTTGATATATCTTTGCTGTGTGTTTGTTTTAGGAAGTATGAGAACTATGTAAGTGAAAACGTGTTTTCCACGTGCTGCTTAGTATTCTCTGTGTGCAAATACCACGTACCATCCTGCAGTTCAGTGATGGAGCAGGGGGCTGGTGGGTGCATCAGGTTCAGCACGTGATTTTCACATGCAAGTAGGCAGAGCCTCAGGACACTGCAATTCATGTGTGGGAATATCAATCATATATAGTTTTCCTACTGTAATATCATTGAAACAAAATGCAGTTGCAATGCTTTTCAGTCCACAGTTTTCTCAATATTGGGCTCATTTGTGCGGCTTTTTTGTTGTAACTCTTAGTGAACCTAATATACAAGCTTGCTTTGATGACTCCACCCACAGCAAGGCATTAATTAGCCACTTTGTTATTTTTGCAGCCGAGTTGAACTGAAAAGGTTGTGTGAAATTTTCACCAGAATGTTTGCTGATCCTCATGGCAAGGTAAGCCCAAGTGCTTAAGCCTTTTTCTAGAGGTGCTGCAGTAGGAACTGGTGCTGTTTGGGTGTGAACTATTAGACAATGTTTGTTTCAAAAGTTTCAGGTGGTTAATAATGGTATGCAGTCGCCCTTTGGTAACATTCAGTTTCCACAAAAGGGACAGAGAGTGAAAACAGAAGGGTGTGTGATTCTAGGCATAGCTCTTTATGACTGAGTCACGCAGGTGCATTTGTTTATCACTGAAAGTATTTTTCCTGCTAGGGAGATAGCTGTCAATGAAGGACCTGGATTTGATCCCAGCACATTAGAAGATGCTGTGTGCGCTCCCGTGCAGCCCCATCCCGAGGGGGCAGAGATGGGTGGAGCCCGGGGGCTCAGTGCTGGCGAGTGCCAGGTCAGTTAGAGACCCTGTCTTAGGAAACAAGGGGTTGATGTGCGCTCCAGCTCCCAGGCTGTCCTCTGGCAGCCACACGCACACACCTGTGCGCACGCACGCTGCACACCGCCCCAGCACACACCTGTGCGCATGCACTCTGCACACCGCCCCAGCACACACCTGTGCGCACGCACGCTGCACACCGCCCCAGCACACACCTGTGCGCACGCACGCTGCACACCGCCCCAGCACACACCTGTGCGCACGCACACCGCCCCAGCACACACTTGTGCGCACGCACGCTGCACACCGCCCCAGCACACACCTGTGCACTCTGCACACCGCCCCAGCACACACCTGTGCGCACGCACTCTGCACACCGCCCCAGCACACACCTGTGCGCACGCACGCTGCACACCGCCCCAGCACACACCTGTGCACTCTGCACACCGCCCCAGCACACCTGTGCGCACGCACTCTGCACACCGCCCCAGCACACACCTGTGCGCACGCACGCTGCACACCGCCCCAGCACACCTGTGCGCACGCACGCTGCACACCGCCCCAGCACACACCTGTGCGCACGCACGCTGCACACCGCCCCAGCACACACCTGTGCACTCTGCACACCGCCCCAGCACACACCTGTGTGCACGCACGCTGCACACCGCCCCAGCACACACCTGTGCGCACGCACGCTGCACACCGCCCCAGCACACACCTGTGCGCACGCACACCGCCCCAGCACACACCTGTGCGCACGCACGCTGCACACCGCCCCAGCACACACCTGTGCACTGCACACCGCCCCAGCACACACCTGTGCGCACGCACGCTGCACACCGCCCCAGCACACACCTGTGCGCACGCACTCTGCACACCGCCCCACACACGCAGCACTGAAGTATATTTTTTTTGTAAAGGGTGTGACTGGGGGCAAGTTAAAACATGGCCAGCCTTTTATTCAATTTCTGTTTTTATTAGTGTAAATATATTCTTACCTTAAAAAAAATGTTATAGAAAAATCGCTACTAAATAGTACGTTTAAAATTCTGTTCTAGCTGTGAAAGAAACTCCTTGTACATGTTTTCTTCTTTGCTAGAAGTTGTGTTAGTATTATTTTTCCCCTCTGTCCTTTTGGATATGATTGTCCATTTATTTGAGCTTGAGTATCTTTTCTAACATCTTTTATAGGCCTGGTTTGGTGGTCATGTAAGCCTTCAGCTTTTCCTTAAGGTGGAAAATTTTTATTTCACCTTCAATCATGGCTGACTGAGTTTCTTCACTTTTTCATGTTCATTTGAATTTGAATATGTGTGGTTGGCTGAGTCTGATGGCACATGCCTGTTAGGGGAAGGCGGCAGGATCCAAGTTCAAGGCTAGCTTCAACTGCATCACAGGTTTGAAGCCACCCAGGGCTTCTTGACAACCTGTCTCCAAAACTAACAAGTGGTAAAATCTATAATCGCATTTGTACTGTGCAGTTTCGGGTTATCTTGAGGTATAAAACTATGATTACAGTATTCGCTACTGTCTTCATCACCAGGTTTGACATGTAAAAAGTACTAAGTATCTTCCTTTAGGAGACACGTGTCGGCAGGAGAATTTCTAACCTAAATAATAGGGAAGGGACATGGACATACTAATGAATTCCACCTTTTGTTGTTGTCTTCATTTTTGTACATATCATTTCCATTTTTTGTTTGTTTCTTTTAATTGCTCACTGAATAAGATACCAAAGTCCCACTTTTCACATAAACTAGAACCCAGTAAAAGATTGAGATTTAAAGTCAGTGGAGTGTATCCACAACTGAGTTGTTTCTGTTTTGATTCTTTCTTTCCTTTCTACCTGCTTATACTTTGAACCATCACTTTCAAAGACTGTCTTTCCTCTCTTTTCAACTGCATCCTGCTTTAAAGCTACTCATAACTGAAGATGTTAGCAGTGTGTGCTTCACAGGTGGTTTTGTTCCTACAGAAGGAAGCACACGTGTGTTGCTCAGAACACACCCACCCTGCCTTTGTGCCCTGATCCCTTTGAACATTCTCGAAGTCTCCCAGGGTGATGCCAGGGCAGGTCGGGCTAAGGAGAAATGTGTCTGAAGCATCAGGCAGGAAGCTGAGATTGACTTTGGTTCAGACACTGACCTGGACACAGGCGCACAGAGCCAGCTCTCGAGACTCCCCTGGATTTGGGTCAGGAGAGTCACGTGGGCTTTCTTTCTAGGGTTTGTAAAATGCTTAAAGACCTGACTTTATTTGTGGTTTGGTGTATTTCTGTCAGTTTGGTGACGGCAGATGTGATGAAAAGATTGTTACTTTTGTTCAATGACTTTGTATTGGCCCCGGGAATAATTGGACAGAATTATACTGCTGAATTGACAGTGTCAGAGTTTGCTTTGTGCTTTTGCATTAAACCATAATGCTCCACCTTTTTTATATGCTCCCTACCAACAATTGCACTTTGCAATCCACCGTCTTATTTGATGCCTTCTTTTCTTTCCATATGCAAAATCTGGAATTGGTTGTTAGCTTCAGACAGCTACAGAAACTTTGCGGACTAGGTAGTTTTCCCCATGTAGGCAGGAAGGGATTGGCAGCCCACCGTGTAAAAAACAAGTGTGAGCAGGTTGCAGTGACTTGTTTTATGAACATTGAACTCTGAATGGTCACCTTGTGTCCTCATGTCAGTAGTCTTGATTCTTTCTAGAACCATTTACACTTATAAGAACCATTGGCTTGCTGTGCATTGTTTGACCCCAGTTTCATATGCTCAGCTGTCACTGAGCCAGGGACCATCGTGCCCCAGCTGGCGTCACTGGTGGAGTGGTGGACGGACTGTTGAGGGCACGCACTGGCCGCCTGCATGCTGTGCTCGAAGCCCTGCATTCGCCCTGTCTTGCGATCCGAGTGCTCAGCGCTGCTTCATGCTCCTCCACTTCTTCGGGCGGCCTGTAAACTCTGGCCCTGTCCCTCCCCATCCTCATGCTGCACGCAGATCCCGGCTCTTGGCTTCCAGAGAGAGGAGCAGCCCGGGGCGAAACTGCACACCTTCTGCTCCTCCGCTCTCCCCTGCGGCCATGGCGAGGAGTTGCCCTCGCTCCTGCTCGTGCCAGCTGTTGGGCGCTCTGGGAATTCCTCGTGCATCCCAAGTTGCTGGCTGTCATGAGTTTACCCTGTGCCTGGAGCTCCTCTCCTGTGGCCGAAGGAGCAGGCAGGAGAGCACGCGCCTGGCCTGCTGTGCACAGCGCTGCCCTTGCCCTCTTCGCACACCTCGTGGCCGCTTTCTCCACGGCTCCCACAGGGCATTTCCAGATTGTGTCCTCTCTGCCTCTGTGTGTGTGTGTGTGTGTGTGTGTGTGTGTGTGTGTGTGTGTGTGTGTGTGAGTGTGTGTGTGTGTGTGAGTGTGTGTGTGTGTGTGTGTGTGCCTGTCTCTGTTTTTCTCCCTCAAATATATTTTATTTTTAAAAACTACTATTCTTCCTGCCTAGCTTTATCTTACCAGAGTATGCTGCCATCTTTGGTGACTCACGTTAAAGAATTTGTGTTCTAAAAACACCGCTGTCTTTGACTCAGGCCTCTGAATTTTCCATCCAAATGCATCCTCTTGCCGATTGCATCCTCTTCCGATACACACATCTGTGTCCTGTCCCTGAGTTACCCTCCGCCCGCACACTGCAAGTGCTCAGACCACGTGTGATCTCTGTCTCCACCACTCAGCCCGTCTGAACTGGGTTTACTGCCCGTGTGCTCCTGTGCCATGTGCTGTCTTCCAGCTTGAAGTACCCGATCAGGGACATTTCCTTTGTTCTTGCAGCACAGCTCCACAAGGCCCTGCAGCAGCCCTTCTCTCCCAGGTCTGCCTTAGGGGCCTCTCTGAAGGAGGATTTGGTCCGTAGCTTCAGTTACCTTAGGTTCGCAGCGCAGAAGCTACAGAACACTCCCCACCGTCACTTGGACGTTGAGATGCAGCACGAGTTTGCTAGGTCTGTTCACCATGTGCCTCGGGTTTAAATCAGCATCTGAAAATGTCCTGCTCCAAATGGTGGCCGCTTCCTTATAAGTGGAGGTGGTTCTTCAGTCGAACTTGTCAGAATCATGTTTTCCACAGCAGAAACAGCTAGGAGCACCAGCTCTTACAGTGTTTCCCTCGGTGGTTTTTAGACAAAGGCTCTAGTGTAAGGACAAACATCCCAGAAAGGAAGGAAGGGCAGGAGAGAGCAGGCCCTTAACACATTCAGGTAGGTGCAGGTTTAACCTGGGACCGAAGTGCAGTTTGCTGTCACTTGATAAACTAATTGTATTACTTTAAGTAGTTATCCCCAGGTGGATCCCAGGCCTTCTACACACGCTCAGATCCTTCACAGCACAGCGTTGGTGTGTAGCACAGAATTTGTATATGGTCTACATACTTTAAATAATCTCTGTATTATTGTAATACCTACTACAGGGTTTTATACACTGTGTTGTTTAAGGGCACTGAAAGAAAAGAGAAGATATGTATGCGTTCACCACACAGGAAGTGTCTTTCTTCATATTTTCTTTTTTCTTTTTTTTAATTTTTTTATTATTTATTCAACTGTGCGCACGTGCGTGTGTATGTGTGCGTGCGTGTGTGTGTATGTGTGTCTGTAGAACCACGGACGAATTCGGGAACCACCATGGACGCCTCCACCTCCTTCAGCCCCAAGATTCACAGGCTCCGCCCTACCAGGACCAGAAGCGCAGGCCGCCCCCGCTTCCACCTGGCGTCCATATGTGGGATCTGGGATCCGAACTCAGGACTTTCCGCCTTCAAGGCGGAGGCTTAACCCCTGAGCCACCTCTCCAGCCCTTTCTTCATATTTTCAGTCCACATTTAGTTAAGTCCAAAGTTTATGAAGACCAGAGCCACCGAGTGTGTAACCTAAAGCTATTTAGTAGTTTCAGGGGAGGCATTACAACTCACTAATAGCAAGTATGACCAGGGGAGCTAGTTTAAAATCCGTGTCTGGTGCTTACTAGCAATGTGTCCTTGGGACTTTTAATGTGTAAAATCACGTGTGTTACTATATCTACCTCCTGAGTGCAGTGGTGGTAAAGTGAATTAATATATGCAAACCTTTTAGAACATACCAAGAAACATGGGAGTTTAAAGGCATCAAATTTAGTTGAGGGCAGGATTTTATTTTTATTGCTGTAGATGTATTTTAATTCTCCCATTCAAATATGAGAGATGTTGTATGCCAACAGTTTCCCCCAGTTCTTGCAGAAGAGCCATCCTCACCCAGCCCTGGCATCTGTTGCCTTGGTGATCCTGCCATGCATCTGAGCCTTGCACTGTGTGGGAGTCAATCTCTTCCACTGTGACTTGGGGCCTGCTTGAGTGCCCTTAGCACAGCTACCCCAGTCTCTGGAGCAGCGGTCTCCAACCTAAAGAAATGTAAAATGTGATATGAACATTTAATTTTACTTCCATACTATACTAATAGTCCTAAAACCTCAGAAAAATCATTTAACTTCTAGGACATAGGAGAACTAGAAAACGAAAGGCAAAATAAAAACTCTAGCTACCATGGTTTGGAACGAGATGTTTGCACTGTTCAGGAATGATGTGCGCTTCTCTCGTTCCTGGTGTCTCCGAAGCAGGTGAGGCTCACAGGCAGTAGAGTGTCTGTATTAGTTAGGGTTCTCTAGAGTCACAGAATTCACAGAACAAATATATATATATATAAAATATATATATGAAATTTATTGAGTTGGCTTACAGATATGGCCGAGGTAGTCCAGCGAAGGCTGTCAGTAGCCGAGGTAGTTCCAACGATGGCTGCCAACAGCTAGTTGCTCAGTTCGGTAGTCAAGTAGGTGCTGGCTGAAGGCTGGAGAACTCCTAGAGTCTTAGTCTAGTGGAAGGTCGAAGGAACCGAGCGGCCGGAAGGAAGAACGATTCCTAGCACAGCTGCAAGAAGGGATCAGTTCTCCTTGGTGGCTCCTTTTTTATACGATGTAGTATTGGGAGAATCCTTTGAGAGCTTTGGAGTTCTGATAGGATCTAGGGCGTGTACTATCCTTTCAAGTAGTCTCAGTTGATCCTTTCCAGAGGTGGTCTCAGCCCAGCTTAGTTAATACCCTGTGTGTCAAGTTGACACCCAGGCTTAACTATCACAGTGTCCCAGAGAGAAGAGTTTGTTTCTGTCTTATAAGTTTCCTGGGCAAGGGAAGCGAGAGGAACAGGGACTCACGTGTTCTTCCATGGTGTTCATTAAACTCTTGTTTTTGAAAACTACTTTGAGTTTCTCATAAAAGTTTGGAAAACATTTGTCACTTTTATTTTCTGAGTGTTTTCCTTCCATACAGGAACTTTGCATTGATGGCGACTAATTTGTGTGTTTTTCTTTTTTTTTTTTTTTTCTTTTTTCCTTTTTGCATGCTGTCCCCTGTGTTGGAACTCTCAATAGAGAGTAAGTTGGTTCAATATTCGTTGAAAACCTAACTTTGCTGCATGACTGTGACATTAACATTTTCTCTGTTTCTCTCCTGAAGCGTCATGCAGTGGTGGGCCCTGCGCAAGCCACGAACCGCTATTCGCAGTTACGCAAACTCCTTCTGTTTGGAGATGTGCCTTTTAATCTACTAATTAATCTGATTTGATTATGTTTTTCTGTTCTCCGTCTGGTGGCTGGCACAGCTAAGAGCAAAGCAAGCGTAAGAAAAGGCTGCCTTGATTGCAGTGGTTCATTATTTTCTGTCATATTGCAATTTTGAGGTACAAGACAGTACATATTCCACTGAAATGTTATAATAACTCCCAGGTTTTGTGATTACTACAAACAGCTCATATGTATTTTGGAATATTAATGTCATTCCACCAAAACAAAACAGTTTTTGGACAATCACTGATTGATTTATCTTCTGAGGTAAAGTCTTCATTACTAGTGTTTTATTAGCATGTACATTTTTTTTCTTTACTCAGAGGTAAAATTCTAATTTTGTTACAATTTATATATCCAAGTATGTATGCCTATGTACATCCACATATATGTATGTATGATGAGTTAATGCTGTTAATTTCTGAGGCTTGCTGTCTGACCAGCCCAGCTTTCTTACTGAGAGACTCTTTTGTCTCAAAAACTGAAGTACCTGCGTATGTGCCCACATGCACAAACACATGCACATACAAATGCACACATGCACACACACACACACACACACACACACACACACACACACACACACTTTGGCCTTGTGGAAGGCCTGGCAGCACATGCCTGTAATCCCAGTACTAAGGAGACTGAGGCAGGATGATCATGAGTTCAGGCATCCTGGACTAAAGAGACTCTATCTTAAAAATAAACAAGTAAACAATCCATACATAGTTTCTTTGAAAGAAGTATGTATGGAAGATGAGTGGCTATTTGCAGAAAGACGTACACTGTTATGATTCAGTGGTGGGCTGAGGTTCAGATGTCAAAGCTTCAATTCTACATAGAGGAAGGGAAGGAACATGCAGCTCATAAAACTGCATAAAGGCAAGCTAAGAAATAAGCTATGTATTGAAAGCTGAAATCACTGTACATTTTAAAGTCAACTGGGGTCGTAGCTTAGTCGACAGGGTATTTGCCTAACATGAGCATAGCTGATCATAGGGAGAGTAGGACTGGTGGGATCCCAGTAGTTCGGAGGTAGATGCAGAGTTACTAGCTACATAGGAAGTTCAGAGGCAGGTTACATGTTACCCACCTCAAAAAATAAGATAAAAAATACTTCAGTAATCTGTTCTTGTGGGGATTTGTGTTAATACAGCGTAGCTGAGACTTTTACAGTTCAATGTTAGATTTCTTGCAAAGTGATACAACTGTGTCATAGTTACTTCATAATATGTCAGTGCAGCAAATAGCTTATGAATGTCACCTTGTCTTTCCCTTAAATTTTTATATATCTTTTCAATCTGGTTTGAACCAAGTATAAACCCCACCAACGCTAATGAAGTAGTAGGCTACTTAGGAACTTCTAAACATCACTAAATTTTAAATGTTTATGTTTATCCTGAAATTTTACTTTAGGGGTGGTTTTAGTCATCACAGATCATTTTGAAGTTGTTTTTGGGGGCTGGGGAGATGATTCAGGTGTTAAGCCTCACAAGCAGAAGGATCCGAGTTCAGATTCCAGATCACATGTAAAAATGCCAGGTGGAAATGGTAGCTGCCCACATTGCTGGCCCTGGAAAGCAGATCCTGGGGAATTCTAGAGCAAAGCCAAAGGATGTCGAACAAACCAGCCTGATTCCCAGAGTCACTCTTGGGCCTTCACAGGCGCACACAGCACCCTCTGATACACATGGACACACACGCATGCATACACATGGACACACACACGGACGTATATACACACATACACATGGACACACATGCACACGTGGACGTATACACACATGCATGCATGCATACACATGGACGTGCAAAAAAGGATTATTTGGGAGCAGTTTTAGTAAACAATAGATTTTTCTATCAAAAAAGGCATTTGTGACATTTGTCATTTTGAGAAGCCGGGGGTTCTGTTCTTCAGACCCAGTTTCTGTTGTCAGTGACTATCAGGGGAAGCACCTAATTCACTCAGGGCTCCAACAAGCTGGGTGCCTGCATGACTGCAGACAGCAGCCCCTCTCCTCACCTCCCGTGCAGTGGATCTCCGTGAGACTGTCCTACACTGCCGCGTCTGCAGAGCATTAGGTGTGCCAGCCATCGAGGCCAGCTTCTTTACCACGTGACGCTGCTGCATGGAATAGCTAATTGTCAGACTTCTGCAGACGTTGGATACAGCGCATCTGTACTTTATCACAGAGTCCAATGAAAAGCAGAAAGGTTTTTTTTTTTTTTCCGCTTGGCTGCCCAATCGCTGTGCCTCTGAATCCTGTCTCCCTTCTCTTTTGGTTTTGAGTTGAGCCTAGAGGTCAATATTTCCTTTCTTTTCTTCCCACGTCTCTCCTTATTAACTGCAGGTGTTCAGCATGTTTCTGGAAACTCTGGTAGATTTCATACAAGTGCACAAAGATGATCTCCAGGACTGGCTGTTTGTCCTGCTGACGCAGCTCCTGAAAAAAATGGGTGCTGACTTGCTTGGCTCTGTGCAAGCCAAAGTTCAGAAAGCCCTCGACGTGACCAGGTAATATTTTCTGCACACTTTCCCCTTTTCTGGTAATGATCAAGAACACTTGGTCCCCATGACAACGTTTTATCAGTTTGAGTAATCATAGCTGTTACTTTGCTTTAAGTATGATAAAGCCAAGATGGACATATCTGTAATCCCAGCACTTGGGAGGCAGACGTGGGAGGGTCACCCTGTAATCCTGCATGGGTTCTGGAGGTTGACCTGGGCTTGGAGCAAAAACCCTGAAGGGGTAGCGGAGAGTCAAAGCAGAAAAGGAGCATCTTGAGTCAGGAACGTGGCCGCAGCTGTAGTTCCACCGATGGGACTGTGAGGCAGGAAGATATGTGGGGACAGGTTTCTAAGACAAGCTGGAGCTTCAGCGAGACCTGCCCCGACTCAAGAGAAAAAGTGAAATCCGCAAACATAGCATGAGCTTTCGTCTAACAGCGGCTGAAATATGTGTATAAAATTGAGTTAAAGGTCATTTGATGGAATGTAAAAATTCTTCCTAAGAGTTAAAAGAATGTTTTGCATTTAAATATTTGCATTTTTAAGAAGACTTTGGGGTCCAGCAAGCTGTCTCCATAGGTAAAAGTACCCCTGTACAACCCGACGACCCAAGTTCTACCCAGAACCCACATAAAACTGGGCAGGCTGGGGCTGCTCCACAGGGCTGTTTTCTGCCTGTGTCCTGCCCCACAGCACAGTACATTCTTCAACAATAAAAAAGATTTCAGCCAGTTTTCTATGGCTACTTTCTTGGGAAATTGTTCAGTGACTTAGCTGTTTATTAAGTTAAACTGAGTCCATTATTCAGATTTTAGAATGGAGAAACACATCTGCATATTGAACTTTTTACTGAATACATTTTTCTGATTAACCGTATGACATGCAAAATAGACTCTTACTTGCTATAGTAAATGCTTCTTCATTTTTTTGGAGGGGGACATGCGTGCATATCAGAGGGCACTGTGAGTCTGTGGAAGCGCACTGCTGACTCCAGCAGTCGCTCTGGAGTGTTCTACCTCTGTTTGGCTTTGCTGTAGGGTTTTTCGGGCTCCACCTTTCTTACATGTTTTCCAGATAACACCACCATTTCTGCCCAGTGTTTTTACATAGGATCTGGAATCTGAACTCAGGTCTCTCTGCTTGTGAGACAGAGGTTTAACCCCTGAGTCATCTTTCCAGCCCCAGTATTACTTCTTAGCTGTTCCTTCACTCAGTACAAGTTGAGATGTTTGTTCTTTGCTGTTCACCATTTAGGTTAAAGGCCTGCATCGCTTATTGCCTGGTTTGGTCCTAAAGCCTTTTGCTGTCAAGTCTGTAACGTCCACACTTGCCAACTTGGGTTTTTAACTTGGCTTTTGTCCTTATTTCAGAGAGTCCTTCCCAAACGACCTTCAGTTCAATATTCTGATGAGATTTACAGTTGATCAGACCCAGACACCAAGCTTAAAGGTAAAAATTTGAGATCTTTTGACACATTATGAGGAATTCAAGTATTTTTTTGTTGATAACGTTACGGTAATGTCTGTATTTCTGTCACATGAGAAGCTGCTCAATCAGTGGGTTTTGTTTTTATAAACTTTCAGACAGTCAAGCCAGCTCTCCGGGACCAGCTTCACTCTTTTTGGAGCTCCAAGGTTTTTCTTTTGTTTTTATCTTTATCTGCATTATTTCTCTCCTTAACTCTCTCTGCAGTGTCTCAGATAATGTCTTGTGCATCTACATCCAGATACTAACCTTCGTAAGCCTTTTACGCATGTACATACTCAGTTTCCAGTGTTATTCAAATGCTCAGCCTACCCTTTGGAGAAGCTTACCAGGGAAACACGTTAAAGTGTCACAGAGTATGGCCGTCTAACCCCAGGCTGGTAATGCAAACTGCTTTATATAGTCCTATCTCATCCTATGTTTGTGATTTCCCAATACTTTTTTTCTTAGTTGTAGCTTTAGTTTTACAGGTATTTGGCACAAAATTAATTTTGCCCATGTACGTATTTTGGAAACAAATTTTTAAGTTTAGTATCAGCTCTATTCTTCACAACCGAAATAGTAATATTTTCTGCAGTGTGATAATTCTGACGTGCGCCTGAAGCTTGTATCAGGATTAACTTTTCCAATTTTTATCTGGACACACATTCCAGTTATATGAAAAACTAGGTGGATTCCAATATGGGATTTAAAATAACTAAATTTAGCATGAAGGATAAGATAATTTCACATTGGGAATGTAGCTCAGTGGAGTGTTTGCCTAGCACCCAGAGCCTCACACATGCCATGAGCCACAGGGAGACATTCTGTGATGCAAGCACAGACGGGATCGGAAGTTCACGGTCACCTGGGCTCCACGGAGATGAAGACCAACCTGGGTCCTTGACACAGACACAGACACACGTACACACTGATACACAGATACATAACACATGCACACATGCATAGATACACATACACACAGACACATACACATACACACAGAGTTTAGTGTGAAAGAAGAGCCCTTGAATTCTTAAATGGGAATGTTTCTGTGGGCTAGGGGTGTAGTTACGTGGTGGGGTGCTTGCCAAGCATGGACAAGGCCCTGGCTTCAATCTCTGACCCTGTACAGAAAAAGTAAATTAGAATAAATGTAAGTAAGTAGAGAAAATGTTTTTTCATGAACTATGTCAAATGAGAATAAAGTTGGGGAAATAACAAGCATGTTGCTTATATAAGTCTATACTTTCTGCTCTGCCATGCACGAAATATATTCCCACAAACCCTACTTCCCAGGATTGGTTTTTCCTGTAAGTTCTGAATGCAGTTGTGCCTCCAAAATCACAATTACGTTTCTTACCAGGGTTGACTTTTTCAATATAGTCATATTTTTGAAAGATCCATCTGCCTTTGTACTGAAAAGTGACTTAAAGAAGAAGAGGAATTTACTTGATATCAATTCATACTTTTAGGTCATTTCATGTCTTTGGCATTCTGGGATTAGCACTTCTGATCTTACTGCTCATGTATAATACACCATATACAAGTTGTTGCGAGGCTACGATGGAGGCGCATGGTGGATGCGCAGGTGCTGTTAAGTTCCAGAGGTGTTCTGTGAACCCTTGGGCTATGAGTGGCCTAGACCTGGTAGCACGTACCTGTGACCCCGGGTCCCAGGGATCAAAGTGCGAGGTCACTCTCAGCTGCATAACGGTGTTCAAGGCCAGATTGTACAAGCACACGAGGAAAAGTGCACACGAGGGAGGGCACGGTGCCACCTGGGCTGAGCAGGTGGGTTGCTGCCTGTGTGCGCTGCATGAAAAGGTCGTGGGCAAGAGGCAGCCGGCTGGGAGACAGCAGTGTTGCTGAGGACCTGAAGGGAAAGAGCAGTATGGTCAGCAGGTGAACCGAAGCAAGCCTGCTGAGCCCCTCAAAGCCAGGCGTCTCACTCACTCAGCCCCACACACGGTAGCGGATGAAGTACGGTAGCGGAAGCATAGGGGAAAGTCAGAGAAGTTACAGTGGAGCTACTCGGCATGCGAGGGAAGAGCAGCTTTCAGGTGGCCCGTAGCAGTGAACACACAGACCTTCACAGCAGAGCTCGGCTACCCCTCTTGCTCTGCAAGCAGGAGGACCTGACTTTGATCAGAACAATGTTGGCTGGATGCGGCAGCCCACCTGTACTTGCAGCCCCGGAAAGCAAGACAGGGGATCCCCAAAGCAAGCTGGCCAGACCAGCCCTGTACGTGAGCTCTGGGCTCAGAACTGTAAGATGAAAGAGTGATTGAGGGCGGGTCACAGTGCCACGCCTTGGCCTCCGTGTGCTCGGACACTCAAGTACAGTAGTGCATGTGCACCTGCACACACACTTGCCCTTGCCCCTCCCCCATGTACAGGCAGCCCATACACACATACAGGAAAAAATAAACTTCAACAGGTTGTAGAAACATGCGCAAATAGCTTGTTATTGAGGTCTAAACAAATTCTGTGTCACAAAACTTACTGATTTTTCAGACAAAAATGGTGTTTGTATTATGAATTTTCTTTTAGTGTGTCATGTGACTCAGCGTCAGAAAGCTGTGGGGACTCTGACAATACAGTAAATTTCTTTGAATTAATGGTATTTGTTGAGTATTTTTACTAGCTTGACATCCATTCAAGAATTACATATCTTAGCAACTAGATTTTTTTTTCCCCTGAAGCAGACACAGCTACATTGTTAGAATTTTAAACTATGTGACTATAAAACACCTTACTGAAAATGATGTTCAATCGATCACACAGCTTCTGTGGCCATTTTACGTACTTTTATGAACACTCCGGTTGGTGGAAGCATTTTGAAACTACATGTTCTTTGCTACTAGGGCGGCACACACCTGTACTTCGTATACCTGGGGAGACTAAGGCAAAAGAATTTTGAATGCAAAGCCAGTGTGGTTTACATCACATATATCTTAGCTTAAAAAATTTTTTTAAATCTTTTTTAAATTATTATTATTTATTCAATTGTGCATGTGTGCGCATGTGTGTGTATGTGTATGTGTACGTAGAACCATGGGCGAATTCGGGAACCACCATGGACCGCCTCCACCTCCTCCTTGTTTACTCTGCCCCGGGATTCACAGGCTCCGCCCTACCAGGACCAGAAACGCAGGCCGCCCCACTTCCACCCGGCGTCTATACGTGGAGTCTAGGATCCGAACTCAGGACCTTCTGCCTGCAAGGCAAAGGCTTAACCCTTGAGCCACCTGTCCAGCCCCGAAGCTTAAAAAATTTTTAAGACTCTGTAAACTGCTAAAACATTGCACTAATTGGATTTCACAGAGTGCAAAGAAACGCATTCAAGTATTTGGTACCAACATATTAAAAACTGCATTGTTCGTTTATTTGGGCCAATCTGGTTACCTTTTAGCTCTTTGCTGTTGTTTGCTTAGCTGAGTCTATTCTGCGGTTATTTAAGTCTCTCTTTTCCCTGTCTTCTGAACATTTCTGGCTTATACACATTTATAGCATGCATGGTGTTTGAGGAATGGCTGAAGTAGACCTCACTTTTGTTATGAGTACATTTAAAATTCAAATCCATTTTCTTAGTAGGTTTGCAGTATGTAATGTGTATTTTCTTAACTGTACATACTATGACGCATGATAGCTTTTGAACTTTTTCTTCCTAACAGAAGTTTTATGTCCTTCAACCGTCACCTTCCTAGGCCCAGCTTTCCTTTATTCCATTCCTGCCCACCCCTGTCTCTGCCTTCCACCCTCCTCTGCCCACCTCCCTTGAGACAGGATCTTGTTGTGTAGCCCAAACTGGCCTCAAAATTGTGATCTTCTTGCCTTTGTCTCCTGTGCGTAAGGGTCAAGGGGTGGCTTGAGCTTGACTTTGTTACACCCCACACTGAAATGAAGCCCTGCGGTCTGTCTTATTTCACTGCCCTTCCCTCCTTCAATATCTTGTGTCCAGCATTGGTCCACGTCTCAGACGCCAGCGCTTCCGCGGTGTGCTGCATCCACGGTGCGTGCGCAGCACCTGAAGACACGGGGTCGAGTCTGTGTCTTCGCCTCTGGGAACAGTGCTGTTGCGCACGGTGCAGGTGACTGTCCTGCAGGCCGATTCCTGTCTCGGCAGGAACAGGTCGCACGGTAGTACTCAGTACTTGCTTGGCTCGTGTGGCCCCCAGTTGATACTGGTGATAACTGTGGATGTCTTTCCCTCAGCCGCCACCAGCCCTTAAGTCTCATCTTCTGTGTAATAGTCACTTTTACTTTTTTCTTATTCTTTGAATGCTTTCATACATGAATGTAATGGCGCGATGCCATTTTCACCCTTCTGCCCAATCTTATTCTCCACCTTGCCCGGTGCGTCTTTCTCCTTTCCAGACATCTCCCTCCTATTTTCAAGTCTTTGTGCGTGTGTGTAATGTTCATCTAATCGAGCATGGGCAATATTTTACCGCAGTTTTAATCTGCCTTTTCCTGATACTGGTGACAATGCACATTTGTCCATTCACTTATTGGCCGTTTATGTGTCTTCCTTTGGAATATGTCTCTTCAGGATCTTTCGTTCTCTGGATACCGTTCCTTATTTTCAAGCTGCATAGTTCCTTCTGTAATGTTCTGTTGATGTCTTATTAGCCGATGGCGTGCAGATGCATTTCTCCCTGGGCTTCTGTGTGTTCCCTGCACAGCCTCCTTGCTGTGCGAGAGCCTTCGTGCTGATCTGCTTTGGTTTATTGTGGTCCCATGGTCTGCTTTCTGTTGTCACCAGTTTAAAGTGATCTTTTTTAGTCTTAAAAGTTCATCCTGAAAGAATGTCTTGCCTTGGTTGTTGGCTGGGAGCAGGAAGGGAATGTACACGAGTCAGAGCTTGATTTTAATATTTGGCTTCCCATTGGGCGCCTGCCAGATACTCAGCCTGAGCGATGAAAGTGGCATTGGCATCAGTATGAGAAGAAGGAACATGAGAAACGCATCACATTGATCTCGGAGCCCGCGTCGAAGCCTTCCTCTTTGTAGCAGCAAGCTAGCACTTTATGTGCCCAGCCCAGGAGCCGTTGACAGTTACAGCAGCTCATTGGTCACTGCTTGAAGTTGCTGCTGGGGTGAAGGGCGACAGTGAATACAGGGTTGTGCTAGGTAAGGGTGTAGAGACCTGAGGTGCAGCAGGAGGACTGTCTTGTATTCAGTTAATATGAGCATTAGGCCAGCATGGGGCTGCCCGCCTGCCATCTTAGCCTCCCAAGGCCGAAGCAAGAGGAGCAGAACCAATGGTCGCTACCTGTTAACAGGGAACTCCTGCTGCATGGGACTTGTCTCAGGACAGGGCCAGACTTTCCTACTACTGTCTTCTCTAGCAGTTCCTGACATAACACACCAAGGGGACCCTATGAAGTGACAGATTTGTTCATCTTCTTGACCGCAGTGGCCTTTGCACTAAGTGTATGTGTCTCAGACACTGTGGGGACACCGGCCTGTGGCTCAGTCAGTAGAGCGCTTTTCTAGCACATTAGTTTCATCCTTAAAAAAAAAAAAAAAAAAAAAAAAAAAAAAAACCAATTTGGGCCAGTGAGATGTCTCAAAGCGTAAAAAAGTTGGCCGCACAAATCCAATACTCGGATCCCTGAAACCCTTGTAAAGGGGAGGGAGGGAAGTAGAAGGAGAGATTCCTCACAGTTGTCCTTTGACTGTTACGTGCGAACTGTGGCATATATGCCCCTCCCTCACATCAGTGCATACACAGTAATAATATATAAAGTATTTTAAGTAACAGCATTACTGTTAAGTATACATAATAAAAATTATTAAATAAAAATTATTGAGAAAGCAGATTTCATGCCAGGCAGTGGAATTGTTGGTTAGCTCAAATTAGCCATCTTATAAAGCTTGTGTATTTCAAAACATCACATTGGAGCCCCCATGTTATCTCCATGGATAAAGGCACTCGCATTCAATTGACAGCCTGCCCCTGGTCTTAGAAGACCTGTAAAGGTAGAAGGAGGGAACCAACTCCACAGAGTACTGCAGCACATCCTATCGTACATGATCATAAATGATGAAATGATTTTTAAAATTTTATCCTAAATATGTTAAAAAGTACCTCTTTTCAGGCTCAAGAATAAATTGTTACTACAGTGTTAGCTTGCCTGGCATGTGCAAGACTTTGGGTTTTGTTCCAGTCTCTGCATGTGATGATAATAGTATCTGGGAGAACCATTGTTAGGAACTAGAATTTTATAACATATGACTGAAAGCAATGGTTGGCCTTTTTTATTTTCCCTAGCCTGCCTCAGAGAAGGGATATAATATAAGACTGATTTCTTGAAAGGTTAGCAGGCTGACCATAGAAAAGGCATGGTGCTTTGGAAATAGCTGTATCTCCTGTGGGTTCAGAGCCTGCACCCCAACACACAGCTACTTTTATGTGTCATGTCAGAGTTTTTGGGAGAACTGGGCATGTTGCTCAGTTGTCGAACACTTACTTGGCATGTGTAGGGTTTGGTCCCCAGAACTGAGGAGCATAGCGATTGGGAGGATGAGACTTCCTGTATCACTGATGATAGGGAGTGTACATGAAGTTCTCCTTTGTCTTAGCGCTACTTCTGTAAAATGTTTTGTGGCAGCTCTGTCAGAAGGGAGCATTAGTGATTGATGAACATCTTTTTTTTTTAAAGAAGCGCATGTTCTTTTTTTTTTAAAAAATTTTTTTATTTATTCAATTGTGCGTGTGTGTGTGTGTGTGTGTGTGTGTGTGTGTGTGTGTGTGTGTGTGTCTGTCTGTGTATAGAACCACGGACGAATTCGGGAACCACCATGGACGCCTCCTCCTTGTTTACTCTGCCCCGGGATTCACAGGCTCCGCCCTACCAGGACCAGAAACGCAGGCCGCCCCCGCTTCCACCTGGCGTCTATACATGGGGTCTAGGATCCGAACTCAGGACCTTCCGCCTGCAAGGCAGAGGCTTAACCCCTGAGCCACCTCTCCAGCCCCGATTGATGAACATCTTAAAAGAGCATGATTTCATTTGTGAGACTTACATGTAATCAGAAGTAAAACAAGGAAACAACGACATGGTTTGATGGATAGAGATGCTTGTTGCTTCATTCTGTCATCCTGAGTTATGCCCCACAATCCATGTGAACACTGGGCTGTGTCGACTCCTATGTGTATTCCCTGCCCCAGCACTCCTGTAGTCTTCAGAGAAGCAGACAGGAGAATCATCCAGAAGCGGGGATAGAAGGCACGGCAGCAGAAATAAAGGGCGAGGGGTCGCTGCAATGGCGCAGTGGGTATAGGTGCCTGCTGCCAAACCTGACGACCCGAGTTTAGTCCCTGTAGCCTTGTTGGTGGAAGTAGAAAATGAAGTTCTACAAATGGTCCTTTCATCTGCACAAGCATGTACGTACGTGCACATATCCACAACATAAATAAATGTGGCAGGGAACCCTTCCTTTAAAAAAAAAGGTAAAAGGGAGGGCCTACTCCCAAAAGTTATCCACTGACTGCAGGCAAGGACACGCGATTATTTCTGATGCATAAATAAGTGAACAAAGACATAAAGATGTATCTTTTAAAAAAAACTGAGACTGTGTAAATCACGTAGTGCTTGCCTGCATTTGTGAAACCCTGTCTTGGAGTTGGAGAGACTGCTCAGGGTTCAGCCTGCCTTCCAAGCAGAAGGATCTGAGCTCCCGTGTAAAAACGCCAGGTGGAAATGGCAGCAGCTGCACTTCCAGCCCTGGTGGGCGGAGTCTGCAAAATCCCAGAGCAAAGCACAAAAGAGGTAGATGCAATCCAGGATGATTCCCAGACTCACCTGTGGTCCACCACAGGGACACACAGTGCCCTCTGATACATATACACAATAAATAAATAAAATCAGGAAGGAAGGAAGGAAAGGAGGGAGGGAGAGAGGGAGGAAGAAGGAAGGAAGGAAGGAAGGAAGGAAGGAAGGAAGGAAGGAAGGAAGGAAGGAAGGAAGGAAGGGAAGGAAGGAAGGAAGGAAGGAAGGAAGGAAGGAAGGAAGGAAGGAAGGGAAGGAAGGGAAGGAAGGGAAGGAAGGAAAGGAAAGAAGGCAGGGAAAGAGGGAAGAAAGGAGGGAATGAAGGAGGAAAGAGGGATGGAGGGAAGGAAGGAAGACCTGCCTTTGATCCTCACCCTAGTGCCTCCCGGGCGCGAGCGCTCACATCTGTAACCCCAGCACTCCTTAGGTGGACCACAGGAAGATCAGAACTTGCCGGTCCAGCGCACAGGGAGTCCAAGCCTAGCTACAGGACAAAAGTAAATAAACAGCTATCACTCCAATGACAGGCGTAACTTGCTGAAATAGCAGTGCTTGATAAAGATGGCTTCCTGTCAGGCTCATACCTGACAGCATACTCAAGAAGATCTTGTAATCGTGGTGAGAAAGTCCACCCTTGGGGGACGATGTCTCAAAGGTTGTCATGTAAGGAAAACCACCGCCTGGTAGAAGGCAAACGTGAGGGAGGGGGTGTCATTACCTTGTACGCTGGCGTGGGGTGCGAAGGCGGAGTAGGTAGGTGGGGCTGCGTCCTTCCTTCGTTGGACTGGAGGAGGCTGTCCTGTGACTGCGTGTGCATCGCCCCATGTCTCACGTCCCCTTCGTTCTGCTTTCCTCCACAGGTGAAGGTTGCTATCCTTAAGTACATAGAAACCCTGGCCAAGCAGATGGACCCAGGAGATTTTATAAACTCCAGTGAAACTCGCCTGGCCGTGTCTCGGGTCATCACTTGGACGACAGAGCCCAAGAGCTCAGACGTTCGGAAGGTGTGTTGTGCTGGTCTTAGCGGTTGTGGTTGCCAGTGAGGCCCAGGAAGCCACAGGGTGCTGCACGTTAGCACTGCTTTTTATTGCCTCTTGCGTGGTCTTTTTATCCAGTTAATGCGTCCTCGTCGAACTCGAAATCAGTCTATAAGCACCCAGCCGTTTAAAGTATCTGATCAATTCCCCTGGTGTGCGCTGAGCAGGAGCTGACGCCTGTCAGTCTGTCGGTTCTCGGCCTCTTACTGATCTCTTGGTTGATTCGTTTATGTCTCCAAAAGCTACTAGGGCCTCGCTGAACCCCCCACCCACCCCCAACCCCCGTCTACTAGGCCTCACTGCCCCCCCACATCTACTAGGCCTTGGCCTCGCTGCTCCACCCCTTCCCATATCTTTCCATGTCATCATGTCTTTATTGTACTTGGGAAGTGATCTTTGGCAAATGCAGACAAGAATTAAATCTCACTGTGCACGTGCTCACTCCAGACACAGTGCTTTGTCACTGCTTCCTTTCTTAGGTTTCGTTTGTCCTGGAGTTCAATAGTGAGTTTTGTCGGTCCTTTGCTTAAGTGTTTTTATTTATTTATCTGTATTGTCCCATTTGGTTTTTTAAAGTTTTGCCTCTTTGCTAGAGGTCTTACGTAGCCCTGGCCTTGAACTCAATACGTAGTCTCCTGCCTCTGCCCCAAGTGCCAGGACGACTAAGATGCACCCCCACGCCCGCTGGGTGAGTTTTCAGAAGGAGTCTCCGTCTATGTAGTAGTTTCAACCTCTCGGCCCCAAGCCTATGGCTAGTATTTTCCGTATGCTCAAACACCTGAGTCACTGGGCTGGAAGGTGTTCAGTTGGGAGAGTGCTGCCCTGCCAGCATGAGCACCTGAGTGTGGGCTGTCATGGCCCCAGTGTGGGCACACATGCTGGGGCGCCTGTGATCCCAGTGTTGGGGAGGCAGAGGCAGGAGGGTCCCGGAGCTTGGTGGCCGCTACTCTAGCAACATTGGCGAGCTCTGTATTAAGTAAGAGATTCTGTCTCAGAAATACAGAGGAAAATGCTCAACACTGGCCTCTGGACACGACCCCTCCCCCCATACACACATCTCACACAAAAAGAGAAAGAATCACTAAGATGAATGGAGGTGATGAAAAACTTTGCAGTGATTGGTGCTTGTGACAGCTAATGCTGTCAGCCTGGCAGAGCCTGAAATCACCCAGGAGACCTGGCATCGTGTAGCTTGCCAGCGATCATGTGGAGTGTTGGCCTCTGGGAATGTCTATGAGGACTCACCTAGCTTAGGGCGTTTGAGGAGGGACCTTCTCCCCATCCCCCAGCCTTGGAGGCGCTATTCCTTGGCTGTAAGGCAGGACTCGAGAGGGGAGGAAGCCTCTGGGCATGAGCATCTCTCTGCTTCCTGAAAGGTGCAGCTGACATCTGCCCCAGCTCCTGCTGCTTCCCGCCTGCAAGATACACGCTGCCTCATCCTCAGACTGCTTGTTCGGACCTTTTGTTGCAGGGATAAGATAGCTAATGGTTATGTCAGGTTAGTAATGCAGCCTACCACTAAGACTGAAAAAAAAGAGCATAATTAACTATTAAAGAATAAAGCAGAAATTAATTAACTAGAAAGCGAAAGAGCAGGAAAAACAGCAGTCAATCCAAAAGCTGACTCTCTAGAAAATCAAAATATTGCCAAGACTTCTGCTAGATGTACCAAGAGACAAAGACTGTAGAAACCACAGGCCCCTTGTTAAGAACAGTGATAGATCTGCTCGATATTTGTAAAGGCTGCAACATGACAGAAGTGGACTGTGTCTTATGTCAGCGAGAATGTAGGAAAGGGAGAGTTGGTAGTGCAGGAGCCAGTGTTCACATAGCGTAGTGGAGAATGATACGGAAAGGTTGACCTCTGGCCTCCACACGCACCTGCACACGCAAACCCACGTACACCTAAGATGGAGGGGACAGAATGCTTAGCAAAAGACAGCAAAGGATGCAATAAAGCCGTAGACTCCTGTTGCCTGCTGTTGGTATAGAGCACCAGAGAGCTTGACATTCACAGAGGCTGGTTCTGACGAGGACGCCACCCCAAAATGGCGAACAGAAGTCACTGAGCGCTCTGTCCCTGGTGGGAAAGAGGGGCGTGTGGTCTCTGAGCCAAAATACAACCTCATCGGAGCAAATTATGTTTTAGTAGCTGTGCAGAGCAGCGGGAGCAAGGGACTTCACGCTGCTCATGGGCCACACTGCAGCTCATGGCGCAGGAGGTGTACGAGCAAAGCCAGAGGAGCTGGCTGCATCTTACGTCCTGCCCAGAGAGGGATCCCACCCAGTATGGGCTGGTCATCCCCAATTTTTAAATTATGTATGTAGAACAATCTCCTACAGACTCGCTCAGAGGCCCGCCTCACCTAACTGTCCTCACGGGGTTCCCGTAGGCTGACCTCACAGATTGCATTCATGCTGGCTGCGGGAACAGCCGTCAGTTCATGTTGTGACTCTTTTCCGTTTCCAACTTGTCATTTTCAGAATGCATTGTTACTCGAGTATGTAGCCACACATTGTTACACGCCATATACATGTCTACACATTGTTACACGCAAAGTACATGTCCACCTGAGCTCACTAAACAGCTCCTGCTTTCTTTTTTGTGCCTTCAAGGTACATAACAGCTTCTCCAGCTCGCACTTTAGAACAGTTGTCTTCAAGGGGCACTGCGTGCTGTCGCAATGTTTGAAAACAGCACACTTGAACCACACCAGTATTGTTGTATGTTCAGAGCCTCGGGCTGGAGAGATGGCTCAGTTCCTAAAGCACTTGCCAGGGTGTGGCGACTGGAGTCGAGACCCTCAGAACCAGCACAGTACCAGGCAGCATGGCGACCACCAGTCAGGAGGCGGGATGGGGCAAGCTCACTGGCCATACTAGTGGTAATCAATGAGCTCTGGGTTCGTGAGAGACCTCACCTGGGAAACTAGATTAGACCAAGGAAGACACAGCAGCACCACCTTCAGGCCTCTGAGCACATGCTTATCCCGGGCACCCCGGAGTGTGCGCACACACGTAACAAGCCAGAGACAGCCAGCAGATAAAGACCCTTAGGTTCTCATAGAATGAGATCAGTAAAATCCAGAGCAAGATGTGCACATGGTCAGAAGGAGTCATGGGATCACGCATATAAATGACTTATCATTAAGTCAAAAGTGTGTTTCACTGATCTTCATGTTCATTTTGTTCCCATTTCCACAAAACATCTGGCTTATTGTAGCTCAGGCTTAACCGCAAATTGTTCAGGTTAGTTGCTTGGAAGACGATTAGATATAGCTAGTCGGTTTGAGAATTGTGTGCTATGCTGGGCGTCTGCCATAGACTTGTAGTTTCAGCGCTGGGAGACAGATGGGGGTAGCCACAAAGTCAAAGCCAGCCTGGTCTACAGAGCAGGTTTTAGGCCATCTCACGCTACATAGTAAGACCTTGTGTTTAAAAAATAAATCACCTATCAGGAAAGTTGAATTTAATTGTTAAGTTGCCCAGATGTGCCTTGTGTGGCCGTCTTTCCCCTTGTGATCGCCCGCGGAACCTGCACATGTGCACGGGCAGCGTGCGCTGGGAGTGTCCGCTTGACCGGTGCCTTTGCTTCCCAGTTTTCACATTTCCCTCTTCGATCAGAGTCTCTGTCTTTCCAAAAAGAAGGTGAAGGCGAATAACATCTTCCATTCCCATGGTCAAGACCTAAGCCACAGAACTCTGTGAATTGCTCTTTCAGTGTAAGTGGGGAGGCTGGTTACAGTAGATACTGAGTAGTAACATTGAGGGGATCAAAAAACCCAAAAGACGGGAAGGGGACTTAGCGCTCGTAGACAGGGCGTGAACCTGCGCACAAGAGATGGCGTCCGCTGTCAGTGACTCACACGTTGCTGTGTGTTCTCCTGCTTTGTTTTATTCCAGGCCGCACAGTCAGTGCTGATCTCTTTATTTGAACTCAATACCCCAGAGTTTACAATGTTACTAGGAGCTTTACCAAAAACTTTCCAAGATGGTGCTACCAAACTTCTCCATAACCACCTTCGAAACGCAGGCGGCGGAACCCAGGTATTTCCCTCGTACTTCCTGTGCTTGTGCAGAGGAGGGTGCTTCAGCAATAGTTGCCATATTTTACTTAAAATCAACCTGATTGCAGTGTATAATTTCTGCATCTGCATTTGGCAGCATTTGCTGAGCAGAATGAAACACTGCCTTGAAAAGACTAGAGCACTTGTGGCTTGCCGCACCTGTGCTTAGTTTGAGGGTGTCAGGCTCCTGCAAGCAGTGGCCAAGGAGAGCAACAGGACACGTGGGAGAACCCGGATGTGGTGCGGGCTTCAGAAGCTGTTGGTCAGGCCTCAGGAGCTGCACTTCATCTGAGCGCGACAAGGATGGCTTTGCCAGGGTGGACAAGTTCCCAGAGGCCTGAGCACGTGTGCATTCCACCAAGGATGGATAGTGACGCGTGCCATTTACACCGTGTGTATTCAGAATTGGACTGAAGTTTCAAAAGAGGGAGACTTTTGCTAACAGGCAAAGGGTGTTAATAATTTTATTAGCAATTATTATTTGAAAAAAATAAAGCTTGTAAATAGAAAAGAAAAAGACTGAAGAATTAGATTTTTGCAGGGAAACAACTCTCCCTGAAACCAGACGTAAGTACATGCATATTTGAAATACCTATAAAATATGGCTCTTCCTGTTGCTGTCTCATGACTGTTCTCAGATTTATCAGACTCACCTGCCTCCGGTTAACACTCATTTGATCCCGCAGAGCTCCATGGGAAGTCCTTTGACAAGACCATCACCCCGCTCACCAGCCAACTGGTCCAGTCCTCTCACTTCTCCTACCAACACGTCACAAAATACTTTGTCTCCAAGGTAAAGCAGCGATCAGTGCAGCTGGGTTTTGTGTTTTCCTGTTCTCACTTTCAGCAAGCAGATGTCAACATTCCACTTGGTTTCCATTTTACTTAAGATGTCTTAGAAACCAAGCAATTTCAAACAGGTTAAGTCTATTCAAAGTTAAACCCTGTAAAGATGATGATATCTAAGACAGGAAGTTTTTAAGGAACAAGGAAACTGGCATGGCTCTGTTTATTTCAGTATTAAGAGAAGTGAGAGGCGTGTCAGAAGTCAGTTCTTCCTTCTAGCATGTGGGCTTCAGGAATTGGAACTTGAGTTGCCAGGTTTGCACACAGTCGCCTTTACCCACCAAGCTGTCTCACTGGCACCAATTCCATTTCTTAGACTGTCCTCAGAAGCCAGGAAATTGTAAATGGTACCTTTCTTTTCAATGTAAACGGCAAGCCAAGTTACAACAGATATTTAGATAAAATACTGACCAAACATTTCGAGAAGAGGGGAAGCATTAGATACCACGAATACTCAATAGGATTATGTATACTTCTGAGAGAAAGTGTGATTCAGAACATTGGTTCCTATTTCAAAGTGTGAGGGTTTTAATTTTCATACACTTAGGGAGCTGAAGCTGGGCTGCTTTTCAGATTAGACTCTTGATCCATTAGGAGTAAACATTTTCCCTTTTCCTGGTTTTTTGAAAAAAGATTCTTATAGAAGCCCATGTTTATAATTATTGGTTTGATTTTGCTCTTCATCGCATGCCACCACTTGCTGCATCAGACTAGTCACTGAAGTTCAGGGTGCCACATTATTCTAGGAAAGAAAAACATTGAAATTTTTTGTTTAGTATATGTCATGCATCTGTGGCAATTTTGGTGACTATGTTCCAGTCTTAGTTGAATTTGAGGTTTGGATTATAGAATTTATGTCATTTTTGTTCAGTGTTAAAATTCTCTGCCTTTTAATTCCCAAAGCATAATTAGCAAATTAACAGATAATCAGCTGTGAATGGTTAAAGTACAGACAGCTTACAGTGGCCCCAGAATGCACACCCGGGCCGCCTGCTGCTGTGCAGTGTGCCGTGTCCCTGACTCCTGGCCTCTGCCTCCACCTCCCCAGTGCCAGCAATTCAGGTGTTCATCAGTCAGCGCCTTTTCATCCTCTTCTATGTGACAGGACACTCGGTTCCCCGCAGGTTTTCCAAGCTTTATGTGAAGGACAGCTTGTAAATACTGTAGGCTTTCAAGTGGCATGGTCACGAACATTCAGCTCTGATGGCGCGTCACCCGTGGTCAGGCGAATGATGTAAAAGCCCACACAGATTTGCAAAAGTCACGAAGAAAACTTATTTCAAACAAAACTGTAGAAAACTCATGGCACACTGCACAGAGGTAGCTGCACATGAAAAGTCCCAGGGGCCCCCTGTTGCCGGGGTCTTTCTAGGGTGTCTGTAGCAAGAGGGGCTCTCTACTGGAGGGTTTTATCACGTTGTCGTTTTTCCTACTGTGCACGTACCTTCCCGCCATGCATCTGATGTCAGTCATGTGCATGCCCACTTACGCACAAGAGAGTAAACGGCATTTCCCCTAAAAGGTCACTCGGGGTTCATTGTGTGTGCATCCAAAACCTGTTCAGGCTAAATCTCCCTCATTTATACGTGGTGGCATTATGACTACATTTGAGCAGAAAACGTCTAAGCTTAATGGCTACTATCCCATGTTTAGAGAAGGGTGTTCGTACAGCCGGATGCAGGTAAAGGGTCCAGTTACAGGATATACCAAAATACAAAAAGCGTGGTTTATGCTACAGTAAGATCTTATTCATGTATGCTGAAACTTAAACTCTATCTAATTTTCATGTCGTAGAATAAGTTTTTTAAAATGTTAAATGTATGTGTGTTCTGCCCAAGTGAAGGTCAAAGGTTGACACAGGGCATCCTCCTCAGTTGCTCTCCGTCCTAGTTTCTGAGACAGCGTCTCTGGAGGCCCCGCCTCCCAGTTCTGGGTCTTCAGATGTACCAGCACATCCAGTTTCTTGAATTTTTTTTTTTAAGGTGGGTTCTGGGGATCAAGCGGCAAGCAAGCACTGTTCTGCCTGACCAAACCCCAACCCCTAGTCAAAGTGATTTCGAAGTACTTCTAGTTACATGCTAGGAGACAAGATGACTTACACTCGCCACTTAAAGGTGCTGACTGTTAGTTGGCTAATTGTGCTTTGAGGAATATATATCTTTTACCTTTGTCTCTATAGATACCTACATAATGTCCTTGAATGTGTTTGTGCAATTTTTATTTTGTTCTGTATCGCTTGTGTTTTCGTGGGATGGGGTCTCTACAGCTGGGCTGGCCTCACCTGCTGGGTGGTGGAGCTCGACTTTGACCTACTGATCTTCCTTCCCTCCTGAGTTCTGGGGTTCCAGGTCGGAGCCCACCACTCAAGCTGGGTAATGGATGTTTTAAAGCTTAGTTCCTGCTGGGAATCCAAGGCCGGCCTGGGCTACAGCGTGAGACTCTGTCCCAGAAAAGGAAACAAAACGAAGTCTGTGAGAACGAGTCTGTCTGTTTGCAGTGCGTTCGACTACGACACGGAGAACATGAACTCTGAGGACATCTACAGCTCCCTGCGTGGCGTCACTGAGGCCATCCAGAACTTCAGCTTTCGCAGCCAAGAGGACATGAGCGAGCCACTGAAACGGGACCCGAAAAAGGAGGATGGTGACCCCGTGAGTGTTCACACCCGAGCCAGGAAGAGTCGCGGTGTCACTTCCTGATGTTTTTACCTGCACAGACCACATGCGCATCTGATGATCATACAGAGGAGCCCTGGAACTTAGCTGAACTCATTTAAACTGCAGAGAATGGAGGAGAGAAGTAACGAGTGCAGGGAGGACTGGGTAGAAAGTGGGGACAGTCACAATCTTCTGGAGAGAGAGAAGGGGGGGAGAGCACAAGGGCACAGCAGTATAAGAGAGTGTTGCAGTTCACCTGCATGGTTGCTGATAAATCGCCAGAAAATGGCTTAAGGGGAACAAGGGGTTTATTCTTTTACAATCGTCTAGTTACAGTTCTTAATCCAGCTTGGCAGGAGAGCTCACACCAACAGCAGGGCCGAGGGAACTGGCCACACCATCTCCACGTAGCAGATGAGAGAGGGACGATCCTTACTTGCCAGACCAGCATGTCTGGCCAAGTGAACACAAGGATGCCGACTTCCTCAAACAGTTTTCTGTGTTTTATTCACCTGTCTACTGACTAGTCCCACCATAGGCTGGGCCTTCCCCATCAACTTGACAATCTCCTGCAGGTTTGCTCTGGGCTTAACTCAATCACTAATTCTCTACAAGTGTGCCCAGAGCTCAAACCCTCAACTATCAAATTGACACCAGTGCCTAACTGTGACAGAGAGCACAAGAGCAGAGAGAGAAAGAGAGAGAGAGAGAGAGAGAGAGAGAGAGATTCTCCTCTCTTCCCCACCCTGCCCTGTCCTGCTCCCTCCACCCCGCCCTGTCCTGGTCAGCCAGCACCAGTTCCCTCCCCACATGATTCAGAGGTGCTGCTGTTCTGCCCGGGCCTCTGCTCACAGCCGTGGGCGGCTGCTGCCTCAGCGGTGGCCAATCTGCCCAAGACCCTTTGTGGCTGCCGTCTGGCCTGTTTGAGGACTTGCTCTGCCTGCCCCACTGGCCCTCTTGCTGTGTCTTGAGTTTGTTGAAGTGTTTCCACCTTGGGGCTTTGTCCCTCCATGCATTCTTCCTCCAGGAGACACAGCCATTTCTCCACTTCTCCCAGTCTTCACTCTGAACTCCCCAGGGATCCCCACTCACTCGGTTGAGTCTGGGAGCCCCCACTGCCAACTCACACTCATGATGATTTAATTCCATGCCCCCTGCTCTTTTCCCAGACAAGTCATCTTATGCATTTCTCATTTGTTTTACTTTTCCTTAGCTGGTATTTTTGTTTGAGGTGGAATCTTACTGTGCAATTCTGGTTGGCCTGGTATCGGCGTGTGCCCAGGCCTCTGACTTGCACCATCCTCCTGCTCGGTCTCCTGAGGACTTGTCACCCCATGCCAACCTCATTAAGCCTCTGTTTGCCTCTGATCTTCCACTAGAATGCAAACACTTTAGGGACAGACATCAGTCTGTTCTGTTCACTAGCCTGACTTGTGATAGATGCACACTAAACGTTTGAAGTCATGTGTAAAGTGCCTAGCAAGTAGCATGGTGCATAGTAGCTCAAAAGATGATGGTAATAGAGATACTATGTTAATAATTTGTGTGTGTGTGTGTGTATCCATATTGGTACTAATGCTTGGCAAGTATGTCAGTGTGCCCCACCTCTATCAGTATCCTTCCAGAAGTGGGGTGGGGGTAAAATAGCAACATAGAAACAAAAGCTGACTGACAGGGCTGAAGAGATGGCTCAGAGCTGAAGACTCTGCCTCTCAAATAGAAGATCCTGAGTTCAGATCCCAGGTCCCACGTAAAGATGCCAGGGGGAAATATCAGTGGCCTGTACTTCCAGCCCTGGTGGGCGGAGTCTAGAAAATCCCAGAAGGAAGCAAAAAGGAGATAGAAGCAATCCAGAGTGATTTCCAAAGTCACTCCATAGGAACACACAGTGCCCTCTGAGACACACATACTCTGTGTGTGTGTGTGTTAGAAACCAAAGCCAGCAGGTTCTATTGTGAAGGCAGTTAACTATAGGATGGTTTGTAATAATGGTGTGCTACATTTAAAGAAGTTTGCTGATTTGCGTTACTGGAGATTGAACTTAGAACCTTGCAGACAAGCCCTCTGCTACCGAGCCATGTGCCGCTGTGTGTTGCTGGCAGCCGTCCTGTGGTGTCTTCAGGCAGGAAGGACACGCGACTCTCACCATGTTGTGTGTGCTGCTCACTTTAGCCCTTAGCAGGGGGACTGTCTACATGGCAGGAGCAGGTTCTGTCCGGGTTCGTTTGTGCGCACACTCGGGTTTCTTCACTCGAAGTGTTTCCATCTGAGGATAAAGTTTAACTCATGGTGTTTGTCAGCAGGTTCCCCCCAGCTGGTTATCGTCTTTCTTACATAGTGTCTTGCGCAGTAAGGAAACACTCTTTATATGGCAGCAGTATTTGAGAAGGAAGTAACTACTCCGTGTGCCTCCTCTTCCGTCACAGATGTGTGGGGGGCCCGGGATGTCAGACCCCAGAGCAGGAGGGGATGCGACTGACTCCAGCCAGACAGCACTGGACAACAAAGCGTCGTTGCTGCATTCGATGCCTGCACACTCGTCCCCACGAGCGCGAGATTATAATCCGTTTAACTATTCAGATGCCATCAGTCCTTTCAACAAGTCTGCCCTCAAGGAGGCCATGTTTGATGATGACGCTGACCAGTTTCCTGACGGTACGTGTGGTTCGCACTTTGGAGGACGGCAGCCGTGTTGCCAGTTTTTGGAATGTGAGAGCAAAGAATCGCTCAACGCCCCACCTTCAGATGGTCAGGTAGACCATCAGTCACCCACGTGGACTCCGGGAGAAACAGTTATTATGGAAGGCATAAAACAGGAATGCAAGAATGAGGAACTTAGTTAATTTTGCACGAAGGGGTCTGTATAATTAGGTATGGCTTCTAAAGTATGTTAACCTAGTCTATATACATGTGGACAGAACCCTGAGTTTCCCGGCCGGCTTCTCCCAAATGCCCTGGTACCTGCAGATGATCTCAGCCAGCACCAGGTACCGCGCAGGCCTCCACTGCCCCACAGACGGGGCCTTTTGGCGATGGCCCTAGGCGAGAGCCGTGTGCTGCTGAGGGGTCATCACAGGTGGTCAGTGAATGGAATGGGATGCGCTTGCTCTTTTATTGTAGCTTCCTAACATGTAAATTGAGGCCTATGAATATGAGCTGTGTTTCTCATTGCTGAGAAAAAATGCTTGATGAAATCTGCTTAAAGGAAGAATGGTTATGTCAGCTCACAGGTTCAAGGGACAGGCTCTTGGGGCAGGAAAACACGGCAGTGGGAGGCGGAGGGGGTGGGACATCACTCGAGGACAGACAGGAAATTGGAATGGTTCAGGACCACAGGCCCTGGTGCTGTTGCCATGTTGATTAAACCTGCCATGTTAAACCTTTTGGAAACAACCTTATGGGCACAGTGAGGCCGTGTTCCCATGGTGACAGTACATCCCTCGTGGACACAGTGAGGCCGTGTACATCCCTGATACTAAAGCAGGATTTGTAGGAGTGTTTTCTTTGTGGTTGGGTGATTTTCTTCCTTGAGTGAGAACCCAAGTGGTCATCTTGAGATCCTCAAGGTGAAGGCAGAACTATTGTTTTCCCAGAAACAGCCCAATATCATAGCTTTTGGGTTAGTTTATCTTTATCCTTAAACACACTTCATTCCCTTGTGAGTCATTCTTGATAAACCCTTTCAGTGTGAAGTCACAAGCTTTTATTTTAAAGATGTGCTTAGGGCCAATTACATGAGAGGCTATTTCCAGGGCTGTTTTTCCTGTAAAGTTGGGTGAAGCCAGAGAGAGCATGTACCATGTGCTCAGGGCATGCACTAAGGTGCAAACGTGTTAGAGTGCTGACAGCATCTCCCTAGGGAGGAGGAAGTGTAGTTCCATCTCATACGAGCCACACCGTCCTTTCTGCGAAAGATCCCAGCATTACACAGCACCCTGAGAGAAGCTG
Organism: Typhlomys cinereus; assembly: GCA_023101885.1. Lineage (NCBI taxonomy): Eukaryota > Metazoa > Chordata > Mammalia > Rodentia > Platacanthomyidae > Typhlomys > Typhlomys cinereus. Next base: position 307,054 of record JALPQD010000374.1, on the reverse strand, counting down.
ACATGTCTCCCTCGCAGTGTTATCCCATAATTCTATATTTAAGCAGTTGCTAATTTTTCTCTCACATATTGCTTGTAAGTGAATATATTTCTGCATGAAATTTGGACCTGTGTAAACCAGGGATTTGCAAGATATATAGAAATAAAATTGCTCACTTGAACATCTAAAGTTTGAGGGTTACCGTCTAAGTAGATCTCAAATATTCTAGTATTGGTCTCTTTGCCAGCACGAAATGTCTAGGTATTTCATTTTTTTCATGATAGGCGCAAAACAGACCATTCTGATGGGCGTTTCTTTTCTTATTACTAAGGTGATCGAGAAATTAGAAATTTTTAGTATTGTAATTTCAGTGAATGAAGAAATATTCTCATTTACATTTCTTTTTTTTTTTAAATATTTTTTATTTCTTTTTTTTTGTTGTTCAATTGTGCGTGTGTGTGTGCGCGCGTGTGTGTATGTATGTGTGTGTGTGTAGAACCACGGACGAATTCGGGAACCACCATGGACCGCCTCCACCTCCTCCTTTACTCTGCCCCGGGATTCACAGGCTCCGCCCTACCAGGACCAGAAACGCAGGCTGCCCCCGTTTCTGCCTGGCGTCTATACGTGGGGTCTAGGATCCGAACTCAGGACCTTCCGCCTGCAAGGCAGAGGCTTAACCTCTGAGCCACCTCTCCAGCCCCCCTCATTTACATTTCTTTGATTACAAAGAATTTGGGAACTCACATTTTAACTTCTCAGTTTAAAGAGGCCTAATGTGTTACAATTATCACCAAGCCAGAACTATGACACTCGTCGAGGTCAAGCCCAGTTACGTTAGTATCTGTAATACTGCCACCATTTGCGCCTTGGATGTTGTCATGGTGTGAAATCTTAGTTGTCTCTCACGGGCGGGCTCGTATGTTTGAATCTAAGATCACGGCCCCTTCAGGAGGTGGAGTCCTGCTGGAGGAAAGCGTCACAGGGAGGAGGACCTTAAGATTGGTTAGGCCCTTACTGAGTGAGTCTGCTCTTGAGCTTGCATATAGTGGCTTCAGCCTCCGTGGTGGGTGTAACCCAGGCTCCTTCCAGCGCTGGCTGCCAGCCACGCCTTTCCCACCATGAGACCATCTCCCCTCTGGAACTGTAAGCTGAATAAATCTCCCCTTTCTCCCTTTAAGTGTCTTTGCTTTGAGTGACGTCTCAGCAGCAACAGAGAAGAGTAACTGGTACAGACGCTGTTTCTAATAAACCACATAGGCTTAGTTACTATGGCAGAATAAACAAGAGCAAATCACTTGGTGAGGGCGTGCAAGCCCTGGTCTTGGGGATGCTGAGACTTGGATGTGCCATTGTTCTTTTTTGATTAAAAAAGAAGATGCAAAAGAGCCCCCAGGCCTCAAGCACTGAAGCCCGTTCAGCCCTTCAGAGGTGAGAAGCACAGGTTCAATGAGAAAACAGAAGATTTGTTTTATTTGTGTGTGTGTACGTGTGTATCTCAGAGGGCATTGTGGTGCCTGGGGACACCCAAGGGTGACTTTGGGAATCATTCTGGATCGCTCTACCTCCTTTTGGCTTTGCCGTGGGGTTTCCCAGGCTCCGCCTTCTACAGCTGGAGTGCAGGCCGCTGCCATTTCCACCTGGCATTTTCACATGGGCTCTGGGATCTCAGCTGAGTCCTTCTGCCTGGGAGGCAGAGGCTGAACCCCAGAGCCCTATCTCCTGCCCAGGACCCACTCTTCCCTTTGACTGAAGTGCCTCGCTGCGCCAGGACAGGAGAACACCTGCCTTGGGGTTACCTTCTCTGTGCAATTGATGCACTAGTTCAGTTGGCTGTCAGACTGTTACATATCAATTTATTTCTCAGTATCTGCTCAGAGCAATTTCAAATTCTGTGTTCAGGGATGAAGAGCTGACTTTTGGGGAAACGTTTTCAGGTGAATTTCCTGAATTCAGCGGAAATATGACCTACTTTATCAGATTGCCTCTTTGACAGCTTGAAGCTCAAGTGTGTCCAGGGCGATTTATGGGGCTGGTGCTGCTGTGACGGCCCCTCAGTCTGCAGCATCGTCGGCAGGTAGGAGGCCGGGCCCTGCCTGCCTAGCCCGGAGCCAAGTCCTCCCTGACATCTCAGGGCCCCTCCGGGCTCGCTGTCCCTGCAGCCGGGTGCAGGGCACTGGTGTGTGGCTGCTGTGGCAGCGGGCAACGTGTGTCCCTGCAGCACTCCTGACTTCCGAGAGACACGGCTGTGCTTCGGCAGGAGCTGAGCGTGGTGGCGCACACTCGGCGTCCAGCTCCCAGGGGACGGGCAAGGCAGCCTGGGACGTGTGGGATCCACCTCCTTAAGAGGAAAGGGAAGAACTGCCGGAAGTGGGGCAGCGCCATGGGGCCTGCAGCCCAGCTCTGTAGGACGCGAAGGCCAGGAGGTGTTGAGTTTATACAAATGGGCCACATAACCAGAACTTGTCTCTAAACAGCTCCTTGGTGAACTACTAATCATAACTCAAATCAAAAAGAAACGTATTAAATCTTTATTCTGACTTTTAAAAATATTAGATTGTATATGGGGTAATGAAAATAGATCTAATGGACAAAGTCTCTACAAAAGGATTCTTGTCTATGGAAGGAATGATATTAGATAATGAATATTTTAAACTCCTATTTATTTATTTATTTACTTACTTACTTACTTTGAGAAAGAGAACTTCCTCCCCTGCCACAGGGCACTTCTAGAAGTCGTTTCTCTCCTTCTGTGACGTGGGGTTCCAGGGTTCACACGCTGGTCACCAGATTTTCCAGATACCTTTACTCTTTGAGCTGTCTCTCCAACCCACACTGTGAGTCTTAAAATAATTGATGTAATAGCCATCAGTGGGTAAGACCACCGTTGAAAGGATGGTGCAGAAGTTTACACAGCCCATGGGGTCAGCAGCAGTGAAACCCAGACCCTGAGCTTCCTGTCATGACCTCCGAGTATGACAGAGAGAAGGACATGGTGAGGTTAACTTCAGGTCTGGTGATGCATACCGCTGGGGTTGTTACTCTGTCTCCTAAGTATTTTCATCGTTGAAATGTTTAAGTCACGTTGGTGTTTTGGGATGGCAAAATAACAATTCATGTCCTTTTACAGCCACAGCGGGTGGCATCTGTGCTTGCTGAGTCGCCGTGTAAGAATCACAACATCAGTATTGTGTCTTTCTCACAGATCTCTCCTTAGACCATTCAGACCTAGTTGCAGAGTTGCTGAAAGAGCTGTCTAACCATAACGAACGTGTAGAAGAAAGGAAGATTGCCCTGTATGAACTCATGAAGCTCACGCAAGAAGAGTCCTTCAGTGTCTGGGACGAGCACTTCAAAACAGTGCTGCTGCTGCTGCTAGAGACGCTTGGGGACAAAGAGGTGAGGGGTGTGTGCCCGTGTCTTGGCCTCTCCTATAGATTGCTTGTTTTACATGCTTTATTTGTTATAAGTAAAATCTCCCTTGTTGTCAGAACGTTGTTCTTTTTTTCATCTATGAATGCAAAGCCTGGTGCATCTGTGAGTCCGGCACTTTTAGGTCGAGGCGGGAAGGTCTTAGTTTTGGGCCGGCCTGGGTGCAGATTGAGGCCCTGTGTCAGAAAACAAGGGATGAGAACAGAATGGAAAAGCTGGGTATGGTGCTGCGTGTGTGACCCCCAACCTCTGCAGGCTGGGGCAGGGGGGCTGCAACTCTGAGGAAAGCTTCTAAAACTCAAAAAAAACCCATAACTACTGCAGGTGATTCAAGGATTCTAGCCAAAATTGTAAAATCGTGCACTTAATATAGCACTGCCTCACTTTCCCTCCTCTCAATTTTAATATGCTGAAGTTCTAGAAATGGAAATGTTAGGTTTTGTTACCAGCATTGAAATCTTGTGACTGTTTCTTCTCAGCCTACAATCAGGGCTTTGGCACTGAAGGTCCTGAAGAAATCCTAAGGCATCAACCAGCAAGATTCAAGAACTATGCAGAACTGACTGTCATGAAAACACTGGAAGCTCACAGAGACCCTCATAAGAGGTGCGCTGCCTCCGCTCATGTCCCCGTGTCACTGTGCTTGATCTGTTGCCGGCCTGAGACAGCCTTGCGCCGTAGCTAAGCTGTCATGAAACTCAGCTTCCCGCCTCAGCCTTCTGCGTGCTTGGGATTGTGGATGTAGCTAAAAGTGCTCCTCTTAGTCATTTCCTTCCTGAGTACTTGATACTCCACGTCAAGTGCAAACATGGGCGTGGGGAGGAGGCTCGGTGGGGTACCTACCTGCTGGGCAAGTGGGAGGCAGGAGCGTGATCCCAGAACTCGCATGAAAAAGCCAGCTCCGGCGGCACACCATCATAATCCTGGTGCCGGGAGACGGATGGGCAGGATTGCCAGCCAGACCAGTGAGAGGTCCTGTTGAAAGAAAAACAAGATGGGTGCCTGGGAGGAGTGTATTTTATCACAAGACAGTCAACATCGCATTCTGTTTTACCTAAAATAGGAGAACGACGTTTATCCAGTTCGTTTTTCTACTTTGCTTGTGGTTTCTACTTAGGGTTTCCTAGCCTGCTTTTCCATTTAGCAGGAAGACTTTACTGTTAGATAACACGTGAAAGTGAGAAACCATTGTTTCCGAGCGGTAAGTTGCCTGTGGTAGCTGTATATCTTGTGTGCTCACAAGCACAGCAGCCAAGGCGTCGTGTGCACCTCGTCCTTCCTCTCTCACTGATATCAGTTAGCTCGCCATGCGGATCTCTTGGGAATGCTGGCAGGAAGTTTCCACCAGAGATGCCTGTCTCAGAGAGACCCCGAGAGACGGTACTGGAGGCCTCGGGTGGGACCAGACACGAGCAGAGGCAGCATTAACGTGAAGAGTTCAGGAGGCCAGCTGAGCGCAGGAGCTGAGCCTTAGGAGAGGCAGAGGTGGGGGGTCGCGTTCAGACCGTCTTGCCAGAGAAAGGACGCCCCGCAGAATGGAAGGGCCGTGTGTTCACCCGTGGCTGGGGCTGTGCCACAGCTCCACGGGAGACATGGACCGGTCAGAGCAGACTCCCAGGAGCAAGAGAGGCAGTGCCTGGAAGGGGCTGCATCCCAGTCATCCTCGGTTGGAGGCCGCAGGGCTGTGAACTTCCAGCTTGTTGCGACAGGGACTCCCGGCATGCAGCTGGCTTCCAGCCCCCTTGCGTAGCTGACAACCCTCCCACTGTGAACCGTTACATCTGCCTGCATTTTACACCTGGTTTTTAGCACCTTGATAGTGTCTCATGGAAAGTTTGAAAAATAGCCTGTGATTTTTCTAGTTTGCTCACCTACCTTCTAAACCAAGTAAGCCCTGCCAAATGCCTCTTTACAAAATAGACATTCTTTTTAAATTCTGATTCTGAGAGCGCAAGCATGCCATGGTTTGAACTTCGCCACCTCAGGGCCACAGTTGACACCTGAAGATATTATAGCTGGATTGGGTGTTGGGTTTCTGGCTTGTAGTGTGTGTTCTACTGTGCTTTTCTCAGTTCCCTCCACTGACATCTGGCTTCCACATGTGCACGTGCACGCGCACACACACACACACACAAGTTAGCATCAATAAAAGAGCTCGAATGAAGGGAGAATATCCAAATCAAGGCCCATGCAGTTGTTAGCAAGGTCAGCAGTTACTGGCATTTGCCAGTTTGATCTTCACTTTCCCATCTCATGTTGACATTTGCTGTAGTCTTCCTAAGCAAATCGCAAAGAACTGATCATAGTAAGCACTTGCTGAGATTCCTACTTCCAGGACGTAGTGAAGACTCACCGAGTGTTTCCCGACTGGCTTCTCTGGCAGGTGGTGCGGTCCGCCGAGGAAGCCGCGTCGGTGCTGGCCACCTCCATTAGCCCAGAGCAGTGCATCAAAGTGCTGTGCCCCATCATCCAGACTGCAGACTACCCCATCAACCTGGCTGCCATCAAGATGCAGACCAAAGTGATAGAGAGGGTGTCCAAGGAGACGCTGAACCTGCTCCTGCCGGAGATCATGCCAGGCCTGATTCAGGTAAGTGGGCAGGCGTGGCTGAGCCGCGGCGTAGCTGAACAAGCAGCGCTGGAGGCGCTATGTGCAGGGGGGCATGCGGATGTGCAAACCCCCGCACCACTGCAGTCTGCAAGTGTCCATTCAGTGCACTGGATGCACTCCCTCATTCCGTGAGTCTTCACACTCCAAATCCAGATTGTTCCCTCGGTCCAAGTCAGAGCTCTGCCCACTAAACAGTAGCACCCCATTCTTCCCTCCCTTCCGTTGCCCATGATCCCTTTTCTATCTGCACCTAAAACAACTATAGATTTTTTTATAGATATGAAAATTATGGAGTTGTGTCTTTCTATTTCACTTCACACAATGTTTTTAGGGTTCATCCATGTTATAATGTGTCAGAAACTCATTCCTTAATAGGACCTTTTAGGGACACCCTGGTTTGTCTCACGACCATTCAATGATCAATAGTTGGAGTCCCTATTTTTTTTTTTATTGCTGTAGCTACTGTACTAAGCTTCTTACAATATCTTCTTGGATAAAACTAAAATGTGTTGCCAAGTAACTCTCTAAAATGCTTATACTAATTTATAGTCACATGTGTCTTCCACACAAGCACGTGCATATAAACATTTTAGCTAAAATGGGACCTATTGTCCATATGACAGGAGAGACCAACTCCACAGAACTTGCCTCTGACCTCTATGTGTACACATACAGGAAGACAGTTTTAAAAAAAAGCTTACCTCATTAGTCACTAGAGGCATATGATCAAAACCACAGTGACATACCACTTCATTCACACTGGATTGGCCATAATCAAATGGAAAGGAAGCAGCTAGTGTTGGTGAGCTGTACAGACTTTGGAACACGCTTACATGCAGCTGATACAGATGTTTAGCTGTGCATCTGCTGTAGAAACAGTTGGTGCTTCTCGGGTTAATGGGAAGCCGAGCATGTGTGTCAGTGTTTGGCACTTGCCTGGCATAGATTTGATCCCGGCACTAACACACACACAAAATCATTGTTTAAAAAGTTATTGTAAGTTGGGGCTGGAGAGATGGCTCAGGGGTTAAGCCTCTGCCTTGCAAGCAGAGGGTCCTGAGTTTGGATCCCAGGTCCCACGTACAAACACCAGGTGGAAGCCGGGGGGTGGGGTGGGGGAGGTGGGATCCTGCGCTTCTGGTCCTGGTGGGCGGAGCCTGTGAATCCCAAATTCACCCTTGGTTCTACACACACACACACACAATTGAATAAAAAAAAGTTATTGTAAGTGATCTTAGAACTCAGCAATCCCATTTGTGTGCGTACATTCAAAAGAAGACAAAGTAAATACCTAAATGATTACACCTAAATGCTCACAAACAGCCAGAAAGTAGAAAGGACGCGCCTTTGTCACTGGCACGTAAGTGAACATGCTCCGAAGTGCTGACCTGGCCTCTCCTCTCAGGGCTATGATAACTCGGAGAGCAGTGTTCGAAAAGCCTGTGTCTTCTGCCTGGTGGCTGTTCACGCGGTGATCGGGGACGAACTGAAGCCACATCTCAGTCAGCTCACGGGCAGTAAGGTAAGTAGCCTCACCGCTTGGCACGTACAAGTCTGCCTCTGAGCCTCGGGCTGCCCTTATTCTTCAGCCGATCCTCTGAGAGGTTCTGCTGCTGGCCCTGGTCACAGCATCCCAGCGCAGCAGGGTGGGCGCATGCAGGCCCGAGCGCCTGTTGTCGGTAACAGCTGACTGGCTCTTTCTCTCTCCCACACCCACATCCTGACATCCCCACCCCAGACTGTTTAGTTAAAAACAGATTGTTCTAGTTGTATGTTCATGAATTATCTTAAATCCACATACACACATTATATATATATATATATATATATATATATATATATATATATATATAAACTTCAGAACTTGATGATTAGCCAGGCATAGGTTACAGACTTACAGTCCTTGCCCCAGGAGGCTGCGCAGGAGTGTAGTGCTTGCTTGCTTCTGAAATCCTTGTCTTTCTCTTTTTTGGGTGTTGCCTTGTTTTGAGACAAGGTCTCATTCCAGGTTGACCTCGATCTCACTGAGGTCAAAGATGATTTTGGACTCCTCACCCTCTTGTCTAACAACCATGGGTTGGGCTCCAGGTGTGCGCCATCATGCCCGGGCCATTTGTGTGCTAGAGAAGTACTCTCCCCCCCCACCTCCCCCCCACTACCCCAGCCACCCTGTCCCCAGCGCTCTCCCCTGAGCCACCCTGTCCCCAGCGCTCTCCCCTGAGCCACCCTGTCCCAGCGCTCCCCTGAGCCACCCTGTCCCCAGCGCTCTCCCCTGAGCCACCCTGTCCCCAGCAGTCTCTGAGCCACCCTGTCCCCAGCTCTCTCCCCTGAGCCACCCTGTCCCCAGGGCTCCCCCTGAGCCACCCTGTCCCCAGCAGTCTCTGAGCCACCCTGTCCCCAGGGCTCTCCCCTGAGCCACCCTGTCCCCAGCGCTCTCCCAGCCGAGCTGTACTGTCCCAGCTTCCTTAAATCTTCGAGAAGCACATCCTGTTGACACGGTGTTGTCTTAGTCAGTAGCTGCCCTTGGGTAACTGAGGGACGGGGCCTGCACGCACAGAAGTCCACTGATGAGGGTCATGGGTATTTCTGTGGCGGACAATCAGTTTTCCCAGCGACTCCTCTCTCCTCCTAGGAACTTCCTGCTCCCATGCCACCATTTCTAGCACCAGATCAGCGCCGTAGGTGTTACCAGACTGCTTCTACCAACACAGGGCCCTTTTCGTGTGCCTGTAGTTTGAGCTTGTCACTGTATTTCCAGACTTGCAGCTCACCCTGTCCCTGTGTTGACCCCTACCACCAAAATCCCATGTCTAACCATGCCTCTTCTTCCTCTGCCTTACTTCCCACACCCTGGCCCACCACAGCCTTGTCTCCTGTAACCAGGACAGTTGATACCATCACTCTAAGTCCATAGCATCCACTGTCACCTGCAGCCACAGCTCCGCCGCCTCCAGCGTGCTTCCAGCCTCTGGTCTGAGATGAGCACCAGCCATCTCCTGGGCTTCCAGGGATTGAACTTAGGTCCTCATATGTATGGCAAGTGCTCTTCCCCAGTGAGCATCTCACCGTCTGTAGTATTTCTGCATAACAGTTATCAGCTGTTATGATCAGCACAAGTTAGAAAACCAGAGCAGACAACGTGGCTCAGCAGGTAAAGGCACCTGTTGGAAACCTGGGACTTGTTCAGGTCCTGAAGGAGAGAACTAACTTCTGAAAGTTGTCCTTTGACAACTCTGTCTCTGTCTACCTGTCTGTTTGTCTCTCTCTTTCTCTAAATGTTTTTTGGAAGTTGGAAAGCCTCTTTTTCCACACTTTCATAACTTACAGTTTTAATCTGAGTTGTCTATCAAATTGTATTTTTCTATATCTTCTTTAGCATTATCAACAAATTTGGGGTTAAATGGGCACCAGACTTTGTAATTCCACAGTTCTCTAAGAACAGCTCTTTGGGTCCACCACACACCTGTCATCCCAGTGTGGCTGAGCACGTGTTACCAAACACAGCTCCTTATACAGAGTCTTTCATGCCTCGTAATCTTAACTGTCCCTTTCCGATGGCATTTTCTCAAACTATCCCTGCAGTTCTGCAGCCCAGACCACCAGTAAATGGCTCCTCAGCTGCTCTGTTCCTCGGGATCGAGGCCTTATAGCGCTCCAGACAGACATTTCCCAGCACTCCTGCCTCGCCCTCTCAGGCGCTGGTATTCCAAGAGTGATCCATCATGCCCAATTCATACGCAGCTTACTTGGCATCTTAAAATGACGATTTCTGGTCTTGCTTTCCTTGTTCGTTAGTTCCGCAGATCTTGTTCCCGTTGAGGGGTGCCCGTGACTGTAACTGTTGCGCTCTGCCTGGGAGCCGGGGAGCAGAAAGTTCTTGCCCTCACTTACCCGTTCTGAGTCCTAGTAGTTGTGATTACTGTGATCAGAGCTAGTTTTGAAATAGCCAAAGGGCAACGTAGAAACAAACAAGTGTGGGTCTGGGGTGTGGCTCAGGAAGCAGAGTGCTTGCCTAGCACGGAGGAAACCATGACATCTATGAAATCTACCTGAAGTATGACTTAAAGCAGGTGACACGCCTGTAATCCCAACAATACCCAGGAGATTAATTCAAGGTGTTCGATGAATAGCTGAAGTTGAGGTCAGTCTTGCTTGCGAAAACCTGTCTCAGTGCATGCAGCTGGTTCTGTACAACTGTTGCTGCGGGCGCAGCGGCGTGCTCAGGTGGCGTGCTGGCTTGACCCCACAGATGAAGCTGCTGAACCTCGACAT